>JADMNL010000032.1:58282500-58882500 GCA_016271365.2 Neoceratodus forsteri
TTGGGGTTGGGGAAAAGATGGCCAGAGGGGTGGAAAACTGGTTGAGGGACAGAACCCAGAGGGGGATTGTGTGGGTAGAGTTATCTGGCACTAGAGAGGTAGCTAGTGAGGTCCTGCAGGGCTCGGTGTTGGTGCCGGTGTTGTTCCGTGTCCTCATCAGTGACATTGGGGATGGCATTAAGGGCAAAATGTGCCTATTTGCTGATGACACCAACCTCTGTGGGGGGGAGGAGACAACTGAAGGGATACAGGACCTACAGAAAGATCTGGAAAAGCTGGGGAAGTGATCCAAGATCTGGCAGCTTGGCTTCAATGCCAAGAAATAAAGTTATGCATTTTGGAGCCAAGAATCCCGAGTCAGAGTATCTGCATCAGAGGAGGAGAAGGACCTGGGAGTGATGATCACTAGTGACCTGAAGCACCCCACGCAGTGCAAGAAAGCAGCAGCAAAGGCAAACAAGATGCTGGAATGCATATCTAGGGGGATCAGTAGTAGGAGAGAGGAGGTTATACTGCCCTTGTACAGGTCACTGGTAAGGCTGCATCTAGAGTATGGAGTTCAGTACTGGTGCCCACACGTCAAAAAGGACATCAACCTGCCGGAGAAGGTCCAGAGGAGAGCTACAAAGATGATAGCAGGTCAGCAGGGTTAAGGCATACGAGGAGAGATTGAGGGTACTGAGCATGTATTCCCTAGAACACGGGGGAGGGGCGGGAGGACATGATTGGGACCTTCATGTACTTGAAAGGAATAAATAAAGTTGATAAGGAGAGTCTCTAAGCTGAGTGGCAACCATAACACGAGGATGCACAGTGTTAAGCTGGAGGTTTAGGAGGGAGGTCAGGAAGCACTTCTTCACAGTGAAGGGTGGTGGACACTTGAAATACACTGCCGGAAGAGGTCATCTCGTTGAAGACAGTGGGCAGCTTTGAGAGGCTGGGACAGGCATAGGGGGGAAGGTAAGGATCATGGGTAGAGGGGATGGGAGGAGTGGGGAGGGAGGGCAAGGACATTAGCTCAAGCTGTGGACCCTGTAGTACGAACAGACTTGATAGACCAAATGGCATTCTTCTGCTGGCTTCTCCGTGTATGTATGTTTATATCCAATTCTGTTACACAAAGGTGGGTAAAGAGCCCCCACTAGGCCTTAGGGCCCACTCTACAAGGGGTATAGCTGCTACTATAGCAGCTGCCAGGATGTTTCACTACTGGAAGTCTGCAAAGCAGCTACGTGGAGAATGGTGCACACATTTACGAAACACTACTGCCTGGACACCCAGTGCAGGAGTGATGCCAAGTTTGGCACAGCAGTTCTGAAGAGTTTATTTCCAAAATAGGTTCTGTGCCTACCTCCAAAGATACTGTTTCGTAGTCTATAAGAGTTAAAGCATATTGAAGAATTCCTGGGGTTAGAAGAAGAAATTACTTACCTAAGTAATCTTATTTTCTTCCAAGGTATTCATCAGTATTCTTAACTCTCCCACCCTGCCTCTGCATCTCAGCTGGATATCTGAATGAAAAGCGGTGTTTTTACCCTGTTGTGATATATTTTTGGACCCCGTTGGGTGGTGTTTTTCCCTCTTCAGTGCTTATCTGACAACTCTGGGAGGTATCTCTAATAAGAGGTTTATTATTGTTACTAAAATTATTTTGATTATTGTATTATCTTAGGGTTGTTAGCACAGCATTTGATAGGTTAGCTTAGGATGGGCATTGCCTTGTAGGCGGTAATGAATCTGAGCATTTTAGAATGCAGCAGTTAAGTGCAGCATTTGAGTAGTGGCACGAGCCAATGATGGATTCCATCATTTACATACATTCTATTTTCCAGGCAGTTTTACTATTCGGACTAACTGCAAGAGTTAAGAATATTGAAGAATACCTTGGAAGAAACAAGATTGCTAAAGTGAGTAATTTTTTCAAGTGAGCCGCCAGGTGCTAGGACACCACACAGAAAACTTCTAGCTAGCAGTATATAGCGGGTTACTGCCTCCAACTTTCGGCGTGCCGACTTCAGCCAGTGGTATAAAGGAGGCAGTCCCCCAGGCCTTTTCCTGCCGTCAACCTACAGACTCATGCTTCTAGTCGACCACCATTTTCTCCAGGATTTTATTTTTATTATTTACAGTTCTCTTTAATTTTCTTTGCATTCCTGTATGTCTTTCTCCAGTAACGTCTTCTGACTGGTGAATGAAGTGTGCCTGCGGCAAGCAGATTCCTGCTGTGGACTCCTCTTGCCTGCTCTGCCTAGGCCCTAACCACGATACTGAGGCCTGCCAGGAGTTTCTCCTAAGCTGTTCTCCAGGCTTCATTATGCATGGGCTGTACCTCCTGATGCTGGTTGTAGGCGGACTAAAGCTCTGCAGCAGGGGGACAAGAAGCCCTCCACATCCGGTTGTCTCCAGTTTACTTCCTGCCTTCAGTGAAGCAGGTACTGTGCAGCAGAGCCCTGTCACGCATGGCAGGGCTGAAGAGACTGTTTTCTTTTTTGATTCCACTTTTAGACTTCAAGCTTATTCTGATCAAGAAGGACGCATTATTACACAGTCTAGGTGGGATCCAGTCTCTACCTTGCAAGCTGCACAGACTGGCCCCACCTAACAGCAGCCCCTTTTTCCCACGATTTTGGTCTCCCCCATAACGGTCGCTGGGAGCCTGTTCAGGCAAGGGGCAGAAGGGGGTGAAAGCGGCACCGGAGTGTGTTTAGGGGAGCTGCAGTGCCTTTTTCAGACAGACGAGTGGCTCTGGTGAAAGTTTCAGCCGCTCGTCGATGGCACATCTCGGTGTGATTCTAGCGCCCGTCAACGGCCAGTCCTCTCGTCGACAAGCGCTGAAGAGGCCTTGCAACTATAGAGCATTCCACGCGCCAGGCTGCTCGTCAACTATCAGTTCTTGTCGACGAGCGCTACGGAAGACATTGAGTGGGGCAAAGCCAGTAGCGCTGCAGCACTAGGCAGGAACGGGACCTTGTGAACAGCACCTGTGGACCCTCACTACCCCCCAAATAAACAGAGACAGGGTAACTTAAAAGCCAGGATTTCTGTACATTTGGAAACAAGAGAGCAGCTCTTAAAGGGACAGCACCACAAAACGTCTGACTCTGCAAGGGGGGGGGGATTACACTGATATCAGAATCGTGGCCTCAGAAAAGTCTAGCGGGGTTAAAAAATGTAAATGCTGCAAATCCCCACTCCTGATCACCTTTGCTGGCTCACTCTGCCTCACATTTGAAAAGGCAGTGGCTGCTAGTGGGGAGGACTCAACGGATGCAACCTCTCCCTTGACACAGACAAATATCCAAGAAAGGTCTGAACAACCGGCTGTTTTCAGGTCGGAGAGAGCAGCAGTGACCAGGGATACACAACCGTCGGCCGCCCCCTCCCTACGTGCTTTGAATGGCAGCCTCCAGGTCCCCTGGTATGAGACCCCACAAAAAGGAAAAGGACCCCATCCTCATCGGACAAGGGGGGCTATCATCGCATCGCTCCGACAAGAAGAAGAAATACAGATACAGGGGTAGATTGTCCGATGAGGATGCTCACCATTCCTCATGCCACATGAGGAAGAAAAGGTCTCGTTCCCGGAGTAGATCTAGGGGCATGCACAAGGACAAATGTCACATGGGATATTCCTGGACTCCTCAGTCACCAGTTCTTCCACCGAGGGGGGCAGGGTAGTGGGCTCATCATCAGACTCTGATGACTCCCCATCCAGAAACTTTGACTTGGAGGACCTAGACTTTTTTATTAAAAAGATTATATCCAAGATGCACCTCGAATCTTCTCCACCTGTCCCTTCCCAACTGAAAGACATTTCGCTTGGCATCTGCCTCCAAACCGGCTACAGCCTTCTCTATACCTCCCACGATAGAGGACCTGCTAAAAGAAGAATGGCAAGGTCCAGAACGCACACATCCAGTCCCTCAACTCATCTCTACACTTCTGAAGTTTGACGAGAAACAATCCGAAAAGTGGTTAGACTGCCCCAGAATCGACCCCTTGACTTCTAACCTAACCAAGAAAACTGTCATCCCAGCTGAAGGAGGGGCTTCTCTAAGGGACGCAGTATACAGAAAGGTGGACTCCTCACTCAGAAAAGCCTTCCAAGCTTCGGCAACTTCTCTCAAGGCAGCTACCATAATCCTGTTCTCCGCCAGAGCCACCCTATCCTGGGCATCTTTTTTTTTCTTTAGTTGTTTAACCAGGTATAGCACACTAAGCTGAAAGCTTTTTTACAGGAGCGACCTGGGAGCACAAGGAGGTTAAGTGACTTGCTCAGGGTCACACAGTATGCAAGTGGAAGCTGTGGGATTCAAACCCCAGGTCTGGTCTGCTGGCTGTCACCAGATTTGCAGCTCAGAGCTTTAGACCACTGTGCTATACTGCCTCCTAACTGATTTAGCCTTTCAATTCGCGGAGGATCCATAAAAGAACTCCCATTGTCCATCAGCTACAATTAATGGGGTTGGCTTCAGCCTATGCAGCAGATGTGTCGGAAGAGGCGGTCAGATGTGCTGCACGGACCATGTTCTACCAAACCTCTGCTCGCCGCAACCTATGACTTTGGGCCTGGCAAGCGGATACATCCTCAAAGAGCCATTTGGTGAACACACCCTACGAAGGCAGTCTCCTGTTTGGATCAGCTCTAAAGGAGGCGGTGAAGGAATCCGGTGAAATGGCTAAGGCGCACATGCCCCAGCACAGGGGCCGGGGCAAAGCATGGTCTTTGGGGCCCAAGACGCAATTTTCATGACAGAGGTTACAACAAGGGGCAGAACTCCCAACTTTTCTGGGAAAAGAACATGGTTCTTCCGAAATGAGCGTAATTTCAGAGGGGGTGGATCTGGCGGAGGTGGAAGCACCAGAGACACCAGAAATAGCAACAAAAAATCACAATGAGGCCATGCGGGCCCATCCTTGAGTCGGGGACAGACTTGGGTCCAAATCACATCAGACAGATGGGTTCTAGATACTATCAGAAAGGGTTACCTGATAGAGTTAGAGTCCAAGCCCCCATTACCTCATGTGGTGCCCTCCCCCATCTCAAACACATTCAAAAGACGAGCGATGTTGCAGATCTAAGCGGGCTATCGAACAGAGTTTCCCGAAGAAGTCATTCGAGGGGTCTGCACCCTATTTTTCATCATGCCCAAACACACAGGAGGTGACAGACTAGTCCTAGACCTCAAATTCCTGAATCTCTTTGTACGCAGCAGACCATTAAAAATGGAAACTCTGTCCTCAGTCGTCAAGGAATTGCAGCAAGATTTTTTGGCATCCATCTACTCGCAAGATGCTACCTCCATATTCCTATTCACAGCCTACACAGGCAAGCAACACTTCCAATTCAGAACTCTCCCTTTCAGACTTTCATCAGCCCCAAGAACTTTCTCGAAGGTACTGGTAGCAATGGTAGCTCACCTTCGGAACCGAGGGATCCAGCTTTTCCGTTACCTGGACGATATCCTCATCAAAGCCCCGCAGCTCAGCCAAGTGGTACAGGCAGTGGCAGAAGTCATCCAGTGCCTCACGGCACACAGTTTTGTCATCAACCGGAAGAAGAGTTCCCTAATCCTGAGCCAGAACTTGAACCACCTGGGGGCAGACTTCAGGATACAGGCCAACAAGGTGTCTCTTCTGCCCCCCGACAAAAATTCAGGGACCTGCTGAAGCTCATCAGCAGATTTCAAACTGCTGTTCAGTTGCCAGCCCAGTCCTTTATGCAACTAATTGGGACTCTAGTGTCACTGGTAGATTCGGTCCCATGGGCTCTAGTGCACATGCGACCCATTCAAGTGCATTTGCTCAGGCTGTGGTCTCAGTCCAGACACAGCACCAGCTCATCCCAATTTCTCAGCAGATAAAATCCTCCCTCCGATGGTGGTCTCTGAGGGCAAATGTCATGGGGGGCTAAGGCTAGGCCATCCACACCAAACAATCGCAACAGATGCAAGCCTCTGGGTAGGGGGTTCATCTGGACCAGATGTCGACCCAAGGTAAGTGGTCACTGATAGAAGCAAAGGTACAGCATAAACATCCTAGAGAGGAGGGCAGTTTGCCTAGCCCTGATACACTTCCATCAGCAAGTACGCAAACCAGGATGTGTTGATTCTAACAGACAATCGAACAACCATGGCGTACATCAACCATCAGGGTGGCACAAAAAGCTCAAAAATGCTTTGGGAGTTTCTTCTTCTCTTCCAATGGGCCGAAAAACACCTGGCAAGTATAAGAGCCGTGTACATACCAGGACAGGAAAATGTCAGAAGACTGGTTAAGCCGCCAAGACATCCCTCCGGGGAGAATGGGAGCTGAAGGACAGCATCTTCCAGCTCCTAACAGAGCGGTGGGGCAATCCCCAGATAGATATGCTTGCATGCCGACAAAACTCCCAAGGCACAGCAGTTCTGCTCCCTGGCCAGAGACAAGCTAGCACTAGCTCAGGATGCCTTTTCCTTAGACTGGGGCCTCTTCAGTCTCCTGTATGCCTTTCTCCCAATTCCGCTACTACCCAGGGTCCTGCACAAGGTGGCCCGGGACAGGGCAGAGATGATTCTAGTCTGCCCCATGTGGTCTCGCTGCCCATGGTTCCCACTCCTCATTCAGCTGTCAAAGGGGGGACAGCCTTTTACTTTACAGCTCAGCTCCGGCCTTCTTCATCAGGGCCTGGTTCTACACCCCAGTCTGAGCAATCTGTCCCCCTCGGCTTGGAGATTGAGCAGGAAACCTTCAAAGAGTTCGACTACACAGCTCCGGTTATTAAAATGATGGTAAATTCTGGGTGTCCCTCCTTCTCTAAAGTGTATTACAGAATCTGGAGAAAATTCTTTTTCTGGCTCCAATCTAAAGATTTACAGGATCATCCAATACCCCTACTTGTGCTTTTACAATTTCTTCATGAGGGATTTGACAAAAGACTGCAGCCAGCCACCTTATGAGTTCAAGTTTCTGCACTGAGGGAGCTCTTGTTGGTAGACCCAGGGAACTTGCTGGGATCTCACCCTCATGTCAGTAGGTCTCTCAGAGCAGCAGTGTTAAAGCACCCCGTAATCAAGCCAGCAGTACCACCTTGGAGACTTAATCTGGTTCTCAAGGCCCTAACCAAAGCACCTTTTGAGCCTCTGAAGGAGGCTTCAATCATGCATCTTACAATGAAGGTGGTTTTCCTGGTAGCTATTATGTCCGCCAGGAGAATCCGTGAACGGGGGGGCGCTGTCTACCAAAGAGCCATACACTATTTTTCATAAGGACTCCCTGGTGCTCCGGACGGATCCAGGGTTTTTACCTAAGGTTATGTCTCCTTTCCATTGTAACCAAGAGCTAATCCTTCCTTCCTTCTGTCCTCACCCGAGAAACGAAAAGGAAAGGGTTTCATACTCTAGACCCAAGGAGAGCAATCAAAAGATACATGAACTCATTCAGGCCTAGAGACGTCTGTAGGCAGTGTCTGAAAGCATAGCCAGTCAGGACAATAACGCCTGTAGACATACTCAACTGACTTTCATTCAGGCCTAGAAATGTCTGAGGAAGTCGGCAGTTTTTACCTAACTATTAAACAAACCGAATTGCTTAGAATTGAATGAATAGCACCGTTAGAAAGGTTATTTTGCTCTGAACAATTTTGCTGCTGATACTTCATGTCTATCATGTATACTTTAGGAGTTATTCATATTTGTTTAAGGTATGGTGTGTATGGCTAACATTTGTCTGTCAAGCCTCACCTAAGCACCTTGAATAAATCTGAAAAAAAAACAGTGTGGTATTTCAACTACTATAAAATAAAAACTAAATGGATTACAATTGATTGCATAGCACCATTAGAAAGGTTATTGTGTGCTGAACAATTTTGCCGCTGATACTTTGTGTCTACCACATATACTTTAGGAGTTATTTGCATTTGTTTAAGGTATGATGTGCATGGCTGACATTTGTCTCTCATGCGTCACCTAAGCACCTTGAAAAAAATCAGTTGTTTGGTATTTCAGCTAGTATAAAATAAAAACTAAATTGATTACAACTGATTGCATAGCACCATTGGAAAGGTAACGTTGTGCTGAACAACTTTGCCACTCATACTCTGTGTGTAGCACTTACGGTTCAAGAGGTAGTCATATTTGTTTCTGGCATGCTGATTATGGCTTGATTTTGCTTAGAAAGGCCCAGGATGCAGTGCTAAGAGTATACAGGGCACAAGTGGTGGAAGTCTCAAAGAGCTCTTGTGGTGTGAATGAGTTAAGAGAACGGAGGCTATGCACAAAACGTCAAGTTTATTCATTTTAACTGCAGGCCAAAATGTGGGTAAAAAAAAAAAAGCTTCAAAAGACTCTACAGCAAGATGGATTAGATCAGTAATCACTATGGCATATGAGCAGGCTGGAGTAGCTCTACCTGGTCCAGTGAGAGACCATTCTACCAAAGCTATGGCCACTTCATAGGCGAACTTCAGAGAAGCATCCCCAGCAGTCTTATGCAGAGTGGCCACTTGGTCATCCATTCATACGTTTATGAAATTTTACAAACTGGATGTGATGTCTTCGGCGGAAGTGTCCTTTGGCCGCTGAGTGCTTCAGGCGGCGGTGGAACTCGAAGAGCACTTGACATTCTTCCCAACCAGGACATCTAGAGATGCACTGCTTTTGGATATCCCAGGCGTAATGAAGCCCGGTGACCAGCTTAAGAAGAGAGAAATCGAAATTTAAATACCTGTAAATTTTCTTTCTCCGGCTGGTCTCTGGACTTCGGATTCCCTCCCAGAATGTGTATAGTTGGCTGGCCTCGTGGGCATTTGTGCCTTAACTTTCTTGTGTTTTTGTTTCCAAGTTCTTGTAGTGTTGCCTCAAGGGGAATGCGTTGGGAATGACTTGAGACAACCGGAAGTGAAGGGCTTCTTGTCCCCCTGCTGGAGAGCTTTAGTCCTGCCTACGACCAGCATCAGGAGGTACAGCCCAGGCCTAATGAAGCCTGGAGACCAGTCCTCTGAGAAAGAAAATTTACAAGTATTTAAATTTCGATTTAACCAGGCCTCACAGAGACGCCAATCTAGACTTTTCGGGCTTTCCTTCTCAGCATAATTTAGCGACAGTGGAGAAGGAGCTTCAGGGCAAAAGGTCTTCTTCCTCCCCAGTCTCCGGGGCTGCCCCTGTCAGCTTCCTGGTCCAGATCATCACACAAGTAGGCAGCTGCTTCTGGATATTTCTCTTGTGGGAGGTTGATCTCTCCTTCACCGGCTGCCTGTGTCTTCGCCTTCTGCCCTCCTCACTATCACGGGCGAAGGCTCATTTGGGCATCGAATGTCATCCCTAGCCCCAAAGCCCCTGATGCTTAAGCCCCTTTTTCCTGCACATCCACGGCCAGGTGGCTCCACTGACTCTTAGGATGGAAGGTCTCGGCCCTCTGGTCCTGATGTAGCCTACATCGGTCCCTCGTTCAGGGACCGACTCTAGAATACTCCCAGAGCATGCTCTCGCCTCTCTCTCTAGAGCAACACCACTGTCTCCGAAGGAGGATTCCTCCCCTACGTGAGCGGTGTCACCTGATCGGTGCCAGCTCCTTCTCAGCCAATGCCAGCCACCCCGGCGCAAGCCCTGGCGATGCCTTCACCGTTGTGTGTCAAATCTCAGCCAGTGCAGATACTTCTCCAGGACAGCCGCAACAGACGCCTGCAGCTCCGGGTCCTTTGAGATTGACAGAAGCTAACCCTCCACCTCAGGACCCGTCAACCAGCCATTCTGTTCCTTGGAGACCAACACCGGGGGGGTCTTGCACCTTCTGACCTGGCGCCGCCTCCCGCACTGCCCATGGACTACACTGCCCTGTTCATGTAGAACAAAGAACCCTGGAGAAGGCCTCCTAACCTACTTCCAAGGAAACCTTCGCCCTCAGTGGTCTGGGTTCCTCCTCCCACTCCCCAGTCTCTGGTGACAAGGAGGTATGTTGTAAAAAGGATCACTGTCCACCGACTCCCAATCCCAGAATCTCCATTGGGAGGGGTGGGGGTATTCCTCTTCGTCTGAGGACTCAGAGGATTCCAGTTTGCCCTCAGAGCCAGAAGAGCTTAGGTATACCCCCAGATCCCCTCCTGGTGATCCAACATTCCTGGACACCATGAGGCACATTCAGTCCCTCGTGGGCTGGGACTCTCTGACACCTGGCATCCTTCCTCCATAAGAAAGATGCTCTGCCCAGGGTCATACTTCCTTTTTGACTCCTTTGAGGATGTCAACAAAGCTGCCTAGAACCACCAGTCTTCCACTCTGGCCCTGCCTAAGAAGGCAGACAGGATTAACCACCCCCCTAGGGACAAGCCTTTTTGGGGAGGGCACCCCGTGGTCATGAACATTGCTCATGGCCGTACTAAAATACCCAGGCACCTTAGCATGCATCCTCCAGCCAAGGAGTCTAATCAGGTGGATTTCTGGGGCAAGAAATCTCTTCCCTACTGCTTGCAGCACGTAAGATCTGTGCCACAACGGGCTAGAAGATCTGCCAAAACTGACTTATCTGCACTTTTCATCAGCTAGTTCATATCTGTTGAGCTGTTTTTGCATGAAGAACTGTTTGTGAAGGGGCTTCAGGAGCTACAGTGACATCATGCTAGAGGCGGGGCAGTGTTCAGTTAAAAGCTCCTGCTGCTCGCCGACCTGAACGCCAGCATCTCTTCACTACTACTTGCAGCACATAAGATCTGTGCCACAATGGGCTAGAAGATCTGCCAAAACGTACTTATCTGCACTTTTTATCAGCTAGTTCATTTATCTGTTGAGCAGTTTTTGCACGAAGAACTGTTTGTGAAGGGGCTTCAGGATCTACAGTGACATCACGCTAGAGGCGGGGCAGTGTTCAGTTAAAAGCTTGTGCCATTCGCCAAGTGTGAGTGGCACGAGCGTCACTCCTAGGAGAAATTTGTAGTAAAGGTGCTTGAATTTTGTATGCCTGGTGTGCTGGTTAGCCAGATAT
Organism: Neoceratodus forsteri; assembly: GCA_016271365.2. Lineage (NCBI taxonomy): Eukaryota > Metazoa > Chordata > Ceratodontiformes > Ceratodontidae > Neoceratodus > Neoceratodus forsteri. Next base: position 58,293,457 of record JADMNL010000032.1, read on the forward strand.
TGCTTTTTAACATCTATTAAGTTTAGTGTTAAATCTTGAAAAGGGCTGTCTCATTCCCTTATGCCATGCAAACTTTATTTTACACAGTGACTTGTAAATATTTAATTCTTAAACTGGATGTGTTTTTCCTGTTTTGATAAACAAACAAAAAAATTGTGGGTACTTGTAGTTTGTCTAGGCATTTATTTTAAATTAGGTTCTTATTTTGTTTTCTTTTATTTTAAAATTGTCTGACTGCTGATAGTACTATGGAAAAAGTGCACGTTAGTCTGTTAACATTCAAAGAACTAATTCTCCTGGATGCAGGAGTATTTGTTATGCCTACTATGACACACAGACATAATGGATCAACTGATTTATTTAGATTTTCCAATCTGGTTAAGTTCCATTATCCAACTGACGATTGCTTAACTATTTTGGGTTGTATATCTAAACAAGCTGTAGTTGATATATGGGAAATGTATATCACATCAAAAGAACAAAAATTCCAATGTAGGGCTATATGGAACAGGTGAAGTTTTCTCCTGTGATTGTTAGCATTTTACTTTTTATATCGGGGGATGTGGAGCCCATCCCTGGGCCTGCTGATTTTGCACCTGGAAATGTTCATAACTGGAGATCTGCTGGGCTGAGATTTGCTCATATTAACATCAGGAGTGTTTTTTTTTTTTTTAAATAGTTGAAGTTGAGGCCTGGATTGGACTCCACAAACCAGGTGTGCTTTGTATAACTGAGACTTGGTTAAAGCCCACTGTTAGTGATGAATTATGTTTAATAGAGGGTTATGATGTATTTAGGAAAGATAGAAAGGGTAATAAGGGGTGGGGGACGGCCCGGTGGCGCTGAGGGTTCAGGCGCTGGGCGCCACACCTTGTGCCATGCCAGCGACCAGAGTTCAGGAAGCGAGCTCAGAAGCGGGGGTTGGCAGGGAGGGATTGGATTGAGTGCCGCTGGGCTGCTCTCCTGTCCCGGGGGGGGGGTAGGGGAGTCTGGCGCTCCGGCGGCCTCTGGTAGAGATCGGGAGCGCCGCAGAGCACTGGGCAGCATGTATGGCATGGCCGACGCAGGCAGGGTTGCAGTGCATCAGGGTATGCCCATGCAAGGGGTGGGGAAGTAGCGTAGAACAAAGGAAAAACACAAGCACCGTGGGTCAGGTGAATACACCTGCCCTCCATGCCCTATGCCGGGTTCCCTCGACTGGCCTTTCTGTTTCCCCGTGGGCCCTGACCCGCAGCCAGCGACTGCCTTACTAAAAGCGCCCAAAGAAGAGGGGCTGCCCACCCCGGATGGGTTAAACTGGGGGTGCTGGCTGCGGAGAAAGGGGGGGGCAGAAGAGGCACAGTTTGAGGATCCTCAAGGCGGGCAGGACAAGGACAGGATGCCTGAGAGAGGATCCACGGGGCCGTGACAACAGTGAAATAAAATTTTAAAAAAATGGTGGGGGGATATAATGTGTTTTGTTAAAGAAAAGCTTGAAGTAGTGTCTATTATTGATCTTTCCAGCATTCCACCCTTTGTGAATGGTTGTATCTAGAATTGCAACTAGCCACTTGTATTAAACTAGGGCTTTGCACAGTGTATAACCCCCCCCAAAAAAAGCTGGTAAAAAGGGCTTGACTGAGTTCCTAGATTATTTCCAGCAATTTGCTCTAACTAAATATATTTTGGTAATGGGTGATTTTAATTTGAATTGGGTGAGGGATGTTCATGATGAACTTGAACGGATGGTTTCTAATGCAGGGCTTACCCAGTTGGTTTCAGGGTTCTCTCGGATGAATTATCGTAGCAGTCAGCATTCATTGATTGACCGGATACTAACAAAGACAGCAGAGAAAATATTAGAAAGTGGAACATTCTCTGGCAGTATTAGCGATCGCATGCCTATTTACTGTACTTGAAAACATCCTAAACTAAACATTCCATCTAAAATTTTTACTTAGAGAAATTAGAACACTAATTATGAGGCTTTGAATATTGTTAAGTATGATAGATTGGTCATTCCTAGATGTCATCCTTGATCCTAATGTAGCTGTGGATTTCTTTCTCAACACACATAGATATACAAGAAAAATACTTCCCCCTAATTAAAAGAAGAGTAAAAGGTAAAAATAATAAATGGATTACATCCGAATTGTTCAAATTAATGAAAGCTAGAGACAAGCAATGGAAAATTTATAAGAATACCCATAATAAGGAGGCTTGATCCTAAAACATTCTGGGGATCGATTAAAAAGTTTACAGATCCAGGAAAAAATACAGGTGTTGGAACCATCAATTTAAATGGGGTTGCTATAACTGATAAGTATTTGATAATTCAATTCTGTTGTTCTTTTTACGTTTGTATTATTCGACTGCAGCAAGTACATAAATTAAGACAAATGTCTGTTAATGAAAGTGCGGGGTTGTTGATCTTGAACCTCAGTTTATAAGGCTTATTTCTAGTTTTATATATATATATATATATATATGTATATGTATATGTATAGGCCAGTGATACAAATTTATAATTTATCTTTAATTACTGGGGAATTTCCTGAAGTTTGGCAGCAAACTATTATTAAGCATATACCTAAATTTGGTCAGCCTCATGACATGGATAATTATCCAATTTCTATTCTTTCCTCTCTAAGTAAAATTCTCGAAAAAATAGTGGTCAACTGGTGGAACATTTGGAGACCGGGGGACTTATCTTTCCGGAGCAGCATGCCTTTCGAAAGCTTTACTGCACTGCCACGTTTTACAGACCATACCTTAAGATCAGTGGATGTGGTAATGTTGACAGGTGCAGTATTCATAGATTTATCGAAGGCTTTTGTTTTTAATTATTCCATGCTGCTCCAGAGACTGAAGGACTTCGGCCTGACAGATGTGTCTTATGAATGATTTCAAAGCTATTTGACTGACTGTCCTGTAAAAGTAATCCTGGGAGGGATAGATTCATTGACATGTATGCTTCAACAGGAAGTCCCACGGGTCTATTTTGCTACTACTCTTCTCCCTTTTGATCCTATTTCTAAGGTTCCTGATGCTTCTAGAATACTGCTTTATGCCAGTGATGTTATTTTGTTTACAAGTTCTTCAAAAGTGGCTAAATTAAACGTTTTCCTAAATCTAGATTTTACAGCTTTAAATAAATGGTTATTGAAATATCACCTAATATTAAATACTAAAAAAACACAGTGTATTTTATTTGGTTCTGCACCGAAATTACGTAACACTGAACCTTTATTAATTTATGATTTGGCAAGAAACCTGATATAATAAGTTTTTGAAACTACATATCTAGGAATATCACTTGATCCTCATCTTACTCTGCACGTTAGGAAGACAGTAAAGTCTGAATCAAAAAATTGGTGCTTTATATCGAATTAAAGATTGTCTAAGAAGAAGCTAGAGGCTGTATCTAAGGGTGTGTTAAATTGTGCACACTATATTATAGTTTTTTTTTTTCACAAAATTAGCTAACAAGGAATTGGATCTAGTCAACAGAACTTTTAATTCTATGTGCAGATTTGTCTTCATTAAACCATTTAAAACACATCATTGTGTTCTATATAATGATCTTGATTCATTGCCTCCCAGGTTGGTTTATCTTTACAATCTGGGCAGTGTGACTTATACTGCACTTGGTCAAGATTGTAACTCTCCTTTGTCTAGTTTATTGAAAATCAGGGATTAATCTAGATTGTTACGTTCTTCCAGTGTAGTACAGTTGTTTACGCCTAGGTTTTCGACCTGTATGGATGAGAGGGCTTGTTCAGTACAGTGTTCAAACTTATGGAATACTTTGCCTACTAATTGCATGAATGTCCCTACACATGAAACATTTAAAAAAATGTTGTATTGTTATTTGCAGTCTCTTGCACTATGTAATTGTTTTTAAATATTTATATTTACATTTGTACTGTTTCATATTCTATATGTGTTTGTATCTTGGGTATACTATCTTGGCTTCTATTTTTGTATGAAGCTCTGGGTCAATCCTGAAAACGGGCCGCCTTGGCCCAATGTTCTTACCCGGTAAATAAAGTGAATTGATTGATTGAAAGTCTACGCCTCAGCCACTTTGGCTGTTCAGTCCCTGAAATTCCTGGCTCACATGGTACAGTACCAGAACGCCCTGTAGGATAAGGCTTTGGATAGGTACAAACCCTGCCAGAAGATGCCACTAGGTCTTAATTGACCTAACTTCTGAAGTCTGTTTCCAACGTTGGGAATCATGTCCTCAGGGCTTCCTACGATACGGCCGATGTGGCTGGACAGGCAGCGGCAACAGGTATTTGTATCCACTGCCATTCCTGACTTCAGGTTTCCAGGTTTGCCTTGGACATGCAGGCCAACATCCTTGATGCTCCTTTTAGGGGCTGATTCTCTTTGGCAAGGATGTCCGGAGCCTTATATCCCTCCTACAAGAATCCGGCCAGGCTCTGAAGACTGTACACTCATTATACCGGTCTCAGCCTAAACCCCAACAGTGTCAGCCTTTTCAGAGGAACCAATGTCAGCAGTCCCGGGGACAGCAGCCAAGAGGAGCCTTCAGTCGTAAGGCCCCCTCCCAGGCGGCAGGAGCCTCAGCCCCTAGTGCCTCCCCTGCTGCCCTGCTCATCCCAGGTTCTTCTGCATGACTCCTTGCCCAACACACACACACTCTCTCTCTCTCCCCCCGGCAGAAACCCTGGGGGAGGCGGTGAGGGGATCGATTTTTCCTTTACCTGGACGGTTGGCACAGTATCACCTCTGACCAGTGAGTGCTTCATCTGATAAGAAAGGGGCACACACTAGAGTTCCAAGAGATGCCCCAGGGCAATCCTCCCTTGCACTCCCACTATCCTTCAGCTCACATTGCCCTTATCCATGAGGAGATCCAGACACTGCTGGGTAAAAGAGCTATAGAACCTCTTCCACAAAACAAAGGGGAAAGGGGTTCTATTCCCATTTTTTCCTGGTCCCAAAGAAGACCGGCGATCTGAGACCAATCTTGGACCTCAGCCACCTGAATCTATTTATAGAATACAAGTGCTTCAGGATGGTTACCCTATAGGGTTTTTTACCCCTCCATCATCAAGGAGATTGCCTCTGCTCCCTTGATATGCAAGATGCCTACCTGCACAGCTAGGTGTTCCGGAGTCGTAGGAGGTTCCTATGCATTTGCTTCCAAGGGAACCATTACCAGTTCAGAGCCCTTCCCTTCAGCCTCTCCTCGGGTCTTCCCCAAGTGCCTTGCAGTAGTGGCCGTGGCCCTCAGGAGGCAGGGTCATTATGTCTTTTCCTACCGTGAAGATTGGCTTCTCACAGCCCCCTTAAGAGGTCAACTGCTCTGGACCATGGAGATCACTTTCAAATTGTTTCGAATGCTGGGAATCACCTGAACCTTCCCACGTCCTCCCTCTTGCCATGTCTAAGACTGCAGTTCACTGGTGCAGTCTTAGACTTTGCTCAGGACAAGGATATCTGAGAGCACAGGCCCGCCTGGTTACCTCCATCGCAGCAAGTCCTGACCAGTTCGTTCCTCAGGCCCTTGGATCACATGGTGGCAGCCATTGTCACTGTCCCGCTTAGCCACTTGTACATGAGGGTGCCTCAGTGGACCCCATGGGTCCAATGGGACTAATGCACGGACAGTTTGGAACAGGGAGTCCTAGTTTCCAACCCTGTCTGGCAAACACTATCATGGTGGATGAACCTCTCCAACCTCCTCAGAGGGATCCCCTTCCAGGTGTAGTCTCCCACTTAGATTCTCACGACAGATGTGCCCTGCCTGGGCTAGGATGCCCACCTGGCAGACCGTCAGACCCAGGGGACCTGGCCTTAGCAAGAGCAGCATCTCTATATCGACATGCTTGAGATGTGTGCAGTCCTCCTTGCCTTCCAGTCTTTTCAGACTCATCTCATTCCAGGCCCTCTCTTGATTCAAACAGACAATATGTTAGTAATCTTATATCAGCAAAGGGGGGTACTCATTTTTACCCCTATGCAGGGAGGCCATGAGAGTCTGGCGTTTGGCCTTAGAACACGACCTGCTTCTAATGGCAGTTCATGTTCCAGGCGTCCAAAACATCCTGGCCAACAGCCTAAGTCAGTCCAGGTTGAAAACACACAAGTGAAAGCTCCTATCCTCTGTGGTCGATCTCTTCAACAGATGAGGTCATCTTGTGTTGGACCTCTCTGCGTCCTCATTCAGCGCAAAACTGCTCAGTTTCTACTTGCTAGATCCATGGCCTTTTTGGCAAGACGCGTTGTCCCTCTCTTGAACAGGGAGGTTTCTATATGCCTTTCTTCCCTTCCTGCTTCTGCAGAGAGTTCTTCTCAAACTGTAATCAGAGGGGCAGACATGATTCTGATAGTCCTTTACTGACCGCGACAAATATGGTTTCCTTTGTTTCAACAGCTGGCAGTGGAATCCCCTCTTCCTCTGCTTTTTTTCTGACCTGCTCTCACAGGACCAGGGTGCTTTGATTCACCTGGACCGCAAGTCTCTTCATCTTCATGTGTGGCTCCTTCAGCCTTAGCCATTGCACGATTTGGGGTGTCCTCTAGGTTGGTGGATGTCTTGGTGGCTGCGAAGAAGCCCTCTACCAGAGCCACTTACGCCATGAAGTGGAAGCGGTTTTCCGTCTGGGCTACTGCCTGACATTTGGATCCCTTAATCTGCCAATTAAATCTCATCCTGGAGTCCCTCTTTTCCTTTTCAGACTCGGGTCTGGGCTATTCCTCTATCTATCATGTGTACCTTTCTGCCATCTCTGTGTACCTTGTGCCTGTTGAGGACAAAAATTACCTCAGCTGAGAGATTTTCGAGCTTCAGGCTCTGATGTGGAGTAATTGAATTGGGGAGAGGCTTTACTTCATACTTGAGATGTTCATCATGTGCTTCATTTTTATCTGGACTGCATCCGTCTTTTCAGAAAATCTTACCAGTTTGTTTTGTTTGCCCCCAGGAAAGAAGGGGCTCCTGTTTCCAAACAGTGTCTATCTCGGTGGTTAGCTAATTGCATGGTTTATTGCTAATGCAAGTACAACAAGCCTTTGCCAGGCCAGGTCCCCAATCATTGTCAATCAGTCAATCAAATCTTTATTTATCCAGGTGAACACCATTGAGCATTGCTCATTTACAAGATGGACCTGGTTTGCACAGGAACACAGGTTATACAGTATATTTATTATTATTTAGTTGTTTATCCAGGTATAGCACACTAAGCTGAAAGCTTTTTTTACAGGAGCGACCTGGGAGCACAAGGAGGTTAAGTGACTTGCTCAGGGTCACACAGTATGCAAGTGGGAGCGGTGGGATTCAAACCCAGGTCTGGTCTGCTGGATGTCACCAAATTTGCAGCTCAGAGCCTTAGACCACTGCGCTATACTGCTATATACAGTATATGAACAGTCACAGCATAACACCTCAGTAGTAATATACAATACAGAGATACAATAGTTAAACGTAGTCATAAGTGGAGAACAGTTTGGAAACAGTGGTTCAATTCCTTTGTGGTGTATAATGAGTTTAGTAACAGTAGCTGGAAATACTAACAAGGACAATTGTTAGGTAATGGTGTATTACATACAATGCCATAAGAAACGACAGACAGTGAGTTAAAAGAAAACAAAAAAGGGTAGGGGGGTGTGGTAGGCGAGGTGGAATAGGGTACAGGCAGGGTGGTAGGGGATAGACGAGGGACATATGAAGCCATGGAGAGGACATTCTACCAGGGGCATGGCTGCCTCCTCTGCCTTCTTTAGAAATGTGCCTGCTGCAGACATCTGTGCAGCAGCCACTTGGGAGTTCTGTCCACACTTTTGTCAGGCATTACAGTTTGGACATTGCTTCTAAGCGTAGAGCCGATTTCGGCCTTCCAGTGCTCCTATGACTGCTTCTGTCCTCCTCCCAACTGACTGAGTCTGCTCCTCTACTGCTTGGGATTCAGTCCTAATGGTTATTGCCTGCTGCAAGAGCCCCTTCGAAGTAAGATAGTACAGTTACGTAAGAACTTACCATAACCATTAGATCTTCGAGAGGAGCTCTTGCAGCAGGCACTGCTTTCCCTCCCTCCTTCCCCGTTTGCTGTTTCTCCATTGCAGCTATTCTGCTTTTCTCGTTTATGAGGAACCTCCTCAGTTCTCCAGTTTCTACACATGCTGGAGTCTCCGGCAGGAGAACTGGGGATGAGCGGGGGGGACCACCTCTTTTATACCGTTGGCTGACATCAGCACTTTGGGGGCGGTCCCCAACGATATACTGCTAGCTAGGAGATTTCAGTGTGGTCCTAGCACTTGGCGGCTCAGTCATAATGGTTATTGCCTGCTGCAAGAGCTCCTCTCGAAGAGCTACTGTTATGGTAAGTTCTTGTATAACTGTACTTTCTTTGAATGGTGCATTCCTTCCTGACTAAGGTTGTCTAAGATTTTCACCATAATCAAGAAATAGTCCTGCCTTTCCTTTGACATAGTCTGGCTAATGCCAAGGAGGAATGACTGCACTTTTTGGATGTCAGACGGGCCCTTAAAGAGTATCAGTTTTGGTGCTTCAGAGCCACTAGTCTACCTTGTTAGGACTTGTATTTCACAATTTTTATGTTGCTGTGTTTCAAAGAACATAAAAATTGTGACACGAGGGCATGAATGGAAACTGAAAGTAGGGAGCTTCAGGAGAGACCTGAGAAAATATTATTTCTAGGGACATGGATATGTTGTTCATCCACACTGTCTGGCAGGTATCCTTGCTGCTTTAAATCTTGCCGGAAGGTCTTCAAGCTGGCTCCTCCCACCCACCCGGGTGGTAAAACTGTCGGCTCCGCCCCATGACGCCAGATCTTCCTTACCACTTGGAAGCTCAGGTGGGCAGAAGATGTCTGCGACGGATCCGCACTCCGTCGTCTACTGTCTGGGCCTTGAGCACGACCGCGGGCTTGCGACCTGTGCTCTTCCTTCTCGGCCCTCGTCCTCGAGGCCGTGCTGCCCGTTTACAACTGGGCGTCCCGAAGCGTTTTCCTCGGTGAAGTTGAAAAGAGGCCCGATCGGTGTTCGGCGGCTGGCTTCGACAGATCAGCTCGAGCAGATGATCACCCTCGAAGGGAAGACGTGAACGCGCATCTACCTCGACCCACGGCATTTGTCCGCTCTCTCTGGGTGCCTCTTATTCAGCTTCCTTCAAGGAGCTTTGTCTGTCCCTCTCTACTAAAGGAGAGGACCAACTTTTTCTGGACCCTTTCTCTGTCCAAAGAGGGACAAGGGTAAGTCCCTCCATCGGCGCTCTTGGGAGGCGGGGAAGATCCCTCTCCAGTGGGTGGCCCGAGTAAAGCCGTTGACCGCTCGGCCGGCCACTGGTCTCATGGTGTCCCCATCAGGCCAGTTGACGAGACTCCTTGTAAGCCAGCGTCGAGATTTTCTCGACCCGTTGGATGGGTTGTCGACAGGAGAAGCCAAGAATCCTCTCTCCCCGTTTCCCCTGGTGGGAGTTGAGGAACCCGTGGGCTTGCCAGTGCCTCCGGTTCCGGAGCCTGCGGGTGAACCCTCCGAACAGAGTGGAGTGCCGGTTCCCCATGACACCTCCCCGCACCCCCTCGGGAAAGCAGAGGTTCTCAGTCTCGGACTTCTTCGCGGTCCATCCGATCCCGCCGTCACAGGCGGTCTCGGCACCACGGCAAGCGGCGCCGCCGCTCGTCCTCGTCCTCGGACGAGGAGAGGCTCCGACGTAAGTTACGTCGGCGGTACGAGGACCTCATGTGGCAACAGCTTCTTCTGACCGGGAACAAGCCGACTCCGTCACCTTCCCCGGCCATTAAGTGGCTGTCACTGGAGTGACCGAAGCAACCCCTCGACCTTCCCGAGGCGCCTGTTCCCAGGCCGGTTGCTCGGCCAAAACCAGCTGCTCCGCCGAATCCGGTGGAACCCCCGCCTCCACAGCCGTTTATTTGAGGCTCTGACCAAGAATTCTTGGTCGGCTCAGGGTCTGCCCCATAGGCTGTCTGTCACCCTCACTCCCGATCGGCCTCGGTAGGTGGAGGGTGGCTCAGGCCCGAGGCAGCTCTTTGCGGATTCTTTGGAGTCTGACGACGATTCCTCCCTTTTCTCCAAGCGAGTGGACTTGGAGTCCTCTGGGGGGTCAGTCGATGGGCGAGAGCCCTTCGTCTTTCTGGAAGCTACTTGGCTCATCTCTGAGTCCACGGGATGCAGCTTCGAGACAGTATCTAAGCGGGCCGAAGTCCCTCACGGAGATATTGGACCGAGGATTCCCCTTCGGAGGCCTTCCTGGTAGCCGAGGGCATTGTGGTCGACCTTAGAGGCTCTGGCAGCGTCCTGCTTCCTGCCCTGTGCCTTGACCAGGATGGCCAGAAGTATGCAGTCCCCGGTTCCCTGTCGGTTTTGAGACACCCTCAGCCGAGGGTTAGTTACCGACAGCGTTTTCCGCGTACTGGAAATGCTAGGGATGTGGACAAACCTCCCGACAAGGAGTCCAAGAAATTGGACTGTGCCGGGCGAAAAGTATACGCTGCGTCCTCCCTCGGCCTTCGTCGGGCCAGCTCGGCCGTGCTGATGGCACACTTCTCTTATGCCCTGTTGGGCTCCCTGGACGAGGTAGTCCCTCATCTCCCGGCTGACCTGCAGACCACGGTTAAGCAGGTGCGGGACCAGGGCAGTGCAGTGGCCAAGCAGCAACTTGACTGCTTTGGACATCGGTGACTCATGCGCCAGGTCAGTCGCGGCCGCAGTGGCCATGTGCCGTCGGGCATGGCTGAGGATATCCACCTTCACAGCGGATACCCCGCACAAGTTGGCAGATGTCCCCTTTCTGGGGACCGACCTCTTCGGCCCTGGAGTGGAAGGTCACCTCCAGAGGATCGAGAAGTCAGTGCTACCCTGGACTCGGTCTCTTCCTACAAAGGGACAAAGGCCGCAGGCCACAGCTAAACCCTTCGTCCTGCTGCGCCCGCACGTCCGGCCAACATCAGGGCCAAGCAGGCTCGCGGCGCACCCAAACCCAACCCTCGGCTTCCTCCTCCAGGAAGCAAGGAGGTGAAGCCGGGAGGTCCCTCGGCGGTTCCTTCTCCAAGCCTGCCCAGTGCCGGGTTGAAGGCGTCGCCCCAACCTCATCGCCTTACCCCAGGTTCCCCGTGGAAGACGGCTCCGTCACTTCCTTTCCGCCTGGTCCGTTGTTACCACGGACAGATGGGTACTGGAGGTGGTGGGAAAGAGCCTGCCTCTGGAGTGAGAGCCCCGCCCTTCAGAGCCGCCGCACCTTGGGGCCTCGGGGTCCGCCAGCCTCACTGTCGGCTTGCCGAGCCGACATCGCTCTCTCCTCCAGAAGGAGGTGATCAGGAGGTGGCGGACCCTCCCTCAAACCGGAGTTTGTGGCATCCGGGCACTTCCTGATCCCAAAAGCGGACGGGGCTGGCGCCCGATAAACCTACGACCTAAACAAGTTCCTAGGTCTCGAACCTTCAGGATGGTTACTCTGGCTCAGATAATACCATCCTTGGAATGCGGCATGTGGTTCTGCTGTCTGGACCTACAGGGCGCGTTCTTTCACATCCTATCCGTCCGTCGCATCAGAGGTTCCTTCGCTTTGACGGAGGATCCCTTCGAGTTCGAGCCGTGCCCTTGGCTTGTCTCTCAAGCTCCCAGGGTCTTCACCAAATGCATAGCAGTGGTGACAGCATTCCTCTGACACCGAGGTCGGGTTACCCTTACCTGGACGATTGGCTGATAGCCCCTCAAGCAGGAGGTGGAAGCGGTCAGGATCTAGCCCTCCAGGTTTGCTCTCAAGTTGGCCTCTTCATCAGAGGCCAAGTGGAACTCGTGCCAAAGCAGGTGATACAATTCATCGGGGCAGAGCTCAACTCTCTGGCGAAAGCACGGCTCCCAGTGGACAGGGCCGAGGTTCTTTCCTCCTTTGCCTGATCATTTCTGGTTGGGCAATCGCGCCCTGCCCGGGACTTTCTGGGTCTCATGGCGGCCTGTACCAGCGTGGTCCGTTGGGCCCGCTGGAACATGCGCCCCCTTCAGTGGGGCCTGGCCAGCCAGTGGTCTCAACGCTGCGATCCTTTGGACCAGCGAGTGACGGTGACCCAGGGGATGTGGAACACTCTCCAGTGGTGGATCGTTCCAGCGCACCTGCAGGAGGGCATCCCGTTTGTCCGCCCCGAGCCGACGGTCTCTCTATCGACCGATGCCTCTCTGATGGGTTGGGGTGCCCATCTAGGGGAACACCGAGCACACGGCCTCTGGTCCCCGCGGGAGTCCCAATGCTATATCAACCTGCTGGAGCTCTGAGCGGTCCACCTAGCTCTCACCGCCTTCGCTCTGTTTCTTCAGGGTCAAGTGGTTCAGGTCCAGACGGACAATATGACCATGTACTATCTAAACCGCCAGGGCGGGACGCGCTCCATGCTTCTTTGCAAGGAAGCTCTCCGCATCTGGTCACTCGTGCGCAGCCTGGAGGCGGATCTCCTAGCCATTCATGTGGCAGGAGCCTCCAACACCCTGGCCGATGCCCTAAGCCGGATAGGGGCTGTGTCCCACGAGTGGTCTCTCCTGCCGGAGGTAATACAAGATCTGTTCTCCCATTGGGGCACCCCTCAGGTGGACCTTTTTACCTCCAGGGAGAACGCGAAGCTGAGCTCTGTTCTTTGCCCGCCCCGCTCAGCAGGGCTCGCTGTAGGGGGATGCCTTCTTGAGGCCGTGGACCCCGGACCTCTTCTACGCCTTTCCCCCATTTCCCTTGATCCACAAGGTGCTTCTCAAGGCGAGGAGGTGACAAGGCGCAGGTGATTCTGGTAGCCCCAGACTGGCCCCGCCAATGCTGGTATCCAGATCTCCTCAGCCTCGGCTCCAGGCTCCCGAGGCAGCTTCCAGCTCGCCCGGACCTGCTTTCAGTCAATCAGGGGAAGGTGTTCCATCCGGGCCTTCAATCCCTGCACCTGACAGCCTGGTTCCTGAGCGGCTAGAGTTCCAGGCCTTGGGTTTCTCCGACGAGGTCCTCAATGTAGTTGGGCGTCCGTAAGGAATCAACCAGGAAATCTCGCCTTCAAATGGAAGGATTCTCCATTTGGTGTCAGAGCAAGGGCCTGGACCCTTCCTCCTGTTCCTTGGCAAGCATATTGGACTACCTGTGGTCCCTTTCTCAGCAAGGGCTTAGGTCGATGACCCTTAAGGTGTACCTGGCAGCCATCTCTGCTTACTGGGCGCGGGCCGGGAAGCAGTCGGTGACGCAGGAAAAGGTGGTCTGGCGCTTTTTCAAAGGCCTTTATCACATTCCCCTCCGGTGCGAGAACCTCCACCTCCGTGGGATCTACTGCTGGTATTGGCAAAGCTCATGGGCAAGCCATTCGAACCAGTACACAGGTGTGATCTCTCTCACCTGTCGTGGAAGACCGCCTTCTTGGTGGCTATCACGTCAGCCAGAAGGATGGGAGAGCTCCAGGCTTTCCATCGAGTCTCCTTACCTGGTCTTCCACAGGGACAAGGTTGTCCTGCGCCCCACCGAAATTCCTTCCGAAGGTGGTGTCAGAGTTTCACCTTAACCAGGTGTTGACTCTGCCGGTGTTCTACCAATCACACCTCGGAGGCCGAATATAGGCTCCATACTCTGGACCCTAGAAGGCGCTCACCTACTATAAGGGCGTACGGCTGGAGGTCAGGAGAGGTTCGCCAGCTGTTTGTCACACCTACGCTGAAGCCGCACCTGGCAGACCTGCAGCCAAAGCGGACAGTAAGCTAGGTCACCTCCTGCATAGATCTCTGCTATAAGTTGGCGGGCATGGAGCCTCCCAGAGGATAAGAGCTCATTCTGCCCGCCATACTGCTACATCGGTGGCTGCTCCAGGGACGTCCCTTATCCAGGAAATCTGGTAGGCTGCTACCTGAAGTCAGCACACCTTCATCACCACTACCACATCAACCTTGAGTCACGCCCGGATGTTGGTTTTGGGGCCTCGGTTCTCAGTCTTTATTTCCCAAGTAAGTATAGGGGTGCGCTTGCCTCCCTCCTCCTGAGAACTGCTAGGTCTGCCAATAAGTGTGGATGAACAACATATCATGTCCCTAGAAATACAGGTTACTCACCTGTGTGCCAGGAGTTCTAGGAATGGTATATGTTGTTCATCCACCACGAACCTCAACTGATGCAACCACAGGCTTTAGCCGGGCCAGATCTAGCGTCATAGGAGTCGAGAATTTTACCACCGGGTGGGTGGGAGGAGCCAGCTTGAAGACCTTCCGGCAAGATTTAAAGTGGCAGGGATACCTGCCAATAAGTGTGGATGAACAACATATACCATTCCTAGAACTCCTGTTACAGGTGAGTAACCTGTATTTTTATTTCAGCCTTGCTATGAAACCTGGAAGCTTGGCCTGGAAGGATTTGGTGCAGTCCTGGCTTCAGCCATGCCTCCCTGTATGAGAAGGGAAGAAATCTAGGCTATTTTGTCTAGCTTACTAATCCCCCAGTATGGGGTGGATAGTATTAAACTGGCCTGGAAGTGGGGTATTACCCCCACCCACTTAATTGACATTGGATAGGAAAGCACTTTATAACCTCATCTTGCAGTTGGAATGTCAGACGGAGATGGATTTTCCCTGACTGCCCGGCCATATTGAAAAACACAGTTTTGCAGCAGTTGAAGACCCCCCCGGCTTGGGATTGTGCCTGGCTGTGCACACATGGCAGGTTGTGTAAAAGCTAATAAGCATAAGCAGCTTTTAGATCGCTATTGTCAAAGAGTTTCATGTGTGCGCGTTTTGGAAACCCAACACCACCTTATTTTTTATCATGTGGGTATATACAACCTTTCTGGGATCTTCTTGCAAACACATGGAAAGAGCCCTCGTTTGCATCGCTGCCTTATCAGACTGATTTGTGGGCCCTCTGACAGTTCCTTTGCCAGGTACCATGCATATGCTATTTTTATTGCATTAGTTCTTAATAGATATTATATATGTTTTGCAGCAAAGACTGATCTCTCATCCAGAACTTACTGTGTAACACTAGGCAAGCTATAACCAGAACTTTGCAACTAGATATGGTTCATTTTTTCTGCAGAAAAAGCAAAACATTTATGTTTACACACTGATGCATGGTGTATTTGAATATTAATGTATTTCTTATGTTAGCATAAGTTTTGAAAAAAGCAGTTTAGTACTGTTTTTTTCCAGGTTTGCTTACTTTCACCTGTTATTGTTGGTGTATTTTTTTCCCTTTTTGTTTTGATTTGTACTTAATTTGTCTTTGCTTGTAATGAACTCCAACTTTTCAATAAAATTCCCCTACTCTTTTCGAGAAGTGCCATGGAATCTTTGACATCCACCTGAACTACCACCAGAACAGGCAGTTGGGACCTTTGGTTTAACGTCTTATCCGAAAGACGGCACCTCAGGAGTGTAGCATCCCCTCATGCTGCACTACAGTGCCAGTCTTGGGATAGTAACCCAAGTCCCTGGTGTGGGAACAGACCCCACAGCCTTCTGATCTCCCGGCCTCAGAGGGGTGAGTGTGCTACCTGCTGAGCCACTGACACTGTTAGTGCTGTGATGTTTGGGGATATCCAAGTGTGGAAGTGCAGGTATTTTATATGTCCAAAAAGGTGCTCATATAGTGTTTAGTGGAGTGTGCCCACACACTCTTCCAAACTTAGACATTACAAAATGGAGCATGGGGGCAGCACAGGGTCAGAGTTTGACAGTTGCAACCAGTAAGGGCAGGGGAGCAGCCATGCTGCGCAGAACTAAAATAAAGATCCCTTCCTTAAAGGAAGACTCTCAATATCGACATTCTACACCCCCACCCTTGCCAGTTTTACTTTAGAGAATTAAAATAAAGTCCGTGATCACCAAGCGTGGCGGATGCTGCGGTTCCATTTCATCTACGGTGGCACCACACCCGATACGTAACTACAAAATGTATTGTAAAGTAAGTAAACTGGCCACAAGAAAATTTCTTACTATGCCAAAAGCTTAATCGGGAGTTGAGCTTACAGGGGTTGGGATGGTTACAATCGGTGACCGTGCTAACATGCACCAAAAGGGCAAAAGTTGCATTCTTTCCAAAACTGGCCCCGCTTTCCTTAGCTAGTTGCTCCAAATTGATGCACCTACTCTAACAATATCTAAAGGAAGGGAATGTGAACTGTTCAAAATCTGCCGACGATTGTTTTGACCCACTAGGTTATTCTTTAGACCCACATTTCTTAACACCAGTGGGTCCGGTTCTACCCATGTTTTAAACACCCCAGCACTGTCACTGGTTAGGATAATGACAGTTTTCCTTTAAGAAACACTTGACTTTTTTTTTTTTTTCAATTCTTTCACCAAATCTTAAAATTCCCCTCTGCCCCCCTTAAGCATGTTTTGCATAAAAAATGTTACAAAATTGTGTGCAAATAACTGGTACCTTTTTGGTTCGATAATGTGTCACAAGGAAATGAGTGATTCCTGGGATTAGAAGAAAAACATTATTGTAGTAATGTTGTTTTTCCTTAAGGGATCACTCACTATGTTTACACTCCCTAACCCTGCTTCCCTTTACAAAACCTGAAATCGGGTCACATAAACATCAGTTTCTTTTTTCATTGAGGTTGCTTGTGTATTACTGTTGCAGTTCCTACAATTGAAAGCTTGTTGTTACTGTTTTATATGGTAACATTTCACAACTCTGCTTCAGTTTGTTTGGTGTTTTAACAATTCTAGAAAAAAATTTATTTGTGGGTCCTACTCTTTAAATGTTTTCCACTGTTGGAGGCCATGTTTAAAACCAGAAATTTAGTGGCTCCAGATGAGGTTTTGAAGAACAGAAGAATTATTTTTGTCCAGCAGTGTTCTGCAGTTACTGCCATGTTAAAATTTATAAAACATAAAATTGTGCCTGTCCCAGTTTGAGTAGGGATTGTAGGGAGGCCATTCACCTGCACCTTTCTTGTCTAGGGTGTGATGCCAATTAAACAGCTGCTAACAGAAAAAATGAGGGCAGAGTGGATTCTCTGAAAAAAATGTAAGGGATTAGCATGAGTGTAAAAACCTGAACCATTTGGTACTGAGATGCATATTTTTTTTCATGCAGGGCTTAATAATCCTTGGCGACCCACCACCCTTCGACCCAGCAGCAGAACATGGACCTGATTCTCTCGGTGTGGAAAATAAAACAGAAGACTCTGTTTGCGCCCTGGCTCAGCAAAGTGGAACAGATAGACTGGTACGTAAGATTAAAAAGTCTTGATGTAGGCAGAGCTGAGTTGTCTTGTGCCGTCTCTGTGGACATCCAGACCAGTTGAGGATGTCACGCCAAAGGGGAGCCTTCCCTCACACTATGGAATAGCAGTACTTTTATCTTGCAGGATGCCAATGTCTCTTAACACAGACCTGCAGCTGAATACCTAGGACCCTGCTTCTGTGCATGTGCAGTGCCCACTTGGAGTCTCAAGCATGGCTCTCCCTTCAATCACTCGCAGCCAAATCTTCTGCAGAAAGGCAATCCCAGTTCCCCCTGAAGCAGCATTAAGTATCTGATGTCCTTGCTATCACATGGTCGCTTGACAGCAACCTGCCACAGAATGAACCCATTCTGCTAACTCATCTGTTGACTATTCAGAGAGAGAAAATTCTTGGTTACAGATGCCAAGTTATTGAGGAGGCCATGCAGAATTGTGGCACACAGAGAGCATAGTATGCATCGGGAGAGCATTGCACAGTTACCTCCACTGGTGAGCGGTATATAGAATAACATATGTACAGATATGTATCACTTTTTTTCGCACACCCTAGGTGTGATGCTCCTTAATATCCAAGAGTGAAGTTTGAGGTGTTTAACTAGGTGTCACATGCTTATGGTGTGTGGAAAAAATATGAATAATGAACATCTGCGCGTATTTTATTTTTTTTTTTTCTGTGCAAGAAGGGAGGCAGTATAACGCAGTGGTTTAAGCCTCTGAGCTGCAAATCTGGTGACATCCAGTAGACCAGACCTGGGTTTGAATCCCACAGCTTCCACTTGCATACTGTGTGACCCTGAGCAAGTCACTTAACTTCCCTGTGCTCCCAGGTCGCTCCTGTAAAAAAAGCTTTCAGCTTAGTATGCTACTCCTGGATAAATAACTAAAAATAAATGAATTGACATTGGGGGGGAGAACTACTTAGCACTATCCCTGCTTCCCCAAGTTGCCACCACCTCCCACTGGACTTGCCTTTCGTCTGGTGGTTACTTTCTTGAATCTGCCTCTCGCTGTACCTTTTGGAGGAAGGAGGGCCATCCAGCCGCGCCCCCCCCAAACAAATATGCTACAATCCAGTGTGGACAAAGGCGAGCTTCCTGGGATGAGCAGGCTCTTCTTCAGGTCCCTGACATCCTTGTTCCACTGGTTTTCTTCCCGCCCCTTGCCTTAGGCAGTCAGGCTCATCTGTGGAGGCGCACACAACTGGTGTTTACCTGGCACCCTCCCTTCTTTGCCACCCACACTGCACTGCCGCCAAGCCTCCAGCTGGTGGCAGTCTAAGGTCAGGCCAACGTGCCTCCTCTGCCTGAGAGAGAACAGTCCCTCTGATGCCCAATCCTCTCTTGGCCTCTAGCAATCATAGTCTGCTCCCAAACCCAAGTCGCCAGCAAGGCAGGAAGTAAGGCACCAGTGCCTCAGTCCTCCACACCACTGGGCTGCCCCCCCCCCCCATTCCCCAGTACACCCACACACAGGAAAAAGCAAGCGTCTTCAGTAAGGCAGATTTTTCCCAGGAGTCCTTTAGCATCGGTAACGTTTAAAGCAGCTAGGTGACTAGGTAGTACTGCCCCGGAGGTGTGGTTTATGCTAATTAATTGGCATCAGCCAATCAGAGGAGACTTTGGGGGGGGGTGAGGAGAGACTGTCTGAGAAGGCACCAGAATTTTTTTCTCCACTGACTGAACAGCACTGCCTCTGAGGTGTTCCACTCACTTAGCCAAGAAAACAAGTTTTCTAGAACTTCTGTGGTAAAATCTTTTGTTTATTTTTTTTTTTAATGTGCCGAGTGTATTTTACTAGTTTTATTGTGATTCCCAGGAACCACGTTTATCTGTCGGTTCTATGGTTCCTGCCTATGTGTTTCTTTCTTTTTATCGCGTTTGTTTTTTTTTCGACAGTTCCTTTTATTACTTATATTGAGGTTCCCTATGAAAAAGGGATCTGCAGTTTGGGGTAGTTTTTACCTCAGAAATAGCAGTTCCTTACTGCGAGTGAACCAATCGCATTCCATTACTAACAGTAGTGGAATCTTTGAATTTTAAAATGGTTTCTGTCAATTGGCATGTCGGAAGTCCCCAAAAAGAGAACTGGACTCACAGGTTTTAAAAATTGCCTAAATTACCACAGAATTGTGGCCAAAGCTGACACCCCTGATCTGTGTTTAAAGTGTGTTGGTCTAGGCCATTATTGTACACTTTACTAATAGAGCAAAAAGACTTGGAGAGCTGGCTGAGGGAGGGTCCTCTGCAGTCCCAAAAAGACTCAAGCTTACCGATGGAGGGCCTTCAAAAAATTCAAATAGAAGTGCTGATGAAGCATCTACCAGCTCTAAGCCTAAAAGCGGCACTGATGAAGTGTCTTCTAGAGAAAAAATAATAAATCAGGTGCTGATGAAGTGCCTTTAAAATGAAAAGCTTCTAAAGGAGCTGAAGAAGTTCCTTCAAAAATAATTGGGGCACTGATGAAGTAAGTGCGTGGATCTAAAAGGAAGCCAGAGTCTGCCACTGATGAAGTGGCACCAAAAAAAGTGTGCAAAGATAAATTGCCAAGTTTGGAGGGTACTGTTGCACCTGGGACAATGGCTGTGCGTCTGGTTGGAAAACACACACGTAAACACTGAGGCAAAAAAGCTTCGGAGACCTGGCACCAGCTAAGGCAGTCTGATGGCAATTTACTTCTTGCTCTTCGTTTTGAGTGAAATAAAGGCAGCAGTGAATAAACTCACCAGAGGACTGTGGTTCAAAATCCAACAGTTAATCCTTTACCACAAGAGACAGGGCTATCCTAGATCTAATACTGACAAACAGGGAAGGGATCACAGATCTCCAGGTAGGTCACCTGGGGGCCAGTGACCATCACATGGTATGGTTCAGTTTGGCTACTACATCTAAATCATCCCATTCCAAGGCAAAAATATGGGACTTCAGAGGAGTTGACATTTGATAAGATGGCCAACAGAGTTAAGCTGGCCCTGGCAAAAAGAAACACAGGTGAGGGGGTACAGGCAAAGTGGGCAAGCATTAAGGATGCAATACTTGAAGCAACATCCCATTGTGTTAGACAGAAAAGGAAGTGCAAAGAAGAAGGAAACCACTTTGGTTCTCAAATACAGTAGCAAAAGGTCAGAGCCAAAAGTCTGGCCTTCAGAAATATAAAGGAACACAGCGGGATGAAGATAGGAGGCATACCAAACTGCCCTAAGGGAAGCAGGGAAGGCAGTAAGGCAGGCAAAGTCCCAAACTGAGGAAACACTGGAGCGAACAGTAAAAGAAAGGTGACAAGACTTTTCTATAGATACATTAGTGAAAGGAGAAAGTCCAGAGAGGTATTGCTAAGCTTAATGGAGAAAGGAGCATGTGAGGAGGAGGACCATGTAAAAGCATCTATTCTAAATAGATACTTTTGCTCAGTGTTACTGAAGAGAAGGTGAGGCAGGGGCCCACAGCTCAACACCATGGACACGGGGAGGGAGGTGAGCTTTCTCCCTTCACAAAGAAAGGGGTCCTACAAGAGCTTGCTAAGCTCAGGTGGATAAGGCAATGGACCTGATGGCATACATCCCAGGGTAATTAAGGAGCTAAGGTGATTCTTGAGCCATTAGCAGAACTGTTTAGTGAGTCTCTGAGTACAGGAGAGGTGCCAGAAGACTGGAAGAGGGCTCATGTGATCCCACTGCACAAGAGTGGTAGCAGGGGGGAGGCAGGGAACTACAGACCAGTCAGTCTTACCTCAGTAGTGGGCAAGATTATGGAGGCACTTCTTAAGGAAAGGATAGTGCAACACCTGGAATCCATAGGGGCACAGGATCCAAGACAACAGGAAGGTCCTGTCAAACTAATCTCATAGATTTCTTTGACTGGGTAACCAGAGTGGTGGACCAAGGGGGAGCAGTTGATGTACCGCCTACCTTGACTTCAGCAAAGCTTTTGACACTGTTCCACATAGAGATTGATAAATAAGCTGGGTAGGCTGGGGTGGGTCAGAAGTTGGTCAGCTGGGTGGCAAACTGGTTGACGGGCAGAAAACAGAGAGTGGTGGTAAATGGTATACAGTCAGAAGAGATGCAGGTCACAAGTGGGGTACCTCAGGGATCAGTCTTGGGGCTAGTCCTCTTCAACATCCTCATTAGTGACCTTACAGATGGACTAGAGGGTAAGGCTTGTCTGTTTGCAGATGACACCAAGATCTGCAACAGAGTAGATGATCCAGATGGGGTGGGCAGAATGAGAAGAGATCTGGATAAACTAGCAAAATGGTCAGAAGAGTGGCAACTGGGATTTAATGCAAAGAAGTGCAAGATCATGCACATAGGGAAGAGAAACCCTGAAGCCACCTATAGGCTGGGAGGGGAGTTGCTAGCAGTCACAAAGGAGAAAGAGACTTGGGCATCATCATCACTGATGACCTGAAATCATCAAGCAGACCTCTAAAGCAGTAGGTAAGGCTAAAGGGGTGTTAGGGGTGTATTAGTAGTATCACAAGTCATAAGAGGGAGGTAATAATCCTCTCTTACAAGACACTGGTTAGGCCCCATCTGGAGTAGCATCATGGTAGTATTGAGGCCACACCTTCACAAGGACATTAACCTAATCTGAGGCAGTCCAGAGAAGGGCAACCAAAATGGTGCAGGGACTGCATCAGAAGACATATGAGGACAGATTAACAGAGCTCAATATGTATACCCTTGAGCAAAGGAGGGAGAGAGGTGATATGATCGAGACATTCAAACACCTTAAGGGCATTAACAAGGTGAAAGAGTCTAACATGTTTAAATTATAAGAAAAATAGCAGGACAAGAGGACACAGAAAGAGATTAGAGGGGGGCCGATTAAGGGGGAATGTGAGGAAATTCTTTTTCACAGAAAGGGTGGTGGATGCATGGAATGGCCTACCTCAAGAAGTGGTAGCTATGAATACAGTGCAGGGCTTCAAACAGGCACGGGATAGGCATAGGGGAGCAATACAAATGAGTATGACTAGATAGGCCACTGACAGAGCAAAGGATGATGGCACATTTATAAGATAGAAAAAGAAATGGGCAGACTGGATGGGCCTTGCGGTCCTTATCTGCCGTCAACTTCTATGTTTCTATGTTATTGTTAAAACAAGTAAAATACAATTTCCACGGCTGATCGCATCAACTCACTTCCTGGGTACCATTCCCTATGTGAACGTATCACGTCACCAAGCACCTGACATGTTTTGCTCGTTTCAGAGCTTTCTCAAAGGTACAGAAGGTGAATACAGGTCTCATTATTTTTAAAGCATTACGATTAAAGTGGCAATTCACCAACACACAGGATATTAAAAAAAACTTATTGAAATAAGTCTAGTTTAAAAAATGCAGGACTCAATTGTTTGTATATGTGGGGGTTAATTCTGTATCTCCCTTCACATTTGAAGCAAACTGTTTCTGTGCTAACCAAGTTCATATAACTTATAGGCGCAAGACGTAATTTGCAAACCTGCACTTGAAAAAAGAGAATCAGAGATTGCGCCATTTCACTGCCATTTGATGAAACCTCAGTGCAAATTTGAAAAAGGATATAGATAAAAAATTAATATTGACAAAAAAAAAAAATCAATCTGTGAACCGGGTTTTATTTAACTGTAAAAATTGATTAGCATTTTGCTCATTAAAGTTCTAAAACATTGTGAAAATGCATAGTACTTGCCTCACTGTGGTTAACAATAACACTTCTAGAAAACCTATATGAATGCTTTCTGTACAGTTAGTATTGTCCCAAGAAAAAAAACTGCTAATCAGTTATTTAAAACCATGGTGAACAAACATTGTGCTAACCATTTATATACACTTTTTACCATATTTCTCAAATTCTTAATCAACTTTACTTTTTTAGGAAGGGTTTTATCTCGAACCTTCCATTCAACACTTTTCCTTCCATTCCCTTGAAAGTTACGATCCAGTACTGTTCTCGTTTTAAAAAAAGGTTGCCATAATCTCCCCCTCTACGACTCAGTACTGGTTTTTGTAAACCAGTGAATGTAAATCCATGTTCTGCTGTATTTTTCATTTTCAAAATATGCACAGCTATTGTACTTTTTGCATCACCACTTAGATCTGTTGTGTTCTCCAATCCGGGTTCTAAAAGCCAGTTTGATTTTTACCTACATAAAATGCTTTGCCTTTACATACTGCTAGGTGCATCAAACCACATGTCATAAGTCCCCTCACTGGGTATGTCCTGCCCGTGAGGGGATGTGTAAACACCTTGCTGTTCACTACTTGTAATCAAAAGTTGCAGTTACCACATTTGTGTCTACCATTATCTGGTTGTGGCAACCAGATTCTAAGCTTAGTAACTAGTGGCTATACTGAGTGCACTAAATGGTCTTGCAGGTTGTCCCCTTTCTGTATACTGTTTTTGGGACTCCTTTTGGTAAATCTCTCAAACCTGGATCTTGGCATGCAGTATGCCAATGTTTTTTAGCTATGTTGGCAGTGTCCCTTGACTGGGCATTGTATGTGCTTACAAAGCACGTCTGACTTTCTTTATTTTTTTCTTTTTATATTTTAGCAGGTTCTCTCTGTGAATATATTCTACTTCCTCTCTTGTTTTTTTGTGCTGTATTGTTCCCATAACTCCTAGTGAGTAATCTGTTTTGTAAATCTGCTCTTTTTTTATGTAATGTTTGTGTCCCACAATTTTATTTTTGTCCTTATAAATTGACCCTTTGGTATGGCTCTAATCACATGTCCCGGATGGCTACTACCTGCTTGTAATAAGGTATTTCTGTTAGTAGGTTTCCTATTCAGGTCAGTATTGTATGTCGACCCCCACCCCCATGTTGTCCTTTATTATTTTTAGATCTAAAAAAATTGACCCCTTGTTTACTGTAAGATGTACTGAATTTCAAGTTGGAATTACTGTCTTCTAGAAATTTTACAAATTCAGCAAGTTCTGTCTCCATGCCTTTCCAGGTGACAAAAATGTTGTCAATAAAGCGTCTTCAAATGTCAGTTTTACCAAAAATGGGTTATTCTGACTTGTTTCCAGTTACCATTTTGCCATGTATAGAGTCGCAGTATTAGGAGCAAAGCTAGCACCCATAGCTACGCCTTTTTGTTGCAAAAAAAATTTTTGTTTATAAAAAAAGGCGTTGCATTTCAAAACTAGGTAGGTCAGATTTATCAAAACCTCAATAGGTGTATTTATTTTATTTGCTTTTGATAACCGGGTGGGTGCACTAGACATAAGAGTGCCTGTTTTCAGGCACGACCCGGGAGAAGACTGTTTGAAATACATGAACATACATGGAATATGTAACACAGGAGGTAAAGCAACATACAATCAAATTTAGGGTGTAGAGAAAACATTGATTTAATATAACAATCAGACTTAGGCTGTAGAGAAAGTTGTTCGGTATAAAGTAGTCAAAATGCAGTTTGGACAAGTAAAAACAAGATCAAAACAATGTGGGAAAATAGACATTGCAAGAGAAAGGTATACACAGAACAGGACATTAAGTGCCAGTCTGTGGTTAATGAAAATGGGGGAGAGGAAGGGAGAGTGGTAGAAAGCAGGGAAAGAGGGTAAGGGATGAGAGAGAAACACATGAGGAGGGTATTAATAGAGGTGGAGAAGAGGTGTCAGAGAGGTAAATTACCTAGGGAAACTGAGGGCATGGAGAAAGGATGGTCTAAGGCAGACGAAAGCAAGTGCAGAGGCTATTAGTACACACATGATCATGGTGAAGTTTAAAACTAGCATGGGTGGGCGCTCGACGAATGATTTTAGATATGGAGTTCCAGTATTTTGGGGCAGTGTATGAGAAAGTGTGTGCGCCCATATTGGTCTTGCATCTAGGGATGTGAAGAGGGGCTTGGTCAGCAGATCGGAGCCCATAGGAGAGAGGTTGTGAGTGCAGCAGAGAGGCAAGGGATGGGGGAGGTCTGATCTGGCAATGCAGTCAGTCAGCCAAAGGACTAGAATCGATGGGCAGAGGGGCAAGGCCATTTTAGGTCAGCATAGAGCTGGCAGTGTTGTTTGTAACGTGGGGATGCAGAGGCATAGCGGGGGGATGCTATTATAGGTGGTGTCCCATTTATGGAGCGAGGATTTTGAGGCAGATAGGTAAGTGACTGAGCCATGTGCCAGGGCTGGGAGCAGAAAGCCTTGTGCCACAGCTAGTCTTGCCGATAGGGTAAGGGCATAGTTAATACGGTAGGCACCTAACTTAGCGTTGACAGATTTACAGGTGGTAGTTATGTGTAGGTCAAAATCTAGGAATTCACCAAGAGTAATGCCCAGATATTTAAAGGATCTGGTGCTAACCAGTGGGGAGCCGTCTGCACATGAGATTTTGAGGGAGTTTTGGTTTGTCTGGCAGGTGAGCCAAAGCGCGCATAGTGCGTCTTACTAATGTTGAGAACAAGTTTGTTCTCTGTTAGCCAAGACTGAATACTTGAGAAGTCCGAGGCAAGAGGGTGGTTTATGTCGGTGATATTTCTTGCAGTATGGTAAATGACTAGGTCATATGCATAGAGCAAAGATGAACAGGTAGGTGCAAGTAACGGGATGTCTTTAATGAAGACTGAGAAAATCAAGGGGCCAAGTATGGAGCCCTGGGGCACACCAGCGTGTATAGATGAAAGGTCAGATATGGCTGAGTTGAAAACTACAGCCTGTCCCGTCCCCCCCCCCAAAGTCAGATAGCTTTTGAACCAGGCCACTACATCGGAGGAGAAACCGAGGGAGCGTAGTTTAGCAAGAAGGGTATGGTTAACCAGATCAAATGCCTTTGTTAAATCGATGAAAATCGCACCTGTCAGGAGGTCCGAGTCCATAGAAGCATAAATGTCGTTTGTGAGTTTGAGGAGGGTGGTGGAAGTGCTGTGGCCCTTGCGGAAACCATGCTGGGAACAAGAAAGAAAGTTATACTTCTGAAGATATTCTGTGGATTTGGTGGCCACTAGTTTTTCCAAGATGTTGCTGAGCACAGAGAGAATTGCTATGGGACGGTAGTTCTTGATTTCTTTAGGATCACCCTTTTTAGGAATGAGTGTGACCTTAGCTATTTTACAGATATTGGGGACTGTACCATGGCATAGAGATAGGTTGATGATTTTGGTTAGGGGAGAGGCTATGAGAGGGGCAGCAGCTTTTAAGAGCCTGGTTTCAGACCGTCAGACCCCGAGCTGGTACTGTCAGGAACGGAGAGTAGCAGTTTTAGCACTTCTGTTCTTGTAATGCTCCGGAATCTAAAAGAAGGATGCGTGAGTAGAGGTTTAGTATCGCTGGGAGGAAGCAATGTGTGCATGAGGGAAGGAGGCCAGGTAGCTGATTTGGTTAGGTCAGAAAAATGGTGATTAAATGAGTTAGCTATAGTCACCGGATTATTGCTATGTATGCCATTTATCAGCATCTGCCTGGATTGGTGGTAGTTCAGGTGGATGTTAAAGATCCCATGGCACTTATCGAAAAGAGTAGGAGAATTTCCCCGGTGTCCTGGCCAGATTTCCCTCATTCAGTAATAAATACCACCAACAGCTTCATCTGATTCAAGATCAGTTGGCATTCATCTGTATCCCCCTTCCCCAGGTCATGCCTGAAAATAGCCAGAATTTGTCTAGTGCACTTACTCGGTCAACAAAAACTAAATAAATAAATGTCACATGTATAGGCCGTTTGATGTGCTCCAAAGAGGGTTTTTATTGTTGACCAGAATTTCTTGGAGTCCTCTGCGACTTTCGTTGGCAGATCTTTGCAGAAAGATCTTTTGGCTAATCGAATATTTCTTTTGCATGTGTTTCTCAGGGATCAGTAGTTGTTATAGTCGGCCTGGAGCCCAGAGGTTTTGAAACGCCACCACATTTTGTCCCTGGCCCTAATTTGGGTGAGTAGATCTTTGGTTAGCCACTTTTTCTGAGTTCCACGAATCCGACAAGTGACACAGGGAGCATGGGTGTCTTGGAGCACACGAAACCGGGCCAGTAAATGGTCTAACGCCAACTGGGCATTCTCTGAGGTATAGATGGGTGACCAGTCAATCAATGAGAGATCATATATATATAAACTGCGTTAAGTTAACGTTAGCCAAATTTCGGAAGGTGATGAGTTTTGGAGGCGGAGATGGTTTACTGGTAGAGCGCCAGATGCAGTAGATTGGGGAGTGATCACTTATTGCATCTGCAAGGATACCTGCATATACTGTATTGTCAGGGCAGTTTGTAAGGACCCAGTCGATAAGAGTACTACTCCGAGGGGGGGCCATGACCCTAGTTGGGTCTGTGATTAGTTGGTGAACGTTGTGGCCTTGTACCATGGTATGAGAGGACTGGTTTGATTTACTAGTCCAGTTTAGGTTGAGGTCCCCCAGTATAAGGGCTTCATTTCGGCCGATGGTACTGTCCGCTTGGGAGAGGAGTTCAAGACCCATGCTACCACCAGCAGGAGGGTTATAGGCACAGACTATGTGTAGTTTCTTTGAGCCTAGCTGTAAGGTTGCATGGATCACTTCATAGTGAGATGGGGTAGGCAGGACATTATGGGATAGTAACAAATGAGGTTTATAGAAGATGGCAACACCACTTCCACGCTTTGAGGGCCTGTCTTTTCTGATTATATTGTGATTAGGTAGTGAGCAGAGGGGATCAGGGCTGGAGGGTTTTAGCCATGTTTCAGATAGGCAAAGAATATCAGGGTGCTATTGAACAACCCACGCCTCAAGTTCCGCCATGTTATGAAGAAGGCTCCTGATATTCAGGTTTGCAATGCGGGGGCCCTTGGTGTCATTCCAGGTTGTATCATCTGGGATAATTTACTTACAGGCCCCGGGTTAAGCTCAATATCCCCAGCTAACATTAAGGCTAGGAGTAACAGGTACCATAGCTTACGATGGATGAAAGGGGTAGACAAGGTGAGGTTGAGTAGCAGGGATTTAGTTATGCAGCGTGTAGGCCAAATGGTAGATGAACTTGTAAAGGACGAGAAGTGCGGAGGTGACTGGGCAGGTGTGGTGGCATACGCATAAAGGAGAGCCTAGAGTTATCGGGGTAGGTGTAGTGATGGTTTCTGGTTGTTTGGTGGTGTAATATAGGGAGCCATATGAGGGTGGAAAAAGTAGAAAATAGTAAGAATATAGCACAAGGATTTATAGCTATAGTAAGTTTTATTGAGAGGGTCATTTGAAAGTGAGATGTGTAGGAAGGAAGGCTCAATATGAGAGTAACAATTTATTTTGCTTGCAGGGTTATGATTGGGGAGCCAAAAAATGGAAACTAATATCAGGCACCCTCTAGCAGCCAAGAAACCTAGCCTGCTAATGGTAAAGTGAGGAGAGAGAGTTAAAGGTGGGAGTGGTGGGGGGTGGGTGGGGAGCAGTCACGTAGCGACTGCGGGGAAGCAGCACCTGGCAAGCTAGGAGCCGTTCTTGCAGTTCAGCTTAGTCTCTCTCCTAAGCTTCAGGCGTTTGCAGTTTAAATTCGAGCAGCTGCTAACTTTGTATTAGCAGAGCGAGGAGAGCAGTTTTACAGTTAATTACAGTCTCCCTCCTAGGCTACTGGCGACGCGCTTTATATGGAGAGCAATTCTTGTGCTTAATTTCACAAGGGGAAATCAAATAAAATGTTCCCAGTAAGCGAGGAGCTGCTCAGTCAGCTCTCCTAAGATGCAGGCTATGTAATCTTAACTTTAAGCAGCTCTTGCACTTTGTTTAGCTGGTTTCTTTACACTTTACAATGTTAGTAGCTGAAAGCAGTTTAGGGGGCTCAAATCGGGACCGAGGTATATATAGAATTACCAAACAAAAGCGGTTTGAATCTTCCCGCGTCTGTACCGCTAATCAGCAGTTAAAATTCTTTCTTAAAATTAAATGACGAGACAGCTTAGGTTAATCCTGCGCGTATTTCAGCATTAGTCAAGGAAGAAGTTCGAAGCAAGGTTTCGGCGCCACTTTCTCGTACGTGACCGGTAGCTCAGGTACAGAAATTGAATTTCAAGGTCCTAACCTAGTTAGCACACATTTGTATAAGAATTTTAAAATATACAGCAGCTGGTGCGAGTCCCGTGCATTTAGGCAGTCATTTTCAGCAGATTGAAACCGGGCAGAAGTCCAGGTGAAACAGTGCCAAAATTTGAACAATTGGACAAAGGAAGGCCAAAGCTAAGAGGCGCTGCAAAGACTGGCGAAAATTACCTTTAGGATGGGAGCCTTTGTTCGTCGGTAGGAGAGCTCCAGGGCAGGGTGTGCCCTCCTGTAGCCTAGGCTTTAGGATGAGAGCCTTTGTTCGTCAGTGGGAAAGCTCCAGGGCAGGGTGTGCCCTCCTGTAGCCTAGGCTTTAGGATAGGAGCTTTTGTTCATCGGTGGGAGAGCTCCAGGGCAGAGTGTGCCCTCCTGTAGCCTAGGCTTTAGGATGGGAGCCTTTGTTCAGTGGGAGAGCTCCAGGGCAGGGTGTGCCCTCCTGTAGCCTAGGCTTTAGGATGAGAGCCTTTGTTCGTCGGTGGGAAAGCTCCAGGGCAGGGTGTGCCCTCCTGTAGCCTAGGCTTTAGGATAGGAGCTTTTGTTCATCGGTGGGTGTGCTCCAGGGCAGAGTGTGCCCTCCTGTAGCCTAGGCTTTAGGATAGGAGCTTTTGTTCATCGGTGGGAGAGCCCAGGGCAGTAAAGCCTCCTGTAGCCTAGGGCTTTAGGATGGGAGCCTTGTTCGGTGGGAGAGCTCCAGGGCAGGGTGTGCCCTCCTGTAGCCTAGGCTTTAGGATGAGAGCCTTTGTTCATGGGTGGGAAAGCTCCAGGGCAGGGGTGTGCCTCCTGTAGCCCTGAGGCTTTAGGATAGGAGCTTTTGTTCATCGGTGGGAGTGCTCCAGGGCAGAGTGTGCCCTCCTGTAGCCTAGGCTTTAGGATGGGAGCCTTTGTTCGGTGGGAGAGCTCCAGGGCAGGGTGTGCCCTCCTGTAGCCTAGGCTTTAGGATGAGAGCCTTTGTTCATCGGTGGGAAAGCTCCAGGGCAGGGTGTGCCCTCCTGTAGCCTAGGCTTTAGGATAGGAGCTTTTGTTCATTGGTGGGAGTGCTCCAGGGCAGAGTGTGCCCTCCTGTAGCCTAGGCTTTAGGATGGGAGCCTTTGTTCGGTGGGAGAGCTCCAGGGCAGGGTGTGCCCTCCTGTGACCTAGGCTTTAGGATGGGAGCCTTTGTTCGTCAGTGGGAGAGTTCCAGGGCAGGGTGTGCCCTCCTGTAGCCTAGGTTTTAGGATAGGAGCCTTTATTCATCGGTGGGAGTGCTCCAGGGCAGGGTGTGCCCTCCTGTAGCCTAGGCTTTAGGATGAGAGCCTTTGTTCGTTGGTGGAAAGCTCCAGGGCAGGCTGTACCCTCCTGTAGCCTAGGCTTTAGGACGGGAGCCTTTGTTCGTCGGTGGGAGAGCTCCGGGGCAGGCTGTGCCCTCCTGTATCGTAGGCTTTAGGGTGGGAGCCTTTGTTAGTCAGTGGAGCCAGTACATCACTACAGTTAAAATAGGAATTCCATCACTCTTAGGCCATCACTGTGTGGGATGTTCGTGTACAATGCACTTACATCTAGAGTCACTAAAAGACTCTCTTCTTCTATGGCAGTGTCATTAATTACAATCAGCATGTCTCTAGTGTCTTTAATTTATGATGGCACATTTTTAACAATAGGTGCTATATGATAATCTATGAATATCGCCATAGGTTCTGTGAGACTTTGATTACTTGACACATTAGGTCTTCCTGGAGGATTAACTAAGCTTTTGAGTAGTTTGGGAAGACAGTGAAAGCTGGCTCTTGCAGGGTGTGCTACTCGAAGGTACTCTATGGTGTTTTTATCTAACCCGCCTTCGTTTGATACTTAATCTAGATATTTGTCTCTCTCTCATAGTCACTACTGTTTTGTATAACAATATCCCCCACTTTGTCCGCTGGTTTTATAGTAAGATTGTTGTTACTTTCCAGCTTCTTTGACGAAGCAAGTTCTTTTTTACTAAGTTGTGAAAATATCTGGAGTCTTCTTTGTCCAAAATATCAATATCAAGTTCACAACTTTTAACAAAAGTTAACAGCGCTGGGGACATATTTGGGCAAAAAGTTGATTGCGCGCTTTAAATTAATTATTTTCTCCTATTCCTCTTTGTAAGGAATCACCTCTGTTTTCTTCTGTATCCTCAGTTTCCACAGTGTTCGAGTTCTCCTGTCGATTAAAAAAAGATTTAAACTTAAATTTCTCCCCATTTTGTGGATATCTACTATAGTCCCAAATTTGTCAAATTTGCTTGTAGGCACAAAATATAGCCCTTTGTTTAGAAGTACAATTTCAGCTTCCGACAAGGTGTAGTCCGACAAATTCACCACATTTAATATGGCATCCACCCGTCTCCTTCGTCTTTGCCAAGACCTCCCTCTGTTTCTTCCTCTGTCTCCAGTCCCTCTTTGCACCCCTTCGCCTAGTTCTTTTCCTGGAATCCAGCAAGTTTGCATTGGCTACGCCAAGGCATTTGTGGTTGTGGGAGGGGGGTAGCCCATGTTTGAGAGATTTAACAAAAGAAGGCCCAAAAATAGTATATAGAAAGGGGAAAAGCCTGCAAGACCATTTAGTGCACTCAGTACAGCCACTAGATACTAAGCCTAGAATGTGGTTGCCACAACCAGATAATGGTAGACACAAATGTGGTAATTGCAAATTTTGTCTACAATTAGTAAACATCAAGGTGTTTACACATCCCCGCACGAGCAGGGCATACCCTGTGAGGGGATTTATGACATGTGTCGCCAGTGGTTTGATATATCTAGCAGTAAGTAAATGCAAAGCATTTTATGTAGGTAAAACCAAACAGGCTTTTAAAACCCAGATTGGAGAACATAATAGATCTATAGACAGTGGTGATACAAAAAATGCATTAGCTGTACATATTTTGAAAATGACAAAATACAGCAGAAAATGGATTTACAGTCATTGGTTTAGAAAAAACAGTACTGAGTCGTAGAGGGGGAGATTATGGCAACCTTTTGTTAAAACGAGAACAGTACTGGATCATAACTTTCAAGGGAATGGAAGGAAAGGGGTTGAATGCAAGGTTAGAGATAAAACCCTTCCTGAAAAAGTAAAGTTGATTAAGAATTTGAGAAATATGGTAAAAAGTGTATGTAAATGGTTAGCACAATGTTTGTTCACAGATTGATTTTTTTTATTAATAATTTTCTGTCTATATCTTTCTTTTTTCAGATTTGCACTGAGGTTTCGTCTAATAGCAGTGAAATGGTGCAATCTCTGACTCTTTTCAAGTGCAGGTTTACAAATTACGTCTTGTGCCTATAAGTTATATGAACTTGGTTAGCACAGAAACAGTTTTCTTCAAATGTGAAGGGAGATACAGAATTATCCCCAGATATACAAACAGTTGAGTCCTGCATTTTTTAAACTAGACTTATTTCAATGTTTTTTTAATATCTTGTGTGTTGGTGATTTGTCACTTTAATTGTAATGCTTTATAAAGATACTTGTATTCACCTTCAAACAACATGAAGTCTTGCTATATTATAGACATTAGCAGTTTGATCCAGCTCTAGAACTGCCCCGGAGTGAAATGGTTAAAACCATTCCAAAATAGAATTTTGGCACGAGAGCAGCTCTACCTGTGTCATTTCAAACTTGAACTGTCAGATTCTTTACTCCGCCTCAGTGAACAGTCGCTCCGGAGATTTCTCCTTCTGCTCGGTTCATTTCTCGGTTTAAAAAGTGTTTTCTCCGTTGGATTTAACCGAGAATAGTTTTATTTTAACCGCAAAACCGTTCGGTTCAAGCTCTATCTGTGGTAACCGTAAGTAAATGAAGGTTTTGTCTGTGTGGAACTTGCAAGTTATCGGTTCGGTTTTGAACCGATCAGTGGGTTTAAAACTCATTTAAAACTGAAGTTACTATTTTAGAGTGCAGTTCCCGGTTCTTATCGGTTCTAAAAAAAAAAAAAAAACTGATTTATTACGGTTTTCCAATACCCGTGACACGGTTAGGAACCGATAAGGGTGTCTTGCCTGGCACTGCCGTTAAAAGGGCAAGTTTTTGGGTTAGGCTGGCATTATGTCTGAGAAACCCAAAAGAAAAACCGGGCCCACTGGGTTTCAACACTGTGATGTATGTGGGGAAGTCTTTGCCAAGGCTGACCCACACACCACATGTGTTTATTGTCTGGGGTTTGACCACCTCCAGTCAGACTGCCAGGTATGTAAGAATTTCCCTGCAGCCACCCTGGAAAAAAGATTGGGCAGGCTCAGGGAACGAGAGGCCAAAAAGTCCGCTGACCCGGATGGCCAGCCTGGTTCGGTGCCAACCAGACGGAGAACCCTCTGACCAGGCCAGACTTCCTCAGGCAAAGAAAAGCTGGTTCTGAGGAACCAATTCCAGTAAAGAAAACAAGAAAATCAGCAGGTCTGGAGTCAAAATTCCTTCTCCAACTGCTGCAGAGATAAGCAAAAGCCATACAAATTGTCCAGTCACTGTCTCAGGGTCCGTCAGACCACCACCACTATCTGGTAAAAATCGGTTCGTCCGGTCCCAGTGGTTCAAGATTATGATATTGAGAATTTTATGAACCAGAGGAGGGGAGGAGGATTATGAACAGTATGAATGTGGCTGGGAAGGTCTGGGTGTGCCCATTGAACGGACATCTCCCCAGACAGACCTTTAGAATCTCCCCCTATGCTGTCTGAGTCCCCATCTCATTTTATGTTTTATAAAAAAGTTGCTGAAACCCTCCAGCTTCCTTTAGAAGAGGCTGTGGATGAGTAAGAGGAGCCTGATTTTGTAGAAATGATGGATATTCCAGAGTCTAGGAAATTGTCTATTCCTTTACATAAGTCTTTTAGGAAACAAACAATTAATTTTAAAAGCTCCTAATTCTGTGCCTCCTGTAGATAAAAAGATGGACAGAAGGTATACATTGTCAGGCCCTGATACAGAATTCCTTTCTCAGCAATGCAGTCATGTAGGGGTAGTTCAGGCTGCTGCCTGTGATAAAGCTAATATTCCCTTGGCTTCACATTGTCCTGACAAGGATTCCAGGAAGATTGATGCCATGGCAAAAAAACAGTATATGGCAGCCTCCTCTGGGACTCAGGCAAGCAAATTATATGGCTTATGTAGCTAGGTATCAGAAATCTAGATGGGATACTGTTATGCAATTGGCCAAGCAGGCCCATGGCCAGCTGGCTAGTGAACTAGAACAGATGGCTGCTGATGGCATTGAAGCCTCTAAGGTTCAGTTTCATGCTGCTGTGGATGTTAATGATGTTTCCTCTAGGGTCATGGCCCATCTGTAGCTTTTAGTAGGTTGGCCTGGCTCAGGTGTACTAGTTTGTCACAGGATACCCAGACTAAGGCTATGGATTTTCCTGTGGTGGGAAATTCTCTGTTTGGAGAGCAGACAGAGAATTACATGAAGAAGATGGATGAATATAGGACTACTTACAAGAGTGCCCAGGCTAAGGGCGGCAAGCCACTCCTCAAAGGCATGCCCCAGGGTGAGGGTAGGCCTTTCACCAGGCCTTTCTACCAGACTCAGGCCTCCTCTGCCTTTCCTCAGAGGGCTTCTTCGGAGGCAGGGCAGATGAGGGTGGGCAGACTTGCTCCCACCCCCAGCCTAAAGCTCCTGAAACAGGCACCCTGATGGGGTGCCCAGGGCCGATCTCCTGTACCAGTGGGGGCAGGCTGGCTTACTTCAGTCAGAATTGGGCTTCTTTAACCTCAGACAAGTGGGTTCTGGAAGTAGTAAGCCAGGGTCTGGTTCTCAGCTTCAAAAAGTTTCCCAAGTTGAGAAGCAGACTTTTCTACCTACAAGTGCTTCAGAGACCCTCGCTCTGGAAACAGAGGTCTCATCCTGTTAGCTCTCAGAGCAGTGAAAGGGTTCCTCCCTGCATCAGGGCAGGGGTCTGTATTCAGATACTTCCTTACCCCAAAAAGACAGGAGAGTGGCGGCCCATTTTAGATCTCAGATATCTGAACAAGCATCTTTTGAAACCAAAGTTCAAAATGGTAACTCTGGCAATGATTTTACCTTCCCTCAGGCCAGGGAGTGGCTAGCCTCCTGGACCTCAAGGATGCCTATTTCCATGTCCTAATCAGAAGATCCCATCGAAGTACCTCAGATTCGAACTGCCCTCAGGTCATTACCAGTTCAGAGCAATGCCCTTGGCCTTACCTCTGCTCCAAGGGTATTCACAAAGTGTCTAGCAGTGGCAGTGGCCCACTTAAGGAGGCAGAGGATTGCTGTTTTCCCTATTTAGACGACTGGCTCATTGTAGGCCAGTCCCAGAACAGGTAAAATCTCACCTGCAGGTCACCCAGCAGCTTCTCACCTCCCTGGGTTTTCTGCTAAACCTACCAAAGTTGGTTCTGGAACCAGTCCAGGTACTCACCTTTATAGGTCAGAATTGGACACAAAGCAGCCAGAGCCTTTCTTCCCCAGAAAGGGTAAGGAATTTAGTGGCTCTGGCCTCTTCCTTCACTCTGCAGGTCTCTCGACCAGCAAGACACTTTCTGCAGCTCCTGGGGCACATGGCTGCATCCAGCTGTTGTGCAGGGAGCCAGATTTCAGATGAGACATTCAGTTTCACTTGAGAACCTTTTGGTCTCAGAGAAGAGACCCCCTTTCCAAGTTGGTCCCAGTGACTCGAACCTTGATCCTAGCTCTCCAGTGGTGGCAGGATCAGAGCAATTAAGGCAGGGGTCCCTTCATTTCCTTCTCACGACTTGATCTCACTACAGATGCTTCTCTGGGTTGGGGAGCCCACATGGGCGACTTTTCCACCTAGGGAGTTTGGTCCCCAGGAATCTCTGCTCCACATCAATTTGCTGGAACTCAGAGCTGTCTTTTAGCTCTTCAAGCTTTTTCTGCATCTGTCACGACAAGGTGATACAAGTCAGAACAGACAACACCACAACAATGTGGTACATCAACAAACAGGGGGCACTCGGTCTTCGACCTTGTGCACCGAGGCAATGAAGTTGTGGTCTCTGGCCTATTCCTGAACACTTCCCTCATAGCAGTTCATCTTCCAGGGAAGGACAATGTCCTAGCGGATGCCCTCAGCAGAATTCCCAGGGCCATCACGAATGGTCCCTGGATCCTCAAGTGCTGGGGATAGTTTTTGCCAGGTGGGGCATCCCTCAGATCTTTTGCAGCCCCAGACAATCACAAACTTCCTCTGTTCTGTTGCGAAGCCTCAGTGCTGGGCTCAGTTCCCCTGGATGCCCTTCTTCTGGATTGGAGGGGAAGTTCCTCTATGCTCCCCCATTCAAGTACTAGTCAAAGTCAGATCTCAGCCTTGCGGGTGATTCTGATTGCCCAGATTGGCCAGGCAGCCGGTACCCACTCCTTCTGTCTCTGACAGTCCATCTTCCCCTGTGCCTCCCAGGAATCACAATCTGTTGACTTGTGCCCAGGGAAGGGTTTGGTATCGGACCTCAAATCCTCAACCTCAAGGCCTGGCTCTTGAGGAGTTAGAGTTGCTGATTTACACCTCTCTCAGGGTGTTTTGAGATCCTAAAGGCTTCCAGAAAGCCTTCCACTAGAGCTACTTATAGTTCTAAATGGAAAAGGTTTTCCATTTGGTGTGCTGGGAAAAATATTTCCCAGAATCCTGAATTGCCCATTTTGTTAGATTACATGGTACATCTTAATTCCTTGGGTCTCAGACCAGCTACCCTGAGAGTTCATTTGGCAGCTGTGTCTGCTTTTGTGTCAGCAGGAAAGTCATCCCCTCTTTCCTCTCACCCTGTGTTTTCTAAGTTTTTTAAGGGATTACTCCATACTAGTCCTCCCTTTCGGGAACCGGCCCCTGCTTGGGACCTTAATGTTTGCATTGCCCAGTTAATGCAACACCCTTTTGAACCTCTGTCTTCTGCAGAGCTTAAGTACCTAACTTGGAAAACTGTTTTTCTAGTGGCTATCACTTCTGCCAGACGCATAAGTGAATTGCAAGCCTTGTCAGTGGAGACTGACTTTATTTCTTTCCACAGGGATAAGGTAGTCCTTAGGACTAATAGGAAGTTTTTGCCTAAGGTGGTTTCAGATTTCCATCTTAATCAATCTATCTCCTTCCAGTATTTTCACTGATCACTCCTCTTTGGGTGAGAGGAGGTTGCACAGCCTGGATGTTAAGAGAGCTCTTGGTTATTATATAAAGCGTACCAAGGTCACAGGTTCGAATCCCTCCAACTTTTCCTTACCTATGGTGAAGTTGGGAAAGGCAAACCTGCCACTAAGAGATCAATAGCCAGGTGGATTGTCTCCTGTGTCCAATTTTGTTATCAGAAAGTGGGCTGGCGCGCCCAGCCCAGAGGGCCTCATTCCCAGGGTGCATTAGCTCTCTAGCTGCTGCCAGAGATATCCCTTTATTAGAGATTTGCCAGGCTGCTACTTGGAAAACGGTACACTTTTACCAAGCATTACTCCCTGGATGTCCAGGCCAGGAGAGATGCTCGGTTTAGCACAGCTGTTCTTCAGAGCCTATTCCCTAAGTAGGTTCTGCCCTCCTCCATGGAGGTACTGCTGTGTATTCTGCTAATGTCTATAATATAGCAAGACTTCATGTTGTTTGAAGAAAAATTACTCACCTTAGTAATGTTGTTTCTTCTAATGGAGTCTTGCTATATTATAGAACCTCCCAAACCTGCCCCTCTCAGAACCTCTACTTGGTGGGGTGCGGGCAACTTAGTGTGGGCACTACTTATGTCCTGTTAGCATTTTGTCCCTTTGGGACTTTGGGGGTGTGTATGCATGCGTGTGTGTGTTTATTATACTTATGTTCCATTTTCATATTGTTAGAATGGTGTTAGTATTTCTGGTCCCTGACTTGAGTCTTGGGTGTTGGGACCATCAGTGGTTATTATTTAGGTAGCCATTTGGCTAGTGTAGGTTACAGCTTCCACACAGACCTTAGTGAGTTTGGCTCGTAAAGATCTGACAGTTCAAGTTTGAAATGACACAGAAGAGAGCTGCTCGTGCAAAAATTCTATTTTGGAATGGTTTTAACCATTTCACTCCGGGGCAGTTCTAGAGCTGGATCAAACTGCTAATGTCTATAATATAGCAAGACTCCATTAGAAGAAACAACATTACTAAGGTGAGTAATTTTTTCTTCTGTACCTTTGAGAAAGCTCTGAAATGAGCAAAACATGTCAGGTGCTTGGTGACGTGATACCTTCACATAGGGAGTGGTATCCAGGAAGTGAGTTGATGCGAGCAGCTGTGGAAATTATTTTACTTGTTTTCGCAATAGAGGATTATCTATTGGATTTTGAACCACAATCCTCAGGTGAGTTTATCCACTGCTGCCTTTATTTAGCTCAAAACGAAGACGCAAAGAGCAATAAGTAAATTGCCATTAGACTGCCTTAGCTAGTGCCGGGTCTCCGAAGCTTTTTAGCCTCAGTATTTACAAAAGATAAATTGTCGCCTGTTACTCCTGCGAATGGCAAGGGCGATCAGGTGGGGGCCAAAAACAAGGATAAGTCTAAGCACACACAGCCTGACAGTCTCACTGAATTTCAGAAGAAGCTGCCCTTGGCTGAGGATATGGCAGAAGCATGGCATGTGTTTCAGACCCTGCAGGGAATGGGGTCTATCTTTTTGGCACTGTCAAGCAAACACCCTTCTGCAGCCCTCTATTGAGGCAGGGGCCTGTGGGGATGATGATGATGAAGATGACTGTTTTGATGCTTCAGACAATCTTTTAGGGATTAACCCCCTGGAGCCTAATGTTTCCCCTGAACCTCACTTTGGAGCCTCCCCAGATCAGGAGGAAAATTCATCCATGCTTCCTTTCCTCCAGCATATGGTGGATACCCTTGACATTCCCTGTCAGGAGTCCAACTAGGAGGAGGATGACTACTACAGGGAAATGAAAGGTCCCCCTCCTCCCACAAAGATAGTTCTCCCTATTTACAAGGCTTTCAGGAGAAACACTATGAAACTTTTACATACCCCATCTTCTCTTCCTGGAGTTGAGAGACTTGATACAGAATATCAGCTCTCCAGAGCAGACACTTGACTTCTAGGGACAAGGATATGTTGCTCATCCACACTGTCTGGCAGGTTCCTTGCCGCTTTAAAACTTATCTTAAAATTTTCAAGACTTCGGTCAACTTTCTCCCTCGCAGTTCCAATGGACAGATTGACTCCCAGATTTCGGCGGTGCCCTTGTGGGCAGAAGATTTTTCTCAACCCGTCGGACGGGCTGTCGACTGGTGAAGCCAACAACCCTTCTTCACCGGTTCCCCCGGTGGAGACCGAGGACTTGCCTGCGCCTCCGGTGCCGCAGTCCCCGGTTAAGGCTTCTGAGCCGAGGGAAGAGCAGTTGTCCCCCGCCCCTTCCCAGACCCATCCTTGGAAACACAGAGGATCTCTGTCTCTGACATCGTCTCGGTCCAGCCGATCCTGCCGACATCGGCGGTCTCGGTACCGAGGTAAGCGGCGCCGACACTCGTCCTTGTCTTTCTCCTCGGAAGAGGAGAGGCTTCGGTGCAGATTGCGTCGACGCTAAGAGGACCTGATGTGGCAGCAGTCACTTTTGTCTGGGAGCAAGCTGTCCCCGGCCATCAAGTGGCTGTCACTCGAACGGCCGAACCAACCCTGCGCTGCAGTAGAGATCGCCCCGACAAGGGTCCAAAGCTGGACTACGCCCGGACTGGAGTGTACACTGACGTCCTCCATTGGCCTCCGCCAGGCCAGCTCGGCCGTGCTGATGGCACACTTCTCCCATGCCCTTATGGGCTCCCTGGATGAAGTGATCCCTCATCTCCCGGCCGACCTGCAGACCACGGTCCGGCAGGTTCGAGACCAGGGTAGGGTGGTGGCGAAGCAGCAGCTCCAAACAGCTCTAGACATATGAGACTCCTGTGCCAGATCGGTTGCGGCTGTGGTGGCCATGCGCCGCAGAGCATGGCTGAGGATATCCACCTTCACGGCGGATACCCAGCACAAATTGACAGCTGTCCCTTTCTTGGGGACCGACCTCTTCGGCCCTGGAGTGGAAGGTCATCTCCAGCGGATCGAGAAGTCCAATGCCACTCTGGACTTGGTCACCTCCGCCCAGAAGGACAAAGGCCACCGACAGCAGCAGCACAAGTCCTTTCGTCATCCTTTGTGGCACGTCCGGCCCACCAGCACCAGGGCCAGCAGGCTCGCGCTTGGCATCTCAAACCCAAGCCCGTGGCTTTCTCTAACAGGAAGCAGGGAGGTAAAGGTTCAGGAGGTCCCTCGGCCGGTCCCTCCTCCAAGCCTGCCCAGTGACTGGTTGAGGGGTGTCGCCCCCAGCCTCATCACTCCCCACTGGGTGCCCCCTGTGGGGGGACTGCTCCGCCACTTCCTTTCCGCCTGGTCCGCTATCGCCACGGACCGCTGGGTGTTGGACGTGGTAGGAAAGGGCCTGCTTCTGGAGTTCGAGCAGGCCCCACCCTTCTGAGCCATCACCCCTCGGGGGGCCACGGGGTCCGCAGCGTCTGTCGGCCCGCCGAGCCGATATCGCTCTGCTCCTCGAAAAAGAGGTGATCAGGAAGGTGGCGGATCCTCCTCCAGACCCAGGGTTTGTGTCCAGGTATTTCCTGGTCCCAAAACGGATGGGGGGCTGGCACCCCATTCTCGACCTGCACGACCTGAACAAGTTCCTGAGGTCTCGGACCTTCGGGATGGTTACTCTGGCTCAGATAATCCCATCCTTGGAAGGAGGCGTGTGGTTCTGGACCTTCAGGACGCGTTCTTTCACGTCCCAATCCATCCGTCCCATCAGAGATTCCTCCACTTCAGAGCGGAACGATCCTTTTACGAGTTCCGGGCCATGCCCTTCGGCCTCTCCCTAGCTCCCAGGGTCTTGACCAAATGCATGGCAATGGTGACAGCATTCCTGCCGCGTCGAAGGGTCCGGGTGTACCCCTACCTGGACGACTGGCTGATTGCAGCCCCCTCCAGAGCAGAGGTGGAGCGGTCCAGAGATCTGGCCTTCCAGGTTTGCTCTCAGATTGGCCTCCTCATCAACGGGGCCAAATCTGAACTCGTGCCGAAGCAGGTGATACATTTCATCGGGGCAGAGCTCGACTCTCTTCGAGACAGAGCATGGCTCCCGGCGGACAGGGCTGAGGTCCTTTCCTCCTTTGCCCAGTCATTTCAGGTTGGGCAATTGCGCCCTGCCCGGGACTCATGGCGGCCTGCACCAATGTGGTCCGTTGGGCCCGCTGGTACATGCTTCCCCTTCAATGGGGACTTGCGATCCGCTGGATTAGCTACTGACAGTGACCCAGCGGATGTGGAACGCTCTCTAGTGGTGGACCGTTCCAGTACATCTGCAGGAGGGCATCCCGTTCGTCCGCCCCGAGCCAACGGTCTCTCTATCGACCGATGCCTCTCTAATGGGTTGGGGTGCCCATCTGGGGGAGCACAGAGCGCACGGCCGCTGGTCCCCTCGGGAGTCCCGATGCCATATCAACCTGCTGGAGCTTCGAGCAGTTCGTCTAGCCCTCACCGCCTTCGCTCTGTTTTCTACAGGGTCAAGTGGTTCAGGTCCAGATGGACAATACCACAACCATGTACTGCCTAAACCGCCAGGGTAGGACGTGCTCCATGCCCTTGTGCAAGGAAGCTGTCCGCATACAGTCTCTCGTGTGCAGCTTGGAGGTGGATCTCCTCGCCATTCATGTGGCAGGAGCTCCCAACACCCGGACCGATACCCTAAACCGGATAGGGGCTGCATTCCACGAGTGGTCTCTCCTGCCGGAGGTAGTACAAGATCTCTTCCTCCCACTGGGGCGCGCCTCAGGCGGACCTGTTTGCCTCCAGGGAGAATGCGAAGCTGAGACTGTTTCATGCTCGCCTCCCTCAGCAGGGCTCGCTGCAGGGGGGTGCCTTCTCGAGGCCGTGGACCCTGGGCTTCTTCTACGCCTTTCCCCCATTTCCCTTGATCCACAGGGTGCTTCTCAAGGCGAGGAGGGACAAGGCGCAGGTGATTCTGGTAGCCTCAGACTGACCCTGCCATATCCAGATCTCCTCAGTCTCCGCTCCAGGCTCCCGAGGCAGCTTCCAGCCTACCCGGACCTGATCTCAGTCAATCAGGGGAAGGTATTCCATCCGGACCTTCGATCCCTGCACTTGACTGCCTGGTTCCTGAGCGGCTAGAGTTCCAGGCCTTGGGTCTTTCCATAGAGGTCCTCAATGTCGTTGAGGCATCTCGTGAGGAGTCTGCCAGAAAATGCTACACCTTCAAATGGAAGAGATCCTCCATTTGATGTCAGGGCAAGGGCCTGGACCCTTCCTCCTGTTCCTTGGCAAGCATTGTGGACTACCTGTGGTCCCTTTCTCAGCAAGGGCTTTGGCCGATGACCCTCGAGGTGCACCTGGCAGCCATCTCCGCTTACCGGGCGCTGGCTGGGAAGCAGTCGGCGCAGGAGAAGGTGGTCAGGTGCTTTTTCAAAGGCCTTGATCACATATCCCCTCCGGTGTGAGAACTTCCACCTCCATGGGCTCTACTGCTGGTATTGGCTAAGCTCATGGGCAGGCCATTCGAACCGATGCACAAGTGTGACCCCTCTCACCTGTCGTGGAAGACCGCCTTCTTGATGGCTGTCACATCAGCCAGAAGGATAGGAGAGCTCCTGGCGCTTTCCATCGAGTCTCCTTATCTGGTCTTCCACAGGGACAAGGTTGTCCTGCGCCCCCACCCGAAATTCCTTCCGAAGGTGGTGTCGGAGTTTCACCTTAACCAGATGTTGAGACTGCCGGTGTTCTACCCCAGTCACACCTCAGAGGCCGAATATAGGCTCCATACTTTGGACCCTAGAAGAGCGCTCGCTTATTATAAGGAGCGGACGGCTGAAGTTCGGGGAGAGGTTCACCAGCAGTTTGTCACCTATGCTGAAGCCACACCTGGCAGACCTGCAGCCAAGCGGACGATAGACAGGTGGGTCACCTCCTGCATAGATGTCTGCTATAGGTTGGTGGGCATGGAGCCTCCCAGAGGGATAAGAGCTCATTCTACCCGCCATACCGCTGCATCGGTGGCTGCTTCCAGGGACGTCCCTATCCAGGAAATTTGCAGGGCTGCTACCTGGAAGTCAGCACACACCTTCATCACCCACTACCACATTGACCTTGAGTCATGCGGGGATGCTGGTTTTGGGGCCTCGGTTCTCCAGTCTTTATTTCAAGTAGGGGTGTGCACCTTACCCTCCTCCCGGAGAACTGCTAGGAGTTCGTTAGATAGTGTGGATGAACAACATATTCATGTCCCTAGAAATACAGGTTACTCACCTGTAACAGGAGTTCTAGGAATGGTATATTGTTCATCCACACAACCCACCCGGCTTCGATGCACAACCTGGCTTCCAGCGGGCTAGATCTGGCGTCGTGGGGCAGAGCCGAGAGTTTTACCACCCGGGCGGGTGGGAGGAGCCAGCTTGAAGACCTTCCGGCAAGATTTAAAGTGGCAAGGAACCTGCCAGACAGTGTGGATGAACAACATATACCATTCCTAGAACTCCTATTACAGGTGAGTAACCTGTCTATATTGCTCCTGAACTTTCCTCCCTTAAGTCGAAGGTCATGCTCTCTAGTCCTGTTGTAGTCTTTTACCTGAAAGAGGCTTTGCACGTGTACCCTGTTGTTGCCTTTAAGGTATTTAAATATCTCCATCATGTCCCCACGATCCCTGTGTTGCTCCAGGGATTATAAACTGAGGTAATCTAGTCTTGCCTTGTATGGTTTTTGATGCAAGCCCAGCACCATCTTTGTTGCTCTTCTTTGTACTGTCTCTAACCGATCTATGTCCTTCCTGAGGTGTGGTCTCCAGAGTTGAACACAGTACTCCAGGTGAGGCCTTACCAGGGACTGATACAGGGGCATGATTACTTCATGCCTTCTGCTTGTGATGCCCCTTCCTATGCATCCCAGGATGCCACTAGCTTTTAGTGCTGCCTTCTCGCATTGTACTGACCTTGAGGTCATCTGATATGATTGCCACCAGCTGCTCTCTTCCCATTGATTTACATTTTCCTGGGTTGTGTTTTCCCAGGTGCATGACCTTGCATTTTTTGGCATTGAAACTCAGTTGCCAGGACTTGGACCACTCCTCCAGTTTTCAGAGATCAGCTTCCATGCTATCGGGTTGAAATTATATTTTGCAGCCACTAGCCAGCAGGGCTAGTGACTGGAAAAATCCACTGGCCCCACAGACATTTCCACTGACCTAGTTGGAGTACATACTGATTTGTTGCCTTCTTCAGTACAAGCCCACAGGGCTACTTAAATGAAAATCTTACTAGCCTGATACAAAATCTACCAGCATTTGGCTTGCGGGCCGGTGCCAGTTTCAACCCCTGTGCTATGCTGTCCATCAGGTGTGTCCACCCTGTTGTCAATTTTGGTGTCATCTGCAAACGGACACACCTTTCCCTTCGGTCCATCGGCAATGTCGCTGATGAATATGTTGGAGGATCAGCCTCAGAACCGAGCTCTGGGGGACCCCGCTAGTCACCCTCCTCTCTTGTGACAAAGTACCATTCACTAATACTCTTGAGTTCTCCCATGTAACCAGTTTTTGACCCAGTTTGCCACCTCGGGCTCGACTCTCATGTTCTCCAGTTTTCTGACTAGTCTCCTATGCGGAACGGAGTCAAAAGCTTTGCTGAAGTCTAGGTAAACCACGTCCCCTGCCCCACCC
This sequence comes from Neoceratodus forsteri, assembly GCA_016271365.2. NCBI lineage: Eukaryota > Metazoa > Chordata > Ceratodontiformes > Ceratodontidae > Neoceratodus > Neoceratodus forsteri. The sequence continues at coordinate 58,338,314 of JADMNL010000032.1, forward strand.
TGATCTACTGTTTTGGTGACCCAATTGAAGAAGTCAACCAGCTTTGTCTGACATTACCTCCCTGCCGTGAAACCGTCTTGATTTTTGTCAAGCTGGTTGCTCCAAAAATGCTACAGTTCCTTCCTTCAGCAGGGACTCCCATCAGTTTTCCTGTGACTGATATTAGACTAACCAGATGGTAGCTGGCTGTTCCTTGCTTCCACTCTTGTGGAGCGGTACTACTATTGCTCTTTTCTAATCCTGTGGCACCTCCCCGCTCCTCAGTGATTTGTTGAAGAGCACTTCTGATGGGGCTGCTAGTTCTCCCCCTAGTTCTTTAAGTATTCTTGGGTGTATCCCATCTGGTCCCATAGCTTTATCTACCTCTAAGTTGTCTATTTTCTCTAGGACCCTTTCCTCTGTGAAGAGACCCATGTCTGTTCCTTCAATTGAATCCTTCGTTATGCCTATTGCTGGTCCATTTCCATCAGCGTTCTGTGTGAAGACTGAGCAGAAGTACTCATTGAGTGCCTTTTCCTTCTCCCCATCCTGCTCTGTGTTGTCCATCCTTTTTTATGTTTGCTTGCACGCATGTACAAGAAACATAGTGCCATCATCCGAGATTTCGGAGGTGTGTCACCCCTCTTCCAATTCAGTGTGTTGGCAGGCACGGCCCCTGTAAGCCAATGCATGCTGGGGCTGTCTGACAAGCTCCAAAATGCAGTGGCATACAGTTGAAAGGGGGAGCTACGCTTCAGTGAGCAGCGATAAGATATCGCCTGCTCATGCGCAGCTCCCCCTACACACGCGCATACTGCGTGCTGGCCCCCACGCACACACACTACTCAGGTGGCAAGAGTGCCCAATCCCCATCAGCTTATGCTCGCTGGGTCGCCTACACCCTAGCGTGGCAACTTGATGGTATAGCCGACGGAGGTGCCCAATCCCCGCCGGCTTCATCCCCCGCATAAGGTGCTACGCTGGGAGCCCACCACAGCATGGCAACAAATGCCATGACTGGGTGCCCAATCATCGGCTCCACCCCAAGCCGTCGTCGCCACGCTGGGAGCTCACCCAGCTGGCAAACGCCCCACTTAGTCTTTTTTTTTTTTTTAAACCTGTAAAGCAAAAACGGGTCCCACGCAGTCTTCCTGCCCCCACAACCCACTCCTGCCTCCCACCCCCCCTTCACCCCATACTTATCTCCGGAGTCCGGCGCGATGATCTTCAGTGGACCGGGAACACGTCTGCACTCTTCAAAGCCGACCGCGAACTGAGGAAATGCTGGTAAGCCGTATAATGGGCTAGATAGGGTTTTTTCAACTTTGTTGCATATCTCAGGCTTTTTTGGAATTTTTGCACCAAATTTTCAACATGGGGTTTTTGGGACCCCTTCTCATGAATGCTGTCACTGTCATGGCGTTATTCGGGCCTGAAGGGTGATTTCGCAGTCACTGCGTGAAATCACCTTTCGAGACCGATTAACAAAACAACACTGCCAGTGTTCATAAGGTGGGCTCACAAGCCTATTTTGAAAATTGGGTGAAAATTTTAAAACTGTTTTACTTAGCGCATGCTGCGCAGTTTTCTACGCATGCTCGTAAGTTCGCGAATTTTCAATATTTTCACTCCAGATTTTCAACATTGCCATTTTACCACACCTTCTTATGAGTAGTACAGCTGTCATTTTTCACATCTTACCTAAAATGTGTTTCCCCCATTTAGCGCACAATGGCGCAGTTGGTGTGCGAAACCAGTGTACAAGACAAATTAAGAAAACCACAGTGACACTGTTCATGAGCAGAGGTCTTAAAATGGCTATGTTGAAAATTTGGTGACAGAAGTCCATAAAATGACTGTGTTACGAGTGAGCATTGCGCAGTTTCCACGCACCCTCTTAAGTTCATGACTTTGTAATATTTTAAGTCCAGATTTTCACCAGTGGCATTGTTCCACACTTCCTTATTTACAGTACAGCTGTCATTTTTCACAACATGGCCGGAGTATGTTTTCACACTTTCAGCGCAGAGATTCATGGTCGCTGTGGGAAATCATTGTTCGGGACAGATAAAGAAAACCACAGTGACACTGCTCATGATCGGAGGCACCAAAATGCCTGAGTTGACAATCTGCTGTAAAAAAAAAAAAATCCCAAACCTAATTATATTACGGTGTGCGTTGCACAGTTTCTATGTACGCGTGACTTCACCATTTTTAAATATTTTACTGCAGATTTGCAACATTGCCGTTTTACACCTCCCCATGAACAGTACAGCTGTCATTTTCACATCCTGTTCGAATGCTTTTGCACCTAGAAAGCAATGCCGTGAGTCGCTGTGCATAAGCAGCTTTCACAACAAACTGATATTCCCCTGTTCATGAGGTGGGTCACAAAAAAACCATGTTGAACATTTGGAGTGAAAATACCAACGAATGCCTGAGGTATTAGGGTTTCCAACCATAACGCCCAACCCTGTAGAGAATGACAGGCATCAGGGGTGTGACTTGGGATTCTTGCCTGTAATGCTCATACCATTCCACACCCTGCAGCCAGTGAGAGGCATCGAGGTATGCCTTGGACTCTTCGGCCCCAATGTTCACCCCATTCTCCTATATCGCACCCATCTCACTGTATTTCCTAATGGAATGGGGTGTGCATAAGGGCCAAAGACCCCAAGGAACACCGTGACACTTGTCAGTGTCTGCAGGGTGGGGTGTGGTGAAATGGCGTGGCAGTTATGCCTGACGACCCAAAGGCACACCCCAATACCTGTCACTCTTTGCAGGGTGGTGGTGGGGTTGGCTTCAGTTCAATACTTCACTGCCATTCCTATTATGCAGCTCTGTAGCTTCTACACTACCACTGCCAATGCCAGCAAGCAGACATTCGGCATTGACAAATGCTTGTTGTGATTCTAACAGTGTCCCCTTTGGTCTTCCATTTTTCACATATATACCTGTCGAATGTTCTGTTACCCTTGTTTACTTCTTGAGCTATCCTAGCCTCTGTGCCTTTGCATTTCTGATCCCTTTCCCTGTCTCTCTTAATTTATATTCTGTTTTGTCTGCCTCTTTCCCTGACTCCTTGTATTTTCTGAAGGCTATGCATTTTTCTTTCACCATAGTTGCTACCTCTTTGGAAAACCACAGTGGGGTTTTCCTCCTTTTTTCTTACTAACCTGAGTGGCACACTCTGATGTGACCATTGTTGTTACATTCTTCAACCTCGTCCAGCATTCCTCAACGTTCCCTTCTGTTGTGTTACTAAGGTTGTGCCTCAGAAAAGCATTCATTTTTGTGAAGTCTGCCTTCCTGAAGTCAAGTTCAGTTTGGAATGTGTGGAGTCTTTAGTCCTTTTTACCCTGAACCATACTGTGTTTATGGTCACTGTTGCCCAGGTGGTTCCCTACTTCGACACCTCGAACCCCGCCACTATTTGTGACCATCAGATCTAGAATCGCATTACTCCTTGTGGATGTTGTCACTAGTTGCCGTAGGCCTGCTTCCTTTAGTGTGACTAGGAATGCTCTGCTTTTTCGTGATGCCACTGTGTGGGTATTCCAACCATTGTCCAGCAGATTGAAATCCCCCACCAGTACCACATCCCCTTTGCCTGACAACTGGAGGATGGTTTCCAGGAGTTCTTTATCCCTGGTATCCTCCTGATTTGGAGGTCTGTAGATCACTCCTACCCAAATTGGGTTCCGGCTTCCGGCCCCAATTGTGATCCATAGATCCTCTGTTTCCCCTTGTGTGTGCTGAATTTCTGTAGCATTGATGGTATCCTCAACATAAATAGCTACCCCCCCTCCCTTTTTCCTAGTCCTGTCTCTCCCAAACAAGTTATACACTGGGATAGATAACCTCCCAACCGTGATTGTTTGTGAACTATGTCTCAGTCACGGCAACCCAGTCAAGTCCTGCCTCAGCTATTGTGGAAGTGAGATCAGTCATTTTGTTGATCAGACTGCGTGCATTGAGGCATAGTGCTGACCATTCTTGATGAGTTACTTTGTTCGCCTTCCTTTGTGGATTTGTTTCCACCCCTTCCTTTGTTTTAGTAGTCTGCTTAGTCTGTAAGGGTTTCCTGCTATATCAGCTTTTGTTATCTTGGAGTGTGTAGTTATGGTGTTAGCTGGAGGGGGAGAGATGGCAGGCTCTATGTGTGCTGCTCCTAGTGCTACCATCTGCTCCCCTCCCACTAGTTTAAATGTCCCACGTGGACGTCAGATTTCTGGTCCAGCACCCTAACTCCCTCCTTAGTCAGGTGGAGGCCATCAAATCTGAAGAACTCCCTTTCCCAGAAGTTGCCCCAGTTTCTGACGAAGTGATGCCCCTTTGTGTGGCAACAGTCCTTGAACCACGTGTTGAGCTCACTTATCTCCTCTCTGATTTTCTGCCTGTTCTTTCCCTTTTCCCAGACTGGCAGAATCTCAGAGAATGCAATGCTGGACGAAAATGAAACCAATTTCTCACCAAGCTGTGCAGTATACTCCTTTAATTCTTTGACCAACCGCCTAGCAAGGTCATTGTCCCTAGGTGGACCAGGATGTTTGAGCTCACTTCTTCCCTCTTAGTTGTTTTGACTGTTCAGTAAGTGTCCCACCAAGCGGATGCTCCTCTGAGACGTCTGACCTGCACGTCTGCATGTTCATTTTATCTCGGGTGAGGGTCCACACCGCAAATCATGGAGTCCCCTATGATTGAGTTTTTTCCTGTTGTTTCTGAGATTTTTTTTTATGACGTTGTTTATTTATCCTGTAGCATTCGGCTTTTTGTTGGCCAGAGACATCCTCTGTCCTTTCTGATGGTACGGACAAAAGAGGTGTGTGTGTGTTTCCTGTATTTAGAGTGCTCTGCAGAGAACAAAGAAGATAGTCCAGAGGTTTTGGTCCATGATTCAGTATTCAAGCGGAGATGTTTCATACTCTACAATTTTGTGTCTGCTCAGTCCATGCAGATTTCTTCAGTCTTACTCTTAATAGGTTAGGAAAAGGGCTCATAGTTCCCTCACAACACCTTACTTAACTCATCTCAATTCCTACCAGACTAAATTCTAAATCCCATAACCACTCACTCTTGGACTGGATCCTCACCAATCACCCACACCACATCATTGATGCTGGCACCCTCCTTGATGCACTCAACAACCATATGCTATACTGCATGCACAAAAACCATCGCCCCAGAGTGCCCCCCAAAATTATCCATATCCATTCGTTCTGTTCATTGGATCCATCTTATTTATTTAGTTTTTGTTGACCGGGTAAGTGCACTAGACAAATTCTGCCTATTTTCAGGCACGACTAGGGGGAGGGGGATACAAATGAATGGCAACTGACCTTGAACCAGATTAAGCTGTTGGTGGCATTCTTAGTGATTGGGGGGAAATTTGGCCAGGGCACCGGGGAAATTCCCCTACTTGACAGTAAGGGGAACCTCTGTCCCACAGTCCTGGGATGGGCACTCTGAGCGAGACAGACGAGAGGAAGGTGAGCAGGCCTCATCTCCTCTCCTGACTATCTTAGAGGCCGTAGAAAAGGCAATGTTGGAACAGGAGTTTGGTGTTGAAAATACAGACGATGCAAGTGTGGCACTAACAGTAAGTGGACTTCCTAACGTGAATTCAAGTAATGAAAAAGAACTGTGTACAGAAACAAATGAAACTCATGTTATTTCGGATGACAAACCTGGTGCTGGTCCTGTGAAAACTCCTGTGATATCCTTGGTGCCTTGCGCTAATCAAGAAAGTGCTTTACTGCCTCTGATGGCCCTCCTGGCTGATTCTGACAATCATCTGAAGAAAGGCTCTTAGCGGTGATGATTCACTCGGAAAAATTGCAGGCACCTTCCAATGCAGAGGGGGGTACGCTTCAGCAGAATGCAGCTGGCAGTGAAACCGGAATTCTCTCTGGGTGCTTAGAGCTGCGCATACTCCCCTTAAGGACTCCTCCAGCGGCTGATCGTCACAGGTTGGGCCCAGGCTTGGATCTACTGAAAGCTGCAACAGTAACGCAACAGCGAGCTCAAATTGAGCCAGTGAATCAGGCTCCTGGTCTCCTTAAGTCCCCTGCAGAAAAAATGTTTTTTTTCCTTTTCAGACCGAAAAATGAATGATCAAAAAAATGGACTATCCGCAACCAGGCTGGTCTCCAAAGCATGCATTAGAAGGGGCTGGTTGGATCCACACACCTGAAGGAAAATGGATTCCAGATCACTCGGAAGCAAAATTTGAATATAAAAATGTGTCTACTGTGCATGTACCTTCTGATATATCTATAATGCAAAGTAAAATCAATCCTGCAGTAACCACTGACTTGTCATGATGTGCCTTTGCTTAAACAACAAAGTGACTCGACAGTTTTACAGAGTTCACCCTCAACAAACACTTATATATTTATGAGCCCCAGCGATTCTGTAGTAAAGGATCCTGAGAGAAAGCTTGGTTAGCACCAGTGTTTAAACTGGCTGGTTTATTTCATCAGGAGAACCGGCACCCAGGAAAAATGCAGTCAGACTCCTTTATAGAGGAGGAATGGAGGAACCCCCTAACTGACTGTATATTGCCAAAACATTATTGAAGGGCTCACTGAGGTTTTTTCCTAATGAAATCTCTGCTCTAATTCATATTGGAAACGGGAACTTCGATGTCAGTTTTTAAAACCATTTCAAATTTAGATGTTTGGGCACAGTATCATAAATTGAAACATACACCTTTGTGGTTACCTTTTATGGCTACTCCTCTGACAAAGCCCGCTGTTAAAGTGATAAGTTATGTTTAAGAATGAAGGAGTCAATATTGAAGACATCCTATTTTGGCTCAGGCAGCGGTGTGAAGTTTTGGATAGGCCCTCCCCATTCTAGATAGTGAACAAATTTGGAATGGGGGATGGAAAATCAAGATAAAATTGTTTTCCTCAAATCATGGGCCAGTACACTTGCCTAATTTTTTCTTTTCAGGAAAGGACAGGGGTTCATTGTTTTATATAGGTCAACCTAAGGCTCGATTTAAATGTGGTCCACGTAATCATTTGAACTCCGCTTGTGGCTCAATTAAATGTAGTCACTGTTTTGAATATGGACATGTAGCTACTAACTGCCTCAATTTGTTCCATTGCAATCTTTGTGACAAAAATGGGCATGCTTATGGGAGATGTCCGTGTGCCTCTCACAATAGAGAAGACTATCCCTCCCATGAAGGCCTTATCGGTCAGGCTCAACAGGCCCAAGCAAAGAAAGTAGCCCAAACGGAAGGGAGGGAGGATCTTTCCCCAAATGGTACAGAGATGCTATTTTAGATCAAGAACCAGATCCTGGCAATCAGAATCCTTCTACAGCTGTACCCCCTGTTGAGTTAATAAGTCCACACGCCTTCTGTTTCAGAGTCAAGAACCAGGCCTTGATCAGACATCTAACCTAGCTTCTGAAGTAAAGGTGATATCTCCCCAAGGGAATGCCCCTTTTATTACAGTATCCTCTAAGAAAAGAACTAGAGCTCGCACAAATTCTGAACTGGATAGGATTGATGGGAAGAAGGGAAAAAAGGGGAACGGGAAAGTTTCTCTTTCAAAGCTACCTGTAAATAGATTTGCTCCTCTTCCTGTAGGTAAAGCTTGGGGGATTCAGAAGAGGAAGATTCGGACACCCCCTCAATTGCCTCCTCTATTACTGATGACACAGAGGATTGGGGGGGGGGGTCCATTGCTAACGAACCAGACAACAAAGAAATTCAAAAACGTCTTAAAGAATGGTAATTTGGGGTGATTATTTTTTTTTTCTGGACTTTTTTGTCAAAGGGTCAGCCCTTTACCTTTCTCCTATTAGTTTTTACGACATCCTTAACTATTTCAACTATTAATGTCAATAGCATTAAAAATAGTAGAGAGAGAGCTCGAGATTTTTTTCTCCCCACAGAATTTTGTGATATTTGGTGTCTTCAAGACACAAGACTCAAAACTCATTTTGAACTTCAGCAAGCCTCTCAGTGTTGGTCTTTATGACCAACTGTTTGGTCAGTAGGCGAGGACAGTTGTGATGGGGTGGGGATATTATTTGCTAGACCAGGGTTAATTGTCTCAAGGTTGCTAGACATTTCCCCTGGTAGGGCTTTGATGCTAGATTTTAATTACTGGCAAGAAAGATTTCACCTGATAACAATATATGTACCTCAGACTAGAGCCCAACGATTTTCCCTTTTTAAGACAGTTTTGCCATATCTGTTTACTGCTAGAATCATCATATGGGCAGGTGATTTTAACTGTGGATTGGAACAAGCAGATAAAGGGCTCAAAACTAACAAAATGTTCTGTGATTCAGTAGCCTTAAAAAATATTTCTGACACAGGTATTCTAGATGCTTATAAACTCTTTTACCCCACAGGAGAACATACCGTTTTTGAAGGTTCACTGTCCACTGGAGTAGATTTTATATTTCTGTCATAGATCATCAATGTGGTAAACGTATCTACGTTAGCCTGGGAATTTTCTGATCGTAAATCAGTTACTGTTAAGGTTAACTGGGGTAATTTTCCCAGATGCAAGAAGAATCCGTGATGCTTTAATGACTCTTTATTGGAAATCACCCAAAATAAAGGAAGCTTGGGTTAGAAACTGGGGTGCACACCTTTCTGTGATTGCTTGCTTTACTGATTTAGTTTTATGGTGGGAAGACACAAAATTAGTACGGAAACTGTTTTTTCAAGCTAAATCTTCCGAAATTGCAAACTCGGAATATCTAACTTGTACACAGCTACGGGGGCAGTTAGAGTCACTTATTTCTTTTTCAGGAATACAAAGAGATGTTAGTCCTCAAATAATGCTACTTAAACTCCAAATGAAGGAGCATCAATACAATAGAGCTAAATCACTTAATCAGGAATTGCGTTTTAACACTCTGTTGAAGAAGGGTTCATTGAATCCTTTTAAAGAGTGTAGTTCTACGACAGAACATAGACTAATAACTGGTTTAAAAAAATTCAGATGGTCAATTATGTACTGATCCACTGATATGGTACATATTGTTGAAAAATATCTAGAATCAGCTTTTGAAATAGATCCTTTGGACAACACTGATAAAGTATTTCTTTCAAGTTTAAATCTTCCCCAGATATTGCAGGAAGATACACACATTAGAAGCAGAGATTACAGTAGAAGTGCACCAGGCAACTTGCTTATTAAGGAAGGGTGCTTTCCTAGGGTCTTATGGATTTGGTACAGGTATATACAAAACATTTGTTCATTTTTTTTGGCCCCAGTACTAGTGATCTTATTTAATCATGTGTTTATCACATAATACTCTTGGCCCTTCAATGTCTGAGGCTATACTGATTTTATTGTTTAAAAAGGAGATAAGACCCTATTAGAAAATTGGAGACCTTTGAACTTCTTGAACACAGATCTCAAAATTTTAAGTAAAATACTATTAAATAGATTAAGTGAAGTAGCAGAAAAAGTGATTCACCTTGCTCAAACCTGTGCTGTTCCTGGGAGGCATCAAATTGATGATTTGATTATTAAGAGAGCTCTTCAATAGGTTGAATAAAGGGAATATTAAAGGATTTGTTCTCAGCCTTGACCAAGAAAAGGCATTTGATAAAATAGCTCATGTATTTCTGTTTGCTGTTCTCAGGGCATATGGAATCCCAGATAAATTGTTTCTTGGATTTCTACTTTGTACACAAATGCTACTTTAATACCAAACATAAATGGATAGAGGGGTAGGAAAATTAGAGTGAAGTGAGAAGTTAGACAGGGGTTGTCCCCCAAGTCCCCTTTTATACATTTTTGGCATAGATATTCTTGTCAGATATGTCTTTTCTCATAAGGACATGAGGTATTCAACCCCCTCTCCCCCACATGAGCCTATAAAAATATCTGCATATGCCGATGATTTACTTTTACACCCAGATACATCAGAAAATATTTTGACTAGTGCCTTAAATTTATATGGCCAGCTGTCGGGGGCAAGAATTAATTAGAACAAAAGTTTAGGTACGGTGTTAGGCAATAGAAGTATAGAAACATAGAATTTGATGGCAGATAAGGACCGCTTGGCCCACCTAGTCTGCCCATTTCCCTAGCTAAGGGATAAGCTGCAGATCCTAGTTAACCAACAGCCTACTTCCTTCTACTCCTCCCCCCCCAAGTAGAATTGCCTTATGTCTGTCCCATGCATTCTTGAATCCCCCCCACTGTTTTAGACTCTACAACCTCCTCAGAAAGGCTGTTCCATGTATCCATAACCCTCTCTGTGAAAAATACTTCCTCACATTACCTCTGAGCCGTCCCCCCTCTATCTTCAAATTGTGCCCCCTTGTTTTTGCACATCTTTTTCTGAAAGATGCTACCCTCTTGGACTTTGTTGATTCCCTTGAGGTATTTGAAAGTTTCTGTCATGTCCCCCGTCTCCCTCCTTTACTCGAGGCTGTACATGTTTAGTTCCTTTAGTCTTTCTTCATATGTCTTCTGATGCAGATCCTGCATCATTTTGGTTGCCCTCCTCTGGACAGCCTCCACCCTGTCTGTCTTTGCGGAGATGGGGTCTCCAGAACTGTACACAGTACTTCAGATGTGGTCTTACCAACTGTCTGTACAGAGGGCCAACTACTTCCTGTTTTCTACTGGTGATGCCTCTCCCTGTGCATCCCAGTATTCCCCAGCCCTCCTTACTGCCTTCTCACATTGCTGGCCCACCTTTAGGTCATCTGATAGGACTACCCCCAGGTACCTTTCCATTTTTGTTGTTGTCAGTATCTCACCCTCCATTGTGTACCCTTCCCCTGGGTTTTTGTTTCCCAGGTGCATTACTTTGCACTTCTTTGCATTGAATCCAAGCTGCCATACATCTGACCATTCCTCCAACCTTGCCAAGTCCCTTTTCATCCTTTCCACCCCACCTTGTGCATCAACCCTGTTGCAGATCTTTGTGTCATCTGCAAAGAGACATATTTCCCTTCAGTCCCTCTGCAATGTCACTTGTAAAGACATTAAAAAGGACCGGCCCCAGTACTGAACCCTGCGGTACCCCACTAGTAACTCCCCTTTCTTCACTGTGGACTCCATTTACTACTACCCGCTGTGTCCTGTTGTCCAACCAGTGTTTTACCCAGGCTACCACCCTGGGACCCACTCCCAGGCTGGCTAATTTGTTAATCTTTTGTGTGGGACTGTGTCAAATGCTTTGCTAAAGTCTAGGGTAGGCCATGACCACAGCCCCTCCCTGGTCTACTGCTCTGGTCACCCAGTCAAAGAAATCTATTAGATTTGTCTGACATGACCTTCTTGCTGTGAATCCATGCTGCCTTGGGTTCTGTGTCCCACTGGCCTCTAGGTACTCAACAGTTCTTTCCTTCAGAAGTCCTTCCATCATTTTCCCTACCACTGAGGTCAAACTGACAGGTCTGTAGTTTCCTGCCTCTGTCTTGCTCCCACTTTTGTGAAGGGGAATCACATCCGCCCTCCTCTAGTCCTCAGGTACCACACCATCCTCCCATGATTTATTAAAAAGGGTAGTCAGTGGTGTTACTAGTTCTTCCCTTAGTTCTTTTAGAATTATGGGGTGAATCCCATCAGGCCCCATTGCTTTATCCACCTTCAGTTTTAAGAGTTGTTTCAGAACCCTTTCTTCTGTGAAAGGACCAATATCAATCCCCCTATCCAGAGTGCTTTCATTGACCGGATTAGGTATTTCCCCCGCTTTTCCATTGTGAATACTGAGCAGATGTATTCGTTCAGCATCCCTGCTTTTTCACTGTCGCTGTCTGCCCAACCACCTTCCTCTTTGTTCTGCCTCAGTATCCCTGCCTTAGTCTTTCTTTGCTCCCTAATGTACCTATAAAAGGTTTTATCCCCCTTCTTAACTGAGTTGGCTGTCTTTTCCTCGGTTTGGGCCTTTGCTATTCTGACTGCCTTACCCGCTTCCTTCTGTTTTAACTGGTACAGTTCTCTGTCCTGCTCCTTCTGTGTTTCCTTATACTTCCTGAATGCTATCTTTTTCTCCCTTACCTTCCTCGCCACTTCTTTTGAGAACCATAGTGTTTTTTCTTTTGTTTTGATTTATTTGCTTCACACAAAGGCTTGTTGCCTCTGTGATGGCGATTTTGATGTTTCACCATTGTTGCTCCACCCCATCTTCTTGCCTGTTTGCTAGTGCTTTTCTGAGGCACTCTCCCATTTTGACAGAATCAGCCCTCCTGAAGTCCAGTACCTTCACTTTTGTGTGGCTTGACTCTACAGCTAAGTTTATCGTGAACCACACTGTTTGATAGTCGCTTGTTCCCAGATGGCTATAGACTTCAGGATCAGAGATCCTCTCTCCGTCCCCATTTGAGAGTACCAGGTCTAAGATTGCTCTCTCCCGAGTGAATTCCAAAACTAGCTGTCTGAGGCATGCCCCCTGTAGGGCATCGAGAATGGCCCTGCTCTTGGATGTGGCTGCAGCAGAGGTGCTCCAGTCAACATCTGGCATATTCAGGTTCCCCCATCAGCAGTATCTCCCCTTTCTCTGCCATCCCAGGGATGCCTTCTATAATTTCCGTGTCCATTTTCTCCTCCTGAGACGGAGGTCTGTATACAACCCCTGTGCGGAGTGTGGAGTCATTTCCAGTCTCCAGGGTGACCCACAGTGCCTCCTCTCCTCCCTGTTTACATTTTAGCTTTGTTGCTTTAATTCCTTCCCTTACATAGAGAGAGCTCCTCCTCCTCTTCTTCCCTCCCTGTCCCTCCTGTAGATTGTGTACCCTGGTATGTTGACATCCCAGTCATGGTTCTCTGTGTACCATGTTTCTGTGACTGCCACAATATCCAGGCATCCCTCTTCCATCAAAGCCACTATTTTTCAGGGAGCTTTTTACCTAGGCTACGGGCATTGGTACTCATTACCTTCCATTTTTTCATGGCTTTATTTCTTTTTGCCCCATCCCTGTCCCTACTCCCTTTGTTTTTTCTCCATTTAGCCCTGCCCTTCTCCCTATCGACTGCGCTGTCTTGGTGTTTACCGCACTATTTACCCAATATGGTGTCAGATACAGGAGTGTTTGCTGGATTTACTGTTTCATTACCACAAGTAAAAATCCTAGGTATGGAATTTGGGGTGGGAGACAGTGCTAAGTGAAATTGGGATACTTGTTTTGGGAGAGCTAATAGGTTAGTATCGGGGGAAGGTCAGCAGATTTAAAAAAAAAAAGTTTGATTCATTCGCTCCTTATTCCAGTATTCTTGTTAGTTATGTATTTCCTATTCCCCAAGCATTAGTGACCTCTATTTTTAGTGTATTTTTCCAAGCTTTCTGGGGGAGTAGATTGAATTCCAAAAATGAGAGTTCACTTACAGTCCAGTTTCTGAGGGTGGAGTTAATATAGTTCACACACACACACACACATATACACACACACCCCCGTCTCTTTATTGAGTATAATTTTGGGCAGGCCTTGAAGCCAGGTAATAAATCTTGGAAACATTTGGTTACTGAGTGGCTGATTCCTAGTCTGCCTTTTTGGACACCAAATAAAACTAGAAATTTACGGAATATTGATTCTATATCCTCTGGAGGAGTGGATTTCATTAAACAATTGGTAAGATGGAAATTATCCCCAGATCTTTTTCTTACCCAAAATGTCAGTATTGGGATTTTCAACCCACATACCTGATGTGGGGCTAGAATCCACAGCCTTCTGATCTCCCAGCCTCAAAGGCGAGTGTGCTACCTGCTGAGCCACTGACACTGCTAGTGTGCAGATCTGCAGTCAGCTGACTGTTCCCGTATCTCCAAAGCCACTAACATAAACCAAGCCCTTGACTACTTCCTCTCCAAATTTCTGTTAATCTGGGATCTACAGGCTCCCCTACGGAAAACTAAGATCAGAGGTTCCAGGGTTTTAAATAATTGATTAGCAGTTTTTTTCTTGGGACAATACTAACTGTACGGAAAACATTTATATAGCTTTTCTAGAAGTGGTATGTTTGTTAAACACAGTGAGGCAAGTGCTATGCATTTTCATAATGTTTTAGAACTTTTATGAGCAAAACGCTAATCAATTTTTAGAGTTAAATAAAACCCTGGGTTCACACCTCCCGTGGATCTCAGCTGAACTTCTGTCTTTCCACTGAGCATACGACCTGGCTTAGAAATCATACAAGTCCTCCGGCACACCTTCAGACCTTAATAATATCTTTATTTATAAAGCGCCTTTCAAAGCCAAGGCGCTGTATGTAAATAATCACAAATAAAACAATCTTAATAAAATCTAGATAGAAATAGCAGCAATCCATAAAATCTGATCAACAGAGTCATTTGTCAAATCAATTTTCAGGGACTGCTTGTAAAAATAAATAAGTTTCTAGGGACGTGGATATATTGTTCAATCCACACTTACTGGCAGGTTTCTTGCCGCTTTAAATCTTGCCGGAAGGTCTTCAAGCTGGCTCCCCCCACCCACCTGGGTGGTAAAACTCTCGGCTCTGCCCCATGACGCCAGATCTTCCTTACCGCTTGGAAGCTCAGGTTCCCTCCTTAGCGCTCTGTTTTAGGCCTGGATCCACACTCTTTGGTTCAACCAAAACTTATTCTAAAATTCAGAAGACTTCGGTCTTCATTTTCCCTCATGACTGCGATGGACAAATCGACTCCCGGATTTCGTCTGCGCCCCTGTGGGCAGATGATGTCCCGGACCGATCTGTACTCCACGTGCGTTTACTGCCTAGGACTCTGCCATGACTCACAGGCATGTGAGTTATGCAGATACTTTTCGGCTTCAGTCTTGGAGGACCGCTCTGCCCGATTGCTCCTGGGGCGACTTGAAAAACTCTATCCTCTGGTCAAGTCGAAAGAGGACCTCTTGGGCGGTGTCCGCGGTGGCGGGCTCGGCAGAACAGCTAGAGCAGAGGATCGCCCTCAAGGAGTAGGTGGCTCGGGCCACATTTTCATCTTCCTCGGTCGCGACATTTATCCCGCTCTCCTCCTACACTGCTTCCTTTAAGGAGCTTTGCCAATCCCTCTCCACCAAGGGAGAAGGGTCATCAGGATATTCCTATCGGTCCAAAAAGGACACCAAAGGTAAGTCCCACCGTCGATGTTCGTGGGAGCGGGAGAGGTCCTCTTCCCCGGATAGTCGACACTGCACTACAATTGAGGTTGCCGCTAAGGCTGCTGGCTTCACGGTGTCCCCATCAGGTCAGCCGGCCGAGACGCCCATCGATGCGGTCAAGAGTTTTCTCGACCCGTCAGTTTGTCGACTGGAGAAGCAGACAAACCTTCTTCACCGGTTTCCTCCGGTGGAAACAGAGGATTTGACTGTGCCTCCTGTGCCGGAGTCCCGGGTTAAGGTCCCTGAGCTGAGGGAGGAGTGGGTTCCCCCCTCCCACCCTCGGTATCCCCAAAGGTCTCGGTCTCTAACTTCTTCCAGGTCCTGCCAATCCCTCAGACATCGGCGATCTCGCACCATGGAAAGCGGCGGCACCACTAATCCTCATCGTCCTCTTCGGAGGATAGGCTCTGGCGCAAGTTGCATCAGCGCTACGAGGATTTAATGTGGCAGCAGCTCTTATTGTCAGGGAACATCACCTTCCCCGGCCATTAAGTGGCTGTCACTGGAGCGGCCGAAACAACCCCTCGTAGTAGTCGAGGAGCCGAAGCCGGCACCGGCTGCGCCACCCATTGTGGTGGAACCTCCGCCTCCACAACCGAAGACTCTGGCCCCAACCAAGAATTCTCGGTCAGGTCAGGGTTTGCCCCATAGGTTGTTGGTCACCCTCACTCCCGATCAACCTTGGCAGGTGGAGGCGCTCAGCAGCTGGTCGCAGACTCCTTGGAGTCTGACGACGACTCCTTGTTCTCCAGGTCACTTGACTTGGAGTCCACCAGGGGTCAGTCGGTGGACGAGAGCCCATCCTCGTTCCTTGGATTGCTTCAGTTCATTTCAGAGTCCACTGGGATGAACCTCGAACCAGTTTCAAAATGGGCCAGGTATCCCCTCACTGAGATACTGGACCAAGGGGGTTCCCTTACGGAGGCCTTCCCGGTGGCCGAAGCCATTGGTGACCACGCCCTGGAGCTATGACAGCGACCAGCTTCTTGTCCAGCACCTTTGGCCAGGATGGCTCAGAAGTATGCTGTCCCCACCGGTTCACTCTCCGGTTTCTCGGAGCACCCCTCCGTGGAGTGGCTAGTGACCGACAGTGTTTTCCGGCGTTCCAGGCACGCTCGGTATGTGGACAAGCCACTATGCTACTTCCTCCCTAGGCTTTCGTCAGGCTAGCTTGGCCGTCCTAATGGCACATTTTTCACACGCCCTTTTGGGCTCCTTGGATGAGGAGATTCCTCATCTCCCGGCTGACCTTCAAACGACTGTCAAGCACGTGCGGGATCAGGGAAGGGCAGTGGCCAAACAGCAGCTCCAGACTTCCTTGGATATCGCTGACTCGTGTGCCCGATCAGTAACGGCCGCAGTGGCCATGCGCCGCAGAGCTTGACTGCGGATCTCCACCTTTACGGTGGATACCCAACACAAGCTGGCAGACATTTCCTTCTTGGGTACTGACTTGTTCAGTCCCGGGGTGGAGGATCATCTGCTACAGATGGAGAAGTCCAGTGCCACCTTGGACTCGGTCACGTCTGCCCAGAAGGACAAAGGCCACCAGCAGCAGCGTAAGCCCTGTCATCCTTCAGCCCCTGCGGCATGTCCGGCCCAGCAACACCAGCATCAGGGCCATCAGGCTTGCACTTGGCTCCCCAAAGCCAAGCCGGCAGCTTCCTCCAGCAGGAAGCTGGGAGGGAAAGGCCCCGGCGGCTCCTTGGCCGGTCCTTCCTCCAAGCCTGCCCAGTGACTGGTTGAGGGGTGTCTCCCCCAACCTCGTCACTCCTCCCCGGGTTCCCCCCATTGGGGGGGGGACGGCTCCGCCACTTCCTTTCCACCTGTTCCGTTATCACCACAGATCACTGGGTGTTGGAAGTGGTAGGTAGGAGTCTACCTCTGGAGTTCGAGCAGTCCCCACCCTATCGAGCCATCACCCCTCGAAGCATACCACAGGTTCATGGCGCCTCAGCCAGCTCATCGAACCCGACGTGCCCTGCTCCTCCAGAAAGAGGTGGTCAGGGAGGTGGCGGATCCTCCCCCAGACCCAGGGTTTGTGTCCAGGGACTTCTTGGTCCCAAAATGGACAGGGGGCTGGCGCCCCAGTCTCGACCTACATGACCTAAACAAGTTCCTAAGGTCTCGTACCTTCAGGAAGGTCACTCTGGCTCAGATCATTCCATTCTTGGAACAAGGCGTATGGTTCTGTTCTCTGGACCTTCAGGACGCGTTCTTTCACGTCTCAATCCATCCGTCTCACCAGCGATTCCTCCACTTCAGGGCAGAGGGATCCCTCTACGAGTTCCAGGCCATGCCCTTCGGCCTCTCTCCAGCTCCCAGGGTCTTCACCAAATGCATGGCAGTGGTGACAGCATTCCTGCGGCGCCGAAGGGTCCGGTTGTACCCTTACCTGGACAACTGGCTGATTGCAGCCCCCTCCAGGTCTGCTCTCAGATTGGCTTCCTCATCAAGGAGGCCAAATCGGAACTCGTGCCATCGCAGGTGATTCAGTTCATCGGGGCAGAGCTCGACTCTCTTCGAGCCAGAACCTGGCTCTCGGCGGACAGGGCCAAGGTCCTTTCCTCCTTTGCCCAGTCATTTCTGGTTGGGCAATTGCGCCCTGCCCGGGACTTTCTGCGCCTCCTGGTCCTCATGGCAGCCTGCACCAGCGTGGTCCATTGGGCACGCTGGTACATGTGTCCCCTTCAGTGGGGACTGGCCAGCCAGTGGTCACAATGCTGTGATCCATTGGACCAGCCCATGACAGTGACCCAGGAGATGTGGAGCGCTCTCCAGTGGTGGACCGTTCCGGCACATCTGCAGGAGGGCATCCCGTTCGTCCGCCCCGAGCCGACAGTCTCTCTATCGACCGAGGCATCTCTGATGGGTTGGGGTGCCCATCTGGGGAGCACAGAGTGCATGGCCTCTGGTCCCCTTGGGAGTCCCGATGCCATATCAGCCTGCTGGAGCTCCGAGCGGTCCGCCTGTCTCTCACCACCTTCGCTCTGTGTCTACGGGGTCAAGTGGTTCAGGTCCAGACGGACAATACCACGACCATGTACTACCTAAACCGCCAGGGCGGGACCGCTCCATGCTGTTATGCAAGGAAGCTATCCGCATATGGTCTCTCGTGCGCAGCCTGGAGGTGGATCTCCTTGCCATTTATGTGGCAGGAGCCTCCAACACCCTGGCCGATGCCCTCAGCCGGATAGGTGCTGTGTCTCACGAGTGGTCTCTCCTGCCGGAGGTAGTACAAGATCTTCTCTCCCACTGGGGCATGCCTCAGGTGGACCTGTTTGCCCCAGCAGGGCTCGCTGCAGGGTATGCCTTCTCGAGGCTGTGGACCCCGGCCCTCTTCGCCTTCCTCCATTTCCCTTGATCCACAAGGTGCTTCTCAAGGCGAAGAGGGACAAGGTGCAGGTGATTCTGGTA
The DNA here is from genome assembly GCA_016271365.2 of Neoceratodus forsteri. Taxonomy (NCBI): domain Eukaryota; kingdom Metazoa; phylum Chordata; order Ceratodontiformes; family Ceratodontidae; genus Neoceratodus; species Neoceratodus forsteri. The sequence goes on from JADMNL010000032.1 coordinate 58,356,792, forward strand.
GCCCCAGACTGGCCCTGCCAGTTCTGGTATCCAGATCTCCTCAGCCTCAGCTCCAGGCTCCCGAGGCGGCTTCCAGCCCGCCTGGACCTGATCTCGGACAACAAGGGGAAGGTACTCCATCCGGACCTGCAATCCCTGTGCTTGGCGGCCTGGTTCCTGAGCGGCTAGAGTTCCAGGCATTGGGTCTTTCCGACGAGGTCCTCAACGTTGTTGAGGCGTCCCGTAAGGAGTCGACCAGAAAATGCTGTGCCTTCAAATGGAAGAGATTCTTCATTTGGTGTCAGGGAAAGGGCCTGGACCCTTCCTTCTGTTCCTTGGCGAGCATCCTGGACTACCTGTAGTCCCTTTCTCAGCAAGGGCTTCGGTCACCGACCCTTAAGGTACACCTGGCAGCCATCTCTGCTTGCCGTGCGCGGGCCGGAAAGCAGTCGGCACAGGAGAAGGTGGTCTGGCGTTTTTTCAAAGGCCTTAATCACATTTCCCCACCGGTGCGAGAACCTCCTTCTACGTGGGATCTACTGCTGGTAGTGGCCAAGCTCAGGGGCAAGCCACTCGAACTGATGCACAGGTGCGATATCTCCCACCTGTCGTGGAAGACCACCTTCTTGGTGGCTATAACGTCAGCTAGAAGGATGGGAGAGCTCCAGGCGCTTTCCATTGAGTCTCCTTACCTGGTCTTCCACAGGGACAGGGTTGTCCTGCGCCCCCACCCGGAGTTCCTTCCGAAGGTGATGTCGGAGTTTCACCTTAACCAGGTGTTGACTCTGCCGGTGTTCTACCCCAGTCACACCTCGGAGGCGAATAGGCTCCATACTTGGACCCTAGGAGCGCTAGCTTATTAAGGAGCAGGCGGCTGAGCTCGGGGAGGGTTAGCCAGCTGTTTGTCACCTACGCTGAAGCCGCACCTGGCAGACCTGCAGCCAAGCGGACGATAGGCAGGTTAGTCACCTCCTGCATAGATGTCTGCTATAGGTTGGTGGGCATGGAGCCTCCCAGAGGGATAAGAGCTCATTCTACCAGCCATACCGCTGCATCGGTAGCTGCTTCCAGGGACGTCCCTATCCAGGATATCTGCAGGGCTGCTACCTGAAAGTCTGCACATACCTTCATTACCCATTACCACATCGACCTTGAGTCACGCCGGGATGCTGGTTTTGGGGCCTCGGTTCTCCAGTCTCTATTCCCTAAGTAGGGGGTGTGCGCCTTGCCTCCCTGCTCCTGGAGAACTGCTAGGAGTCTCCAGAAGGTGTGGATGAACAACATCATGTCCTAAATACAGGTTCTGGGACATGGATATATTCATTCACATATTAACAGAGTTCCTTACGCTTTAAATCTTGCAGGAAGGTCTTCAAGCTGGCTCCTCCCACCCACCGGGTGGTAAAACTCTCGGCTCCGCCCCATGGCAGCAGATCTTCCTTACTGCTTGGAAGCTCAGGTTCCCTCCTAACGCTCTGCGATTAAGACTGGTTCCTAATTCTTGAAAGTTCGAAATCAAAAGTTTTTGCTAAAAGACTTGGTCTTCTTCTCTCGCGCTCACGATGGACAAATCGACTTCGGTTTCTGGAGGTGCCTTGCAGGCAGAAGATGTCTGGGCGGATCCGCACTCACGTCGTCTACTGCCTGGGTCTTGAGCACGACCCGCGGGCCTGCGACTTGTGCTCTTCTTTTTCGTACTCGTCCTTGAGGCCGTGCTGCCCGGTTACAACTGGGGCGCCGAAAAAATTCCACGGTGAAATCTAAAGAGGCCCGGTTGGCGGTGTCGGCGGCGGGCTCAGCGGATCAACTCGAGCAGATGATCGCCATTAAGAAGAGGCGGCCGGGCGCTTCTACCTCGGCTGCGGCATTTGTCCTCTCTCTCGGTGCCTGGTACTCGGCTTCATTTAGGAGCTTTGTCTGACCCTCTGGACGAAGGTGAGGTCAACTTCTGCGGACCTTTCCAGGTCCAAAGAGCAAAAAGTAAGTCTCTCCGTCGGCGCTCTTGGGGCCGGGAAAGATCCCCCTCCCTTGTCGACTCGGTGCGACCCTCGCTCGACCACTGGCTTCACGGTGTCCCGTCAGGCCAGTTGACCGAACTCCGGCAGCAGTCGAAAGTTTTCTCGACCCGTTAGGCGGTTGTCGGCTGGAGAAGCTGAGAATCCTCTCCCGGTTCCCCGGTGGGAGTTGAGGATCCCGTCGGCTCGTCTGTGCCTCGGTTCCGGGCAGCCGGTGAGGATCGTCCGGGCGAGTGCCGATTTCGACACTTCTCCTCGCCTTCCTCGGCCTAGTTGAGACTCTCGGTCTCGGACATCCTCGTGGTCCAACGATCCCGCCGCCTTGGCGGTCTCGGTCCAGCACTGACAGCCCAGCGCCCGCTCTTCCTCGGACGAGGAGGCTTGGCGCAAGTTTACGTCGATGCGAAGGAACTCATGGCAACAGCTCCTTTTGACGAGAATAAGCCAGCCCAGTAGTCTTCCGGCCATTAAGTGGCTGTCACCGGAGCAGCCGAAACAACCCCTCATTGTAGTCGAGGAGCCTGTTCCCAGGCCGGTTGTTCGGCAATTCCAGCTGCCCCACCGATTCTGGTGGAACCTCCGCCTCCACAGCCATTAGTTGGGGCTCCGACCAAAAATTCTCGGTCGGACTTGGGTTTGCCCCATAGGCTGTCTGTCACCCTCACTCCCGATAAACCTCGGCAGGTGGAGGGTGGCTCAGGCCCGAGGCAGCTCTTTGAGGACTCTTCTGAGTCCGATGATTTTCCTCCCTCTTCTCCAAGCGCATGGACTTGGAGTCCTCGGGAGGGCAGTCAGTGGACGATAGCCCTTCGTCCTTCTTAGGGTTGCTTCGACTCATCTCGGAGTCCACTGGGATGACTGCGAACCCGTTTCAAGCGGCCAGGTATCCCCCTCGAGATTCTGGACCGAGGTTCCTATGGAGGCCTTTCCGATGTGAGCCATAGTGGGTCGGCCTTGGAACTTTGGCGTCGACTTCCTGCCCTCGCCCTTTGGCCAGGATGGCCAGGAAGTATCGGTCCCTACGGTTCCCTGTCAGTTTTGAGGAACACCCTCGGCCGAGGGTTGGTTACCGACAGTGTTTTCCGGCGTGCGAGCATGAGGATGTGGACAAACCTCCGACAAGGAATCCAAGAAATTGGATTATGCGGGCGAAAAGTCTGTGCTCGTCCTCTCTTGCGCCTCGTCAGGCCAGTTAGGCCGATCCTCATGGCACATTTTCTCACGCCCTGTTGGGCTCACTGGATGAGGTTGTCCTCATCTTCCACGAGATCTGCAGACTACGGTCAGGCAGTGCGCGGGACCAGGGCAGGAGCAGTGGCAAACAGCAGCTCAGAATCGTTAGACACCGGGGACTCGTGTGCCGGGTCTGTAAGCGGCGCAATGGCCGTCGTCATCGGGCTTGGCTGAGGATATCCACCTTTACCTCGGATACCCAGCACAAGTTGGCGGATGTTCCCTTTTAGGGACTGACCTCTTGACCCTGGGTGGAAGGTCACCTGCAGAGGATCGAGAAGTCCAATGCTACCTTGGACTCGGTCTCTTCTGCTCCAGCAGGACAAAGGCCGCAAAGCCACAGCCTAAGCCCTTTCGTCCTTCTGCGCCACGAGCACGCCCGGCCAACAACATCAGGGCGCAGCAGGCTCGAGCTTGGCATCCCAAACCCAAGCCGTCGGCTTCCTCCAACAGGAAGCAGGGAGGTAAAGGCCCAGGAGGTCCCTCGGACGGTCCCTCCTCCAAGCCTGCCCAGTGACGGGCTGAGGGGTGTCGCCCCCATCCCTGTCACTTCACCCCTGGTGGGACGGCTCAGACACTTCTTTCCGCCTGGTCCGCTGTTACCATGGACAGGTGGGTACTGGAGGTGGTGGGAAAAGGCCTACCTCTAGAATTCGAGCAGGCCCCGCCCTTCAGAGCCGTCCTTGCGTTGGGGGCCTCGGGGTCCGCCAGCCTCATTGGCGGCTCGTCGGTAAACGCCGCTCTCCTCCTCCAAAAGGAGGTGATCAGCAGGTAGAGGACCCCCTTTGGCGCCAGGGTTCGTCCAGGTATTTCCTGGTTCGAAGCGGATGGGGGCTGGCCCCATTCTCAACCTACGACCTGAACAAGTTCCTAAGGTCTCGGACATTCAGAATGGTCACCTCTGGCGCAGATAATACCATCTCTGGAACATGGCGTGTGGTTCTGCTCTCTGGACCTACAGGGACGGTTCTTTCCGTCCCTATCCGTCCGTCACATCGGAGATTCCCTCCGCTTTCGGCGGAGGATCCTCGAGTTCGAGCCATACCCTTGACTTATCTCCAGCTCCCAGGGTCTTCACCAAATGCATGGCAGTGGTGACAGCATTCCCTGCGGCAGCCGAGGGTCAGGTGTACTACCTGGACGATTGGCTGATAGCAGCCCCCTCAGGCGGGAGTGGAGGCGGTCAGAGATCTGGCCCTCAGGTTTTGCTCTCAGTCGGCCTTCTCATCAGCGAGATGAAGTCAGACTTCGAGGCAGAGCAGGTGATCCTGTTCACCGGGGCAGAGCTCGACTCTCTTGAGAGCCAAACCTTGCGGCTCGGCGGACAGGGGCCGAGGTTCTGCCTCCTTTGCCCAATCATTTCTGGTTCGACAATGGCCCTGCCGGGACTTCCTGCGCCTCCTGGTCTCATGGCGGTCTGTACCAGCGTGGTTCGTTGGGCCCGCTGGCATCGCCCTCTTCAGTGAGGACTGGCCAGGCAGTGGTCCTGGCAGCTGCGATCCTTTGGACCAGCTAGTGATAGTGACCCAGGAGATGTGGAACGCTCTCCAGTGGTGGACGTTCCATCCCATCTGCAGGAGGGCATCCCGCTTGTCCGCCCAGGCAGCCGGTCTCTATATCGACCGATGCCTCTCTGATGGTTGGGGTGCCCATCTGGGGCACCACCAGTGCCCGGCCTCTGGTCCCGGAGGAGTCGATGCCACATCAACCTGCTGGAGCTCCGGCGGTCCGCCTAGCTCTCACCGCCTTTGCTCCGTTTCTCGGGGTCAAGTGGTCCGGGTCCAGGCGGACAATACCACGACCATGTACTACCTGAACCGCCAGGGCGGACGCGCTCCATGCTTCTATGCAAGGAAGCTCTCTGCATTTGGTCACTCGTGCGCAGCCTGGAGGCGGATCTCTAGCCATTCATGTGGCAGGAGCCTCCAACACCCTGGCCGATGCCTGGAGCCGGATAGGGGCTGCATCTCACGAGTGGTCTCTCCTGCGGAGGTAGTACAAGATTTGTTCTCCACTGGGGCACACCTCAGGTGGACCTGTTTGCCTCCAGGAGAATCGAGCTGAGGCTGTTTCATGCCGCCCCCTCAGCAGGGCTCGCTGCAGGGGGATGCCTTCTCGAGGCTGTGGACCCTGGGCCTCTTTTACGCCTTTCCCCCATTTCCCTTGATTCACAAGGTGCTTCTCAAGACAAGGGAGGACAAGGCACAGGTGATTCTGATAGCCCCAAACTGGCCCCGCCAGTTCTGGTACCCAGATCTCCTCAGCCTCAGCTCCAGGCTCCCGAGGCAGCTTCCAGCTCGCCCGGACCTGCTCTCAGTCAATCGGGGAAGGTGTTCCATCCGGACCTTCAATCCCTGCACCTGGCGCCTGGTTCCTGGCGGCTAGAGTTCCAGGCCTTGGGTCTTTCGACGAGGTCCTCAATGTTGTTGAGGCGTCCCGTGAGAGTCGACCAGGAATGCTATGCCTTCAAATGGAAGAGGTTTTCCATTTGGTTTCAGGAAGTAGGCTTGGACCCGTCCTCCTGTTCCTTGGCAAGCATCTTGGACTATTTATGGTCCCTTTCTAGTCAAGGGCTTAGGTCGACGACCCTAAGGGTGCACCTGGCAGCCATCTCTGCTTACGGGGCGGCCTGGGAAGCAGTCGGTGGCGCAGGAGAAGGTGGTCGGGCGCTTTTTCAAAGGCCTTGATCACATTTCCCCTTCGGTGCGAGAACCTCCACTTCCGTGGGATTTACTGCTGGTACTGGCAAAGCTCATGGGCAAGCCATTCGAACCAATGCACAGGTGTGAACTTTCTCACCTGTCGTGGAAGACCGCCTTCTTTGTGGCTGTCACGTCAGCCAGAAGGATGGGAGAACTCCAGGCTCTCTGCATTGAGTCTCTTACCTGGTCTTCCACAGGGAACAGGTTGTCCTCCGCCCCCCACCGAAATTTCTTCGAAGGTGGTGTCGGAGTTTCACCTTAACCAGGTGTTGACTCTGCCGGTGTTCTACCCCAATCACACCTCGGAGGCCGAATACAGGCTCCATACTTTGGACCCTAGAATGGCGCTGCTTGTGCCATAAGGGCGCTACGGCTGAAATTCGGGAGAGGTTCACCAGCTGTTTGTCACCTACGCTGAAGCCGCACCTGGCAGACCTGCAGCCAAGCGGACGATAGGCAGGTGGGTCACCTCCCATAGATCTCTGCTATAAGTTGGCGGGCATGGAGCCTCCCAGAAGGAAAGAGCTCATTCTACCCGTCATACTGCTGCATCGGTGGCTGCTTCCAGGGACGTCCCTATCCAGGAAATCTGCAGGTTTGCTACCTGGAAGTCAGCACACACCTTTATTACCCATTACCACATCGACCTTGAGTCACGCCGGGATGCTGGTTTTGGGGCCTTGGTTCTCCAGTCTTTATTTCCTAAGTAGGGGGTGTGCGCCTTGCCTCCCTCCTCCCGGAGAACTGCGGAGTCTGCCAGTAAGTGTGGATGAACAACATATCCGTCCCTAGAAATACAGGTTACTCACCTGTAACAGGAGTTCTAGGAATGGTATATGTTGTTCATCACCACGACCCACCAACTTCGGCACAACCTGGGCTTCCAGCGGGCCAGATCTGGCGTCATGGGCGGAGAGCGAGTTTTACCACCGGGTGGGTGGGTGGGAGAACCAGCTTGAAGACCTTCCGCAAGATTTAAGCGGCAAGGAACCTGCCAATAGTGTGGATGAACAACATATACCATTCCTAGAACTCCTGTTACAGGTGGTAACCTGTATTTACTCACCTGTAACAGGGTTCAGAATGGTATGTTCATCCTGACCACCCGACACTCCCGGCTTGCCGCTGCAACCTGGCTTCCAGCAGGCTAGTTCTGGCGTCGTGGGAGGAGCCAGCTTGAAGACCCTCCAGCAAGATTTAAAGCGGCAAGGAACCAGCCAGAAAGTGTGGATGAACAACATATACCATTCCTAGAACTCCTGTTACAGGTGAGTAACCTGTATTTTAGGGCTGACTTAACAGGTACCGCACCCTGAGGAACTCCTGTACTAGAGTCACCAGGCTAGCCAAGGTTGAGTTCTTTTCCTCTTCTTTCCAGAAGAATCTAAGCCACCCCTTCAAGTTCTGGAAAATTATTCATGCCCTCTTCTCCCCTCCTACCCAGTCTGTCCCTCCTGTGTTACAGCTAGGTGACTCCACCAAGTCTGACCCTCCCTTCCTCTGTGGCCTCAGCATTCAACACATACTTTACCACCTGTGCTTCTGCTCTCCTGTCCTCTTTCCCCCTTCCTCCCCCCCCCCCCCGCCACACTGCAGCACTTCCCTTGTCACGGGTTACCTCATCCACCTGTGTGAAAGCCCTTCTAGCTCAACCTCATGTAAGTTGTGAGCCCTGATGGGCTAGACCCTAAGCTCCTTCACCTCTCCACCCCTGCCTTTGCGTCTCCTCTTGTCTCCCTCCTAAACCTATCCTTCTCTCTTGCCTCTGTCCTAGACTTCTGGAAGCACGCTGCAGTTATTCCCGACGAAAATAGGTGACTACTCCTGTCCAAGCAATTTCCATCTTCTCTCCCTCCTCCCAATCCTTTTCAAACTCCAAGAACACATAGAACAAAATACAGAATAATCCATCTCTTCCCTTCCTAGACTCATCTTCCTTCTTCACACCTTTCCAGTCTGGCTTTCACAGTCACCACTCCACCACTTGCTCCCTCCTCCAGCTCCCTTCACGCAACTATGGACCATGGCCTTCTCACTGTCACCATCTTTGTCAGCCTAGGAGAAGCTTTCAGCACTGTCCCCCACCCCCTTCTTCTGTACAAGCTGAGGTCTGCGGGACTTTCAGACCCCCACAATAAATTGGTTCGGCTCTTACCTCATGGATAGATCGCAGTCAGTGAAACTTGGAGATTCCTTATCCCCGCCCATCCCCATTAACACTGGCATCCCCCAAGGCTCTGTCCTTGGCCCTTTACTTTTCTTCATCTTTCTAAATGACCTTCCCTGTGCCTGTCCAGCTGTGTCCGTCCACATGTAAGCAGATGACACAGCCGTTTTTGTGTCTGGATCTTCTCCAGCAGAGTTAAGATCCAAACTCCAACCTGATTTCGACTCTGTCCAGAAATGGTTCAGATAAAATCAGCTATCACTAAATGGTAAAAAAAAAAAAGGAGGAGGGGGGGTCTCTGTGCTTTGGCACTAAGGCGAGGATTTCTAATCTCCCCTCCTTCCACACCCTAGATGGGGAAACAATTGATAACGTGCATTCATTCAAGTACCTCGGTATCTGGCTTGACTGTCATCTTAACTGCTCTTAACACACAGATGCCATATACAATAAACTCCATCTCAAGCTTTGTGCCCTCTACAGAGACAAAAGCTGAGCCCCTCTTCCCACCCGCTGTGACATCTTTACAAAGGTGATTCTCTCCATCTTTGATTATGGTAACATAGTCTATGGTGCTGTCCCAAGGTCCACCCTGGACCCCCTCTTCCACCCCTTCTGCTGTTTCCCTCTGAGCTATTCTCCCTGCACCCACCATTGTTCTCTCTACTCTGCTCTCTTCCTCCCTTCCCTAGAGGATCACTGCCTGACCCACTGTGCCACCTTCACTTCCAAGTTCTGGCTGTCCTCCCTCTCTATCTGAACTCTCTTCACCCCCCCTCCGGCAGTCTTGGCTGTCGTTCCTTCTTGCTCTTCTCTTGTAAATCCCTTGCTGGCCAAACTGCTGTTTCTTAAAACTGTTTATTAAAACATTGGGTACAGTTAATCACAAACACAGTATTGCAAGATTAGTCAGCAGATAACCTTTTATACATAGTAAGGTTCTCATAAATCACATCAATTCTACTTTTTTCATTATTACATTTTATTTATAAAATACCCTCTATGTTCCCATTGATCTTCATCCCCCTTTACATTTAGCTTGTTTCACACCCTCCCTGCTGCATGCAGCCAGTCAGACAGGCATGTAAAGGACAAAACATGTCAGAGTCCCATCCTGTCACTCCTCCCCAGCATCCAGAGCAGTATCCAGCCACGTCTCCCATTATGTCCATCTGTTGATGTAGGTATGGAGTCTAGAGTTGACCCTAAAGGTCAATTCCACCATATCTTGAATTTCCTTAACAATAGCTATCCCTAGTTCTAATGTGGAGGAATCTGGCTTCATCCAGTTCCTGGTGACAGCTTTGTGTGCTGTTGCAATCAGAGCATTCCAGAGATATGTCAATTGCCCCTCTCGGTTTGGGGGGGGGAGGGGGGTAGACCCAACAAGAGGTGGGTTATAAGCACTGGGGAGATGGTGGAGAATATACCAGCGAGAGCCTCCCCCTTCAGTATGTTTTTATTAGTGGGCATTGCCAGAAGATGTGTGTATGATGTGCAGACTCCTCTGTGCAACCCCTCCAGCACCTAGCATATTTGGTTATCCCTACGGTGGATGGTGGGAGCTCCACTGTGTTAGACTGATTTTATATATTTAATTGAATTATTATTGTATGCCTTTTGGATAAGTTGACTGTTTAATTTATTTAGTTAAGTTATGTGTTTTTAAGTCTACAATTTTATTTTTAGTGGGATTTCTCGAGAGTAGTGAGATCCCTGGCCCTGGCCCGCTGCTTATGGACGACGATATCTCCCCCGTCATGCACTATTCATCCGCCGCTCTTCATGCCCTCCGCCTTTTGCCCCCCCTTTTGTCCTTTCCTATATACCAGCGTTGTAGGGCATTGGGGATTGTGCATGGTAGGATTCGGAGGGTGAGGCGATGTGAACAGTGGGGGGATGAAGGAGGGAGTTGTGCGTGTCGGCGGTTAAGTCCGAAGGCGCCCTGAGAGGCTAATGGAGACTGGGTCCTTCCTGGTTGGTCCCCATCCCAAAGACACCACCCTCTCTGTTAACGGTGGGCAGATGGTTGGGTTTCCCAGGATCCTATCCACTCAAGACAGTGGTGTGCAATGCCAGGTCTGTTGTGAACAAGACTGCCATCATTGCAGACTTGGTAGTACAGCGGACCTGACTTGCATTACGAAACCTGGCTGGATAGTAATGCAGGCCCAGTCTTTGAGGCTGCTATTCTGGCCGGGTATTCAGTGATTCACCGCCCGAGATTGGATGTTGGGGGGGTTGCGGTCTGTTTTAAGACCGAATTGGACCTCTAAGTGTTTCAGTGGAGGAGTCAGATCTTTTGAGAATGTCGTGGTGGCAGGTGGAGGTTATAAGAATGGTTCTAGTCTATTGTCCACCCGGTGATGAGAAAGCTTTCTTAAAGGAAGTGGCGGACTTCGTCGTCGCCCAGGTTGATGGTGCTGGGTGATTTCAATGCCTGGATCGATGATGAACTCTTGCCGTTTGGTCAGCACTTCCTCTAATTGATGTGTTCATTGGGCCTCTCACTGGTAGTTACCTCTGCCACTCATACATACGGCTACTCACTCGATCTGGTCTTCCTGCTGGGGTTGGAGGCCTCCGAGGTTGGGTTGGAACCAGTCGGTTGGTCCGACCACTACACGGTGAGATTCAATTTTGGCACCCCCTCGAGGAGCCCTACCCCAGTGGAGATGGTCAAGTACCGCCCTTTACAGGATGTTACGCCCACTGGTCTAACTGCAGTTCTTGACCTATCGGAGTTTCCTGGGTTGAGCATGAATCCGGAAGAAATGGTGCAGGCCTATAATAAGGCTGTCACCTCTGCTCTTGATTTAATTGCTCCCACCCGTGTGCGACCTCTCTCCCTTCACCCTCTATCTCCATGGTTTGACCAGGATCTGAGGGAGTTGCGGAGACTTGGTCACAGGTTGGAGAGAGGTTGGCGGAAGTCCTGCTCTGATGCCGACCATATTAGACTTCTGTAGCATTATAAACTCTACCAGTGGGCAATTACTCGTAAGAAGGCAGTGTTCCTGTCCGGAGAAATTGCTGCCGCTCAGAATCGACCAGCTCAACTCTACCGAACTGTGGACAGGCTGTGCAACCCAGCCTGTCTGCAGATCCGTCTAGCTTTTTCACAGTTACAGTGTGAGGAGCTTGCTCGATTCTTCGCTGATAAGGTGGCCGACATCATGGCCGAGATTTGCGCCGCCTCCTCTGTGTGAGTTGCAGTGGTCCAGCCTATGGTTGCAAGCACCTTGTCCACCTGGAGTTCCTTCACAAGGCCGGAAATCGAGGATATTATGAGGATTGTCCTAGGTATACGCACCACTAGCTGTAGTTTAGATCCAGGTCCTACTGGCCTGATTGTGGGCTGTAGGGATGTTATCATCCCGATCCTTACCAGGATAGTCGGGTGTTCCCTGGACACGAATGAATATCCCCGCTCCCTGAAGGAGGTGGTAGTGACACCAGTGCTGAAAAAGACATCTTTGGACCCCAACTCCCTGGTAAACTACAGACCCATCTCGAACCTCCCTTTGTTGGGAAGGTTATCGAGAAAGTGGTGGCTGCCCAGTTAGACAACCATCTTACCATCCATAATATCTACGATCCCCTTCAGTCAGGTTTTCGTAAGAGACACAGCACGGAGACTGCACTGGTTCGGGTCCTCAGTGATCTCTTGATGGCGAGAGACCAGAAAAAACGGTCTATTTTGGTCCTTTTGGACCTGTCAGCAGCTTTTGCCACCGTAGACCATGGGGTATTGCTTGAGCGCCTGAGATACATCTGCGGGCTGTTGGGTTTGGTCCTCAGATGGTTTACTTCCTTCCTCACAGGTAGGACTCAGAGGGTGGTATCGGGGAATTTTTCCTCTGAGCCTACTGCTCTGACCTGTGGGGTGCCTCAGAGCTCTGTGCTTTCCCCCATGTTGTTTGTGGTGTACATGCTTCCCGTCGGAGACATTGTAAGAAGATATGGGCTGGAGTTTCATTGTTATGCCAATGACACCCAGCTCTATCTATCTTTTGTACCTGACCAGAATAGAGCTCTCTCAGTGTTTAACAGCTGTCTCAGGGAGATCCAGGATTGGATGAGGTCCAGCTGGTTGAAGTTGAACTCTGGGAAGACTGAGGTGTTGGTTGTGGATCCCGATCGCCGGATTAAGGGGTCGGGTGGTTGCTTAGCCTCCGGTTTATTCTTGGGAGGTGTGGAGCTCCCGACCTCTGAAAGGGTGCGAGATCTGGGGGTGATTCTGGACAGTCAGCTGACTCTGCGTGCCTAGGTGTCAGCAGTCGTTAAGACATCCTTTTACCATCTTAGGAACATCGCCAGGATCAAGCACCTTATTCCATCTGGCGACCTACCTACGCTGATCCACGCCTTTGTGACCTCTCGTCTGGACTACTGCAATTCCCTTTACTTTGGGCTTTCTGGGGTAGATATCCGCCGCCTCCAGCTAGTGCAGAACTCGTCAGTCCGGTTGTTAACGGGGACTTCTCGTTCCTCGCATATCACACGGTGCTTGAGATCTGCACTGGCTACCGATTCAATGTGGATCACCTTTAAAGTAGGTCTTCTAACTTACAAAGCCCTACACGGGTTGGGCCCTGACTATCTGAAAGAGCTTCTTGTGCCTTACTGACCGACACGTCCACTCCGCTCCACCAACGAGGGGTTGCTAGAGATCTCGAGGGTTAGTTTAAAATCTTCTGGTGCCCGAGTTTTTATGTTTGCGGCACCCACCCTCTGGAATTCTCGACCACGTTGGATTCGAGAGTGCATGACGGTATGCGTTTTAAAAAGGGCTTAAAGTCCTTTCTATGGAATAAAGCATTTTCAGATAAGGTTGATGTATTTTAATTGCCCCACTGTTAATTTTAGTTTATATGAAGTATTGTATAGTTTTAGAATGTTTTTATTTGTAATTTATTGTAATGCGCCTTGGTTTTAAGAAAGGCGCAGACAAATAAGTTTATTATTATTATTATAAGGGAGTATTCAGGGCTCCACTGGCTTTAAATTACTGGCATGTAAAAAAAAAAAAAATAGTCTTAATTTTCCATTCAAGGCACTTTTTCATTTTCCTAAACTTTGAAACTCTTTCCCCTTCCCATTTACTCTGCTTCCTCCAGACATTCACTAACCTCACAGCTCCGCACCACCCCCTCCAGTGATTGTCCCTAGTTACCAGACCCATTTGTTTCACTCAACTCCTTCCCCCTCACTGCCCCCCACCTTCTCCTGTTCTTCCTATCCTCCTCATTTTCCTCTTCCCCCTCGTCATCTCTCTCTCCCTCATTTCCTCACTTTCCTCTCCCCCATTTTCCCTCCCCTTATCGCCGTCTCTGACCCTGAGTATATTCTCTATCAGTCACCCCACATTGGGCTTCTACTTCAAGTACCCACGAGGACCCAGCTGCACTTATTACCTTGTATCTTACCTGTATATGATTGTAAATGCTGTAAATAACTATTGTAACAAGCGATACTACTATTCACTGTATTGTACTGTATATACAGTGTTATTCTTGTATCAGGCCCCCTTCCCTCAGGACGCATCTGGAAACTAGCTAATTCAGAGTTCAGTATGTCTTTCCGGTGAAACACTTTAATAAATAATTAAAACAGAGACGGATGGAGTTTGAAGGGTCTGGCCAATGGTTTTGGTCAAAAAGGAACCGGAAAAAAGGCTTGGATTATATGGAAGGGAGTTTTCACAGGGACAGGCAAAGGTAGGAAGTAGCTAGTGCCCTATTGCTTCTAGGTCTAGAAGACCAGGACTGGTCAGCCCAGAGCCTAGGCGATGTATAATAACTATCTGTGCCAAATCTTTAATGGCCCTTTGTACAGTCTCCTTGAAGAGAAGACCATCAGATAGAGGATGGCTCAGGTAGTATTTAGACTGCTAGTTTGCTGATTTTGTTCAAAGTCTGATCCTGGCAGACAGGAAAGAAGCACATTATCTAGAATAGTTTAGGAATGTCAGATAGCAGGTCATTGCTGTCAGGGCTTTGTAGTTCTGCTTTCATGGTATCTTAGTCCTGAGGTGAACGGAGTGTTGGAAAGAGTTGCGTTATTTTGGACAGTGGGAAGAGGCATATGGCAAGAAAGAAAATGATCCTTGTCTAAAGAAAGTTTCCTACCTGGGCTGGTGAGACCCATTAGTTTAAAGAACTTTCAGTTCTGTTCTTTTATTTCAGTATTGCCATTCCTTATCTGCAACTGACTTAGGAGGATTGCAAAGAAAAGGCCAGCTCCTTTGTGTGAGAACTGAAGAAGAAGAGTTCTCTGAGCAGCAGGAAGGAAGTCCCAAGCCTGCACTGATTAGGTAGCTCGGGTCCTTCCAAGTGAAACATTTGTCCCTACCTGTATATAAAGATTCTGTTTCTCAGTACTCAGGATGTTCGATGGGGGTGCTGAAAAGTTGCTGCATTTTGCAGTAGTGGCACAGCTCCTTAGCTGATGGTATGGCTGGTACCAGGGAGGGAGCGAGAACGTCCCAGCTGAGTCGTTGGAGCCTGAGGATTTTTGGACTGCGAATGGATTGGGGTATGATGGTGGGAAGGAAATCCTTTCTAGGAGAGTTGACCTGCTCCTTATTGGCAGCTTATATGCTGCCAGGAGGGTGGGAACAGCCCAGTTCATCAAGGTATAGGCAGGAGTGGCAGGTGTGCTCTGCAATGGAGAAAAGTGATTTAATTGAACGTCTTTGTTGTTGTTGAGTGCTGGTCTTTTCCAATTATAAAAGTTGACATGTCTGTATTTTGGAATCGACACACCAGACTACTAAATATACAAGTCCCTACATACAGACTTCAGCAGATTTTCCTTCCTTATAAATTACAGACCTTTCATGTCTTTGTTAAATTGTTAGGGGGACAGTATGTCAGGTTACTGTTGTGAGGATAACGGACGAACCTAATGAGTCAAATGTGCGCGCCCCCAAAAAAAAAATATATATATATATATATACACAATAAAAGTCAAATTAAAACAATGACTTACTACTGTAACTGCTTATATTTTCAACAGGAGAATGTACCATTATCCATATTGTTTTTTTAAAGGTTACTGTAAAGAACTGGATTAATGGTAGGTTAGATTGAACACATGTCTGAGTAAGACTGCTAAATGCTTAAATTATGATATAAAGGCATCCTGAAGAGAAAGGGGTTGACAAGGTATTGTCATTCGGCTGGTGGGAGGGAAGAACTCAACCGGCCAATGGTCTGATTTCCTCCCTAATGCTGTATATATCTCTTTTTGTGGACTGGAAGCTATGATGTCATTGCTTCACCAGCCTCAGTGTATGGTGAAGCATGAAACGAGGGCTCTTGCTAAATTGTGAGGACAGGCACTGGCAAAAATAAGGTCCAGTATTTTCTTCCAGTAATAGAATTTATGCCAGCGTCACAAGCAGGCTGGTCCCATTTGTATCACTGCAGACCGTTAACTTAGGCAGTGACATCAACACCGCTTCCTTAATGGATATGTCTGTGTCCTCCATTTAAAATGTATTTCTCAGGACTGGATTGGTATTGGCAAGTAGGTAATCCTTTTCGTGATCTCAAAAACAGAATCATCTCCTTTATGTGGGTGTTTTACATGAGAAGCTACAGGTTGAATAGGCCTGTAATCTCAACTACTTTTATGTCTAGTAACATTGTGGCATAAAGGTAGGGCATTGTGGGAAAGCTTGCATTGCAACTGCCTGTAGTAAGGTATTCCTAATGCTACCACCAGTCTGGAAGGAACCCTATGAAAAATCTATCCATTTCTCCCTTATTGCTTGCAGATTCACCATCATCAAGCAGCACTTCACTGTTCGTACTGGAGGATTTTTTGTGTTTAAGCTGGATGCTGTACACTTGCATTGTTTGTATACCATGAGATGTTTAACATATTTTCCGCCCCTTTAGGCTGTTCCACTAGAAAACACTGCATCCCCTGCTGCTCAGCTTCTGAACTCAACCGCCTCCAAACCCTTTGTAGCTCTTCGACCCGTCAATGGAGTTGTCAACAGGTAGGGGTTTCATGAAGCATATATATGTCGTCTCAACACCTAGAATATTGTATTTTCTCTGGAGTGGTGTTTTTTGCCTTGCCACTTTATTTTATGATTATTTTTATTATCTTGGGCATTACTGATCCAGTTTTGATCAAAGTTGGTATAGGCATTCCATCCTATGATGCTTGCATCTCAACAGTGTTAACCAAATTACAGCTTCTGATTGTTTTTTGAAACACTTACACAGTTGTGATCATACATGATATTGATACTCCACCAGTTGGTAATCCTGTTTTAGGATGTGGTTAGCATCTTCATGAACTAATAATTCTATATGTGCTGTCCTGTGATTCGTTGTTAGAATAGTGGCTATATCTTGAAAAACACATATCCTAGTTTAATCAAACTTAGTTGACACATTCTTAGTGCCACTTTTTGAGGCTGAATTAGTGACCTAAATATCCAGAAATTCTGGCTTTTAAGTGGCTGTTAAATTTTCAGTTCTCTTCTGACTTGTATTTACAGAATAAATCATGTAAGCAATAATAAACAGGGGTGTGCATTAAAGCATGCCCGTGCATAATCATATTTCAGCCAGTCATGTTTATGGATTTTCCAGTACCGTTTTTATACCCATCGCAATCTGACCTGGGTTGGATGTTCCTTGCTACTAATTCATGATGCTGTCAGAACTTTCTTATGATTGGTTAATAAATGTAAAACCCCATTTTGATGTGTTTTGTTTTGCTCACATTGTTGTCCTCCGTCCCTAACCTGATATTTGGGGCCATGTGACCGCAGTCTTCCTCCAGTAAGGAGGGCGGGCCTGCTGCAGCTTTCACAGCCACTGCCAGTTATGTTTTCTGATTGACTGGGGCCCTGCAGGGGTGCAACCAAACACCCCCACCTTGAGTTATATCTTGGAAATCACTTTTCCAGTTATAATTAAACTTGATATAGATGGAGTTGTCAACATAACTGCCATTGGTTACCTAATTATGTGTGCATTCTGTCTTTTGATTGGCTGTTTAAAATGTTCAGCTCCATTTTGGGCTGTGTCTTAAAGAATAATTTCTTTAATTGTAATAAAACTTGGAACTGATGTTTCTTGCTACTGCTGCCTGTTCAGACTGTCAGCATCTCAGTCATAAGTGATGTTGTTATGTATACGTTGTGGCTTGTGATGGACTATTACATTTTCATTTCCATTTTGGCCTGTATCTTGACAGTGACTTACCCATTCCTTGCTACATCTATTATCTTGTGATTGCTTTTTAAATTTGTGGATAGGTTATCTAAATTGGGCCCACATGATCCTTATAGCAGTGGCTACAACCCTTCAGTACAACAGAAGTGGTTCACTTGGCATAGTAAATACTAAGCACTCTGGATAGGGGGTTGATAGTAGTCTTTTCACAGAAGAAAGGGTTCTGAAAGAACTCTTAAAACTGAAGGTGGATAAAGCAATGGGGCCTGAAGGGATTCACCCCAGAACGGGGGGGGTCTACACTGCAAGCCACATTGAGTGAGCAGGATCTAGGGGTGGTGGTAGACATCAAAATGAATAACTCTGAAAATTGTAGAACAACTGCAGCCAAAGCAAACAGGGTACTGGGCTGCATAGCCAGGGGAATTACATCCAGGAGGAGGGAGTTGATCCTCTCTCTATATAATGCCTTGGTCAGGCCGCAACTTGAGTACTGTGTACAGTTCTGGAGACCTCATCTGAAGAAGGATATAGCGCTGCTAGAGAGATTCCAGAGGAGAGCGGCCAGGATGATTCAGGGCATGGAGGGGAGGTCCTGTAAGGAGAGACTGGAAGAGCTTGGGCAGTACACACTGGAGAGACTGGAGATCTGATAGGGGTCTTCAAGTATGTAAAAGGAATAACTGAGAGTGGAACCAAGGAACTGTTTAGGCCAAAAAAGGGGGGAAACAACTGGGGGGCATAAGTGAAAGCTGGAGAGGAGAAATTATGGGGAAGGGGCGTAGGAAGCATTATTTCACTGAGAGGGTGGTAGAGCCTTGGAATGCGCTGCCTGGGTGACTGGTGGAGGAGGGCATGGTGGAGGGCTTCAAGAAAGGGTGGGACAGGTACAAAGGGAAATTAAAGTCAAAGATGACCTGGGGGCTAGCACCCACTAGGTGGCTGGCTACCGAGCAGATATGACACACCATTGGGCCTATTCTGCTGGCTTTTAGTATGTTAACTAAGGGAAGAACCAGTAACACCACTGACTACCCTTTTCAATAAAACATGGGAGGATGGTGTGGTACCTGATGGCTGGAGGAGGGCAGATGTGATTTCCCTTCACGAACGTGGGAGCAAGACCGAGGCAGGAAACTACAGACCTGTTCGTTTGACCTCAGTGGTTGGGGAAAATGATGTAATCACTTCTAAAGGAAAGAATTGTTGAGTACCTAGAGGCCAGTGGGGCACAGGACCCAAGGCAGCATGGATTCACAGCAGGAGCTGTATGCTAGAGATAGACTACATCTCAATTTGGAGGGGAAGGGAATCCTTAAGTTGAAAATAGAGGAGTTCATTGGTGAAAAGTGGGGTTTAAACTTGTGAAGGGGGGTGGGATGGGAGAAACGGCTGTCAAGGGGGTGCCGATAAAGGAGGGACTCTGTCTCCACCCCCCTGGGGACCAGGAGGATTGCAGGAAAAGGCCAACTGGCAAAGTGCAGAGCAGGGGAAATGGAACTATAGGGAAAGGGTGGAAGGTAGTCCTGCTAAATGCCAGGTGCTTGGCAATAAAATGCCTGAGCTCCAGGCGATGTTAACTGAGGGGCAGTGGGATGGCAGCGTCACTTGACTTGGGCCACTGCAAGACATGACTGGGACCTGAACCTGGAGGGTTACTACTGTTCAGGAAGGACAGGGGAGGGAAGGGAGGAGGGTAGCAATGATAGTCAAAAACTGCATTGGCATAGGGGAGTGAGGAGGCGGAGGGAACCGTGGAGGCAATTGGGTCACCTTGATAACAAGGGGGCAAGAGAGTAAAAATAGGAGTGGTGTATAGACCCCTGCCCTGGCGGAGGAGCTGGAGGACAGTCTGGTGGCAGATGTTAGGAGACACTGCAGACTGGGCAGAGGAAGGTGGTGGTGATAGGGGACTTAAACATGCCAGGAACAGACTGGGAGACTTGACATCCTCTGTGACCAGGAGAACAGAGGTTGTTAGATGTCTTTCAAGACGCATTCCTAACTCAGCAGGTGAGGGAACCCGACCAGGAGGCACGGTATCGGATGTGGTCCTGGCAGACAGTGACCAGATTGGGGCCTGGAGGTAAGGGACCCATTGGCGGGAGTGACCATGCCACGGTCTGGTTCTGCCTGGACCTAGGAGGGTGAAGGCTGCACAAAGACGGAAGTAACCGACTTCAGGGGGGCGGATTTTAAGGAAATGGGAAGGATCCTTGAGCATTTGGATGGGATTGGGTCAGACATGGACGCTGATAGTAGGTGGGAAATCATCGGGAGAGGGGTGCAGGATGGTACCAGCACCTGTGCAAGAGTAAAACGAAAATGCGGTAGGGCCCAAAAACCCTGTTGGTGGACCAGGGAGGTCCAGGAGGTGGTGCGGGGAAAGAAAGCAGCCTATAAGAAATTCAAGTGCTCAAGGGTGAAAGGGATCGAGGGAGTGCCGAGCTGATGGCTAGAAGGGCTACTAGAGTGGTGAGGGCGGCTAAGGCAAGGAAGGAGCAGAACCTGGCCAGGGAAATTAGGAGAGGGAAAAAGGGGTTCTTTAGATACATTGGGGAAAGACGAAGGGTGAAGGGGCAGATTAGCAGGATTAAATCGGGAGAGATGGGCACAAGACCCGGGGGAGCAGGCTGAGGTACTAAATGAGTACTTCACCTCAGTTTTCACCAGGGAAAATGGGGATGCTGCATCATACATGGGAGGAGACAGAGATAATGAGGAGGGGGACCCTTACCGATCGGCAGGTCTGGGGGGGCATCACTGGCAGGTGGGGGGAGGGCTAAGCAGGGAGAAGAGGTACCAGAAGTGGAAATCACAGCAGAGAGAGTGAGGGAAGCCCTCAGCTCCCTTAAGATGGAGAAAGCACCGGGGCCGGATAAATTACATCCTAGAGTGCTGAAGGAACTTGCAGATGTCCTGGCGAAACCCCTGGCAGAGCTTTTCACCATCTCTCTGAGGACAGGGTGGGTGCCCCAAGACTGGAAGGTGGCGCATGCAGTGCCTATCCACAAGGGGGGATCAAGGGAGCTGGCAGGGAACTACAGGCCTGTCAGCCTGACATCGGTGGTGGGCAAGGTGATGGAGGGCATTGTCATGGAGAGGCTGGGGGGGACCTGGATAAGTCAGGGTGCCTGGATGATAGACAGCATGGATTCATCCCGGGGAAATGGTGTCAGACAAACCTGGTGGAGTTCTGTGACTGGGTGACAAGTGCCTTGGACCTGGGTAGACCAGTGGATGTCCTCTTTCTAGACTTCAGCAAGGCATTTGACTCTGTTCCTCACATGGGCCTGTTGGATAAGCTAGGAGAAATGGGGGTTGGAAACCAGATGATGAGATGGATAGGCAATTGGCTCCAGGACCGGACCCAGAGGGTCGTAGTTGGTGGGATAGTCTCATCCCCAAGGAGGGTCATTAGTGGGGTCCCACAGGGGTCAGTCCTTGGGCCCCTTCTGTTCAACGCCTACGTATCTGACATAAGGACAGGAATCAGGAGTGAGATGAGTCTCTTTGCAGATGACTCAAAACTGGGGGCGGTGGTGGATGGGGAGGAGGGGAGGGTGGCCCTGCAGGGGGACCTGGAGGCTCTGGAAAGATGGTCTAGAAAGTGGAAGCTGAGGTTCAATGCAGGGAAATGCAAGGTACTCCACCTGGGGGCCAGAAACCCAGGCCAAGTGTACACCCTGGGGAATACTACAAGTCTCAATGGCTGAGAGGGACCTGGGGTGGTGGTGGATGTCAAGATGAACAACTCTGAGACTTGTAGGAGGGCAGCAGCCAAGGCCAACAGGATGCTGGGATGCATCACTAGGGGATCACCTCCAGAAGGAGGGAAGTGATACTCCTCTGTATAACTGCTTGGTGAGGCCGCACCTGGAGTACTGCATGCAGTTTTGGAGGCCACACTTAAAGAGGGACATTAACCTCCTGGAGAGGGTCCAGAGGAGGGCAACTAAAAATGATTTGGGGCTTGGGGACAGGACCTATGAGGAGAGGCTCAAGAGCTAAATGTACACATTGGAAGAGAGAAGGGACGGGGGACATGATAGAGGTCTTCAGGTACATGAAGAGGGTAAATAGGGGAGGAACAGTCAGGGTGCCTCAAGGAAGGAGGAAGGGCCACTAGAGGGCATGGGTGGAAGCTGGAG
This sequence comes from Neoceratodus forsteri, assembly GCA_016271365.2. Lineage (NCBI taxonomy): Eukaryota > Metazoa > Chordata > Ceratodontiformes > Ceratodontidae > Neoceratodus > Neoceratodus forsteri. The sequence continues at coordinate 58,378,242 of JADMNL010000032.1, forward strand.
GGGAAGATTCAGGGAGAAAGGAGGAGGTGCTACTTCACTGAGAGGGTGGTGGAGCCATGGAATGCACTACCTAGGGGCTGGTGGAGGCAGAGACAGTGGAGGGGCTCAGGAGGGGATGGGACAGGTACAGGGGAAGGGTTCAGGAAGCAAAATCCAATGCAGCAAGAATATCCGGAACTGGGAAGGGAGAAGCCAGAGAAGGCGAGGGGGACAGCAAGGTCAGCACCCAGGGTGGGGGCTGACCAAACGAGCAGACACGAAAGACCGTTAGGCCTATTCTGCTGGCATTTTAGTATGTTAGTATGATTCTGGAGACCCCATCTTTGCAGAGACATAGACAGGGTGGAGGCTGTCCAGAGGAAGGCAACCAAAATGGTGCAGGGTCTGCACCAGAAGAGACGTGAAGAAAGACTAAAGGTGCTTAAGATGTATAGCCTTGAGGAAAGGAAGGAGAGGGGGACATGATAGAAACTTTCAAATTCCTCAAGGGAATCAACAAAGTCCAAGAGGGTAGCATCTTTCAGAAAAAGAGATGTGCAAAAACAAGGGGGCACAATTTGAAGAGGGGGGGGGGGGACGGCTCAGAGGGAATGTGAGGAAGTATTTATTTACAGAGAGGGTTGTAGATGCATGGAACAGCCTTCCTGAGGAGGTCTTAGAGTCAAAAACAGTGGGGAAATTCAAGGATGCATGGGACAGACATAAGGCAATTCTGGTGGGGAATAGGAGGAAGTAGGCTGTTGGTTAGCTAGGATCTGCAGATTATCCGTCAGGTAGGGAAATGGGCAGATTAGGTGGGCCCAGCGGTCCTCATCTGCCATCAGATTCTGTGTTTCTAGTTAGTGTGCTTTTGCATCTACAAAATGTGCCAGTCCTTGCACTGTTTCCACATTGTGAACAGGTACAGAGGAGGGCTACAAAGATTATAGCCAGTCAACAGGGCATCACAGGAGAGAGAGAGAGGAGACATGATTGGGACATTCGGGTACTTGAATGGGATAAATAAGGTTGATGAGTCTCTCTAAGCTGAGTGGCAACCATATCACAAGGGGGCACAATCTTAAGCTGGAGGGTGGGAGGTCAGGAAGCAGTTCTTCAGAGAGATGGTGGTGGACACTTGGAATGCGCTGCCGGAAGAGGTCATCTCATTGAAGGCAGTGGGTAGCTTTAAGAGGGGCTGGGATAGGCATAAGGGGAAGATGAGAATCATGGGTAGGGAGGATGGGAGGAGTGGTGAGAGAGGGCAGGGACATTAGCTCAAGCTGTGGGTCCTGCAACACAAGCAGACTTGATAGACCAAATACATTCTTCTGCTGGCTTCTTCGTATTTTATATTTTGTCCTCCCAGCTGTTCCCTTCTGTTGGGCAGGCGAACAGTGGCAGTGCCACTCCTTGGTCATTCGCCAGAGGGTTTCACAAATCATCCCTCCCCCAGCCAAGCACCTCAGCCCCACCTGGCCTCAGCGTGGGATTCTGGGGGACTACACATGATGCCTACTCTTCCGAATGACAGCATTGTGTAACTGACGTGGCCGGGGGGGCACATTTGACGCTTTCTGACACTTAGTTGTGCGTGGCAGTCACCTTCTTCTTGTCATTACTATCCACTTGGTAGGCTGGATCTTGGGGACATTTTCTCTGTGTACAAAAAAAAAATTGTGTCAGGATTTTCAGGCTGGAGAAAATGAAATGCTAAAGTGGTATTTAATCCTAATGCTGCATATTATTTTTCCAAACAGTCTACAGCCTGGACTGACAGATCACAGTTCCCCAGACAACTCTGATGCTGAAGAGTTACTGAATAAAAAACAGAGGCTAAACCTGGTACCTGTGCCACCAGATGGCACCTGCGTCGCAGCCCGCACTCGTCCAACACTGAGCTGTAAGAAGAGGAGGTTGGTTCGACCCAGTCATGTTGCACAACTCTCCAGAAGGGTGAGTAAGCTCCAAGATATGTCTGCACCTGCCTTATACTGATGTCACGGGGGAATCACTGTAGTTGCTGTGCCTGAGAAGCATATGGACTGCCAAATTTTAAACAGCTGGGCATGACAATGTTAAATGCCCCTCCTGCACAGATGCACCCAGTGGTGTTGATGAAAGTTAGTGGACTCTAGGGGTAGAATGAGATGAACTAAGAATCAAAATTGGATAGAGAACAGTAGCCATCATGCCAGTCTGAGAAACAAAAATTGGTAGCTCACTGAAAACTGAAGAAAAACTAAACGCAAAATAAATATACAGTGTTTTAAAAGTTAAGTTGAAACAAATATGCAGTTGCTGTCCTTTGCTATATCCAGTTTGCTGTGGGGAAGCTGTAGAACAAGGTGAGAACGGGGGGGGGGCACTTTACGGAGAATAAAGTCCAGTTATAAATAAAAAGAATAATTTTCCTAAACATTTAACAATCTTAGTGACGAGTCTCTGTGCATTAAGTTATCCCATCCCTTTGGTTTGAGCCCCCATGCTTTGCAACACTCCATGCATCCCCTGTGTTTCATGCATAACCCCAGTCCCCCAGCATAGTTGCACCTACTGCATTTGTGGGTCCACAGAGGGTAAAACAGGTTGCATTTATATAGACCTTTTCATAAACATTGCATCCCAAAGCAGTGCGAGAGAATGGTAGTAAAGTGACTGGCCTGTACTTGCAGCCATTGTTCTCATCAGTGTCCAACCATGGCTGTGGACAGGTGTCTGAACCAATTTTATGGGAACTTTGTTAGTCAGGACATTGGGGAAAATATTGCTACTTTTGCAAAAAGTGCCGTGAGTTTTTTAACTTCCACTTGGACATCCACCAGGCATGGGCAGAAGGGACCTCATGAGCATGACACACCCTAACAGTTCAGCATTCTCCTAGTACTGCCTTCTGGTGCCAACGTTTTGGTATGAGTCCAAGTGCTGGTACAGGATTAGAACCCGTCTTCTGTCCCGGAGGCAGATGTGCTTTCAACTGACCCATGCTGCATGCTGGCACCAGGGCCGGCTTTTGGGTTTGGGGGGCCCCCAGCAGAATTAGTGAAGTTATGAGGCCTCTCTACTTGGCTCACCTTTAGCCCATGTGTTTTACTGTAGCCCATAAGTGCAAGATTTTATTTGTGGTGATACTATAGGCAGGGGAAAATGGGCAGACTAGGTGGGCCAAGTAGTAGTTACCTGCCGGCAAATTTTATATTTCTTTGTTTCTATGTATACCTTTAGTATAACCAATAGTATTTAAAAAAAATTTATAGGAGGACACAGCAGTGTCAGTTCCTGAGGCTGTTCTTCCCATCCCATCCATTGCTGCCTATCCACCTCCTATTGACTGGATCATAGCTTGTTGAGGTATTTCATGACAGAACCAGAAGGATCTGCACAGTCCCTTACTGATGTTTTAAAAATATATTAAAACAAAAAAATGTTTAAAAATGAACAAGGTAAACTCCTACAGGGCCCCCATGAGCACGTGGCTCCCAGGGTTCGGCTGGTGCCTAAAACCGACTATGGCTGGCACTGCATTTGTACAGTCTTGTAAGGAACGAAGTAAGGAGTGGAATTAGCTAATAGAATATCAGCTTTTCCCATCGCTGTTGCAGCACTATGTTTCAAGTTTATAATAGTCCTTGTTTAATGTGAAGCATTACCTGATGCCTTATTTCTTTTACTCCGCTTCCAGGTCCAGCGCTGCAGTGGAGTGCGATCTAGCTGTGACGTTAATCCCTCGTGTAGCCTATGTGGTTCTCGAACCTCTACATCACCAGAGATGCCGCATGATGCCCCTTTGTTGGAACGTCTCTCTCAGCTTGATCCTTGCATTCATCCCGTTTTGTCATTCCCTGATGGTAAGAGATTTTGTTTCCTTATCTCATTGTTTAAGATGAGCTGATGTTGAGTATCTTGATATGGGCTTGTAAAACATGGGATGAACACCCCAGTAAGTTAAAGAAATGCCAGATTGCACTTACCCCAATGCAAAGCATCATGTGAAGTATATGCAAATCATCATGAAAGGACAGGGCATGGCTCGGCAGAACTGAATGGTACCAAGAGGCCTCACAACTTGTGAAGGCTAAAAACAGCAGATACATATTTTATTTTTGTTAGGATTTCATTGTATCCTAGGACCACAGATTTTCAGTTTTCAAAAATGAACAATTCTGTTAAAATCTTAATAAATGTCCCCCTTCCATGTTTCCCCAAAACTGATCTCAAGTCTGAATGTTCTGCACTAAAAATGTGCCACACGGGGAGTTTACACAAATGTCACCAAGCGTGGTTGTTAACATGGTGCAATTTTTTTTATATGAAAAATTGACTCATAAGTGGCGTTCAAAAATATCAAATCCTGTTTTTAATCCTGTTTCTTCTGTTTTCATGAACAAAGAGTTGGCCCTGCTCTTCTGTAACTGAGCCCAGGAAGAGGGGGAACCGGACACCTGATTTGCGGTCCTTTTGATCATGACGAGCCTAAAATAGGACAAGAACTTCAGTGGCATTATCTGATTACAGATTGAACACCCAGAAAACAGAGGTCCTGCCATTCCACTGGCAATCTAATGAAACCATCCGTGCCCCGTTCCAGTGGAACATGCAAAACATAGTATTTCAGGATAAAGCTACCATTAAATATGGAACGGCTTTATGTGGCTAGTATAGAACCCTTTTCAGCCCAACTTACTGCAGACTTAAAATGTTGGATTATCCTCCCTCTGAACCTGATGCATTGGATCGATAACGATCCATGCAGTTACTCTACCATGCTTCTTTTACATATTCCAAAACATACTGAAACAGATCCCTGAACAGGCCTGGCGAAAATGGCAGATTGCAGTTTCCAGACTAATCTGGAACGGGGGGAAAAACCTTGTATTAGGTTATGCACCCTGATGCTCCCAAAAGCCTGAGTGGGACTGGCACTGCCAGACCTCCATCATTACAGGCAATGCAGCTACAGGTCCTGTTTCAGTGGCACATAGTAAGTGGCAGCCCACAGTGGCTGCAGCTCAAGTTAACCCTCTGGCCAGTTTGGGAAATGTCCAGGCATCTTTTCTGTTCCTAAGAGCCAACCGACCGTCAGGCGCCACAGCCTCCATGGATATTAACAGCCCAGGCAAGCTTCTAGAAAATGGTTACAGACTAAGTCCTCATTTGGTTTGTATCTGTCTGTTGACCCTTCTTTCTGATTGTCACCCAGCACTCCTGGAACCTAAATTCTGTAGATGGAGGCATCGAGGACTCTCCTACCTCTTGCAGTTCCGAAAAGGATCCTAGACACTACCTTTCACTGACTTGCAGATCGGATATAGCCTTGATACCCAGGACTTCCAATAGCTCCAGCTGCACCATTTTTTTAGAAACCCAACCCCAGAGGTCCGAGACTGTACAGCTACCCCTTCCATAGTAAAAGCACTAACCCTGCAAACCCCGCTACTCAACACCTCATCACCCACATATATAGAGTCCTACAGGATTCTGCGCCTTATACTGCTACTTTTTTATATAGCATCCAAGTGGGTGGAGGAACTGGGAAAATCACAAGAACAGAAACAGTGGGACGTGGTGTGCTGAGAGGTAGGGCAGGTAACATCTGCAGTATTTTCACACGTCGGTTATCACAGCTAGGTTCAGTGTGGGGCACTGTGCTGCCTGATGGAGGAGCTGCACACACATGTGGTCCTGCCTCCAACTTGCAGCCTTCCACCAGGAATGAGAATGGGCTGTTAGAGACATAGTTACCCCTGTATTAACCTTGACTTCTGAAGTGGATCTTTTTGACCAACATCCCAAACACCTGACAGGCAGGTAGGCCAAGTACCTTTTGGGTATATTGTTGGTAGCTGCCAAAAAGTGCGTCACCAAAAATTGTCTCACTGATCAAATATCAGGGCTAACAGAATGGAGACGGTCATCTATACAAGATGGAATGCATCGCTCATGGGATTAATAAACAAGACATCTGTATGTCTAGGTGGAATACGTAGTTAACCTATGTCATGGAATATGATCTACTTTATATGCTGTAAATCATAATACTAAAGTGGATTTGGAGTGGAGGGGAGATGGAATGTTTCTGTGCTGGAAACCGAAAAGCTTGTCCTGTGACACCTGCCTCTCCTCAGATCTATTAATTGTACACCAGATATGTGAAAGGAAGACTTTCACTGGGATGTACAGGGGCTCAAACTGGATAGAGCCCCAAGTTCTTTTCCTGAAAATGTGCACTGTAACACAACTGGCATGCTGCTCTGTAAACTATTGTATATCATACTGAATGCTTGTAACAGTAATGACAGACACCATTGTTTTGTAAACAAAATATTTTAATACATTTACAAAAAAAAAAAAACTTGTGCAAACTTAAGTGATGAGTCCCAAGGGCAAACACGTAACTGATGCTTTCAGCCTTTATTTCTTTAGAAGATAACTATTCCCTAAGTAGTGACTTTAGTTTTGGTCACCCAAGTAGCCACTAGCTCCAAACTGTTGGTGGCCATTTTATGCAGTTGTACCAGGATTTGAATACAATGCTTATGTAATCGTTCCTAGTGGCGGCTGGTAATGTGGCCATTGTCTCAAGGCTGGCTGGTGTAGTCTTGAAGTGGCATTGGGTTTAACCATTGATTGCATGTCAGTTCTGTAGGCAGTCAGTTGGTATGGTCTTTCATCCACTGCTAGCTGAGTCTGGTTATAACGATCAGACAGGTGTTAGGACCAGAGTTTCCATGATGTCCTGGTATTTGGGGGTGCTTTTTAAGGATGTTTTGAAGGGTGCAGATTGTGATTGTAGCCATCTCACCTGTTTCATGTTTGGTGGAAAAAAAAATGATTTCTAGGGACGTGGATATGATGCTATCCACAGTTCTGTCAGTGTCCTTTCCCTTTAAGGCTTGCCGGAACGTCTTCAAGCTAGCTCTTCCCACCTACCTTGATGGTAACTCCCTCGGCACCGCCCTGTGATGTCAGCTCTTCCTTTCCACCAGAAGAAAAAGGTCCCACTCCTTAGCGCTCTAATGCTGAGAAGGCCCTTTGTTTTTAAAACTTCAGATCTTAAAATAGTTTATCTTGGGGCATTTTTCATTTCGCCATCAATGTGGATGACTCTGCCTGCTCCGGGATTCTAGAAATGTGCCTGCTGGAAGATGTCCCAGACGGATCCACACACCATGTGCATTTACTGCCTAGGCCACGAGCATGATCCCCAGGTCTGCAGCATTTGTCGCACTTGCCACTCATCCATGTTGGAGGATCGTCATTCCTGCCTGCTCCTAGGTTGTCCTGATGTTCGAGATCCACCCATGAAATCCAAGGACTCCCGTCAGGTGGTCTCCACGGCAGCGGGGTCCTCCAAGCAGCTTGGTGTTTGAGGAGGTTTCGACTCGGGCCTTAGCTCAAGCCTCCTCGGCTTAGGCTTTTTTGCTGCTCTCTTTGGGTGCTTCATTTACAAGGGCATTCAGAGATTTGAGCCAGGCTCTTCCTACCCATGGGCAGGGTCTCTCTGGCACCAGGCACAAATCAGTCAAGAGACTATGAAGCGGTCTCACCATTGATCGTGAGATAGCGCTGTCAGGCCTCCTGAGTCCCTCACTTGTCCAGAGGTTCCGACTTCAGTCAAATCCTCAGCCCAAGCCACTGGCCCTAGAGTAGTAGCCCCTTTGGGCCAGTTGATCGAGACGCAGGTCGATCTTCCAGACAAGATTTTCTCTTGACCCGGTCGACCCATTGTCACCCAAGGAAGCTGATACCTCCTTATCCAGTACTCTGGTACTGCTTCTGACTCAGGGAGGGACAGATCAGTTGTCTGATCCTCCACCTCTTACTCATGAGCTTCTGGACCCGGAGGTGCCCCTGGCTATTGCCCCCCCCCCGAGGTCAGTCGGTCTCGCTCTCGATCTGCCAGGTCGAGCAGCCTGCACCAGCGCTCCTTCTGTCGGCACTGAAGGAAACTGCCTCACCACTTTTCGGCCTCCGTGGGTGAGGAGAAGCTTCAGTGCAAGTTGCATTGACGCTATGAGGACTTAATGTGGCAGCAGCTCGTGTTCACCGGGATGAAGCATATTCCGGCTTCAACCCCGGCCATCACATGGCTTTCGCCACAGAGGCAGATGCTTTCTTTACCTCGGCAGGAGCTGACCCGTCAGGTCCCGACTTGGCCTTCCCCGACCTCTCTGCCAATTCGGGTTGAGCCGCCTCCAAAACAGCAGAAGACTGGCACTCTTAAGGAGGCCTACCGGCCTCTTATCTTCCCTATCAGCTGGCAGTCAGTCACCCCAACCATACTTGGAGGGTCAGCGGGGATTCTGGCGGTCAACCCCTCTTTGACGCACTCCGCTGAGTCAGGGGGCTCCTCCTTGCACTCTTGTCCAGGGGATCTCTCAACGGAGGAAGGTCCTATCTCCTTTATGGGCCTGCTTTGCATCATCTCTGAGTCCACAGGTGTGCAGATGGAGCCTGTTCAGAAGCGGGCGCGATACCCATTAACAGAGATCCTGGACTGGGTTCCCAAGGTGGTTGGTCAGGGTCTGCCTCTGGAGTTCAAGGCATTCCTGCTCTGCCGAGCCCATGCCCCATGGGTGGGCATAATGTCCATCAACATTCTGTCTCCCCCTCAGGACATCACCCAAGCTCCTCCGCAGAGAGGTCGTGGCTCCCATCTCAGACCCTTTGGAATGCCCAGGGTTTGTCTGCAGGTACTTTCTGCTGCCAAAACAGACAGGGGACTGGCGCCCCATCTGAGATCTGCCCAACCTGAAAAAGTTTCTCAGGCCATGCACTTTCAGGATGGTCAGTCAGTCTCAGGTCATATCATCTTCCAAGTAAAGCATGTGGTTTTGCTCCTGGATCTTCAGGACTCGTTCTTCATATTCCAATCTGTCTGTCTCACTTCGGTTCCACCAGTTCTCGGCAGAGGAACTCTACAAGTTCCAGGCCATGCCATTCAATCTGTCCTCGGCTCCCAGGGTCTTCACCAAGTGCATCGCTGTGATGGAAACCTACCTGAGGTGTCGAGGCGTCCATGTTTAACCCTACCTGGACAACTGGCTGATTGCGAGTCCTCTCCAGGCAGGAGTGGAGAGGTCCAGGGACCTGGCCCCTCCATACCTGCATCTCTCTTGGCCTCCTGGTCAACAAGGCCAAGATTGAACTCATGCTCCCACAGGTGATCAATTTAATTGGGTGGAGCTTGACTCTTGCAGAGCCAGGGCTTGGCTCCCGGCGGACAGGGCGGAGGCTGTCTCCTCCTTTGCCCGATCATTTCGAGTTTGGCAGTTGCATCCTGCTCAGGACTTCCTTAGCCTCCTGGGATACATGGCAGCTTGCACCAGCTTGGTCCATTTGGCCTGCCGGAAAATGCACTCTGTGCAGTGGGAGCTGGCACGCCATTGGTCTCAGTGCAAGGACCACTTAGGACCAGCTGGTCACTGTGACCAAGCTGATGTGGGACACCCTCCAGTGATGGTTAGTCCAGGAACATCTACAGGAAGGTATCCCGTTTATCTGCCCAGAGTCGACGGTCATCCTGATGACCGATGCCTCTCTCATGGGCTGGGGTGCCCACTTTGGGGAACACAATTCCACAGGTTCTGGTCCCCCGAGGAATCTCTGTGCCATAACAGCCTGCTGGAGCTCAGGGCATTTTGGCTGGCACTGACTGCCCCCCTCCCAAAAAAAAATCTGGGTCAGGTGGTTCAGGTCCAGACTGACAACACCATGACCATGTGCTACGTCAACAAGCAGGGTGGTATGCACTCCCTTCCTCTGTGCAGGGAAGCTCTCCGTGTGTGGACCCTTGTTCGCAGCTTGGAGGCAGATTTCCCGGCCATCCATGTGGCTGGTGTCTCCAACCAGCTGGCGGATGCTCTTAGCTGTGCGGGCAAGATTTCTCACGAGTGGTGTCTCCGCCCAAAGGTTGTACACAACCTGTTCTCCCAGTGGGGCACCCTCTGGGGGACCTGTTTGCCTCCAGGGAGAATGCAAAGCTGAGGCTGTTTTGTTCTTGCCCCCTCTGCAGGGGGATGCCTTCTCGAGGCCCTGGACCCCCAGGCCTTCTCTATGCCTTCTGGTTCCCTTTATCCAGAAGTTGTTGCTCAAGGCGAGGAGAAACAAGGCACAGATGATCCTGGTGGCTCCGGGCTGGCCCCGCCAGTTCTGGTACCCTGATCTCCTCGGCCTCGGCAGCAGGCCTCCAAGGTGTCTACCTCTGCACCTGGACCTGGTCTCCTGCAATCAGGGGAAGGTACTCCATCAGGACCTTCAATCCCTGCACCGGACAGCCTGGTTCTGAATGTCTAGAGTTCCAGGCTTTGGGTCTCTCTGACGATGTCCTCACTCTAGTCAAGGCATCTTAGGAGTCGACTAGAAAATGTTCTGTCTTCAAGTGGAAGACGTTCTCCATTTGGTGCCAGGGTAAGGGGCTTGAACCTTTATTTTGTCCGGTGGCTGACATTCTTGACTGCCTATGGTCTCTCTCCCAGTCAGGCCTACAGTCGACGACCCTTAAGGTGCACCTGGCAGCCATCTCTGCCTACTGGGTGCGAGCCGGTTAGCAGTCGGTGGCACAGAAGGTGGTCTGGCATTCTTTTAAAGGCCTTGACCACATTTCCTCTCTGGTGCATGAACCCACAACCACCCTGGGATTTGTTGCTGGTGTTGGCAAAGCTCATGGGCAAGCCATTTGAACCAGTGCACAGGTGTAAGATGGCTCACCTGTTGTGGAAGACTGCCTTTCCTGGTGGCTGTCACATCAGCCAGAAAGATCAGTGAGCTCCAAGTGCTCTCGGTGGAGCCTCCTTACCTTGTCTTCCACAGGGACAAGGTTGTGTCTGATTTTCACCTTAACCAGGTGATTAATCTCCCAGTGTACTTCAACAACAACACCTCAGAAGCCAAGCTCAGGCTCCATACTCTGGACCTGCAGAGAGCACTGGCCTATTCTAAGGAGCGCATGACTGGAGTTCGGGGAGAGGTTCGCCAGCTATTTGTCACCTACGCTGAAGCCGTACCTGGCAGACCGGCAGCTAAGTGGACATTTGGCAGGTGGCTTGTATCTTGCATCGACCTCTGCTGTAGGTTGGTGTGTAGGGAGCCCTCCCGTAGGGCTTAGGGCTCATTCCACCTGCAATACCGCTGCCTTGGTAGCTGCTTCCAGGGATGTCCCTATCCAGAAAATTTGCAGGGCTGCTACCCCGAGGTCGACACACATCTTCATTTCTCTCTACCACATTGACTTGAGTCATGCTGGGATGCTGGTTTTAGTGCCTCAGTTCTCCAATTTCTGTTCACAATGTGGGGGGTTGGGGTGGGTGCCTTGCCTCGCCTCGCCTCCTTCCTCCCGGACAACTGCTAGGAGTCTGTCAGAAGCGTGGAGAGGACACCATATCCACTTCCTATAAAAACAGGTTACTCACTTGTAACAGTAGATCTTCTACAGACAGGTCTCTTGCAGTAGGTTATTACTCTTGGGAGTCCGCTAGGGTGGAGCTGTCCCACGGTAGCTTCTTCCAGCAGTCTTCTAGCGCCCAAACATACATTACTCTTCTGGCTGTGTATAAAAGGGGGTGGCCCCAGGTACACACTGTTCATTTTCCTGCCAGCTTCAGCCCTCATGGCAGCTAGCTCGATCTTGTGTGTTCCAGTCTTCGACCTGAACCTGATTATTCCCCCAACCCCACTCTCTGCCGGGCCTGTGAACCACTCACAGCATCCTCGGCTCCTGTCTCTGGTCTTGGGGCTGTGTACTACTCCCAGGCCCCGGCTCTTCTGCTTCTACTGGGCTGGGCCTGTGCTTCTCATAGCACCTCCGCTGCTCCTTGGCCAGGCTCTCTTGCTGGGACGGGGACTCTGTCCATGGCTGACAAGGCAGCCTTCCTGGGACAGACCCCGGGGACCCATATTAAGGGTCCCCTGCCCAAGGCTGTCAATCCCAGCATCGGAGGTAGTAGGACTCGTACTCCTCTCACTCCTCTGATCTGCTCCATTGATGGTGGCTCCTCCATCGCTGATGGGGCCTTCATTTCCTACCATTGATAGGGGCTATTCTCCCCCCACCCCTCTTCGCTGGGGTATTCCTTGTCAATGGAGCACTCTCTTTCACTTTTTCCCATCGCCGGGGTGTTTATCAAAGGGGCAGCTCCCCCCGTCGACAGGATCTTCGTTGCCCCACTCCTCGTCAACTGAGTGTCTCTCCTGGATGTTTCCAGTCGACGGGCACTATCCCCCATCGACGGTACGTTTTTCGTCGACTGGGTGGCTTCCCACTCAACTGAGTATGTTGCCATCTCTCTCATCGACGGGAGCTGTCCCCCTGTCAATGGTGCATGCAGCTGCTCTCTCGTCGACAGGGGCTCTCCTCATCGGGGAGGCTTCCCCATCGACAGCGCATACTGCTCATTCTCTCTCATTGACTGAGGATCTTCCCCCGTTGACGAAGCTGCTTTCCCCCATTGACAGGACATCCTGTTTAGTATTCCTCATTGCTGGGGCAGCTTCCCCCGTCGACGGGGCATCCCCATTTCCATGGGGCTGCTTCCCCATCAATGGGATGTCCCTGCCTTCCATCCTTTCTGCATGGCTGGTTCCCCCGTCGCCGACAGGGGCTTTGCACCCCGGGCAACGCCTGTACGTGGGTCCCCTTCCCTGCCTCCCATCCGTCCTGGCACCAGTGCCCCTATTCCTGCGTTGCTGGTGGTGCCCCTCTGTTTTCAGACCGGTGCCCCTTCCTTTGTACCCTTGGACGGGGTTCCTGGGTTTTGCCCCTTATGCCTCGCCCCTCCTTTGGTGCCACCCTGTTGGGGTTGGGATGCCCCCCCTTTTCCAGCGTCGTCCGGTTCGGGCTCCCTCTGCCTTGTTCCCCCTCCCTCTTCCTGTTTCTGGGGGTCCTTTTCTGCCCATGCCTGTGCGTCCCCTCCTTTCCCCTTCATCATGCCCCGCATGGGCCACCCGGTTGTGCAGTGCCTTTCTGGGCTTTCCTTCTGTGCCACCGTTCTTGCGTCTGCCTCTGGGGGCTCCTGCCCAGCCCACTTTCCCTGCCACACCTGTTCCTTTTCGCTGGATGCGGTTCCAGGCGCGTGCTGTGCTTTGGCATATGGGTTTGCCTTTACGTGGCTTGCTGCTTCATGGCCTTTCTTCTGTGGGCTGGTCCCTCTGTTCCTCATGTGTTTCAGATTTGGTACCTTCTCCCCACCATTGCCCCCCTGAATGGGATCAGCCCTGTTGGCACTGCCCGAATACACCCTTTCCCTGGCCTTCCAGACGCCAGCTTTCTGTGGGCCTCAATGCCAGACCTGCATCCACCCATCCGTCTGCCATGGCAGTCACCTTCTGGCACCCCATCTGGTGTCGGGTTCAGCACCTGCCATCTGTCTGTCGGCTGCCATCGCCCCCTTTTGTGGTGCTGCATTTTTGGTCGTGGTCCCCAGCCATTTCTGTTTGCTGCCCGCCGTCCAGTCATGCCAGACAGTCGGTCCGGGACCTCACCCTTGCCCCCCAGTTCCCATAGTCTTCCTCAGCTGCCGGGATGTCCCATTCCTGTCCCCCTTCCTGGGGTACTGCTTGGGTCTCTGGTGGGGCTGCTGCGTTTGCCCTCCGTCCCACGCCCATCCTTCTGGTCGGGTCGGGCCTGACCCTCCTCCTTGACTGCTCTACTGGGTTTGCTCCCCGCCTCCTTCCACATGCCTCTGAGTTGCCTGGGTGTCCCTTTGCCCCCTTTTTGTCAGAGGCCTGCTTCCTCTTCCTGGATGCTTCCCTCCTCTCTGCGGTCCTTTTGGCGACCCCAGTTCTTTGCTGTGGCCTGCCTGGTGCTCCTTGCCCCGGTACTCTCCACTCCCTGTACGCGCACTACGCCCTTGGCGTGCTCTCCTGGGTTTGCTGTGTGCTTGTCATGGCCTTTCGACCCCTGCCTCAGTAGGTTGCATCTCTGTGCGTGGCCTCCTGCATCTCTCTTTTCTGCCTCAACAGGTCTCGGACTGTCTCTGCGGCGCTTTGGATGCCCTGCTGCACTTGCTGTGCGCCATTGCCTTTTGCAACCCTGCTTGGCAGATTGAATCATTGGCTTGGCCCTGTTCCTTCTCTCCCTTTGTGGAGTACTGCTGTCCTCGCCACCCTTGTCTTATTAGCCCTTCTAGGTGTGGCTTGAGTTGCCTTGACTATGACTTGTGGGACGCCGTCCCTTGTCCAGGATCACACAGCTGTCTCTTGGATTGTTCTGCGGCTCTTCCATGGCTTCCGCCTGATTCTTCTTTGCTGCCTCTCTTTCCGTTCTCACAGATGTGTCTTCTTGGCATTGCTTGGTGCCGTGGCTTATATCCCAGCTTCCTGCTCTGCTTGTCCTCCCTTTCTTATAACTGCTTGGTACTCTCCCAAGAGTAATAACCTACTACAAGAGACCTGTCTGTATAAGATAGTATCGTTACGTAAGAACTTACCATAACAGTATATCTTCGAGGTACAGTCTCTTGCGGTAGGTACAATCCTGCCCTCCGTCCCTCTGCCTTTTTTATCGGGTCCTTGGATCTCAGGACGTTGGGATGGGTATTTCCATTGGCCCCTCATTTTCCCTCTGTCCTCAGCCTTTTACGTGCTGCAGACGGCAGGGAACGGTGTGTACCTGGGGCTGCCCTCTTGTACATAGCCAGAGGAAATGATGCATTGGGTGGCCCTATAGAAGACTGCTCGAAGAAGCTACCGTGTGACAGCTCCACCTAGTGGACTTCCAAGAGTATTAACCTACTGCAAGAGACCGTACCTCGAAGATCTGCTCTTACGGTAAGTTCTTGCTTAACAATACTTTCTAGGAGTGGTATATGGTGTTCGTCCTCACTCACCCACCCGACCTCCCCTGGCAAGTGGCACACCGGTCTGACTTCCAGCAGGCAAGATCTGACGTCACAGGGCTGTACCGAGGGAGTTATCATCCAGGTGGGTGGGAGGAGCCAGCCTGAAGACGTTCAGGCAAGTTTTAACGGGAAAGACACTGCCAGAAGTGTGGATGACTACAATATACCACTCCTTGAACTACTGTTGCATGTGAGTAACCAGTTTTTCCTTGGATGCATGTACTCCCAGAAGCTTAGGGATGTGCTTGAACTTCTGATTCTTTGTGATTTATGTACATCTCTACATGAATAGGAACACTGAGCAGCCTTTTTTACCAGTGTTGACCAAGCAGTCCTTTAGCTGAAGGGCTGTAGCTAAAGGATGTGACATTGTGGACGTCCATGTAGGATCTTGTGCCTATTTTTTCTGATTCTGCTGGCCTGTGGGATACCACCTACAGTCAGCAGCAACAAAGTCCTATTCCCACACCCAGCCGTTAAAATTGCTTCACTTTGCAGGAGCTATTTACAGTCTTTGCTTATCTTTCAGCCCTGGGAAAAAAGTAATTGACTATTTTTTAACTCCTCGATGTTGCACTGTAACTCGGTCTCACGGTTAGCTATTTTTCCAGCTGATGTCACTTCCTGCTGGACAGTCTCAACTCTGCTGAAATCAAAGGGGTTAGGGGAGGGCTTACAAAAGTTACCTTTAAAGTAATGAGAAAAAAAAATATTCAAAATATGGGCAACAGGAATAGCATTACAATTGGCACTGAACTGTGACCCTATAATTAGATGCATTCTTTGTAAGAATTAAAATTCATTTCAGTCTACGTACTAGCACCCTAAAGCAGACATTCATATTGCCCTTAAAAACTGCACCTAGTTTAAATTCAGGAAAGGCGCACCTAGGGTTTCTTAAAGAACCTGATCACTTTAACTTAAAACATAAGTTTAGTAAAACATTTTGTTTGACCTAATTTCTTATTATATAGAATCAAAGTAAGAATGCCTTTGGCCCACCCCTGCTGACTAGATTGAGTTGAGGTAGACATCTGAATACGATGTGCACAGCTGTTGGTCTAGAATCAGCAGGGGCAGCCCAGAGAAATCTTTAGTTCTGATCCGCAAATAAGAAAAAAATAAACCATTTTGCCATATTGGTATTGTACAGCAGCCAGTGTTACTAAAGAAGTCTGAAACCAGCAGTGCTATATTTGTTAGCAACCAACCTGAACTGCTGCTTTAAAACCTGTCCTCTGTGGGTTTTTTTTTTTTTCTTTTCTCCTCTTTTTATCAGACTGACTTAGGCAGAGCTTTTTCTGGCCAAACATGTAACCTTGATCAGACAAGTATTCTGGCAAAGTCTGTATAAATGTTGCAGTAAATACGCCATCTGCTGGCTGTTGGGGGCAGTGTAGAATTCTTATTCATCTTAAAGCTGTCGGCAGTGTGTGTTTGAGAGCAGTGAGTGTGTGTGTGTGTGTGTGTGTGTGTGTGTGTGTGTTTGAGTGTATATGTAATGATTGGTCAAAGGAAACACAGTAAATACATGAAGCTTGTAACTGGATCCAGACACAGGTGGAGCTGGTCTTTGTTTTTGCATTTTCGTATAGGAGGGCGGCGACAGTGGAGGTTATCAGACCAGTGTAATTTGCATAGTGTAAATATTTTGTGAATGGTATGCAGTGCTGACTCTTATACTGGCGGCTGCGTTCTTCACGCTATGCAAGTCGCGTGGTCCACATTGTTAGAAGTATTTCACCCGCACCCCCTATCTTTCTTTAATTTTGAGGTGTGTGGGTATGTAAAAAATTTGGGATGATGTGAGTAGTAGCAGCTCAGCTTCTGTGATTGCGTGCGTTTGTCAGCGTGTCAGACTGCAACTCAAATAAACCAATACTGCCTGCATCGGCTTCTGTGTTAGCATGTGTGTGTGTGAGTGCTGAAGCATCATGATGCAGTGTGACAGGGTAAAATAGGGCTCTGTCCCAGTTGTTATGGAGAAAGTGTTTAAATGCAAGGCTCCATCCTTTTCTGTCTGGTTGCACCACCGCATTTTTCTTTAAGACCTCGGACTTGGATCACCCCAAACAGTCTCGCAGTTCTTTGCCTCTCACAGTCTCTCAGTCCTCCCTTGCATATCTAGATCTGCTGATACAAAAATATGTGCAAATCATTGTATGGAAATGTAACCGATATTGGGATCTCTTGTGTTTGGAAAATATATAGCATTACTGTTGAAATGTGTATAATTATAATTTGAGATGACTGCAAAAATTTGTTGGAAGCTAGAGGTTACCGGAGTTCAGTTTTTAAGCCTTTTGCAGAAGCTGTGCAAAAGAGGGCCTCAACTCAAGAAGCACACTGTGTTCTAGCAGCTCTTGCCTGATGGTTACAAAAACATGATTCTTGCTAAGGATGGGGGTTGAAAGAACTTAAGAGCTAAGCTGCAGCTGCAAGAAAGATTAGAGAAAAAAAAGGGATACAGAGACTGAAGTAAAACTACTGTATTTCTCATCTGTACATAGTTATTTTGAACAAGTTTTTTTTTGTCACTGCTACTGTAAATAAATATTTTGGTGAATTCTACAAATGCTCCTGGTTTTCCCTATGCTTCCTGACCTGTGCCTCGACGACAGATGGTTTTAGAAGTGGGATTTAAGCTGTGCATACCCTAAGACTGGAGTTTTGTGTGAGGGTACTGGACCTAGTACCAGGGAAGCATATAGAACAATATGGATTCTGCAGCAGCAAGTCCAGGAGTGGTTACCAGGAGAATGGCAGCCAAACTAGCAGAGACAGAAGTCCAGTCTGAGATAGCACAGCCAGCACAAGTTATGGAAAAAGAACAGGCAGTGACAGAACCTGATAGCCTGATTGACTTTTTCAAATAGTGGGTTAGACAACAAAAAGAGACTGAGAAGCAGTGAGAGAAAGAGATTCAGCGATTAGAAGCACAGAGGAGAGAAGAGATGCAGCAACAGGAGCAGTGATGGCACACAGATCCAGATGAGAAACAAAATGCAAGCAACTTAAAAGCCATTAAACTTACAAAGTTGTGGCCCTTGGATGATAGAGGCATACCTGACAACTTTTGATAAGAGTTGCCACAGCCTGCCAATGGCCAAAGCAGCGATAGACAAGCACACTGGTAACCTACTTGACAGGGAAAGCCCAGCTTGTGTACAGCAATATGGACACTGCACAGTCAGAAAACTATGACCTGATGAAAAGCGAAATCCTGAAAAGGTATGACATCTCTAGAGAGACCTGCAGGCAGAGATGTTGATCTCTGAGGTACAACTCTGTCGACAATCCTCAAGAAGCCTTCACCTGACTCAGAACTCCTGATAAAATTAAAGAAAATAACACTAGGCCTTGCTTCCCCAGGTGTCCAAGCTCTCCTCTGCCCAGCACAGACTACTTGCATCACCAGGGGCTCTGAATCACAGCTTCTGCGTATCCCTCGTTTCTGCACCACACAAGGGCAAAGATCGTTCTAGGGACATGGATATTATGTTCATCCACACTGTCTGGCAGGTTCCTTGCCGCTTTAAATCTTGCCGGAAGGTCTTCAAGCTGGCTCCTCCCACCCACCCGGGTGGTAAAACTCTGCTCCGCCCCATGACGCCAGATCTTCCTTACCACTTGGAAGCTCGGGTTCCTTCCTTAACGCTCTGCGTATAGACTGGATCCTAATTCTTTGGTTCGCCCGAAAATAATTCTGAAGTTTTCAAGACTTCGGTCTACTTACTCCCTCGTGGCTGCGATGGACAAATCGACTCCTGGATTTTGGCGGTACCCATGCAGGCAGAAAATGTCCAGGACAGACCCGCACTCCACGTGCGTCTACTGCCTCTGCCTAGATCACGACTCGCAGGCCTGCGAGTTATGTCGATCATTTTCGGCCAACGTCCTAGAAGACCGCGCTGCCCGGATACAGCTTGGGCACCCCGAGGAGCGCTACCTGCCGATGAAGTCCAAGGAGGCCCGTTGGGCAGTGTCCATGGCGGCTGGCTCAGCTGAGTAACTCGAGCAGATGATTGCCGTCAAGGAGGAGGCGGCCCAGGCCTCATCCTCCTCGGTTGCGGCATTTATCCCGCTCTCTCTGGGATCCTCCTACACAGCTTCTTTTAAGGAGCTTTGCCAATCCCTTTCCATGAAGGGAGAGGGGCCATCGGGACACTCTTCTTGGTCCAAAAAGGAGGACTCGAAAAGTAAGTCCCACAGTCTGCGTTCGTGGGAGCGGGAGAGGTCCCCTTCCCCGGACAGTTGACACTCTACTTCGGTCGAGGTTGCGGCTAAGGCCGCTGACTTCACGGTGTCCCCGTCAGGTCAGCCAGCCGAGACACCCATCGACACGGTTGAGATTTTTCTCTACCCGTCGGACAGGCTGTTGACTGGCGAAGCCGACAACCCTTCTTCACTGGTTCCCCTGGTGGAGACCGAGGACTTGCCTGTGCCGGAGTCCCCGGTCAAGGCTCCTGAGCCAAGGGAAGAGCGGATGTCCCCAGCTCCTTCCCAGACCCGCCCTCGGAAACACCGAGGGTCTCTGTCTCGGACCTCTTCTCGGTCCAGCCTATCCCGCCGACATCGGCGGTCTCAGCACCAAGGTAAGCGGCGTCTCCGCTTATCCTCGTCTTCCTCCTCTGAAGAGGAGAGGCTTCGGCGCAAATTGCGTCGACGCTACGAGGACTTAATGTGGCAGCAGTTACTTTTGTCCAGGAACAAGCCAACACCGTCGCCTTCCGCAGCCATCAAGTGGCTGTCACCCGAAAGGCCGAAACAACCCCTCGCGGTAGTCGAGGTGCCCAAGCCTGGGCATGTTGTTCGGCCAAAACCAGCTGCCCCAACGATTGTGGTGGAACCTCCACAACCGAAATTGGGGGCACCGACAAAGGACTCTCGGTCGGGTGAGGGCCTGCCCCATAGGTTGTCGGTCACCCTCACTCCCGACCGTCCTCTGCAGGTGGAGGGTGGCTCAGGCCCCAGGCAGGTCTTCGCAGACCTCAGAGTCTGATGACGACTCCTCCCTGTTTTCCAGGCCCCTTGACCTGGAGTCCTCCCGGGGGGGCAGTCGATGGACGAGAGCCCATTGTCGTTCATGGGTCTGCTTCGGCTCATCTCAGAGTCCACCGGGATGCAGCTCGAGCCCGTATCCAAGCGGGCCAAGTATCCCCTGACGGAGATACTGGACCGAGGGGATTCACCCACGGAGGCCTTTCCGGTGGCTGAAGCCATTGTTGGCCCAGCCTTGGAGCTCTGGCAGTGGCCGGCTTCGCCTGCCCTGCACCTTCGGCCAGGATGGCCAGGAAGTATGCGGTCCCTACTGGCTCTTTGTCCGGTTTTTCAGAGCACCCCTCTGCGGTTAGTCACCGATGGCGTTTTCCGGAGTTCCTGGAACGCTAGGGATGTGGATAAGCCCCCCGACAAGGAGTCCAAAAAGCTGGACTATGCCGGGCGCAAGGTATACGCTGTGTCCTCCCTAGGCCTCCGCCAGGCCAGCTCGGCCGTGCTGATGGCACACTTCTCCCACGCCCTCATGGGCTCCCTGGATGAGGTGATCCCTCATCTCCCGGCTGACCCGCAGACCACGGTCAAGTAGGTGCGGGATCAGGGAAGGGCGGTGGCAAAACAGCAGCTCCAAACGGCTCTGGACATTGGAGACTCCTGTGCCAGATCAGTAGCGGCCGCAGTGGCCATGCGCCGCAGAGCATGGCTGAGGATATCCACCTTCACGGCGGATACCCAGCATAAATTGCCGGACGTCCCCTTCTTGGGGACTGACCTGTTCGGCCCTGGAGTGGAAGGCCAACTCCAGCGGATCGAAAAGTCCAATGCTACCCTGGACTCTGTCACCTCCGCCCAGGACGACAAGGGCCGTTGTCAACAACATAAGTCCTTTCGCCCTTCTGTGCCTGCGGCACGTCCGGCCCAACAACACCAGCATCAGGCCAGCAGGCTCGCGCTAGGCATCCCAAAGCCAAGCCTGCGGCTTGCTCTAACAGGAAGCAGGGAGGAAAAGGCCCAGGAGGTCCCTCGGCCGGTCCCTCTTCCAAGTCTGCCCAGTGACTGGTAGAGAGGTGTCTCCCTCAGCCTTGTCTCTCTCACACACACACACCCCCGTGGGAGGACGGCTCGGCCACTTCCTTTCTGCCATGGACTGCTGGGTGTTGGAGGTGGTAGGAAAGGGCCTGCTTCTGGAGTTAGAGCAGGCCCTGCCCTTCCGTGCCGTCGCCCCTCGGGGGGGGCTACAAGGTGTGCAGCCTCTCTGTCGGCTCACCGAGCCGACATTGCTCTGCTCCTCAAAAAAGAGGTGATCAGGAAGGTGGCGGATCTTCCTCCAGACCTGGGGTTTGTGTCTAGGTATTTCCTGGTCCCAAAACGGACGGGGTGGCGCCCCATTCTAGAGCTGCATGACCTGAACAGGGTCCTAAGGTCTCGCACCTTCAGGATAGTCACTCTGACTCAGATCTTTCCATCCTTGGAACAAGGCATGTGGTTCTGTTCTCTGGACCTCCAGGATGCGTTCTTTCACGTCCCAATCCGTCCGTCCCACCAGAGATTCCTCCGCTTCAGAGCAGAGGGATCCCTCTACGAGTTCCGGACCATGCCCTTTGGCCTTTCTCTAGCTCCCAGGGTCTTCTCCAAATGCGTGGCAGTGGTGACTGCATTCCTGCGCACGAAGGGTCCGGGTGTACCCCTACCTGGACGAATGGCTGATTGCAGCCTCCTCCAGAATGGAGGTGGAGCAGTCCAGAGATCTGGCCCTCCAGGTCTGCTCTCAGGTTGGCCTCATCAGTGAGGCCAAGTCGGAACTCGTGCCAAAGCAGGTGATCCAATTCATCGGGGCAGAGCTCGACTCTCTACGGACCAGAGCTCGGCTCCCGGCGGACAGGGCCGAGGTTCTTTCCTCCTTTGCCCTGTCATTTCAGGTTGGGCAATCGCACCCTGCCGGGGACTTCCTGGGCCTCATGGCGACCTGCACCAGCGTGGTCTGTTGGGCCCGTTGGTACATGCGTCTCCTTCAATGGGGGCTGTCCAGCCAGTGGTCACAGCACTCCGATCCCTTGGATCAGCTAGTGACAGTGACCCAGGGGATGTGGAACACCCTCCAGTGGTGGACTGTTCCAGCACATCTGCAGGAGGGCATCCCGTTCGTCCACCCCGAGCCAACGGTCTCTCTATCGACTGATGCCTCTCTGATGGGTTGGGGTGCTCATCTGGGGGAGCACAGAGCGCATGGCCTCTGGTCCCCTCCGGAGTCCCGATGCCACGTCAACCTGCTGGAGCTCCGAGCAGTTCATCTAGCCCTCACCGCCTTCGCTCCGTTTCTACGGGTCAAGCAGTCCAGGTCCATGTACTACCTAAACCGCCAGGGCGGGACGCGCTCCATGCCTCTGTGCAGGGAAGCTCTTCGCATTTGGTCACTCGTGCGCAGCCTGGAGGTGGATCTCCTTGCCATCCATGTGGTAGGAGCCTCCAACATTCTGGCCGATGCCCTAAGCCGGATAGGGGCTGCATCCCACAAGTGGTCTCTCCTGCCGGAGGTAGTACAAGATCTGTTCTCCCACTGGGGCATGCCTCAGGTGGATCTGTTTCCCTCCAGGGAGAATGTGAAGCTGAGACTGTTTCATGCCCGGCCCCCTCAGCAGGGCTTGCTGCAGGGAGATGCCTTCTCGAGGCTGTGGACCCCAGGCCTCTTCTACGCCTTTCCCCCATTCCCCTCGATCCACAGGGTGCTTCTCAAGGCGAGGAGAGACAAGGCGCAGGTGATTCTGGTAGCCCCAGACTGGCCCCACCAGTTCTGGTATCGAGATCTTCTCAGCTCCAGGCTCCCGAGGTGGCTTCCAGCCCGCCCGGACCGAATCTCGGTCAGTCAGGGGAAGGTATTCCATCCGGACCTTCAATCCCTGCACCTAACGGCCTGGTTCTTGAGCGGCTAGAGTTCCAGGCCTTGGGTCTTTCTGACGAGGTCCTCAACGTTGTTGAGGCGTCCCGTAAGGAGTCGACCAGAAAATGCTACACCTTTAAATGGAAGAGATTCTCCATTTGGTGTCAGGGCAGGGCCTGGACCCTTCTTCCTGTTCCTTGGCTAGCATTCTGGACTACCTGTGGTCCCCTTCTCAGCAAAGCTTGAGTCGACCTCAAGGTGCACCTGGCCACCATCTCTGCTTGCAGGCGCGGGCGGAAGCAGTCGGTGGTGCGAAAAAAGGTGGTTGGGGCTTTCCAAAGGCCTTGATCACATATCCCCTCCGGTGCGAGAACCTCCTCCTCCGTGGGATCTATTGCTGGTATTGGCTAAGCTCATGGGCAAGCCATTCGAACCGATGCACAGGTGTGACCTCTCTCACCTGTCGTGGAAGACCGCCTTCTTGTTGGCTATCACGTCAGCCAGAAGGATAGGAGAGCTCCTGGCGCTTTCCGTTGAGTCTCCTTATCTGGTCTTCCACAAGGACAAGGTTGTCCTGCGCCCCCACCCGAAATCCCTTCCGAAGGTGGTGTCGGAGTTTCATCTTAACCAGGTGTTGACTCTGCCGGTGTTCTACCCCAATCACACCTCGGAGGCCGATAGGCTCCATACATTGGACCCTAGAAGGCGGCACAGCATCCAAGGAGGCGGACTGCTGATGTTCGGAGAGGTTCGCCAGCTGTTTGTCACCCACGCTGAAGCCGCACCTGGCAGACCTGCAGCCAAGCGGACGATAGGCAGGTGGGTCACCTCCTGCATAGATCTCTGCTATAGGTTGGCGGGCATGGAGCCTCCCAGAGGGATAAGAGCTCATTCTACCCGCCATACCGCTGCATCGGTGGCTGCTTCCAGGGACGTCCCTATCCAGGAAATCTGCAGGGCTGCTACCTGGAAGTCAGCACACACCTTCATTACCCACTACCACATCGACCTTGAGTCACGCCGGGATGCTGGTTTTGGGGCCTCGGTTGCCCAGTCTTTATTTCCTAAGTAGGGGGTGTGCGCCTTGCCTCCCTCCTCCCAGAGAACTGCTAGGAGTCTGCCAGACAGTGTGGATGAACAATATATCCATGTCCCTAGAAATACAGGTTACTAAGCCTGCAACAGGAGTTCTAGGAATGGTATATATTGTTCATCCTACCACCATTCTCAATCTTGACCTACAACCTGGCTTCCAGCGGCTAGATCTGGCGTCATGGGGCGGAGCTGAGAGTTTTACCACCCGGGTGGGTGGGAGGAGCCAGCTTGAAGACCTTCCGGCAAGATTTAAAGTGGCAAGGAACCTGCCAGACAGTGTGGATGAACAACATATACCATTCCTAGAACTCCTGTTACAGGTGAGTAACCTGTATTTTGCGCACAGAGCTCCCAGCTGGTTCAGTGGTCTCAACATTGACATCGCCTCAATGACAAAGCTTGGTCCGTTCAAATCCAGTCTCCGGCACATCCTGTCTGCATCTAGCTGCTGTGATTGTCCTTCCTAATTGTTCTCCCCTCTCCTCTTTGCTCTTTCCACCTAGCACTTAACCCTCTCTCCCCTCAACTCCCTCTCCCATACACCCATTCATCCTCCTACCCCCCGTAGTACTTTAATTGATATTTGACAAGTGCCTATGGCTGCACCCCATTAGTGTGTGTCTCCTCCATACTGTGTCAACCCTGTTACCAGATCTCCTCCTGGCATTTTTGCCACTGTATTTTATGTATAAAACTGTATGTAACTGCCTGTAACTCACTGTTATACTGTTATTCAATGTCTTGTTTGAACTGTGCCTCAACTGACGTGGAACCTTTGTAAAAGAGCCTAGGCTCAAAGATGCTTGTAATCCTAGATTTAAGTAAAAATAGATCCAACCAGAGAGCAAAACAGTTCCACAGATCAACACATTTGCCGTGGAGCAATTCATCAACATCTTGGCTACAGATGTGCAGCTGTGGGTAAAGGAACGTTGACCAGAGAGTGGGGGAAAGGCTGTTTTTTGGCTGAGGACTACCAAATGGCCAGACAGACGCCACCGCAGCGAGGTAACAGCCAAGCACCGATAAGACATTCTTTTTCCCATTTAAACTCCAAATCTGATAAGAACTCTGGTGCGGGTAACAAATCTGTGCCCAAAGATGTTATTTGCTGCGACTGTAATAAGTCAGGCCATTTTGCAAGAAACTGCCTTAGTAAGGAGAACGGCATTGGAGCAGATTTGTCCTTGACAAATTAGGGCAAGTACTCAACAGATGTGAAGGTGAGGGATACGAGTGTGAAGGGACTCATTGATTCAGAAAACAGACAGACCCTAGTGCATGTTAAAGTGCTGGGAAAACACTGTGCAAAGGGACCAGGTACTGGTGTCATCTGCATCCACGGGGACACTCAATACTATCCCACCACCCAAGTGACTTTGACTGTTAAAGGTGTCACACAAAGTGAAAGGGGGGTAGTTCCTAAATTACTTGTATCTGTGATTATTGGAAATGACTTTCCAGGATTTACAGAGTTAATCAAAGAGGGAGTGAATCCTGATGTTTCAGCAGCTGTGGTGACGAGCTGAGACAAAGAAAATTTCAGACAGCGGGGACACTTTTCCTTTCAAAGATTTTGGTTCGGACTTGTTTGAGCACAGCTCCAAGATCCGGAAATCCAGGAAAGAAAGACGAAACCTGAAGAAACTGACAACAAATGACTGATGGACATGAAGGGTTAAAATATGAAAATGCTGGAACTAAATTGATAACTGATTGTGATTTTGTTTCAGAACAAGCTAACAACATTTCTCTCCAGGGTTATTTTAAGCAGCTAGGGGTGACACCAAAACAGGGTGGACCAATGTTTAAAAAATGTGATGGGTTACTGTACAGAGTTTGGGTTAAACCTCAGACACGGGAATAGACAGAACAATTGGTTATACCACAGAAGTATAGAACAAAGTTATTACAGATAGCACATGATAGTCATATGACTGGTCACTCAGGGAAGGATCACACCCTTGCCAGATTGCTGTACAGATTTTACTGGCCTGGAATTCATGGAAGATGCTATGTCTCGATGGCGGGGGTGGATGTCAAGATGAACAAATCTGAGACTTGTAGGAGGGCAGCGGCCAAGGCCAACGGGATGCATCGTTAGGGGGATCACCTCCAGAAGGAGGGAAGTGATACTCCCTCTGTATAACTGCTGGGTGAGGCTGCAGCTAGAGTACTGTGTGCAGTTTTGAAGGTCACACTTAGAGGGACATTCAACTCCTGTAGAGGGTCCAGAGGAGGGCATCCATAATTATCTGGGGCTTGGGGGACAGGACCTATCGGGAGAGGCTTGAAGAGCTAAATATGTACACATTGGAAGAGAGGAGAGACCAGGGGGACATGATAGAGGTTTTCAGGTACATGAAGGGGTAAATAGGGAGGAGCAGTTAGGGTGCTCTGAAGGAAGATGGGGGGCAACTAGAGGGCATGGGTGGAAGCTGGAGGGGGGAAGATTCAGGGAAGAAAGGAGGAGGAGGTGCTACTTCATTGAGAGGGTGGTGGAGCCATGGAATGCACTGCCCAGGGTGCTGGTGGAGGGGTTCAAGAGGGGGTGGTACAGGGGAAGGGTTCTGGAAGCAAAATCCAGTGCAGCAAGAATATCCGGGACTGGCAAGGGAGAAGCCAGAGAGGACAAGGGGCCAGCAAGGTCAGCTTCCAGGGTGGGGGCTGACCAAATGAGCAGACAAGAAAGACCGTTAGGTCTATTCTGCTGGCATTTTAGTATGTTAATAAGATGTTGCTACCTATTGTAATTCCTTTGCTGAGTGTCAGAAAGTAGCCCCAGTCACTAGAAAAGATGAGGTGCCCCTACCCGTAATAGATGTGCCTTTTGAGAGAATTGCAATGGATGTGGTTGGTCCTTTAGAGAAAAGTAAAAAGGGTAATAGATTTATCCTGGTAGTATGTGACTGTGCTACTCAATACCCAGAAGCAGTCCACTGCATACTGTTTTATTTATTTATTTATTTAAATTTTGGTAACCAGGTAGGCCCGCTGAGTCCTTGACTGTCCCTTTTTCAGGGGTGGCCTGGGGTTAGTTACATGTACCTAGGGAAAAAGAAAACCAGTGCTTTGATATTTACAATACAGCAAAAAGTACATAGTGTATAGGTATAGACATCAACAGTATAGAGTATAATACAACATTTACAACTAGGTGTACACATCTTTGTTATGAACGGACATACGCATCTATCAAACCACATAGGCAAGTGTAAAACCAGTACTTAATTGTCTTGTTGTCCCTACATCTCTTTTGACTGAGTTCCTTAAGCATCGTCATCCTTGGTAGAGTCCCATTATTATGTTCAGTTAGGGCAGCGGCACTGAGACCCAGGGCTTAGGTGTAACTTCAACTCTTTCTTGAAACCCGCAAGAGAGGTGCTATTCTGTAACTCTTTCAGAAGGTCGTTCCAGAGCTTGGGTAGGGGCTAACCTGGCTGACTGTTGACCCAGTGATGTTTTGGCTTTTGGGATTTCAAGTAGTTTCTGATCAGTAGACCTGAGCTCTCTTCTATTGGTTTTGGAGGCAAGTGGGGGGTGGGGGTGGGGCCTGCTGTAGTTTATATGCAAGCAAAGGAGGATATGCTAGTCTGGCTTCAAATGAAGGCCAGTTTAGGGCGTGGAGCACATTGCAGTGTTGCTCCGTCCATTGTGCCCCCACGGTATACCGGCTGACCCTGTGGTACAAGGTACTCAGACGCAGCCTTTCCGTTGACCTCAGTGTCTGGAGCATTGTCGCTCCGTAAAAAAGAGTGGGTAGGACTGTCACATTGCTGACTGCTTTTCTGGTTTCTTTGGTCAGGTAGGGATTCAGCCTGTAAAGGAGTCCCAGTTTTTGGTTAACTGCTTTAGTAAGGTAGTCTATATGTGTCCTGAAGGAAATCTCCTGGTCCAGGTACATTCCTAGGTACTTTATACTGTTCACTGTTTCTATCCTTGTCCCATTTAAGGTGGAGAGAGATAGGAGGTTTGATGTCTTTGGGCTGAGTTTTTTTGGACCAAAGAGCGTGGCTTTGGTCTTTTTGCTGTTTAAGACCAGCCTGTTGGCCTGACACCATTCTTCAAGGGTTGCAAAGTCTTGATTCAGCTCTTAATTGAGGGACCCAGCGTCCCTTCCAGTTCTGTATAGCACTGCGTCATCAGCATAGAGCGTGACCTTCGCCTCACCCAAAAATAGGGGGAGGTTATTGATAAACAAACAAGAGGGGGCCTAAAATAGACCCCTATGGAACTCAGTCTGATACTGGACGCTCATCCGATTTTGCATCATTCCAGCAGACCATTTGAATCCTCCTGTGCAGGTAATCTGTGAACCAATTTAGGGCTAGTGTATCTAGACCTAGTCCCCTGAGGCGTTCTAGCGGTAGCTGGTAGTCAACTGAATCGAACGTCTTAGTTAAGTCGCTGAAGATTGCCCCAAGGAGTTTGTTCTGGTCCAAGGCTTCATATACGTCAGCGGTGAAGCGTAACAGCTGTTTCAGTGCAGTGTCTCTTTCTAAAACCGAGTTGTTGATCTACCTGCAGATTATGCATTTCCAGGTGTTTAACCTGTTGGTAGACCACCTTTTCCAGCAGCTTGCTTAAGGTACAGAGAATGGAGATTGGCCTGAAATTTTCCACGTCCTTGTGCATCCTCCCCGTTTCGGAATTGGGGTCACTAGTGCCACCTTCCATAGGGCGGGTATTTTTCCTTCTACCAAGGACTGGTTGAATAACCTGGCGATGGGTCCTGCTATGACGGGGGCCCCAGTCTTCAGCAGCTTGGGCTCTAGATTATCATGGCCTGCAGCCTCTTCTGGTTCCAGGCCCTTGAGCAGCTTTAGAACCTCACCTGTTGAGACCAATTTTGGGTGGAATTCAGGCCCGGGGTCGGGTCTCTGGACTCAAAACTTATGTTCCCAGGCTTTGACTAGGGTTGCTGGTTCTGAACCTCTGGAGATCCAAGAAGAAGTCGTTGACTGCGTTGGCAGTTGCTTTCGGGGTGGAGAGAGGGACCTCTCTTGCCTTTATTTCCCTAGTCCCTCTACTTTTGTTTCCTTTTAGCAGTGAGTTTATGTGCCCCCCAAAACTTATTTGAATCTGTCAGGTTCCTGGATTGCAGCCCATGCAGGTAACTTATTTTTGCGTTCTTGAGCTCACTTTTGCAGGTGTTTCTGGCTTCCCGGTATTTCACTCAGTCCTGGTGCTGGTTTGAGACCTTGAATTTCACCCATTTTTTGTCCCTTTCCTTCATCTTATTCTTTAGAACTGGGTTAAGCCACCTGGCATCCTGCCCTTTGATCCTAATCTTTTTTAGGGGAGCGTGTTTGTTAGCTACTGATAGAAAATGTTTGTGAAGCCCTCTGGAGCTTCAGCTATGTCAGGAGTATCTAGAGCCTGCCCCCAGTTCACTTCTGATAAGGATTGAAGGAAAAGTGCTTTGTTTAAGGCCAAGTAGTTTCTGGACCAGAAGATTCTAGGGGGTTGTTTAGGGCAGTTGTTCCTCCATACCAGAAAGACTGACGTATGGTCACTAAGTGAGTCGGCGCAAGTCCCCACTATTTTGGCCCTATCTGGGTTGGACATTAGCACCCAATCAAGGGTGGTGTGGTTTCCTGTCTTTTGGTTGATCCGGATAGGTTCTCTTATAAGCTACGTTAGGTTAGCTCCCTCCAAGCAGTTACATAGATACATAGACAGTGTCGGCAGATAAGGGCCTATGGCCCACCCAGTCTGCCCATTTAAGTTTGTAAGTTCAGTTTATGTTTTCCAGGAAGTCTGTTGCCCCTTACCCCTGACCTCCAGAATTCCTTTGTCTATCCCATGCATTCTTAAATCCCGTGATTGTTTCAGCCCCCACCACTTCCTCTGGCGGGGTGTTCCACTTGTCCACCACCCGTTCTGTGAAGAAATTCTTCCTCACGTTTCCTCTGAATCGTCCTCCTCCAACTTCATCCATGCCCTCTAGTCCTGGAACATCTTTTCGCTTAAAAATAGTGCATTCCTGCACCTGTTCCTCCCTGTAAGATACTTGTATGTCTCTGTCATATCCCCTCTCCCTCCTCTCCTCCAGGGAGTACATGTTCAGTGCCTTCAACCTGTCCTCTTAGGACTTGTGATGCAATCCATGCACCATCTTTGTTGCCCTCCTCTGAACCTTCTCTACCCTGTCTATGTCCTTCACGTAGGTAAGGTCTCCAGAACTGCACAGTGTACCCAGGTGCGCCTCACAGAGTCTTGTACAGTGGAATTATGACTCCTTTTCCTGCTGGTGATGCTCCCTGCCTATGCATCCCAGCATCCTATTTGCTTTACCTGCTGCCTTTCACACTGTTTCCTGCCTTGAGGTCATCAGAGATGATAACTCCAAGATCCCTTTCCTGCTTGGTGCATGCTATATCCTCACCCCCAACTGATATATTGTGCCAGGTTTTTGTGCTCATATGCATTATCTTGCACTTCTTTGCATTGAATTTCAACTGCCAAACCCTGACCATTCTTCAAGTTTATGCAGGTCCCTTCTCATTCTGTCTACACCCTCTGATGTGTCTACTCTGTTACAGAGCTTTGTGTCATCAGCGAACAGTGAAATTCTGCCTTCTAGGTCCTGCGCAATGTCACTGATGAAGATATTGAATAGTACTGGTCCCAGCACTGATCCCTGTGGTACCCCACTGTTTTTAGCTTCTCGCTCCAATTTCAGTTGACGTCACCTAGTATAACTTTTTCGCTGCTGGGCAGAGAAGTCATGGTGTCTGAGGATTTTTAGGGCTTCCACTGTTACAGCTCCAAAAGTTGCAGCAGTGCTCGCCAAACTTTTCAGCAGAGTGGGCATGCCTAAAGAAATTATTACTGATCAGGGTAGTAATTTTGGTGCTGCATTGCTTAAGGAGCTGTACAGACTGTTAGGTATCACTGCCATAAGAACCTCCCCCTATCACCCTCAGACAGTATGGTCTTATTGAGCATTTTAACCAAACCCTAAAACGCATGTTAAAAAGGTTTGTAAAAGGGGAAGGGAAAGATTGGGACCAATACTTGCCTCACCTACTTTTTGCTTACAGAGAAGTGCCACAGGCATCAACAGGGTTTTCACCATTTGAAATACTGTATGGTAGGCAGCCAAGAGGGCCACTGGAAGTGATAAAAGAAACATGGGAAGATAACCCCCAGAAAGTCTCTAACATCTTGTATGTGTGCCCTAAGAAAGAAGCTGGCAGAATATGTTGAAATTGCCCATAGTAGTCAGGAAAATGCTTAAAACCAGCAGAAGGTATATTATGACCATGATGTAAAAGAAAAAGTTTTTGAGCCAGGAGAAAAGGTTTTGATGTTACCCACAACAGAAAATAAACTGTTAATGAAGTAGCAAGGGCATTATAAAGTTCTTGGATGTATTGGCACTGTTAACTACGAGACTGAAACCTGACAGGAAAAATCCTACTAATATATACCATGCTAACCTCCTCAAGAAATGGTTTGAAAAAAATGGCAAAAGCTGCTTTGCTGGTTTTACCAGAAACTGATAAAGAAGCTATTCATGTAGTTTATGATAGATTGGAACAAACTGTAAATGCTGCTGCTGTAAAGGTGAATGTTTTCTTAACCTCAGAACAAACTGCAGAAATTCGTAATGTGCTAAAGACATTTAACAGTACTTTTGCCACAATACCAGGCCAAGCAAAAGGGGTTGAGCACGTAATAGTGACAAGGAATGCTCGTCCTGTTAGGCAAAAAGCATATAGGTTGCCAGAGTGGTTAAGAGCCGACATGGTTAAGGAAATACAAAAAATGAAAGAATTGGGTATCCTAGAGGAGTCCTTGGTCATCTCCCATGGTAATTGTAAACAAAAAAGAAGGGGATGTTAGAATCTGCCTTGATTTTAGGAAACTTAATCAAGTGTCAGAATTTAACAGTTATCTTATGCCCAGAATGATTTGGTGGACAGACTGGGGAGTACAAAGTATATCAGTACCCTCTATCTCACCAAGGGTTATTGGCAAATACCTTTAGCTAAAGAATCCAGAGATAAAACTGCATTTGCTGCTCCTATAGGGTTCTATTAGTTCACCATCATGCCCTTTGGTTTACATGGTGCGCCAGCTACATTCCAGCAGTACATGGATGTAATTTTATCCCATCATACTGGTTATTATGCTGCGTACCTGGATGATATCATGGTGTATAGTCCAGACTGGAAAAGCCACCTGGAACACTTATGAGCAGTTATCCAAGCTATCAAAATGCAGGTCTAGCTGTGCCAGCTTTAGGTAGAGCTACTGCTGGCATGCGCAACCAGATGGGAATGGACTCAGGTGGCTGGAGAGTCGGTTGGGGAGGAAGATCGAGCACCCTGAGGCCAGCCCTCCTCAGAGGGGGTGAGCTGCTTGTCCCATCGCTGTACTGCCACCTGGTTGACCACAGGTGGAGTGGCGGGATAGCAGGAAGAAGGAAGAGGGATGTCAGCCGAGCGGGCGCATTCACCAGCGCAGTGCGCCTGGCTAGGCTCTCCGAGCTGCCGACATCCGAGGGAAGGGCCATGAAAACCAGGAAAAAGGGACCCTGTCACGGAGGAGGGAGACTGGACCTGGATGCCCCAGAGAACCCACAACTGGGCTCCCGGTGGATGCTGCAGATAGACCTCCTGACACACACTAATGGACTGGAGGGGGTAAAGGGGTTCACCCCTCTTCCCTGCCCAAGGGGATAGGCTGAGGCAACATGGAGGTAAGTCCAGGCGTCCCCCGGGGAGGGACTAGGGGATCACTGTTTAGGGCTCCCTGAGGAAGTTCCACTGTGACAGAGAGAGAAGGGGCAAAAAAAAAATGCAGGTCTGACTATTAATCCTACCAAATGTGCATTGGGCATGCAGGAAACCAGATATTTGGGCTGTGTGTTGGGAAACGGAGAAGTTAAGCAAGAGATTTCTAAAATAGAAACTGTAGATAACAGCCCTGTACCTAAAAACAGAGAAACATGTTGGGTAATTTTTAAGGCTGGCTGGTTATTATCGGAGATTTGTTCCCAACTTTGCTGAATTAGCTACTCTCCTAACTGAACTCACGAAAAAACGGTACCCAAATAATGTGAAATGGACCCCAGTCTGTGATGAAGCTTTTCAAGCCTTAAAGGCTGCATTATGTTCAGCTCCTGAAGCCCAGACTTTGAGAAACCATTTTTGCTACAAACAGATGCATCAGAGGTAGGCATAGGTGCAGTCCTAAGTCAAAATGTAGATGGGACAGAACATCCTATTCTGTACATAAGTAGGAAATTGCATGACAGAAAGAAAAGATACTCCACTATCAAAAAGGAATGTCTAGCAGCAAAGTGGGCCATGGAGTCCCTTAAGTTTTATTTGCTAGGAACTGACGTCGTTCTTGTAACGGATCACAATCCTCTCTGTTGGCTTAACCAGATGAAAGATAAAAATTCCAGAATCACAAGGTGGTACCTGGTACTACAGCCATTTAAATTCACGGTGATTCACAAATCTGGTAAAGACAGTAGTAATGCTGATTCTCTATCAAGATATGGCTCAGGAATTGAGGATTCTGGAGGTTGAAAATCAAATGTATGGGTTTGAACTGTACTAAAAAAAAAAAAAGTACATGTGCTTAATGTTCGAAAGCAGCAGTTGTTATTAGAGAATAAAAAGGTTTGGAAACCTGCTTAATAAAACAGGTTCCCTCTTGAGGAGAGTGTATGTGACAGGGTAAAATTAAGACCTTGTCCCAGTTGTTATGGAGAAAGTGCTTAAATGCAAGGACCAGCCAAATTTTCCAGTGAGACCTCGGACTTGATCACTCCAAACAGTCTCGCAATTCTTGGCCTCTCACTCTGTCTGTCCTCCCTTGCTGTCTGTTTTTCCTCCCTTGAATATCTAGATCTGCTGATATAAAAATATGTGCAAATCATTGTATGGAAATGTAACTGATAATGGGATCCCTTATGTTTGGAAAATATATAGCATTACTATTGAATGTATATAATTATAATTTGAGATGACTGCAAAAAGCTTTTGGAAGCTAGAGGTCACTGGAGTTCAATTTTTAAGCCTTCTGCAAAAGCTGTGCAGGAGGGGGACTCAACTCAAGAAGCACACTGTGTTTTAGCAACTCATGCCTGTTATGTACAAAAACAGGATGCTTGCTAAGGATGGGGTTGAAAGGACGTATAAGAGCTAAGCTGCAGCCGCAAGTAAAAATTTAGAAGAAAAAAGGGACACGGAGACTAAAGTAAAACTTCTGTATTTCTCCTCTGTACATAGTTATTCTGAACAAGTTTATTTTATTTTGTCACTGCTACTGTAAATAAATATTTTTGGTGAATTCTACAACTGCTCCTGGTTTTCCCTATACTTCTTGACCTGTGCCTCAATGACACGCAGTTAATATCAAATTGAGGTTTGAGTGGAATGCTAGTAGCGTACGGGAAAGGGTTATCTGATAATCTCCACTGTCTCCAGGAGGGCTATCATAATGATGCATTATGCTTCTGAAAGCGCTTGAGAACAAGTTTCTCAAGGAGTCAGCAGCAGGGAGCTACTGTGAGCCAGTCGGGCTCAATATTAGATTTAAAAAATGAACTGATCCTGTGGTTTGTCACTGAAGCAGTACTTGCCATGCACACTGGTGACTGTGAAGTGTAAACTGATTGGGTGGGCTATTCCTTCAATCGGGAGGGCAGCGTGTGACTGGGAGAGGAGCTGTGCAGCTTTTTTTACTGGTCTAGACCAAGTGATCCTGCACTGCAGTCCTTTAGCAGAAAGGCATTACACTGTAGCTAAAGGGTGTCACATCATAGCGAAAGGGTGTTGCACCGTATCTAAAGGGCATCACACTGTGGGTGTCGGCAAGGGGTGGCAGTGGGCAGGAAACGCTGTACCCTAAGTGTGACACCCAAAGCAGCTCTGATGCTTTAAATTGGATACAATCGAAATACAGTAATGAGGTTTGTTCAGCTGTGATGGTGCAGCATCAAGGCATCGGATATTGTAAATAAACAGTGGGTTAAATAATGGGTATAAGCGGATTACTCTAAGGGGTGGGTAATGAGTAGGTAGCAGTGTCAGTGGCTCAGTAGGTAGCACACTCGCCTCTGAGGCCGGGAGATAAGAGGGCTGTGGGTTCAATTCCCACATCTGGCACATGGGTTAACATTCCAGTACTGACGCTGTAGTGCAGCATGAGAGAGGTGCTACACTTTTGAGGTGCCATCTTTCGGATGAGACGTTAAACTGAGGTCCCATCTGCCTGGATTGGTGGTAGTTCAGGTGGATGTTAAAGATCCCATGGCACTTGTCGAAAAGAATAGGGGAATTTCCCCGGTGTTCTGGCCAAATTTCCCTCATTCACTAAAAATACCACCAATAGCTTAATCTGGTTCAAGTTCAGTTGGCATTCATCTGTATCCCCCTCCCCCGGGTTGTGCCTGAAAATAGGCAGGATTTGTCTAGTGCACTTACCTGGTCAACAAAAACTAAATAAATAAATAAAATGAGTATTAAAAATTGTATAAAAAAGGGGGCTAAAAGACGCATATTATATCTCTAATATACTTTGCTATTAGTTCTAACCGTTTGAGAATGCGTTGAAGTTGGGGAACATTAAACTTGAATATGCAAGAAGGATTAGTTCAGATTTGCTTTTATATTCAGGGGTTGAAATTGGCACCAGCCTGCTAGCCAAATACTGGTAGATTTTGTATTGGGCTAGAAAGATTTTCATTTAAGCCAGTGTCCTAGGCCACTCTATGCTGCCGTCTACGCCCCGGCAGCCTCAGAAAATTGAAACAATACCTAGCCCAGCTAGACTGGTCCCCTATCCAGCATGCCCCTGACACTGACTCAGCTCTTGACCACTTCACAAATGCCTTTTGTAAGGCTTGTGACCTTTTCGCCCCCCTCCCCAGGATCCGCTCCAAAAAATGCAATGCCCCATGGATCACCCCACCCCTCCTCCAGAGACTCAAAAACAGAGATAATCTCTGGCACACTGCTGTAGAATCTGGAAAGGGATCTGACAGACAGGCCTACAACGCAGAATGCAATAAGTGCACTTGGGCCATTAGGCGAGCCAAGGCAGAGCACTACCAGACCACCCTCACTTCAACTTGGGGTTCAGCCGGACCTTTGGGATAATATGAAAGAGCTAAATGGGAAGTCCTGCCCCCCCTCATCTCAGCTCTCCATCAGTGGCACCCCACCACAGATCCACTACTCATAGCCGATTGCCTAACACTACCTTCTCTGACCTAAGCTCGGTCCTCCCCAGCAGCTTCTTTGACCCAATTCCACCTCTCTCCTCCGGTCCTGCATCGCCCACCATTCTACCCACACCCTATCCCCCAAGCAGTAGGCCATACCTGCTAAAAGCCTTGGGCAGCACAACCCCAGCAGTGACCCCCGACTCCAGGATCCCTCCAGATGGTCTTGGACTAAGTCCTAGTCCCCCTGACTGACCTTCTAAACCGTTCTCTATTGCCTGGGTCAGTTCCCAAGTGCTTGGAAAACTGCTGAAATCACACCCGTGCATAAGAGTGGGGACTGATCCACCCCCAACAATTACCGGCCCATCTCCATCCTCCCCCCACTCTCTAAAGCCCTTGAAAAAGTGGTGTTGATCCAGCTCTCTGAATACCCAACCAAGTATGACAATATGTGCCCAGAGCAGCACGGTTTCCGCCCAGGACCCACTATAACCACAGCCCTTCTGGAATTCTCCCAACACCTGCATGCTGCTCTCGACTTTGGCAGCCTTGCAGGAGCAGTGTTCATTGACCTCTCCAAGGCCTTTGGCACCGTCTGTCATCCCCTTCTACTCAACTCTCTCTCTCTCTCTCTCTCCACCGACTTGGCTTCTCTGGTGGTCCCATTTCCTGGTTCTCTAGCTACCTCTCTACAGATCCCAGCGTGTCAAGATCAGCTGCTCCCTCTCCAGCACTCTTCCCATTCGCTTCGGGGTCCCTCAGGACTCCATCCTGGGTCCAATACTTTTTGATCTCTACCTCAACATCCTCCCCAGCTCATGTACCAGTAAAATGCTCCTCTACGCCGACGATGCGGTCCTTGTTGCCTCACATCCCAATCCCACCTCCCTCCAATTACCCCTCCAGCAAGCTTACAACCAAGCTGAAAGGTGGTTCGGAGACCGCAGACTGGTCATTAACCTAAAGAAAACCAAATCAATGCTCTTCTCCCACCACCAAAATAAAGCTAAAAATGCCCCCCCCCTTGATTATCCCCAGCACTCTGCACCCACTAGAACTAGTGACCACATACAAGTACCTAGGCATCACGTTCGATACTGCCCTCTCCTTCCACACCCACATTAATGCCCTGTCAGCCGCCATTAACTCTCGGATTGGCCTGCTATACCAGCACAGGGACTGCCTGCCTTAGGTTGCCCTCAGGCTGGCCATCACCTCCTCCGTCTTGTCCCTCATGGACTATGGCTTGCCCATCTATGCTGCAGGTGACAGCACTGCACTCTCCAAAATTCAGCTCTCTCTCCATCAGTAAGGCCTGTAGGCTCCTGACCGGTGTCCCCAGCAGAACTCGCACCTGCCGCCCTCTCTATGCTACCACCAGTCTTCTCAACTTTGAGGAGTGACTGCTCTACCAGACCTGCCTTCTTGCTAAGAAATCTCTGCTAGGACTCTCCCCCCGGGGGTCTCCACCTCCCTACAGCAGCCATCTTCGTCCATCAACACCCGTAGCTCTGTTAAGGCCACTTTCAAGGTGCCCAGAACCAAGACTTCTCTTGCCCAGAGATCCTTCCTCGACCGAGCCCCCACCTGGTTCAACTCCCTCCTTAGCTGCATCTCCAACTTGCCAAAAATTGGCTCTTTCAAAACTGCCCTTCGGAACCACATCTTTAATACCCACCGTTGTAGGTGCAACTAACCCCTGTTGTAACCTGTGGTTTTAGGGACATGGATATGTTGTTCATCCACACTTATTGGCAGGTTCCTTGCTGCTTTAAATCTTGCCGGAAGGTCTTCACGCTGGCTCCTCCCACCCACCTGGGTGGTAAAACTCTCGGCTCCGCCCCATGACGCCAGATCTTCCTTACCGCTTGGAAGCTCAGGTTCCTCCCGCGCTCTGCGTTTAAGACTGGTTCTAATTCTTGAAGGTCCAATTGAAAAGTTTTTGCTAAAAGACTTGGTGGTCTTCTCCTCGCGGCTGCGATGGACAAATCGACTCGGTTTCGGAGATGCCCTTGCGGGCAGAAGATGTCTAGGACGGATCCGCACTCCACGTGCGTCTACTGCTTGGCCTTGAGCACGACCCGCAGGCCTGCGACTTGTGCTCTTCTTTTTCGGCCTACGTCCTTGAAGACCGTGCTGCCCGATTACAACTGGGGCACCCCGAGAGAAGAATTCCACTGGTGAAATCTAAAGAGGCACGGTTGGCGGTGTCCGGCGGTGGGCTCGGCGGATCAGCTCGAGCAGATGATCGCCCTCGAAGAGGAGGCGGCGCGGGCCGCTTCTATCTCGGCTGCGACATTTGTCCCGCTCTCTCTTGGTGCCTCGTACTCGGCTTCTTTTAAGGAGCTTTGTCTGACCCTCTCGACGAAAGGTGAGGGTCCAACTTCTTCGGGACCTTTTTCCAGGTCCAAAAGAGCAAAGTAAGTCTCTCCGTCGGCTCTTGGGGCGGAAAGATCCCCTCCCTTCTTGTCGACTCGGTGCGACCCTCAGCTTTGGCCACTGGCTTCACTATGTCCCCGCCAGGCCAGTTGGACCGAGACCTCGTCGCACGCGTCGAGATTTTTCTCGACCGTTAGATGGGTTGTTGGCTGGAGAAGCTGAGAATCCCTCTCCCAGCTCCCGGTGGGAGTTGAGGATCCTGTCAGCTCGTCCGTGCCTCCGGTTCCGGAGCCTTCGGTGGAATCGTCCGAGCCGAGGGGAGTGCCGATTCCCGACACTTCCCCTCGCCGTCCTCGGCCTAGTCGAGACTCTCGGTCTCGGACATCCTCGTGGTCCAAAAGATCCCGCCACCATAGGCGGTCTTGGCACTGCGGCAAGCGGCGCTGCCGCTCTTCCTCAGACGAGGAGGCTTCGCCAAAGTTGCTGGAGGCACGAGGAACTCATGTGGCAACAGCTCCTTTTGACCGGGAATAGGCCAACCCAGTCGTCTTCCCCGGCCATTAAGTGGCTGTCACCGGAGCGGCCGAAACAACCCCTTATTGTAGCCGAGGAGCCTGTTCCCAGGCCGGTTGTTCGGCCAATTCCAGCTGCCCCACCGATTCTGGTGGAACCTCCGCCTACTCAGCCGTTAGTTGGGGCTCCGACCAAAAATTCTCGGTCGGCCTTGGGTTTGCCCCATAGGCTGTCTGTCACCCTCACTCCCAATAAACCTCAGCAGGTGGAGGGTGGCTCAGGCCTGAGGCAGCTCTTTGAGGACTCTCCTGAGTCCGAGGATGGTTCCTCCCTCTTCTCCAAGCGCATGGACTTGGAGTCCTCGGGAGGGCAGTCAGTGGACGATAGCCCTTCGTCCTTCCTAGGGTTGCTTCGGCTCATCTCTGAGTCCACCGGGATGAAGTTCGAACCCGTTTCTAAACGGGCCAGGTATCCCCTCACGGAGATTCTGGACCGAGGGGATTCTCCTACGGAGGCCTTTCCGGTGGCCGAAGCCATAGTGGGTCCGGCCTTGGAACTTTGGCAGCGTCCTGCTTCCTGCCCTGCGCCTGCCAGAATGGCCAGGAAGTATGCGGTCCCTACCGGTTCCCTGTCCGGTTTTTCGGAACACCCCTCGGCGAGGGGTTGGTTACCGACAGCGTTTTCCGGTGTGCCGGGAACGCCAGGGATGTGGACAAACCTCCCGACAAGGAGTCCAAGAAATTGGATTATGCCGGGCGAAAAGTCTATGCTCCGTCCTCTCTCTGCCTTCGTCAGGCCAGTTCGGCCGTCCTCATGGCACATTTTTCTCACGCCCTGTTGGGCTCCCTGGATGAGGTTGTCCCTCATCTTCCTGCGGATCTGCAGACTACGGTCAGGCAGGTGCGGGACCAGGGCAGTGGCCAAACAACAGCTCCAGACTGCTTTAGACATCGGGGAACTCATGTGCCAGGTCTGTGGCGGCCGCAGTGGCCATGTGTCGTCGGGCTTGGCTGAGGATATCCACCTTTACCTCGGATACCCAGCACAAGTTGGCGGATGTTCCCTTTTTGGGGACTGACCTCTTCGGCCCTGGGGTGGAAGGTCACCTGGAGAGGATCGAGAAGTCCAATGCTACCTTGGACTCTGTCTCTTCCGCTCAGAAGTACAAAGGCCGCAAGCCACAGCCTAAGCCCTTTCGTCCTTCTGCGGCGCGCCCGCCCAGCAACGCTGGGCCAGCAGGCTCGAGGCGGCATCCCAAACCTGGCCAGCTTCTCCAACAGGAAGCAGGAGGTAAAGGCCCAGGAGGTCCCTCGGCGGTCCCTCCTCCAAGCTTGCCCAGTGACGGGCTGAGGGGTGTCGCCCCCATCTCTGTCACCTCACCCCTGGTTCCCCCCGAGGGGGGACGGCTCAGACACTTCTTTTCCGCCTGGTCCGCCATTACCACAGACAGGTGGGTACTGGAGGTGGTGGGAAAAGGCATACCTCTAGAATTCGAGCAGGCCCCGCCCTTCAGAGCCGTCGCACCTCGTGGGGCCTTGGGGTCCGCAGCCTCACTGGCGGCTCGTCGAGCCGACATCGCTCTCCTCCTCCAAAAGGAGGTGATCACGGAGGTAGAGGACCCCCCTTTAGACCCAGGGTTCGTGTCCAGGTATTTCCTGGTTCCGAAACGGATGGGGGGGCTGGCGCCCCATTCTCAACCTACACAACCTGAACAAGTTCCCTAGGTCTCGACCTTCAGGATGGTCACTCTGGCGCAGATAATACCATCTTCGAACACGATGGTGGTTCTGCTCTCTGACCCACAGGACGCGTTCTTTCACGTCACTATCCGTCCGTCACATCGGAGATTCCTCTGCTTTCGAGCGGAGGGATCCCTCTTCGAGTTCCAAGCCATGCCCTTCGGCTTATCTCCAGCTTCCAGGGTCTTCACCAAATGCATGGCAGTGGTGACAGCATTCCTGCGGTGCCGAGGGGTCCGGGTGTACCCTTACCTGGACGATTGACTGATAGCAGCCCCCTCCAGACGGGAGGTGGAGCGGTCCAGAGATCTGGACCTCCAGGTTTGCTCTCAAGTCGGCCTTCTCATCAACGAGGCCAAGTCGGAACTCGAGCCGAAGCAGGTGATCCTGTTCATTGGGGCAGAGCTCGACTCTCTTCGAGCCAGAGCACGGCTCCCGGCGGACAGGGCCGAGGTTCTTACCTCCTTTGCCCAGTCATTTCTGGTTGGGCAATCGCGCCCTGCCCGGGACTTCCTGCGCCTCCTGGGTTTCATGGCGGCCTGTACCAGCATGGTCCGTTGGGCACGCTGGCACATGCGCCCCCTTCAGTGGGGACTGGCCAGCCAGTGGTCACAACGCTGTGATCCATTGGACCAGCTAGTGATAGTGACCCAGGAGATGGGGAACGCTCTCCAGTGGTGGACCGTTCCGTCCCATCTGCAGGAGGGCATCCCGTTTGTCCGCCCCGAGCCGACGGTCTCTCTATCGACCGATGCCTCTCTGATGGGTTGGGGTGCCCATCTGGGGGAACACCGGGTGCACGGCCTCTGGTCCCCGCGGGAGTCCCGATGCCACATCAACCTGCTGGAGCTCCGAGCAGTCCGCCTAGCTCTCACCGCCTTTGCTCCGTTTCTCCGGGGTCAAGTGGTCCGAGTCCAGACGGACAATACCACGACCATGTACTACCTGAACCGCCAGGGCGGGACGCGCTCCATGCTTCTATGCAAGGAAGCTCTCTGCATTTCGTCTCTCGTGCGCAGCCTGGAGGCGGATCTCCTAGCCATTCATGTGGCAGGAGCCTCCAACACCTTGGCCGATGCCCTGAGCCGGATAGGAGCTGCATCTCATGAGTGGTCTCTCCTGCCGGAGGTAGTACAAGAGCTGTTCTCCCACTGGGGCTCACCTCAAGTGGACCTGTTTGCCTCCAGGGAGAACGCGAAGCTGAGGCTGTTTCATGCCCGCCTCCCTCAGCAGGGCTCGCTGCAGGGGGATGCCTTCTCGAGGCTGTGGACCCCA
This sequence comes from Neoceratodus forsteri, assembly GCA_016271365.2. Classification (NCBI taxonomy): domain Eukaryota; kingdom Metazoa; phylum Chordata; order Ceratodontiformes; family Ceratodontidae; genus Neoceratodus; species Neoceratodus forsteri. The sequence continues at coordinate 58,420,128 of JADMNL010000032.1, forward strand.
GGCCTCTCTTACGCCTTTCCCTTGATTCACAAGGTGCTTCTCAAGGCGAGGAGGGACAAGGCGCAGGTGATTCTGATAGCCCCAGACTGGCCCCGCCAGTTCTGGTACCCAGATCTCCTCAGCCTCAGCTCCAGGCTCCCGAGGCAGCTTCCAGCTCGCTCGACCTGCTCTCAGTCAGTCAGGGAAGGTGTTCCATCGGACCTTCAATCCCTGCACCTGGCGGCCTGGTTCCTGAGCGGCTAGGTTCCAGGCCTTGGGTCTTTCCGAGCAGGGTCCTCAATGTTGTTGAGGCGTCCCGTAAGGAGTCGACCAGAAAATGCTACGCCTTCAAATGGAAGAGATTCTCCATCTGGTGTCAGGGCAAGGGCTTGGACCCTTCCTCCTGTTATGTGGCAAGCATTTTGGACTATTTATGGTCCCTTTCTAGTCAAGGGCTTAGGTTGCTGACCCTAAAGGTGCACCTAGCAGCCATCTCTGCTTACCGGGCGCGGGCCGGGGAGCAGTCGGTGGCGCAGGAGAAGGTGGTCGGGCGCTTTTTCAAAGGCCTTGATCACATTTCCCCTCCGATGCGTGAACCTCCACCTCCATGGGGTTTACTGCTGGTTCTGGCAAAGCTCACGTACAAGCCATTCAAACCAATGCACAGGTGTGATCTCTCTCTCACCTGTCGTGGAAGACCGCCTTCTTGGTGGCTATCACGTCAGCCGGAAGGATGGGAGAGCTCCAGGCGCTCTGCATAGAGTCTCCTTACCTGGTCTTCCACAGGGACAAGGTTGTCCTGTGTCCCACCCGAAATTCCTTCCAAAGGTGGTGTCGGAGTTTCACCTTAACCAGGTGCTGACTCTGCCGGTGTTCTACCCCAATCACACCTCGGAGGCGAATACAGGCTCCATACACTGGACCTTGGAAGGGCCGCTATTATAAGGAGCGCATGGCTGAAATTCGGGAGAGGTTCACCAGCTGTTTGTCACCTACGCTTGAAGCAGCACCTGGCAGACCTGCAGCCAAGCGGACGATAGGCAGGTGGGTCACCTCCTGCATAGATCTCTGCTATAAGTTGGCGGCATGGAGCCTCCCAGAGGATAAGAGCTCATTCTACCCGGCATACTGCTGCATCGGTGGCTGCTTCCAGGGACGCCCTTATCCAGGAAATCTGCAGGGCTGCTACCTGAAGTCAGCACACACCTTTATTACCCATTACCCATTACCACATCGACCTTGAGTAACGCGGATGCTGGTTTTGGGGCCTCGGTTCTCCAGTCTTTATTCCCAAGTAGGGGTGTGCGCCTGCTCCCCTCCTCCCGGAGAACTGCTAGGAGTCTGCCAATAAGTGTGGATGAACAACATATCTATGTCTCTAGAAATACAGGTTGCTCACCTGTAACAGGAGTTCTAGGAATGGTATATGTTGTTCATCCACATGACCCACCCGAGCTCCCCGGCTTCAACGCACAACCTGAGCTTCCAGCGGGCCAGATCTGGCGTCATGGGGCGGAGCCGAGAGTTTTACCACCCGGGTGGGTGGGAGGAGCTAGCTTGAAGACCTTCCGGCAACATTTAAAGCGGCAAGGAACCTGCCAATAAGTGTGGATGAACAACATCTACCATTCCTAGAACTCCTGTTACAGGTGAGTAACCTGTATTTCCCGCCCGCCTTGCCCCCTGGCTCGACAACGTCCACTGGACAGCCACTCCCTACCAGGTCCAAACGGGGATGTAACCCACTGTCTTCTCTGAGGACCTACTATATCCATGAGTGTAACGCACAATTTTGTAACATTATGTAACCTGAGTAACATACAAACTACTACATTGTGTAACCTAAGTGCATCTGTTAAATGTTCCTTTTACTGCACTTGTAATGTTATCATCTGTTTTAATCTGCACTGTAATAACTGTCTTGATGTCTGCACCCCCCCTCCCCCGCGACGAGGTGCTTTTGTAAATGAGTCTCTGACTCAAAGGTTATAAAAATCTAATTTGTAATGAATAAGTAGTCCTGCGGGCTTTTACTGAAGAAGGCAACACTTTAATATGTACACCAACTGGGCCAGTGGAAAAGTCTTTGGGGCCAGTGGATTGTCCCAGCCACTAGCCCTGCTGGCTAGTGGCTGCAGGACTTAATTTCGACCCAGTAACTGTGTGTGAAAGTTATTAATGTAATGTACTAAAGTGTAATATGGAGTCACTGCATACTTACAGTGGGGTGAACAACAAGAGGGATAGGCCCAAAACTTCCTCAGGTGACGTCTAAAACAGAGAGGTCGGGATTAAAGTGTATTACATAGGATTAGATATAAATAGGAACAGGAAAGAGGGTTAAACGAAAGGAAAGCAGGGGAGACACCCTATCTAGGTTAAGGTTAAAAAATATTGTCAGGGAAAGGGTGAGGTAGTAAAAACACAGGAGTAGCAAGGCGATAGAAGGGTAAACCGAACTTGCATAGACACCAGACAGAGGAAGGTAAGGATTATGGGGGTGGTGCAGTGGTTATGGTGCAACAGTTTTTAGGGAAATCTTGTGGAGATTAAGATGCTGCCCCATATGTAGTCACCTCTCTGGGTTGCAGATGCAGGTTGCTGGACTCTGGGATGAACTGGCAAGGTCACTTCTGCCCCACCAAGTCCGACATCGCTCTCCCAGAGTATGCCTAGACAGGCAGAGCAGGTGAACCATGGTGGGCTCCAGAGTGGGGGGTGCACTGTTACCTGGAAGACTGCTGTTCACGTCCCAGCCCCCAGAAGAATACCAGACATTGAATAGCTGTTAGCCAGGCACATTGTATAATGGCTTTTTGAAATGAAGGGGCGTGGGCCACCCAAAATCGCACAGCCCCGCCAGCCATCATGGAGCGACTTTGGTATCTGTAGTGAATGAAGATGCCCCCACCCACCCACCCAAAGAGTTGCTGTGGTGACCGCGATCCTTTTAAAGGTGGTCAGCTAGAAAAATGGGGGCACTATGCACGCTATTCTTAGCGTTCCTGCTTGAATTGGTTACTTTCCTAATAAAACTCTCATGTTTTGTCATGCCCTGATGATGTTTCAGTAAATTTGCACTTTCAGACCATGATGAAATCCCACTGTCAGAACAAACAGCTGGACAAGGTCAAACTTCCCAAAAAATTCACAATTAAGCACAAAATACCAACGTCGAGCAGTCTACCCGATCCATCTCGGAAAGACAAACACAAGCTGACCAACTCGTTCCTTGCTGCAGCCAGTAAGTGCATTTACTTAACTTCTCTTTTACTTGCTGTCCAAATTTTCAAACACGGAAAGAAGCCTTTACTGCCTCCTATTCTTTAATAAGCATTAGAACCAGACTATCAGGACTCTGCTGGTCGTTATGGAGAGCTACGTGTTAAGCATCCTGTGGCATCACTAGGTACTTAAGGAGCATTTGTCACTTAGGGGCAGGTAACTCTTACCAAGGAACTGCTTGCCTGAGGAGCTCATTTAGCCCAGTAAGAATTTTTTTTATGCTGTAATTAATTAAGGACTTAGTTTGTTTCCTGTCCAGTACCTTTTGTGTATGAGCTGAGTGACCACCGAACGCTGCAGCTCTGCTCCTAAAAACAGCACTTTGACATGTGCTTGGAACTGGGGCTGCAGGCACTCTACATAGCAATCCATGATATTGGGGAAGGGGGGTGTCTCAGTATCTTTGATTGTGGTTACATATGTATGCGACTATTACAGCCTCATACGTCTGTTACTGCGGTCACACTATAAGCATGTTTAGACAGCCCTCACCCTCTCCCAATATGATGTGGATCCCTGTGTAGAGTGCCTGCAGCCCCGGTCCAAAGCACATATCATCAGAGTGCTGTTTTTAGGGGTGGGGCTTCAGCGTTAGGTTGCTAGTCAGCTTGTACACGGAAGGTACCAGCCGGGAACTAAAATGCAAGTCCTTAATTAAGACATTAACTAAAAAAAAAATCATACTGGGCTAAATTAGCTCCATGGGCAGGCAGCTCCTTAGTATGAGCTGCCTGCCTGAGGTGTTCGATCATGTCAGCTGTTCTTTAATGGCAAGTGAGGATCATAACTGGTGGTAGAGGTAGAACTGGAGGCTGGGGGGCAGTGTTTATTAGGCAGTGACATTATTTTAAAGTAACCTGTAGTAAGCAGAAATGTGCCCAGGCTTACCTTGAAGGCCTGCACTTTTAGTTGTGCTCTTTCTCCCCTGGCCCCAAGCAGCCCACCAGGTGCCAGCTACCCCAGCCCTGTCGCTCTGATTTTCTTCCAGGGCTTACTTGCGCACAAAGCAGCGTGGCCTGGGTATTTGTTGGGTGCAGGGTTACTCGGTGACCGGATGTCAGCAAGTGCTTAGGAGTCCTCCATTTTCCCATCTTTTGATGACCCCCGCCCGGTGAGTGTGCGTGCAATGCTGCCCAGATGTTCCCACACACCTTTAGTACCTGGGACATTTGCAGCCGCCACTCCTTCGCCTGTCTGAACGGGTCCCTGGCTGCCTTAACCCCAACCCGACACCACGGGCCAGGCAAACACAGGGCACTGTAACCCTTCCTCTGTGGAAGAAGAGAGCAGTCCTCTGGACGCTCTATCTAGTCTCCTCCCCACAACAGCCCAGGTCGCTAACATGGTGCGAGGTGTGGCATCCAGCACCTCATCCCTCAGTGCCACAGGTCCAGCCTAGGTTGGCACTTTATTCGTATGCACAGTCTTTACTGGTAGGCATTTAGTTTCGCTACCCTGGGAGACGCGCCTCCTAACAGTGCCCTGGAATTTTTCACCTTTTGAGAGCTTCAGGACTTGTCTAGTCATTGTCCTGAAACACACACGATCAAGCATCTATCTGTTCAATATTGCTGATACCCTTCAGTATGAGGAAGACTCCAAGGTGAACATGTTATGGGCCTCTAGTCTCTTCTCATACCTTTTAGTCTCCATACCCCTGACCATTTTGGTTACTTTGCGTTGGCCCATCTCTACTGCCCTGGATTAGGTAACCCAAAACTGCACACAGTACTCCAGGGTAAGACCTGACCAGGGCATGGTACAGTTTAAAGATTACTTCCACTACCCTGTTGGTCTGCCCCTCTTTGGTACTCCCCAACATTAGTCCTGCCTTTGTGACAACAGTAGGACACTGCATGTCTTATTTTAGCCCCTTTCTTGTGACCCCAGGTTCTTTTCCTCCTCCATTGTAGCAGAAGGAGCCATACTGTCCATACTCCCGTGAGCAGCACCTTGCATTTGGCTAAATTAATCTGAGTTCAGGAGCCTGGCCAGTGGGCCAGTTTATCTTGGCCAGCTTAGTGACCTCAGCAGGAGACTCCATCTTGCAGTGATTTACAGGGGTGAAAAGCTGTTTGTTAATTGAGTGTGAGGATTGTAGTGAGCCAGAAGGCCACAACATGGAGGTGGCTCGGGGTGGGTGGGTGAGGAGAGAGATTTCGTAGGAAAAAGGCTTGAGGTTGTGTGTGTACATATGTATGTTTGCATATATAAATATATATATATAGATATATGTGTGTGTGTGTGTGTGTGTAAAATGGAGCCATCAACATTGATAATAAATGTCAAGTTCCATAGCTTCACTTTAAAATGGCGGCTCAGATGAGTGTTGTATTTAGGGAAGAGGGACCAGAGCTTATCTCATGATGATGAAGGTCAGTAAGGGACGCTGTATATCTAGTAGTAACCCCCACATTGGCCATTCAGGCAGCAAAGGTATTTGGATGTATTTTATTACATGGCACTGTTCCTAATTTTTAGGATTTGCTGAGCACCAGTGAATATTTGCTTTGATATGTGTACCTATAGTTGTTCAATAACACTGAATTTAAAAGAAAAGAAAAACAGCAAAAGGCACTTACCATTATTCCCTTAGCTTCGCTATGATCCTGGGTTGTACCCCATCCACTTCAAGTTGCCCCATGGTTAACCTTGATGTCGTGGCCCCTGCTGGTTGATTAGTGAAAATTTAGACTTTTTCACACTCGTGTTTATTTTGATTTATTAATGGAACTAGTTCCTCTCTTCCCTCTTAAGTGTGTTTTGACATGCAAGTACGTACTTGCACTTGATGTAGTACAATGTATGTCTGATATGCTGACTTTTGCATGCCATTTTTAATTTGCTGTTGAAAAGGTGGCTTGTTTTGGACAGATGTCATAGTTCAAATGTCTGTACTTTGGGTGTTGCTATGGGAACGATCCCTATTGTGAAATGAGGGCTGGCAGCCAGCCAGTCAGAGCGCTGATGTTTGCTGGGCCATTACCTCGTGAGAAATGATGGAGATGCCTATCACCCTTAGGAGGCAAAGGGTCAAGGAAGCTGGTATCAACTTCCTGTTTGCAGTATTAAGGGAGAGTCTGATATCTGAAGGGGAAAAACCTGTGTAGGTAAACTGGAACTTCTTTACTTTATATACAGTAAACTGCAATATTTACAGCAGCAGTGCATGTTACCATTGAACATTTTGGTCTGTACATTTTAATTCCATTTTACATTGCTTCTCTCCTGTTATTTCCTTTTTCCCACAGTTTTTCTTTATCACTTTTTTTTTAAATACTTTAATAAATGCAGTGTTCCTTTTAACATGGCTGTTCACAGTTTTTATCAGTTTTCTCTGTTTTTGAACACCTGCTGATGAAAATATATTGTTTGGGACCCAGCTTGACTAGCATGCAGCAGACACTGCTTCCTGACCAGATGGAATGACCAGTATATAAAAACAGCTGAGGATACTGATGAAAACCTGAACAGAGCCATATTAAAAATGATCCTATCCTTTTGTTATTTATAAGGTTAAAACAAGTGGTAACGCACACTCCGAATCTGTGGGAAAAGGGACAGTGTGAAATACAATAAAAAAATATATAGGTCCAGATGTTTACTGTTAATATGCACTACTGCTTTAATACATCCATCCAGAAGGAAGGCAGTAGCTTTTGTAAAATGTGAAGAATTATTTTTTTTTTTTTTATTATTTTGCTACGGAACTTGTGAGACGTTATGCAATTTGTGGACCAGTGAATCATTTTTAGTGCAGTACCCAAGGCATTTATCACACGGGGCACGCTGATGTCCAAGATTGTAATTATATATGGTGCACCTCTAGAAATTGGGGTTCTTGTTCTGGGTTTTTTTTTTTTTTTTTTAGATTGGAGAATACTGTTGCTTAAGAGCCAGTAAAGGGTTTAGAAAAGGTGCAGGGAGTTGAACAAATTGAAAAGTGACTTCATGTGTTCTTGCTTAGAACTGTCACACCACAAAAATCGCCCAGAAAGGACACAGAGGCAGCACTTAGATGATTTACTGACGGTCTCTAAGCTGGAAAGGACGCTGGTACCTAGACCAGAAAGGCCACTCATCCCACCTCTCGGACATGATAAAAACCACAAAAAGCGCTTGCTGGATCACTCCGCTGAAAGAACAGAGGGTAAGGACTGGTAACTTGGTTCAACTGTGTCACGGTGGTGAGAATGCAGAGTTGCATTTAGAAAGAAATCATTGAGGTTGGGCAGAAAAGTACATGCGCAGTGGCTTGAAAGTGTTGCACGTTTTTATAACTGACTTCTGCTTTGTGTCTTTGTGCAGAGTCGAGGCATCATGCTGATGCTGGGAGCTCAGGCTTCTCAGTAAGTAGCGCACACATCCCAATCCACAGTCCTCTGGTACGGCAGCTGTCCACATCGTCTGAGAGTTCCACGCTCAGCAGCACTAACACAATGAGTGCCATCACCGCAGCGGTAGGTACACCTCTAAACAGTTCTGGAGCTGCTGGGCTACTTTGACTGGGATTTTTTTTTTAATACTGATGTTTTGTTTACTCAGTAATTAATTTTTTTTTTTCTGCATAGTTAAAAAGAAAAAAAATATGTTGAAATGAATAGAGCTGTTTCGGCATTCATCATAAAGTGACATCTTTCTACAAAACAGCTGTGCTGTCATTTGTGGCCAGTCCATTTGTCCCACAGTTTGTTTATTTGGTAACCGGGTCAGTACACTGGTACTAGGGACCTTTTTCAGGCACGACCCGGGCCATCAAGATGGCACATACTAGTAAAGTTTATTGCACGAACAGTTTGTCACAGTAAAAGCATAGATATTCATATAATTAAAAATTGTAACATATACATTTTGCTGAGGTCACGTTTTCAGACCTGCAAAGAATAGTACCTCTGTGGCAAAATAAACCTTCACTGTCAATTCCCAAGAAAAGGATGACAGAAGCAAGGGACTTGACATTTATTCTGAAAACTTCATGGGAAGGGCGCTTTTTCAATTTTGGTGAATGATGACCCTTAAACTGATTTTGTGAGGTTTGCCATAGCAAATGGGAGGTAGTAGCCTGTAGGAGTTGTGATGTGATTCAATCTCCTACCATTTAAACTGCCAAAAAGTGCTGTTTTCCCTGAAAAAAATGCTTTTAGTTTCTATGCTGTGCTTCATTTGCATAACCCGCCCCTTCTTTTTCTCAGTGCTGCAACCCCCAACCATGACATGCAAGGGAAACAAAGCTGGTTTGAAACAGAGACCTCTGTTTGTCAGTCTTGGTATTGCAGGCATCTACACTGCCAACATGGGGACTACATCTCTCAGTAAAGAAATCTTTTGTCAGCTAGATACTACATGCACAATCCCTTGTTTTGAAAATAAACATATGAGAGCTTTTGTTGTTGAAGCCACTACAGAAACGAGACTGCACCTCACAGTAAGGAAATTGGAAAACAACTTACTGTACCCACAGTGCCTTGCTACATATGTCTGCATATTAATTTTGTTTTATTTGCTTATTCAAGTGTTTCACCAGGAAGGCATACTGAGCAATAACTGCTCGCCTCAGATGCATCGGGGGTGGCAGGAAAGTGGAGCTACACAAGCACATACATGGGTACAATTGAGGAACAGTACTATAACAGTTACACAAAACACAAGGGCAATTTACGTATTAGATGACAGTAAGCAGAGACAGTAGGAACAATATGGTGGGTAAATAAAAATCAGAATAGTGTTACACATGAGACTAGAACAAAAATATAATAGGGAGTTATTTGGATGAAGAGAGACCTCTGTTGGTCAGTCTTGGTATAGTCACACTACCGATAACGGAAACTACATCTCTCAGTAAATAAGTCTTGTCAGCTAGATAATATATGCACAGTGCCTTGTTTTGAAAATAAACATATGTGAGCTTGTATTGTTGAAGCCACTACAGAAATATAAGACTGAACCTCACAGTAAGAAAATTGGAAAACAACTTATTATTGTACCCACAGTGCCTTGCTATATGTCTACTTTTTTTTGTAAACTTCATTTTAAAACGTCAGCAGATCAAACTTGTTACAGACATAACTGTTCAAGACACAGGTCTTCGCAGACAAGAGAGTATGTCAGCATCATACCTCTTGCAGTCATCACCACCAAAATGAGGGACTGCACCGCTGAGTGACACTTAAATCGTTATAATTTACCCAGAATGCCTTGGTTCTGTATGTAAAACATTGATTGTTCCCTTGCATTACATCATTCTGGGGGTGTGGCCGCACACAGAAAATTGGAGGACAGAGTGCTAATAAAACATAAAACAAAATGAGATTTTTTTTTTACAAAACACATTGCAGCTTCACCATCCGAAGCACGAATGGCATACTGTGTGAAAAAGGCATCTGTAAAACCTCACAGAATCACTTTGAGTTTAGTGCATTGAGTAAAAATGGTGCTAGCCTGTTGGCCATGTTTGTCAAACTCCTGTACCACCGCTGCTTCATAGGCTTCAAAATCATTTTTAGCAAGGACTTAAAGATGACTGGTGGCCATCTTTGTTTTTACTTCTGTAAATGAATAGCAAATTGTATTGATTACACTAAAAATTATTTGTAAATTGCAACTACTATACTGTACATAAATAACATGTAAAGATTGGTAGATCCAACCCATTAAGTGAAATGCCACTCAAGGGTGTGTGGTGTGATTCAGTATTTGCTTTTACTGGGTGGTTGAAGGCCTCCAGCTGCTCTTTTAAGTCTTTCAGGCCTCCAAGGGTGTGCCTTTGTTAAAGAATCGCTACTACTACTACTCCTAGTGTAGTATTTATTCCAAGTGTGTGTTAACTGAGCTCTTGACTCGTGGGGCCTGGGTGCAGCAGGTCAAAGTTCACATTTAAATTTCCTACATTTAGTGGAGCATGACACATTGTGATTCGCACAAGACAGTATTACTAAATGGCAGAAGCTGATCCTGTAGCCCCACATATGTATAGCGTATCTAAAATATGGAGTGGGGGGGGACAGAAGGCAACAGGACCCGTTTCTGCATTGCAGTGGGGAAGAAATGGACTGCTCTGCTAGTAGTTCTGTGCTGATTGTCACCAGGTCGTTTGCTGATCACGTTGTGTTTTAGCCTTCCCGGCTTTACAGTTGAGTAGACCAGGATCCTGCTGTGAGCATGGTGTTGCCTGTCTCTATACTGGGTACATTATTTGCTACAAGACACTGAGAGTACTTAAGTTCAGGTTGTAGCATATTGGCTGTAACAGCCCCAGTTTCTAAACACTAGCAGTCACTCCTACACCTGACTTTGCTGCTTTTGGGTAAACCTTATTTCTAGAAACACCCTGCTTAGACCACACCCATGGGGCAAAGGAAATTCACTGAATTATCTGCTTTTTGCCAGCAGCAGGTGAGAAGACGACGGGGTGAAAGTTCCTTCGACATCAACAACATTGTTATACCAATGTCGGTAGCCGCCACAACGCGTGTGGAAAAGCTCCAGTACAAGGAGATTCTTACTCCGAAGTATGAGCAGTTTCTTGTTACGTTTTATATTGTCAGTTGCATAAAGAGTAGTGCCTTTCTGTCACAGATACCTGCTCCAGTTGGAAGGCAATGTAACCTAGTGGTTGGAGTGTGTGATTGTGAACCTGGTGATTACATTTCTAATCCCGTCACTGTCACTAACTAGTGCCTTGAGCAAGTCCTGTAACCTCACTGCATAACCTGTTCTTTCTCTATACTTATCCTTCTTGAGCTTTCCATAACTACCTTCATTTTCCATCAAACACACAGATCACTCCAACCAGTGGAGAGCCTGTCAGCACTAATTTTAGAAGGCTCAAAAAACATAGAACGTTCTTACCAGTCGATGGCTTTATTTGTTCAGTAAAGAGGATTCTTGTGTAAAAGGCTATATCAAAAAATGGCTTACCACTCTAGAGACGCATTCACAGGCTTTGGTTAAGGAAGGAGGGCAAACAGTACTGAAATTCCTTAAATTAAAGGCATACAGAGTAAACGTGCCGCACAAACAGTTGGAGTAACTTATTCAGCTACCACCTGACATGTTTACAACTTTGAACATCACCCACTGAAAAATAAACTGCAAAAGGCCCTCACACATTCCATCATGCCTGCCAGTGTCTCAGCGGTCACGCCTGATGTTTATCGATGTCATCCTCTGAGCGTGATTTGCCACCCAATCTAAAGCGCTTAAATAGTAATTTATTAAAGTGGTGGTGCAGTAATAAAAGTGCTTGTGTGACGAATAGTGCTAAACAGTTGGAACTAGGAAATAACCAAGTATAACAATACATATACAGCTGAACAAGGTGGCAGTGGACAAACCACAATAAAGGAGGAAAAAGGGGTGAGGGAAACAGATAAGAGTAGAGGAGACAGTGAAGGAATAAAGGTTAAAAACATTGCAGATCAAAATATAGAAGAATTCTTATCCTGGGTGGAGTGATGTGTGTTGTTGATATATAAGCTGCACTCCTGGGTAGGTACATGTGGCAGCTGAGAGCCACCCCCCATTTGTGGTTTTTAGTATTCCTTTATTCTCTGTTAACCTCCCAGTGCATGTCTTATGGTTGGTGCAGTTGTACATGGCTTGTAAAGTGTTTTGAGCTACAGCATGTGTAAAAAAAAAAAAAAGTGCTGTATCAAGCCAAATTCTTTTCCTGAACCAATGTAAAATGATGCAGCAGAGAATGGTATGGAGAGAAAAAATGGTGCTGTATCCAGCCATTTCATTATTCATAGACCCCTGTTGTTTCATAGGGAGTATCCTCCCAGCTATTTTGGATCTCTTGGCTGTATCTCAGCACTGGAAGCCATGGCATCCCTTTAGAGTTCCTGAAATGTTACACATGTATATCTAATGTCTTGTTCATTCCAGTAGAACCAGTTATTAAAGAGTAGGCCAGTACAGTGTTGTGGGACTGGTATAGCAAAAGAACAGTTGCCAACCAATTGTAGTTTTGAATGTGGCAGCATGCTGTGTTCTGTCTCCCCACCCCACCCCACCCCAAGATCAGAAGGGGCAAATTGAAACATAAAGGTGCAGGGCTTTTTATTTATTTATTTTTAAACTTTATTTTTTCCTTTTGTTATAAGCATAACAAGTATATATTTCATATAGTAGACAAACCATTGAGTATTAGTCATCACCATTGGGAGCAACAATAGATTCCTTAATCATAGGAATTTTATGTATCCACTATATATTGTTACATCATATGGGGGTATCTAATATGATATTATATCTAAACAATTTTATATATAATCTGATTTATGCTGAGAACAAAACCCAAGAGCCACATGGCATGGTCCAAAATTGATAATATGTCCGTAGGTTCGAGTCCAGTACTTAGCCACACCCCTACAAGAAGGACTAAAGGTGCCATGTTCACAACCTGAATGTAAAAGGAAACATCCTAGCATTAAATTGCAGCTTAACTATATAACTTAGCAGCCTGGAGTGAGCAGAAACCAAACTTAAGGTTAAGCTAAATAAAGTATCTGCTTCATAACTATGACAGAGCATGTAAGCCCCTTACAGCATTGTAACTAATTTATCCTTTATCGAATAAATGGCAGTATTTGAATAAGATTGTTCATGATCCTAGTCCAGGTTCCCAAAATACTTCAGGAGAAAGAGATCACAAGGTCCATCACAATGAAGGTTACTATTACTATAACACTTAACCTTCCAAGAACCAAAAAACTAAAGTTTTATTTAAGTGGTTTCTCACTGTCGCAGAAGTCCCGGGGATCTAGGAAATTCCTCGGGGTATCACCTCCTCATCCTCATCATCCGTTCAGGCGGTTCTTTTGCGGGATTCAGCCGCCTTTCGGTCTGCCCATTTACCGGCTTCAGTAGGGTCTGAGAACAGATGTACCTTACTTTGGTGTACGATTCTAAGCCTAGCAGGATAAACCATGGTATATGGTACTCCCAGTTCTCGGAGGACTCGCCGCACTCTGTCAAACATTTTGCGGCGCTGTCTGGTAAAGTAGCTCATGTCTGGAAAAAAATGTATCTGTTGTTCATCTTGCATTAGTGGCGCTACTCTTCTGGCCTGTTTATGAATTCTGTCCCGGGCCGCCACTCCTGAAGTCACCAGCATGAGGGTCCGAGGCACCCCGGTATTCTGAGATTTGCCTTGTAAGGTTACTCTATATACTTTTTTAACCTCCCAGTCAATGTCCAGATTCTCCGGAGCTAATTTTTCAGTCAGCCAGTTGTGGATGCCTAGGGTCGGATGATCGCCTTCCAATCCCTCAGGGAAGCCTAATATCCAGATGTTTGCAGCTCGGGCTTGGTTCTCAAGGGCCTCCACTCTAGCCTTCAGGTGCTGGTTCTCCCTAATCAGGAGCGTGGTTGCTGCGGTAGAGGTATATGCCTGTTTATGGACCTCTCGGATGTCTCCTTTAATGCCCTCCACTGTCTCTTCCAGGAGCACCACTCTTCCGTTGAAATCATTTACCTTCTGATTGAGAGTAGAAACGGATGCAGTTAGGGTCTGAAGTTTTGTGACCCAGAGTAGTAATCGTCTCTCTTGAGGTATGCCTGTCCTCCTCGACCGTGGCGTCTTCAACTCTCCCGGCTCCTCCGATTGCCTTACTTTTCCCTGCCCCTCCTGAGTATTTTTCTTTCTTAGGGTTACCCATTTTGATGTTTTCTGGGTCGCTCATTTCACTGCTGCAATCCAAATTTCAGTATGTAATGTCCCAAATATAAAATAAGTTGAATTTCTCTCCAGGCTGTAAAGAGCTGGTAAAACCTGCTGCACACAGCTCGGGCTCCACAGCGCCCCCCAGGGCTTTTTAGTTTAAATAATGTAACTCTGAAATCAAGTCTGCATTTAACCAGCAGCCCTGTTCAGGGTGCTTGAGAATATGGGTAGTGTGGTTGGATGCCAAATGACAGTCCGGAGTTTCTGTCCCTTTGTACTACTGACTTGATGGACCATAGAGTATCTATTTTATTGAAAAACTGAGAATTGGATTGAGATTAAGCAGTCTCATTTGAGCAAGAATTTTAATAAGTACAAAAACATAGAGCAATAATGAAATCTCTTGCCTGTTAATATATCACTTTGAGATGGAGCTCTTGCAGCAGGCAGTAACCATTGGAACTATGTAGTCAGGCACTAGGACCCCGTGAAAAATTCTAGCTAGCAGTCTAAGTCTTGGATTACGTATACCTTTGAGCTAAGAGGTTTTTCGCAAAGGTTCCACATCAGTAGAAAGGGCAACAGTTTAAACAGAACAGTAAAGTACAGTACAGTGAAGTGTAAATGGGAGGTACAGAAATCATAATGGACAGTCAGCGTAAAACAGATGCATTATGCTAATCAGTTTCAGGCACAGGAAGATGCTTACAGTACATTAATATCATCCAACAGGCCTTGTCAAGACAAACAGGGCACAGGGTGTAGGAAGAGATATGGGAGGGTGGGCTGGGATGAGTAGAGAGGGGGTGGAAGTGGAGGGCGTGAGGAGAGGTGGAGCCAAGTGTGGGGGAGTAAAGGGGGCGTAGGGGAATGCGGGGGGAAGGGTAGGAGGCAAGAGTGCCAAGTTACTATGAAAGAGATAGAGTGCTAAGGTCGAGGTTTGGGAAAACATGGTTAAGGGAGACAGTCACAGGTGCTAGCTGTAGAGAGTAGTGACTGAAGCTTGGATTTGAATGGGCCCAGCTTCGTTTCGGAGGAGATGTCACTGTTGAAAGCATTCATCCAAAGGGGGGCCCTGTAGGTGAACAGTCTTTGCCCCTGGATGGTACAGCGATGAGGGACCTGTAGGAGTTGAGATTCAGAACCTCTGGTGCACCGTGGATTACAAGGGGGGCTTAGAAGATCTTGTACTCCAGGTGGCAAGAGGCCTAAGGTTATTTTCTTGGCCATCACGCACGTTTGGTATTTGATGCAATTTTTAAGCTGTAGCCAGCCGGTTAGGGCATAGGGGTCACACGTGGGTGAGATGGTGGGCTCCTGAGATTAGATGACATGCCTTGTTCAGAGCAGTGGAGATACGCCAGAGGGCCGTATCAGTCGCAGAGCCATCGATGATCAGTCCATAGTCAGTTACAGAAACAATAGAGCTCTGTACAGCTATCCTTAAGGCTTCAGGGGTCAGAGATCACCTGTCTGTAGAGTAGACCAGTACGACTATTTGCAGCTTTAACAACGTTCTCTATATGCACCCCATATGATAGGTTGCTGTCTATGGTGACTCCAAGATACCTAAAGAATTGTACCTGTTTCAGGGCAATACCAAGGCAGTTAGTGATAGTCAGAGGATGTTTCCTGTGCTTGTTATGGGAGCTGCTGAAGAGCATAAGCTTTGTTTTTTTTTTTTATAGTTTAGTATCAAGTTGCGATGACTATACTATTGCTCTACTGAGGCAAATCAGAGTTGTAGCTGGTTCTCAGGGGTATAGGCTCCAGGTAAGTTGTGTAAATTATGGCATCATCTTCATAGAGTAGGATTTGTTCAGGGCAGGAGCTTGGGAGACTGTTTAGAAAAAGACTAAATAGGAGAGGGCCCAGGATGGACCCTTGAGGAACCCCAGAGGGAACAGGTCTTGAGTCAGAGAGGACGTCGACAATTTTGACTTGAGTGCGGTTGTCCAGGTAACTTTTAAACCAGGCAGTGGAGACAGAGGAGATCCCTGCATTAAGTAGTTGTTCCAGTAGTAGAGGATCCTTTTGTCAAGTCAGTGAAGGCAGCACCAACTAATTGACCGTGGTCCATGGAGCTGTGTATAGAACCTGTGAATTCTGTAATGGCTGAGGTGGTGCTATGCCCTTTTCTGAACTCGTGTTGTTGGGCACATTGGATTTTATGTTTGTCAAGATATTCAGCAGGCTGGTCAGCTACAGTGAGTTCAGGAGTCTTGGAGACAGGTGGTAATATGGAGATAGGCCTGTATTTCCCGTGGTAATATGGAAATAGGCTGGTAGTTCACGTGAAGAGTCCTGTCTCCACTTTTGTAGACCGGGATAAATATGGCTGATTTCCGTGTATTAGGGAACTGTGAGAGTCTAAGTGAGAGGTTAAAGATCCTGGTTAAAGGTGCTAACACTTCCTCAAGGGTGAAGGACAGCAGTTTGGGTTGAGGGGAGTCCCCACTGTGTCTAGACTTACCAGTTGCCTTACGGATGTGTTTTCAGGCTTCATGCAACGAGACTTATTTGAAGTAGAATGGCGGGTGACTGGTCGTTGGGGGAGAGCTTACAGGATTGGCTGGGGTGACATCTGCATCAAAAAAGTCAGGTGGAAGAACACTGCTAAGGTCCATAAATGCTTTATTAAAGGTATTGGCATAGTTAGGGGGGTCCAGAGTTGTAGTCCTATCAACGTCAAAGTGGGTGATGTTTTCAGATTTTCCCTGTAACCTCTTTGATATTATTCCAGAAAGCTTTACCATTGCCCCACGTGTCAGTAAGCACTCCCTTGTAGTAATTATTTTTCTCAAGGTGGATGGACCTTGTGCAACCATTCCGCACTCTTATGTATTTCTGAATGTCCGATTGCACGCCAGTGGCTCAAGCCCAATGCCAGAGGTGATCCCTAGATTTTGTACGAGGTAATATGGTGGGGGACCATCCCTAACGTCATCCATGGTATAAAGGGGCGGTCTCCTGGCACCACCTCATGTTCCCCCCCACCGTCGACCCGTGTACCTCTGCTCCACAGACACCTCCTGCTACCAGTCGACTGCCATGCTTTGCGCAGTTACCATTTCTAGGATCGTGGATATGTTGTTCATCCACACTCTTTGGCATGTCCCCTTCAAATCTGCCGGAAGTCTTCAAACTGGCTCCTCCCACCCACCTGGGTGGTATATACCTCGGCTCCGACCCATGACTCCAGATCTTCCTTTTCCGCTGGAAGATTCAGGTTGCCTCCCTCATGCTCACGCGTTTTGTAGGCCCTGACTCTAAAACCTTTGGTTATTCAGAAAATCTACCTTGTTTGCATTAGCGATCACAAATTTGTTTCTTCGATTGTGGAAGACAAGTCTTCCCCCGGATTTTGTCGGTGTCCTTGCGGCCAGAAGATGTCTCGCACCGATCCCCACACCGCGTATATTGCCTCGGTGTTGACCATGACACCTCGAAATGCGATTTGTGTCTTGCTTTCCATCCTAATGTTATTGATGACTGTCTCGCACGCCTGAAGTTGGGGAGGCCGGAGAAACGGAACCCTACTGTGAAATCCAAGGAGGCTCGTTGTGCAGTTTCTGCAGCTGCGGGATCCGCTGAGCAATTGGAAGGCATGCAAGCATTCGAAGAGGAAGTGGCTTGGGCTGCAGAAACTACTCTGAGCTTCTTTGTTCCACTCAACCTGGGCTCCACCTTCTCAGGTTCCTTCCGAGAGTTATGCCAGTCTCTCCCAACCAAGGGAGCGGGTCCTGCGGGTATGTATTCATCTCAATCCCGTAAATGGGAGAAGAATCCGGGATAGTCTTCCTGTTGACAGAAACGTTCTTGGGAGCGTGGGGGTCTCGGTCCCAGGAACATGCGGTCTCTACTTCAGTCTGGATTGCTTCTTTGGCCACTGTCTTTTCGGCTTTGCCGTCTGATCAGTCGACCGAACTGTCTATCGACGATGTAGAAGTAGTCATCGACACAGCCGACTATTCCCTCGATCGAACACCTATTCTGACTTTCTCCGATGAGGAGACCCAGCCTGCTGGGGCTCCCATCAAGGAAGTGGTCCCTGACCCCGGGAAATCACCAGTCCTGCCGGTGTCTCCTGAGCTACAGAATCGGCCTGTCCAATCTCGATTGAGGTCTCTGACCCCCTTGACCGAAATGCCGAGGAAGAGCCATAAACGCTCTAAAAAGAGGCAACACCATCTGTCTTCCTTGGATGAGGGGAGACTTCGGTGGAAACTCCAGCGCTACGAGGACCTCATGTGGCAACAGCTGATTTTGCGGGGCACAAGCCAACTCCAGCTTCCACCCCGGCCATCAGTTGGCTTTCGCCTCCTAGGCCGAAGCAGACTCCTTCGGAGTCTATCAAGTCTGTTCCCCCGCCCTCTGAGCTGGTGAAACCTCCAGCTTGGCCTAAAACGGTATCTCCACCAATCGTGATGGAACCATTGCTCAATCAGCCTGTGGGAGGGGCTCCTTTCAAGGAAGAGGCCGGAAACTGGACTTCCCGACATTTTTCGGTCACTGTCACCCTGGACCGCCCTCAGCGGGTCGAAGGTGACCTGGGCGGTCGACCATTATATCAGGATTCCTCTGATTCAGATGTCAACAGCCTGCATTCTCATCATGCAAATGATGAATCAGCCGTTGGATTAGAGATGGAGAAAGGTCCCTCGTTTTTTCAGGGCATTCTTCATCTCATTTCTTGAGTCCACAGGGATGCCCCTGGAGCCAGTCCAAAAAAACAGAGTACCCTCTCACAGACATCCTCAAAAAAGGGGATACCCTGACGGAGGCCTTTCCTGTGACCTAGGCCATTATTGGCCTGGCCTTAGAAGTCTGGCAGCGCACTGCCTCTTGTCCAGCTGCATCTGCCCGCATGGCCCGCAAATAAGCAGTGACCATGGGGTCCCTTGCGGGGTTCACAGAGCACTCTTCGGCTGAAAGAGAAACCTCTGTGTTCAGGCATACTGGCAGTTCTGCTGATACTGACCGACCGACCTGATAGAGTTCAAGCTTTTGGACCATTCAGCCAGGAAGGTCTATGCGGTTTCTTCCTTGTGCCTTCATCAGGCAAGTTTGGCCGCCATCATGGCACACTTCTCCCACGCCCCTTGTAGGGCCTTTGGATGAAGGTCTCCCACATCTCCCCACGGACATGCAGACCATGGTCAAGCAGGTCTGGGAACAGGGCCGAGCTGTAGCCAAACAATAGCTTCAGACAGCACTGGACATTGGGGATTCCTGTGCCTGTTTGGTGGCAGCCGCCGTTGCCTCTCATTGCAGGGCTTGGCCGAGGCTCTCCTTCCCGGCGAATACTCAGCACAAACTAGCTAATGTGCCCTTCCTAGGGACCGATCTCTTCTGTTCATGAGTGGACGGTCACCTTCAGTGCATTGAGCAGTCCTGTGCCACCTGGGACACTACTTCTGCCAAGGGTTCTTCTGGCAAGAACCTGCAGAAGAAAAAGAAGCCTTTTCGGCATTCTTCCCCTGCGGCTTGGCAGTCCTCTCTTCATGGGGGACAGCAGCAGGCTCAAGCTTTGTGCCCCTTGCCCAAGCCCTCCCAGGCCCGTAAAGGAGGCAGAGGTTCCGGTCCTGGATCCTCCTCCAAGCCTGCTCAGTGACGGAGCATGGGGGGCCGGCTCCGCCCCTTCGGACCGGTGGGCTCTCGGAAGTGGTCGTTCAGGGACTGTCTGTGGAATTCGAGCAGTACCCTTAAAGCCAAGCCCATGCCCTTCGGGTGGAAAGAGTATCCGCTCAGACTCAGTCGGCTCTCCAGGACTACATCGCTCAGCTCCTCCTCAAGGAGGCTGTAGCTCCAGTGGCGGATCCTCCAGCAGACCCAGGCTTTGTCTCCAAGAACTTCCTGGTGTCCAAATGGACGGGGGGCTGGCACCCCATTCTAGATGTACTTGACCTGAATCAGTATTTCAGGTCTCTCACCTTTCGGATGGTTACTCTGTCCCAGATCATACCATCCTTGGAGCGAAACATGTGGTTCTGTTCACTGGATCTGCAGGATGCATTCTTTCACGTCCCAATCCGTCCGTCCCATCAGCGGTTCTTCCTCTTCAGGGTTGAAGGGACCCTGTACGAGTTCTGAGCCATGCTGTTCAGCCTGTCATCGGCCCCGTGGGTCTTCACCAAATGTATTGCAGTGGCGGCAGCCCATCTTGGGGGGGGGTCAAGATTTATCCTTACCTCGACAATTGGCTCCTAGCAGGAGGTGGAGAGGTCCAGGGACCTGGCCCTCCAGAGCTGCTTCTATCTCGGCCTCCTGATCAACGAGGCCAAGTCGGAACTTGTGCTTTCTCGGGTGATGGGCTTCATCGGGGCAGAGCGCAACTCTCGTCAAGCCAGAGCTTGGCTTCTGGCGGACAGGGCGGAGGGTCTCTTCTCCTTTGCTCAATCATTTCTTGTTGGGCAATTGCGCCCTGCCTGGGACTTTCTGCGCCTTCTGGGTTACATGGCGGCGTGCACCTCAGTGGTCCGTTGGGCCTGGTTGCACATGCACCCCCTCCAGTGGGAGCTGGCCACCCAGTGGACTCAGCGCCACGGTTATTTTGACCAGCTGATCACTGTAACTCAGAAGATGTGGGACGCTTTCCAGAACGGTTGCAAGAAGGGATCCCGGTTGTCCTTACGACTGATGCCTCTCTCATGGGCTGGGGAGCTCACATGGGGGACAAAAGGGCCCATGGCTCTGGACCGCCAACGAGTCCCGATGCCACATCAACCTGTTGGAGCTCAGAGCCAGTCAGACTGGCACTGTCAGCTTTCGCTCCTCAGCTCTGGGGTCAAGTGGTTCAAGTCCAGACTGACATACCATGACCATCCATGTACTACCTCAACAAACAGGGCAGCACACACTCCCGTCTGCTGTGCAGGGAGGCGCTCTGCATCTGGACCCTCTTGAGCCAGTTAGAGGCAGATCAAGCCATCCATACGGCAGCAGCCTTGAACCATCTGGCGGATGCTCTTAGCTGTTTAGGCCAGACATCCCATGAGTGGTCTCTCCAGCCAGAGTTAGCTTACAGCCTGTTCTCCTGCTGGGGCAAACAGATGGTGGATCTGTTTGTCTCCAGGGACAGCACCAAGCTGAGGCTGTTCCATGCCCGCCCCCCTCAGCAGGGCTCGCTGCAGGGGGGTGCCTTCTCGAGGCCGTGGACCCCAGGCCTCCTTCCCTCCATTTCCCTTGATCCACAAGGTGCTCCTGAAGGTGAGGAGGGACAAGGCGAAGGTGATCCTGGTAGCCCCACACTGGCCGCGCCAGTTCTAGTATCCAGATCTCCTCAGCCTCAGCTGCAGGCCCCGGAGAGGCTTTGTGCACGCCCGGACCTGATAGCTCTGAACCAGGGGAAGGTCTTCCATCCGGACCTTCAATGCCTGCACCTCACAACCTGGTACCTGAGCGGCTAGAGTTCCAGGCTTTGGGTCATTTCCAAAGATGTCTACACCATGGTGGAGGCATCTAGAAAGGAATCGACTAGGAAATGTTACAGCTTCAAATGGAAAAGATTTTCCATTTGGTGTCAGGGTAAGGGTCTGGACCCCCCTGTCCTGTTCTGTGGCTAACATTCTCGACTACCTTTGATCTCTCTCCAAAGGGGATCTATGATCATCAACCCATAGGCTGCACCTGGCAGCCATTTCTGCTTAACGGGCGCGAGCTGGTCAGCCGACATTGGCGCAGTAGGCAGTGGTTGGACACTTTTTCAAAGGCCTGGATCACATATCCCCTCTGGTGCATGTACCTCCATGGGATCTGCTGCTGGTATTGGCAAAGCTCATGGGTAAGCCATTAGAACCAATGCACAAGTGTGAGCTGTCACACTTGAGGAAGACTGCCTTCCTGGTGGCTGTCACATCTGCTAGATGGACAGGGGAACTCCAGGTGCTTTCGGTGGACTCTCCTTATCTGGCCTTCCACAGGGACAAAGTTGTCCTGCGCCCCCACCCGAAATTCCTTCCGAAGGTGGTGTTAGAGTTTCACCTTAACCAGGTGTTTGACTCTGCCGGTATACTGCCCTAATTGCACCTTGGAGGCAGAGTACAGGCTCCATACTTTGGACCCGAGACATGCTCTTTCCTAGTACAAGGAGAGGATGGCGGAAATTCGAGGAGAGGTTCGCCAGCTGTTTGTCACCTACGCTGAAGCCACTTCTGGCAGACCTGCAGCCAAATGGACCATAGCAAGATGGATTACATCATTCATGGGTCTATGCTATGAGTTGGGCATGGAGCCTCCCAGAGGAATAAGAGCTCATTCTACCCGCCATACTGCTGCATCAGTGGCTGCTTCCAGGGACATCCCCATACAGGAAATCTGTTGGGCTGCTACCTGGAAGTCAGCAAACACCTTCATTACCCACTACCACGTCAATCTTGAGTCACACCGGGATGCTGGTTTTGGGACCTCCGTTCTTCAATCTCTGTTCCCTAAGTAGGGGGTGTGTGCCTTGCCTGCCTCCTCCCAGAGAACTGGTAGAAGTCTGCCAATAATTGTGGAAGAACAACATATCCACGATCCTAGATAAACAGGTTACTCACCTGTAACAGTAGTTCTAGGAGTGGTATATGTTCATCCACACGGACCCACCTGACCTCCCTGGCTGTGTACACACAAAACCTGGCTTCCAGCAAACTAAGATCTGCCGTCACGGAGTGGAGCCAAGGTGTATACCACCCAAGTAGGTGAGAGGAGCCAGCTTGAAGACTTCCAGCAGATTTAAAGTGGAAGGGGACATGCCAGTGTGTGTGGATGAATAAGATATACCTCTGCTAGAACTACGGTTACAGGTGAGTAACCTGTCCCCACCCCACCCCATCCAATTTACTGAATTCATCATATATGTCTACCCAGCCAACTTCATCTACAGACTGGCGGAAATTGAAGTGCTTGTACGGCAAGCAAATCCTGGCAAAAGACGGCTATTCGGCCTGCCTTCTATGCTTAGGCCCAGACCACAAGCCAGATGCTTGCCCGCATTGCCTCAGCTACAGTAGGAGGACCCGCATCCTCCTCCTGAAGACCTTGAAAGCCTACCTCCTTGAATAGCAAGTGGCTGCCATGCAGACTATGCACTCGGGGCACAGCTTGTCTTCCTTCTCGGCCAAGGACTCCTCCCTTAGAGAGAAGAAATCAAGCGGGAAGCACCATCAGGACAAGGATAGGTCCAGATCAGAATCCCAATCCAGGTCTCCACACAAGGTTTCCAAAGTGTCATCTCGACACGAGTTCAGACTCTGCCTCTCTGGTTTCCCTTACTCTTCCTGGATTACCATCGATGAAGCCTCCCGCCTCTACCCAGGCGTCGGGGTGGGGGGGTATTCCGGGCTAGGGTTTTCCCAGGCATCCGTTTCCCTGGCTGTTAGGCCCCACAAGCTTTCGCAATGGTCTCAGCCAGAAGGATCAGCCCACACTTCGTCGGGCGGCAGGTCTGAGCCTGCCATCTGCAAGGCCCATTGCCTCAGGGTCGTCTGACAAGACAACGGTCCAACGACACCAAGAGGAGACAGGAACACGAGCGCCACAAAAAACCGCTCTCACCTTCCAAGCCATCAGTCAGCTGGGGCTCCGGACTGACAGCAGACAACGCCCACTGACTCCACCTCTGCTGAACTGGAGCAGACGACACCCTTCAAGCGGTCTCCTGACTGGCAGTGCTCTAAAAAGTCTCCAACCACAGAGCAAACAATGGTAGACCTGACGCCTGACTCTGAGAGGGCCAAAAACAAGGTGCCACACGCTTCATCGCTACACCCCCACCCCTCGAGAGCCAGATGACTAGATGCCAGGGCACTCGACACCAGGGGATGAGACACCACCAGTCCTGACGACAGGTGAGACTAAACCGATGGGTCCAACACCAGGTCCCTTGGATGCCTCTATCCCAAAGCCAGACCCATCGACGACCCCCATGGTACTTCTGACTCAGGTCGGTGCTCTGTTTACCAGTTAGTGGAACACAATCATAGGGGAGGTATTGCCCAGACTGCCGGTGCCGAACCCCACTGCCACGAGGACCCCTACGTCAACTCTGCCTAGGCAACCGACCCCTCCACACGGAACGCCTTCGCCACCCCCGAAGCCAGCTCTCCCAACTCCAGGTGGCGATGGACCGGAGTCCCCCGGACAACAGAAGCACGGCCGCCAACCCATCATCCAGATCCTCCTGTAGACACCGGAGTTGGTCTAGCGGACACCGATCCACATCTTCAGAGGAGTCCAGCGGAGGCTTCTCCTCTTACAACTTGTCAAGAAGATGACTTGTCTCTTCCTTCTACGGATCAAAGGAGGGATTCCCCAAGGTCTCCTCCGGACGATTCCAGTTTCCTAGATGTGATGAGACGCATTCAGTTCCTTAACCAGTGGGAGACTGAAGATTTAGACCCCGAGAGGTGCCATCTGGCAAAATTCCTTGAGGCCACTGACTCAAAACCCTTGGTCATCCCACCATCAGTGGATCCCTTTCAGGATGTTATGAAACTAACCTGGAAGTACCCTTCTGTAACCTCTGCAGTTCGTAAGAAAGCGGACTGCTTATATAGAACCCCTAGGGAAGAACCACATTTAAGCAAGTAACTGAAAGCGGACTCTGTAGTCCTTAAGGCCGCACATGGAAGGACTCAGCAGCTGAAGCATATGAGCTCCCAACCACTGGATAAGGAGTCCAAAAAGATTAACCAATTTGGCCGTAAAGTCTACTCATCGGCCACTTGTATAGTCCGGTCACTAAATTTTCTGGCACATATGGTTATGTATCAGAAGCCTCTCTGGAACAAAACTATGGACCTGGCTAGGTTACAGCCTGACTCCCCTAATAAGATGGGTCTCTTAGCCGTCCAACAGTCTGGTGCTGATGTTGGCAAACACGTCCTCATGCTCATATGACTTGGCAGACACTGCTGCTAGAGCAGCCACCACCGGGGTATGCCTCTGGCGCTACTTGGTTGAGGGTCTCTGGCTTCCGGCAGGATTTGCAGGATGCTATCCTGAATGCCCCATTTCAAGGATCAGTTCTTTTCGGCCAGGAAGAACCCCCTGACATGCAGGATGCATACCTACACATAAAAATCCTGCTGTCCCATAGAAAGTACCTTCGCTTTACCTTCCAGGGCGAGCATCATCAGTTTTGGGGGCTGCCGTTCGGCCTCTCCTCAGCACCTAGAGTACTCACTAAGTGCCTGGTGGTGGGGGCAGCAGCGCTCAGGAGGCAGGGACATTACATCTACCTCTACCTCAACGACTAACTTCTGACAGCTCCCTCAAGGGACCAGCTGTGTCACACACTGGAAAGTGCTTTCCGACTGTTCCAAGACCTGGGAATCGCCTTGAATCTTTCCAAGTCATCCTCCTGGCCCAGTCATAGATTATAATACATAGAGGCCATCTTGGGCACTGTCCAAGGGAAGGTCTTCCTCCCGTCTGACAGGGCAGATCACCTACAGGTGCTGGCTTGGAAAATCATCTCCTCAGGCCAGATATCAGCCAGAACATGGCAGCCACCATCGCAACAGAACCCTTAGCTTGTCTCCACATGAGTGCTTCAGTGGAACCTCGGTACAGTGGGATCAGCGTTTGGACTATCTCGAGCAGCAAGTTTGGATAGTCAGTGCAGTGCATCAGACTTTGGAATGGTGCCTCACCCTCTCCTGACTACAGACCGGGGCTCCTTTTCAAAGTCCCAGTCCTCAGCAAATCCTGACAACAGATGCCTTGGGACTGGAGTGGGGTGTGCATTTCAGAGAAAATTTGACAAGAGGGACGTGGACTCCTTGGGAACGCAGCCTCCACATCAGTGTGTTGGAGACGAGAGCCATTCTGTACGCCTTACAGGTGTTTGACAAACCTCCTCCCAGGCTCCCTATTGATCCAGACAGCATGTCGGTGGTCTTTTACATAAACAAGCAAGGGGGAACTCGCTCCTGTCCCCTTTGCAGAGAGGCCATGAAAGTCTGGTACTGGGCAGTGGAGCACTATCAGGAACTCAGTGGTTCATGTTTTAAGAGTACAAAACACCTTGGCCAGCAGCCTAAGCCGCTCTAGGTGTCAGGCCCACGAGTGGGAACTACTACGCGGGGTAGTAAGACGATCTAACCAAAAGATGGGGACTTCCAGAACTGGACCTCTTCGTGTCCCCACTCAGCACCAGACTGTACAGTTTCCAGGGGCTGGTGTTTTCTGGCAAGATGCGGTGTCCCTCTTTTGGACAGGGAGGTTTCTTTTTGCCTTCCCTCCCTTCCCACTACTTCACAGAGTACTGCTCTAACTTCAAGCAGAATGAGCAGGCATGATTCTCATAGCATCATTCTGGCCTCGGCAGATTTGGTTCCTATTGCTCCAGCAATTGGCAATAGGACCTCGGATTCCTCTGCCCCGTCCTCACTTGCTCTCCCAGGAGCCAAGGACTCTTGTACACCCGGATCTCAAGTCTCTACACGTCAGGGGGCAGTCCTTCACCATAGACTGCTAGCTAGAATTTTTCCGTGGCATCCTAGTGCCTGACAGCATAGTCTTAATGGTTAGTGCCTACTGCAAGAGCTCTTCTGAAAGATCTACTGTTGTATAGCTTTTTATTCTCCAGGGCAGGCTGGCACTCCGCTGCATCCTCGACTGGCAACGACCTCTCCTGAACCCTGCTTGCTTCAAGTTGTGTCATGGATTGTGCCCCGGGGCATGCGTGTCGATTGGTAGTCCTGTCCTTCAAGTTGCTCACACTACACCGTCACCTGGTTGTGGTCATAGAGCGGAGTGGCTAGCCCTCCCTTTCCCAGAGAGCAGTGCATGGATACCCCATCCTCTTGTTCTCCCACCCCACTTCAACCTGAGTCCACTCCCAGACCCAGGTTGCTGGTATGATGGGTGGGGCGGTAGTAGTTTTATCTTCTTCCGCCCCACACATCCTTGGCGGAAATGCATGTGGAGGCACCCACACGCCACACACTGTGGGACTCCCCACCCTACCAGTTGCCCATAGCTACCTGTGCTGCCACCAGACATCCACCCGGTGATGGCGGGACTGCGGAAGTGCAGCCTTCTTCCCAGGAGAGGAGAGTGACTGTGAGGCTGCTCAATCCTGCTCCAACCCCCCGCCACCCCTACCTACCTGAGGTCGTTCCCGAATCCAGGTCACTAGCATAGCGTGAGGTAAGGCATCCAGCGCCCCGGGCCGGCTAGCAGTTTCTTTTAACATCCCTCTTTGTCCTGTCGAGATCTTCAGATGCCATGGGGGCTGGCTTCCTTTCTTTTTGGTTATTTTACACCATTTAGAAGTGGTCTGTGAAAGATGCCTCATAAATAAAACTGGTGTGGTACACATGCACGTGTGTGCGTTGTTTGTGGCATGTTTGATGAATTAATACAGTACATAGATGGGTAGTAAGTGCTAAATCTTACTTCGAGGGGGCTCTTGCAGCAGGCAGTAACCATTAGAACTGAGCCACCAGGTGCTAGGACCACATGGAAAACTTCTGGCTGGCAGTATTCAGCAGAGGACTGCCCCCGACATCGGCACATTGACGTCCGACCTATGGTATAAAAGGAGGAAGTCCCCAGCCCATCTCCAGTTCTTTTCCCGCCATCAACCCGCACAATTCGGACCTCCACAGATTCTTCTAGTCGACCGCCATTTTCATCTTATTTAGACCACAATTTATTTTAGTAATTTAACATCTTTATTTTTCTCCCAAGTTCCTGTAAGTCTTCTCCAGTAACGTCTTCTGACTGACGAACAAAGTGTACCTGCAGCAAGCAGATCCTCGCTGAGGATGGACACTCCTTGTGCCTGCTCTGCCTAGGTCCTAACCACGGCACTGAGGCTTGCCAGGAGTTTAAGCAGGCCACAAAGAGATGCCGTTCAAAGACCCTTCAGTCTTTCCTTCTATAGCAGAAGTTAGCGACGGTGGAGAAGGCCAGGACAAAAGCTCTTCTTCCTCCCACAAAGAGATGATGTCTGGTGGAAAGCTCAAGCACTGGGATAAGGATCCGCCCCAGTTGGTTTCCCACTCCAGGTCACCGCATAAGTGAGCAGCCACTTCTGGGCCTTCCTCCTGTGGGAGGTCGGTCCCACCTTCATCGGCAGCCCTCACTCCTTCCAGGCTGTCCATGTCTTTGCTTTGGATGTCATCCCAAGCCCTGAAGCTCATGCCCCTCTTCTATGTGGGTTCTCAACCAGGTGGCTTGACTGGGTCTTGAGGAGGTCTCAGCCCTTGGTCTTGGCATTGCCTATGTCAGTCCCGTGTTCAGGACTGATGCCTCTAAGCAACGCCCACAGCATGCTAGCCTCTCCGTCACAAGTGATACTATTATCTCCGATGTGGCCTTCCACCCCTACACAGGCTATAACATTTATTCAACAGCATCAGCCCCTTCTCCTCACCCGGCGCTGGTCACTCCTTCCGGACAGCCACAGTAGATGCTGGGTCCTTCGTGACACTTCGCCTTTGGTTCCTCAGGGACCAGTGCCGGAACCTGCAAGGCTACTGGGACAGACTCCAGGGGATCAGATTCCTTCCCAACCAGCGCTGCCTCCCCCTTCCACCGCCCTTAGACTGCACTGCCCTGTTCAGGGCTTTGTGAGCAAGGAATCCTGGAAATGGCTTCCTACCCCACCTCTGAGGGAACCTCCCTCTCATTGGTCCGGATTATCCCTCCCACTCCCCGGTTCCTGGTGAGGAGTCAGACCGACGTGAGAAAGACCGCCATCCACCGATCCTGGTCCCGGACTCTGAACTGTCCGGGGGGGGGGGGGAGTCCAAGGAGGACTCCCAGTTATTCTCCAAACCTGAGGGACCCAGGGATACGCCCAGATCACCTCCTGACGATCCAACTTTCCTGGGCATCATGAGTCATATTCAGTTCCTCATGGACTTGGACTCTGAGGAACTGGACTCAGAACGCCAATGCCTGGCAACTTTCCTCCACAAGGACACACTGCTTACTGTTACACCTACCCTTTTTGACTCCTTCAAAGATGTGAGCAGGGCCACCTGGAATCACCCATCTTCCGCCCTGGCCCTGCCTAAGAAGGCAGACAGGCTTTACCAACCCCCCAGCGACAAGCCTTTTTACGGGGAGTATCCCGTGGCTGACTCTGTGGTCATGAATGCTGCTCATGACCATGCTAAGAGACCCAGGCACTTCAGCATGCAGCCTCCAGACGAGTCTCGTCTGGTGGATTTCTTGGGCAAGAAGGTCTATGCCTTACCCACTTTGGCTGTTCAGTCCTTGAACTTTCTAGCTCACATGGTCCAATACCAGAATGCCCTGTAGGACAAGGCTCTAGAATTGGTGCAAACCCTCCCAGATGATGCTGCTAAGTCCCAGTTGACCCAGCTTCTGAAGTCGGGGTCAGACATTGGAAATCATGTCTTCAGGATGTCCTATGATACTGCTGGCGGGGTGGGCAGTGGCCACGGGTGTTGTATTCGACGCCATTCCTGGCTTAGGGTTTCTGGCTTTGCCCCTGATGTGCAGGCCAGTATCCTTGATGCTCCTTTCAGGGGGTCGGTCCTCTTTGGTGAGGATGTTCAGAATATTATCTCCCATCTGCAAGAATCTGGCCAGGCCCTGAAGACGGTATATTCTTTACATCGTTCTCAGCCAAAACCCCAACAGCGTCGGCCCTTTAGGAGGAACCAGCATCCACAGTCCCAGGGATAGCAGCCCAGAGGAGCTTTCAAATGTAAGGCCCCTACGCGGGTGACAGAGCCTCGGCCCCTAGAGCCTTTCTGCCGTCCTGTTCTCTCCCCCCTTACCAGGCAGAGGCAGTGGGAAATCGATCTCCTTTACCTGGATGGAAGGTGCAGAATCTCCTCGGATCAGTGGGTGCTTCAATTAGTAGAAAGGGGTCATATTCTCGAATTTTAAGAGACACCCCAAGACATTCCTCTCTTGTACTCCCACTATCCTCCAGATCACATTGCACTTATCCAGGCACTGCTGAGCAAAAAGGCCCTAGAATCTGTTCCCATAAATCAAAGGGGAGAGGGTTTCTATTCCCATTTCTTCCTGGTCCCAAAGAAGACCAGCAATCTGAGTCCAATCTTGGATCTCAGCCACCTGAATCTATTTATAGAATACAAACGCTTCAGGATGGTTCTGATCCTCCCTTGAGAAGATTAGCGCTGCTCCCTGGATATGCAGGATGCCTACATCCACATCCAGGTGTTCGGCCTCACAGGAGGTTCCTACGCTTTTGCTTCCAGGGGAACCATTACCAGTTCAAGGTCATAACCCTTCGGCCATTCCTTAGCACCTTGAGTCTTCAAGTGCCTGGCGGTAGTGGCTGCTGCCTTCAGGAGACTGGATCTTTCTTTCCCTACCTCGATGATTGGCTCCTCACAGCCCCTTCCAGAGGCCAGCTGTTCTGGACAATGGAAATCACCTTCAGTTTGTTTTTCCGACACTGGCTATCACCCTGAACCTGCCCACGTCCTCCCTTTGGCCAAATCAGACTGCAGTTCATCGGAGCAATCTTGGATTCAGCTCATGGCAAGGCCTTCCTGCCTCCAGACAGGAGCAGATCGCCTGAGAGCTCAGGCCCAATTGGAGTCTTCGTCACATCAAGTCCTGGCCAAGTCATTCTTCAGGGCTCTTGGGGCACATGGCCGTTGTCACTGTTCCGCTTGTCCGCATGTACATGGGGGTGTCTCAATGGACCGCACAGGTTCAGTGGGACCAGTGCAGACACGATTTGGAGCGGCAAACGCTGTCTTGGTGGATGAACCCTTCAACCTCCTTAGAGAGGTCCCTTTGCGGGTGGAATCTCCCAAGTCAGATTCTCATGACAGACATGTCCTGTGTCGCCTGAGGTGCCCACTTGGCAGACCCATAGGGGACCTGCTTTCAGCAGGAGCAGCATCTCCACATCAGTGCGCGCAACCCTCCTTGCCTGTCTGGCCTTTCAGACTCTTCTCCTCCTGGGCCCTCTTGATCCAGACAGCATGTCAATAGCCTATTATATCAACAAGTGGGGGGGACTCATTCGTACCCCCTGTGCAGAGAGGCCATGAGACTTTGGCACTGGGTCATAGAACACAATCTGGTTCTAGTGGCAGTTCATGTTCCTGGCGTCAGACGTCCTGGCTGACAGCCTAAGCCGGTCCAGGTCGAAAACACAAGTGGGATCTTCTGTCCTCTGTGGTCGAGGATGTCAACAGATGGGATCATCCTGAGTTAGACCTCTTTGCATCCCCACGCAATTCAAAACTGCCCAATTTCTGCTTGCTAGATCCAGGGCCTGGTGTTTTCTGGCAAGATGTGTTGCCCTCTCTTGGACAGGGAGGTTTCTGTATGCATTTCCTCCCTTCCTGCTTCTGCAGAGAGTTCTCAAGCTCCAATCCGAGAGGGCAGACATGATTCTGATAGCTCCTTACTGGCCGCGACAGATATGGTTCCCCTTGTTGCAACATCTGGCTGTAGAACCTCCTCTTCCTCTGCCCCTTTGCTCGGACCAGGGTGACCAGATTCACCCAGACCTCAAGTCTCTTCATCTGCATGCGTGGCTCCTTCAGACTTAGCCATTGCAGGATTTGGGGTTTCCTCTAGGGTGGCAGATGTTCTGGTGGCCACGAGGAAGCCTTCCACCAGAGCCACTTACGCCATGAAGTGGGAAGCGATTTTTCCATCTGGGCTAATGCCTGGCATTTGGATCCCTTCACTTGTCCAGTCAGGCTCATTCTGGAGTACCTCCTTTCCCTGTCAGACTCCGGTCTGGGTTACTCCTCTATCAAGGTGCACCTTTCTGCCATTTGTGCATACCTTGCACCCATTGAGTGCAAAAATATTGCTCAACTGGACCTGTCCCCTACCTTCTTGCTGGGCATTCTTTATTTGAAGCCTCCCATTAGGGACCCGGTCCCGTCATGGGATTTGTTTATTTTGGAGAAGCTCAGTCTTCCTCCCTTTGAACCTGCCACAAACTGCACTTTTTGTCATGGAAAACGTTGTTTTTAGTTGCCATTACCTCAGCTTGGAGGATTTCCAAGCTTCATGTTCTTATTTGTAAGGAGCCTGACTTGGTTTTCCACAAAGACAGGGTATCTTTGCAGACAAAGCCTAAGTTTTTGCCTAAGGTGGTGTCCGAGTTTACTTTGAATCAATCCAGCCACCTGCCTGTTTCTTCCCCAGTATTCTAATCAGGGAGGCTTTACTTCATACTCTAGATGTTCATCCGATGCCTCATTTCTATCTGGACCACACCTGCCCTGTCCGAAAATCTAACTAGTTTGTTTTGTTTGCCCCCAGGAAAGAAGGGACTCCTGTTTCCAAACAGTGTTTAAGTGGTTAGCTAATTGCATTGATTATTGCTACTGCTAGTATGACAAGCCTTTGCCAGGTCAGAGGTCATTCTGCTAGGCGCATGGCTACCTCCTTTTAGAAATGTATCTGCTGCAGATATTTGCACAGCCCCACTTGGGAGTTCTGTCAACGCTTTTTTCAAGCATTCAGTTTGAACATTGTCTCCAGGCGTAGAGCCAGTTTCTGCCTTGCAGTCCTCCAGGGCCTCCTGCTATAATGTTTCTATGACTGCTGCTGTCCTCCTTCCAACTGACTGAGTCTATTCCTCTACTGCTTGGGATTCAGTCCTTATGGTTATTGCCTGCGGCAAGAGCCCCCTAGAAGTAAGGTAGTACAGTTACGCAAGAACTTACTGTAACAGTAGATCTTTGAGAGGAGCTCTTGCAGCGGGCATTACGTTCCTTCCCTCCTTCCCCCTGTTGGCTGCTTCTTCCTCGCAGCTCTTTTGCTTTCCTCGTTTATGAGGAACCTCCTCGGTTCTCCTATTTCTACACACATGGGGGTTTCCGGGAGAACTGGGAATGGGCTGAGGGACCGCCCCTTTTATACCATAGGTCAGACGTTGGCGCGTCAACGTCTGGGGTGGTCCCCCGCTTAATACTGCTAGCTAGAAGTTTTCCATGTGGTCCTAATGCCTTGCAGCTCAGTCCTTATGGTTACTGCCTGCTGCAAGAGCTCCTCTCAAAAATCTACTGTTACGGTCAGTTCTTACGCAGCTACTTTTTCCTGTTAAAAATGCCAATATGCAGTTTGTGATTTAGAAATGTTTCGGAGTTCAATAAAAGATTTGCATTTTTTTTGTTACAGTTGGCGTACAGTGGACATAAAAGCTACAGAAGTGAATTCCGATGATGATCAGGAAGAGGTAAAATGTTTATTGATGCTGTTTCTATTTAACCAGCCAATTTTAAGAGGGCTTAATTGGTAATTATATGCCTTCTGTGTAAGTGAGGATACCTTCAGTGCAGGTAACCAACTGTTAAACTACATTCATTTTTTTAAATATATTTTATTGCATCAGTGAATAACCGTATATAAAACTGTTCAGTCTGGACTGTATTCATTTCATCCATCTTTGGAATGTTAAAGGCACTGTGTATAATCCCAGCTGTTCGCTGTCCTACCTTTCTCTGTTGTAGACGTGAGTTGGCAATGCCTACTTCTTAATGGCATTCAGTAAACCAGAAAGTGGCTAGATTCATAACTGGGAGTTTAAAACAAAGCAAAAGGAGATTGAAGTCGGGTGTTTGTGGAAGATGCGGGATTAGTTGTCATGGAAATGGTAAAAGCTTTCCTTTTATCTACAGTGCATCTGGGTATGGTGACTTTCTCACAGTTCTGCATCTCAAACATTGGAAGAGAGAGAGACTTGGCACACTGTTCTGAGCAGACTAGATCCCACTTCCATGTTCACTCAGTTGCCACTCAGGAAAATACATCCTAGCTCTTAGCAGTGTGTTGACCGCGTGGAACAGGAACTGGACTTGTTCACCCCAGAATTGCTACTTTCAAACAACATGAAGTCTTGCTGTATTCTGACTAATTGCAGTTAGCCCCAGCACTTGAACTGCCCAGGAGATGAAAGGGTTAAAGTCTATGCCAGGCATAGAACGTTCATCTCAAGCTCGGTTTTCAAACCTCTGTCCCAGGTACTCTGAAGCGCAACTGTCAGATTCTTTACTCCGCCTAACTGAGAAGTCGCTCCGGAGATCCTCTCCTACACTTCGGTTTGGTAGCAGTAAATCTTTTTTTTTTTTTTTTTTTTTTTGTTTTGTTTTGTTTTTAAATCAACCGTTTCCTTATTTTGTGGTCTTCACATCTCTGTCCCGGTACATACAGTAAGTGTATTGTAGGTAGATAGAATTGTATAATTGCTGAAACAAATTGTTTTGCTTTTCAGTTCCCCACTGGTCGGTCCGGTCAGGAATCGAAGTAGTAAAAAAAAAAAAGAGAAAAAAAGAGTGTGTGTGTTCCGGTACCTATCAGTTCCAGAAAAATATGTTTAACTTCAGGGGTTTTCAACTGACCCATGACACAGTTGGAAACTATAGGTTTTATGATGCATACAAGCTACGCTGTTAAGGGTGACTTTTGTCGAAAACCCAAAAGAAAACCGAACCACGGGGTTTCAGCACTGCACCAAGTGTGGGGAGGCCTTTGCTAAGGCCGATCCCCACCTCATCTGTGTTTTATTGTCTGGGGTTTGACCACCTCAAGAAAGACTGCCAAATTTTCAGATTTCCCTATATCTACTGCTGAAAAACACTTGAGTATGCTTAATGAAAGGGAGGCCGAGAAGTCCGCTGATCCGGATGGCCAGCCTGGTTTGGTTTCGGCCGAACTGGAGGGGGTGCCTACTGACCTGGACGATACCCCCTTGGGCAAGAGGAGAGCCAATTGTGCGGAATCGATTCCTACAAAGAAAAGGCGCAAGTCGGCCGGTTCGGATCCCGTTTCTCATGTTCCGACCGCCAACGAAATTGCCAAAGCGATTGCTATAGTGCAGCCGATTCGCCCAGTTCTGATCGAACCAGCACTATCTTGAGGACGGTCGGTTCAGTCGGACTGACAAGCTTCCAATTATGACCCTGAAGCTTTTTATGAGAGCTAATGGGAAGGAGAAGATTATGAGGACCTGGATGAGCCTATCGAACCGGACATCTCCCAGGCTTTGAATCCCCCTTCCACTACCTGTTTTACAGGAAGGTGGCTGACGCTCTTCAGTTCCCTATGGAGGAAGCCGAACAGGATCAGGAGGAGCTTGACTATGTTGAGATGATGGACTTCCCAGAGACCAAAAGGGTGTCTGTCCCTCTGCATAAGTCCCTGGGGAGACAGACCCAAAAGATCTTACAAATGCCAACATCCATACCCCCTGTGGATAAGAAGATGGACAGGAGGTATGCTTTGTCAGGCCCTGGGACGGAATTCCTTACTACTCGCTGCAGCCATGTTGGGGTAGTGCAAGCTGCAGCCTGTGACAAGGCTAATATTCCTCTGGCATCTCACCCCCCAGATAAGGATTCCAGGAAAGTGGATGCCATGGCAAAAAAGCAGTACCTGGCATCCTCTTTGGGACTCAATCAAATTACATGGCATATACGGTCAAATACCAGAAGTCTAGGTGGGATACGATTCTGGCACTAGCTTAGAATGCCCCTCCCCAGCTAGCCAGTGAGCTGGAGCAGGTGGCTGTAGATGGCATCGAAGCTTCCAAGGTACAGTTCCGTGCTGCTGTAGACTTGAATTATGTCTATTCTCAGGTTATGGCTACATCGGTTTCCATGAGGAGATTTGCCTGGCTCAGGTGCACCAGCTTGTCTCAGAATACCCTGACCAAGGCCATGGCTTTTCCTGTCTCTGGTAACTCTCTGTTTGGGGAACAAACAGAGGCTTACATGAAAAAGATGGACGAGTACAGGACTACATACAGGAGTGCTGCAGCCAAAGAGAAGCAGACCACTCCTCAAAGGCAGCAATCTAGGTCTGGCAGGGGCAGGCTTTTTTAACGGGCCCAAGCCTCCTCTTCCTTTCAGCAGAGGGGTTCTTTAGGGGAAGAGGTAGAAGGGGGATGACAAGGGCTGCATCCTCATCTGTCTAAGTCCACTACTAAGCAGACACCCTAATGGGTCGGTCAGGGTCGCCTCACCAATCCCTGTAGGGGGTAGCCTGGCTCACTTCTTCCAGGCCTGGAAGTCTGTCACTTCAGACAAATGGGTTCTGGAAGTGGTGAGCCAGGGCCTTGCTCTGTTTCACCGGGTTCCCAAGGCTGGGGGCAAAGGTCTTTCCCTCTTCCTGTTCAGAGGAAGCATAGGCTTTGGAGACAAAAGTCTCATCTCTACTGCTCCTGCGGGCAGTGGAAAAGGTGCGTCTCATTCACAGGGGAAAAGGATGGTACTCCAGGTACTTTCTTACCCTAAAAAAGATAAGCGAGTGGCGACCCATCCTGGATCTGTGATACCTAAACAAACAAATCTTAAAGCCAAAGTTCAAGATGGTGACTCTGAGACTAATTCTTCCCTCTCTCAGACCAGGAGGCTGGCTACCATCCCTAGATCTCAAAGATGCCTATTTTCACATACCTGTCAGGCAGGCCCACAGAAAGTACCTCAGATTCGAACTGCCCTCAGGCCATTACCAGTTCAGAGCAATGCCTTTCGGTTTGACATCTGCTCCAAGGGTGTTCACCAAGTGTCTGGCAGTGGTAGTGGCCTTCCTCGGAAAGCAAGGCATCCTGCTGTTCTGTTATCTGGATGACTGGCTTATAGCAGGCCAGTCCCCAGACCAAGTCAGGTCACATCTAAAGGTCACTCAAGATCTTCTGGAATTTTTAGGGTTCATCCTGAATCTGGAAAAGTCAGTTCTGGAGCCTTCCCAGCTTCTCACATTCATAGGTGTGGAGCTGGACACTGCAGGCCAAGGCCTTTCTTCCTTCCCCAAGGGTCCAAACTCTCATCAGTCTGGCCTCCTCTTTTCATCCACATGTGTCTCGGCCAGCCAGGCACTTTTTACAGCTGCTGGGCCATATGGCAACATGCACTGCAGTGGTGCAAGGTTTCAGATGAGAGATATTCAATTTCACCTCAGAGCTTTTTGGTCTCAAAGGAAAGACTCCTTCTCCAAGTTGGTTCCAGTGTCCCTGACTCTGGTTCAGGCCCTCCAGTGGTAGTTGGAGGAGGACAGTTTGAGGCAAGGAGTTCCCTTCCTCAATCAGGTGCCCACAGTAATGCTCACCACAGATGCTTCCCTACTGGGGTGGGAAGCTCATCTGGATCAGCACACAGCTCAGGGGACGTGGTCCCCTCAGGAGTCCCTTCTGCATATAAACCTACTCGAACTCAGGACTGTCTTTCTGGCAGTTCATTCATTTTCGAACATGATCCGGGGGGGAAAGTGGTGCAGATCAGGACAGACAATACCAGAACCATGTTGCACATCAACAAGCGGGGCAGAGGGGGTACTCTGTCTTCGGCCCTGTGCACCGAGGCCATGAAAATATGGTCACTATAGCTTATTCCCTGCAAGCTTCCCTGATTGCTGTGTGTCTCCCAGGAAAGGACAGTGTACTTGCAGATGCTCTCATCAGGACTTCTCAGGGTCACCACGAGTGGTCCCTGGCCCCCCTCATTCTTCAAATCATTTTCAAGAGATGGAGCACTCCAGAGATAGATCTCTTTGCAGCCTCGGACAACCATTAGCTCCCCTTGTTCTGCTGCAGACCCTCTCTTCTGGGGTCTGTTCCTCTGGATGCTCTCCTGTTAGACTGGACCAACAAGTTTCTCTGCTTTTCCTCCCTTTCCTCTGATATTCAGAGTGCTGGTCAAGATCAGGTCCCAACCTTGCACAGTGATCCTGGTAGGCCCGGACTGGGCCAGTCAACCTTGGTATCCTCTTTTGTTTTCACTGTTAGTGATAATACCTCTGTGCCTTCCCAGATGGTTCAGTCTCCTCACTTCTTCTCAGGGAAGGATTCTGTATCCCAGCCTTCGTTCTCTGACTCGAGGCCTGGCTCTTGAAGAGCTAGGGTATGCAGGTCTCAATCTTTCCCAGCCAGCTCTGGATATCCTTAAGGCTAGTAGAAAGCCTTCCACCAGAAAGACAAACAGCTCCAAATGGAAGAGGTTGGTTTTGGTGTGCTCAGAGGCACATCCAGACGGATTCAGCTGATGTTGCCACTGTTCTGGATTATATGGTGCATCTTAATAGTTTGGGCCTTCGGCCTGCCACACTCAAGGTGCATTTGGCAGCTGTTTCTGCTTTCATTTCAGCAGGGAAAGTCTCTTCCTTTGCCTCTCATCCAGTTTTTAAAAGATTTTTCAAAGGGCTGATTCATATCGACCCTCCTTTCAGGAACCCCACCCCTCTGTGGGACCTGAATATTTGTATTGCACAGCTGATGCAGCCTCCTTTTGAGCCTCTTTCTTCAGCTGAACTAAAGTACCCGACTTGGAAAGCTGTAATCCTGGTGGCTATCACATCTGCCAGGAGAAGTGAATTACAGGCCTCATCAGTGGAACCTGACCATTTCATTTCACAGGAATAAGGTGGTCCTTCCCAAGGTGATGTCAGATTTTTATCTGAACCAAATATGACTTTGTCTGTATTATTTACTGACCATTTTTTTTCTGGAGAGAGGAGATAGCACAGTCTTGATGTCAGTGAGGGTTTTGAGTTACTACTTAGAATCCACTAAACCTCACAGAAACGACTGTTCCCAGTTGTTCCTTACTTATAGAGGGGTGGGTAAAGGTAAACCTACCATTGAGAACCTTTGCTCGATGGATTGTCTCTTGTATACAGTTCTGCTATTCAAAATTGGGGAAAGAGCCTCCATCAGGCCTGATGGTTCACTCCACCAGAGGTACAGCTGCCAGGGATATACCCTTAGTGGAAATCTGTAAAGCAGCCACCTGGAAGACTGTTCACACATTTACCAAGCATTATTCCCTTGACATCCAGTCAAGAAGTGATGCTTGGTTTGGCACCGCAGTATTGCAGAGCCTGTTCCCAAAACAGGTTCTGTAGTTCCCTCCTCCTTGGGGGTACTGCTTGGTAGTCTGAAGTTAGTCAGAATACAGCAAGACTTCATGTTGTTTGAATAAAAAATTACTCACCTTAGTAATGTTGTTTCTTCTAATGGAGTCTTGCTGTATTCTAACCTAGCTGTTTTGGGATGTGGGTGGGCAGGTGTAGTGCTGTACCCCAGGGGTGCATTGATTTGTTTTTCTTATGGTGGTTATTTTCATCATTTAATTGTCTACGTACTTTATTTTTTGGGGGGGTCTCGACTTGAGTCTTCATACCCTTGTTTACTTATGTATGGCCTTTTGGCAAGCATTTTAAAACAATTTCTGGACTGTTAGTCAGGTAGTTTAGTGCTCGTAAGAATCTGACGGTTACACTTCAGAGTACCTGGGACAGAGGTTTGAAAACCAAGCTCGAGATGAACATTCTATGCCTGGCATAGACTTTAATCCTTTCATCTCCGGGGCAGTTGAAGTGCTGGGGCTAACTGCAGTTAGTCAGAATACAGCAAGACTCCATTAGAAGAAGCAACATTGCCGGCCCAGTGGCGCAGAGGGTTGAGGCACTGGCGCCTTACCTCATCCCACGCCGGCTGACCGGGTTGAGGCGGACTTGGGTCGTCGAGAACTTCTTGAGGCAGGAGAGGATCGGCGTCCATGGGATTCTCTCCTCTCCTGGGGTGAGTGGGTGGGGTCTTGTCGCGCTGCAGCGGCCCCTGGTGGAGACCAGGAGCACTGCTGACGCATGCAAAAAAAATGAGGGCGTAACTGGAAAAGCGGAAATACCGCTTTACGGTAGCCAGATGACAGCTGCCCGGTGCCCTGAGGCCATCAAGGTCCTACCGAGCTCCCCGCCTCAGCAGCATCCCTGGGGCTAAAGTAGGAGCGCTGGTCTGCCCCTTGGCTGGTGCCTTCCCGAGGAGGGGGACCCATCCGGCTAGAAGCCACTGGTCACCCTGGGGATCAGCTGCGATTTGAGGCGGAGTCTCGGAGGACGGATGGGTCAGGGGACTGCCTTGGCAAGCCTGAAGGAGTGGCTGACGGGGAGCACGTAGGGGGTGAAAAAAAGATAACACAAAAAAAAAAGGAAGAAGCAACATTACTAAGATGAGCAATTTTTTCTTCTACCTCCAGATTAGGTTCAACCCTAAAAGGTCTCCAGACAAAAAAAGTAGTACCAGGCTACCCACGAGTTACAGGATTGGTTTTCATTTCTTTTCTTAGTTTTGATTTTTTTTAAGCTGCCACATTATTGACTGCCATCTGGGAGATTGGTTCAGGAAAGGGGGGGCTAGATTCCATTGCTCTTCGACTTCTTTTGCAGTGGGGACTGTGAATGTGGTACCCAGTTAAGTTTGAACAACTGTGATTAGAAAGACTCGCTAAATGGAACCTGTTTTTCCTTCTACTCATGTAGATTGAAGACCTGTCCGATGCAGCGTTTGCCATTCTCCACATGAAATGTGAAGAACTGGAGCGTACAAGGTGGACTTGGACATCTAAAGCACCAGCCCAGAGGCGGGGCAGCAGGTATAGTTCAACTGGCAGTTTGGCCAAGTGGTTTTGTGTAGAGCTACTCTGTGACCCTGAACAAGTCACTTCATCTACATCTGCTTAAGCTTTCTGTAATTAATCTGTTCTAAAAACTTGCTGCACGTTGAAAATGTCACCCCGGTAGGTATTTTAAAAAGGCAAGAACGAAAGGGTCAGTAATTAAAAGCCTTTTCCTTTAGGCTGCTCCAGTGACCCTGCATGCAGTCCAGCTGTGTTTGGGAGTGAACTCTTGGTTGTGTTGGGAGGAAGGCGAGAGTTAATGGTGGGTTCTGCCACACAGCTACCCCTACAGCAGAGACAAGGGGCTTGCTCATGCTGCAGAGAGAAACTGTGTGTGTGTGTGTGTGTGTGTGTGTGTGTGTGTGTGTGGCCAACACAGACATCATCAGCATGGGGAGAAAAACATGGTAGTCATCTGTATGACAACCGGGAACCCTCTGCCTGATCAGGGTATGTGCCTATGAAGACTAGCTGCCAACCGAGAAAGAAAATGCATATGGAGGGGGAAAAAGTCTTTGGTTTTATCAGTACCGAAAATTAACTGATTCTGGTGTAGTTGGCAGACCCCAGACTGTGTTTGGAACTCACTAGGTTCAAGCAGTGAGAAAAATAAAAAGGGTTTACACCCATTAGACATTTGTGAGTGAATTAATGTCATTGCCAAGCGAGCATCGCAATGAATACTTTTGTTGTGCATTACCATTCTATATATACATATGTACAGACTGATTTGCCAACGTTTTTTTGTTCTCTTCTTAATCATTTCAGATCATACAAATCCACAGATGGCAGGACAACCCCGCTGCTTGGAAACACAAACCCTTCCACCCCACAGCCTGCATCTCCCGAAAGTGGGAATTTCCACTCCCTCTCAGATCTACCATCAACATCGTCTCCAGTTAGCCCCATCAGTCTAGACTTGCAGTCTGCCCCACACACCCCAGCCTCCCGGGATTCACAGCGATTGTTCCCGAATGAGGACACACGTTGTTCGACACCAGAGATTGGCTACGATGAGCCGGTAAGAATTCTTAATAGCTTTGTACAGAAGGAGCCTGATCTGTGACTGCGTGAGAGCAGTCGCAGCAGAGACAAGTTTAAATCCAAAATGTAAAAGGACCACCAGTGGATAGTGTTTGCAGGTAGAATCTTATGTAATATTGCACCCAAGATAAAATTGTGCCATAACTGGAGTGAATGTAGTTTAGTAATGAAACGTTTTTGGAGGTTGGGTGTGGGGCACCACAAGAATGAGCTACCTGGTTTGCTATCTGTAGCACTGTGATGCTGTTTCTGCTGGGGAGAGTTGTGGGTCACCCCCTACTCGGGCTCCTCTTATGTCTGGGTTGGGAGTAGCATTTGATGTCCTCAGTGACTGGGTGAAGGCTGCTGTTCCCCCAAAAGGACAAAAATATTAGCTGCTGATGCGTGATTGCATTCTCACACAGTAGTGGGTTTGCTCTGGGATATGTGTTACAATGGTGCAAGTCAGAGTAGGAGCCTCAGATGAATCAAAGGAAAGGTAGCTCGAGGGAATAGACTGAGATACGGTGGCAGAGCGGATGCAGGGGAGGAGAGCAAAACATTGAAGAAACGTTACAATATCATGCTAGAGAGGCAGTTTGGCTACAAAGCAGAGCTGTGAATCTGGACACCCAAGTTTGAATTGCACACTTACTACACCTCATTTTCTAAAACAAGATTTTTAGTTTTTACAGACAATACAACTGATAACTGGAAACAGTAGCTGCAATGGTAAAAGATACTTATCTTATAAAGATATAAAAGAGGAAGAGTTTTTTATAGGATTGTACTGTCAGTAAAGTATAATTTACAGCAGTGGACATCAGGCAAAAGATGAACCCTGTCAGCAGTGCGGAAGCCAGAAACCCAAAGGAAATATGGCAGAAATGAGATGGTGATTCCCCTATTTTGACTTCAGCAAGGCTTTCAACTCTGTGCCCCACAGACACCTACTGAAGGAGCTGGGGACCTTTGGGTGGCTAGAGATATAGTCAGATGGATGGAAAATTGGCTAAAAGGGAGACGGTAGTGGGTACTGCTAAATGGAGTTAAATCGGAAGAGAGGGAGGTCATGGGAGGGGGGTGTACTGGATAGTGCTGAAGCAATTAGAGAACTACAAGAGGACCTGCAGAGGCTAGGGAGATGGTTGAGAGTCTGGTAGTTGAATTTCAGTGCCAGAAAGTGCAGGGTGGTGCACCTAGGGAAAAGACATCACAGGACAGAATACTGGATGTGTGGGGTAAAACTCGGCACTACAGCAGAGGAACGTGACCTCGGAGTCATTATTAGTGACGCCCTTAAGCAGGCTAGCCAGTGTGACAAGGCTTGCAAACAGGATGTTGGAATGTATAGGGAAGGGTATTGACAATAGAAGGTAGGAGGTGATACACACACACACACACACACACACACACACACACACACACATATCCCCTGGTGAGACCACATCTGGAGTACTATGTCCAGTTTTGGAGCCCTTGTCTTAGAAAAGGCAAGGATTGGCGGGAGGCGGTACAGCGCAAGGTAACAAAGATGATTCAGGGCCAGCAAGGAAAGTTCTACGAGGAACGACTGAAGGTGCTTAATATGTATTCATTGGAGGCTAGAAGGGAGAGGGAGGATATTATAGTCAAGTTCCTGAAAGGAATAAACAAGGTGGACTCTGGCAAACTGCTTAACAGGAACACCAGCTCAGCAACATGGGAACATGACTGGAAATTGACAGGGGAAGGTTCAAGAGGGACGTGCGAAAGTATTACTTTACGGAAAGGGTGGTGGAACAGTCTGCGTGCCGAGGGGTCCAGGTCAGTACCATATGGGAATAATCCACACGGTCAAAAAGCATGCCGCACAGAACACCAAAAACGGGCACGGTCCAAAACCGAGCTAATAAAAATAAACTCTGAAATCGTGCCCGCTGTGATGACAGTGGGGTTCTTGACCGCACGTTTATTTTGCTGTGGTCTTGACCGAATACCCCAGCCAAGGTGGTGGTAGCAGAAATTGTAGGTGGTTCCAAA
This sequence comes from Neoceratodus forsteri, assembly GCA_016271365.2. Classification (NCBI taxonomy): domain Eukaryota; kingdom Metazoa; phylum Chordata; order Ceratodontiformes; family Ceratodontidae; genus Neoceratodus; species Neoceratodus forsteri. Next base: position 58,463,475 of record JADMNL010000032.1, read on the forward strand.
CATGCTTGGGATACAGTGAAGAGAATAGTCATCACTGGTAGGGACAAGGAGGGGGGAAAGGAGTAGGATAACCATTGTGGAGGGTTACAACCCCTGATTGATGCCAAGTCATGGGGTTCTATAGAGACTCATTGGCAGACTGAATGGTCTTTTCTAGGGACATGGATATGTTGTTCATCCACACTCATTGGCAGTATCCTTGCCGCTTTAAATCTTGCCGGAAGGTCTTCAAGCTTGCTCCTCCCACCCACCGGGTGGTATAACTCTCGCTCCGCCCCATGGCGCCAGATCTTCCTTACATTGAAGCTCAGGTTCCCTCCTAGCAGCTCTGCGTTTTGTGACTGGTTCCTATTTCTCCGTTTGCGGATTTAAAAATAATACTTTGCAAAAGACTTCAGTCTTGATCCCTCTGGCTCGATGGATAAATGACTCCGGTTTGGAGATGCCCATGCGGGCAGAAGATGCTCCAGACGGATCCACACTCCGCGTGTGTCTACTGTTAGGCCTTGAGCACGACCGCGGGGCTTGCGACTGTGCTCATCTTTACCGGCCTCGTCCTCGAAGACGTGCTGCCGGTGCAGCTGGAGCCGTCCAGCGTTTCCCTCGGTGAAGTCAAGGAGGCCGGTTACGGTGTCCGCTGGCGCGGTCGCGGATCAGCTCGAAGCGGATGGTCGCCTCAAGAGGAAGCGGCGGGTCAGATCTTCCTCGGCGGCATTTATCCCGCTCTCTCTGGGTTCTTCTACGGCTTCCTTTAAAGAGCTTTGTCTGTCCCTCTCCACTAAGGAGAAGGACCTGGTCTGCTGGACCTTTCTCGGTCCAAAAGAAGGACAGGGTAAGTCCCTCCGTCGGCTCTTGGGAGGCGGAAGGTCCTCTCCCGGGCCGTCGGGCCGTCGGCCCCGGTCGACCGCTCGGCTTGACCCACTGGCCTCCACGGTGTCCCGTCAGGTCAGTTGACGAGACTCCCACTGATGAAGTCGAGATTTTCTCGACCCATTAGTGAGACTGTCGCCTTTAGCAGCAATTCCCCTCTCCCAGTTCCCGGGAGGAGTTGAGATCCCGTGGGCTCGCCTGCACTGGGGTTCAGGAGCCCTCGGATGGACCTTCCGGGCGAAGGAGTCATTCGGCCGACACCTCCTACACCGACCCGGAAATTCCGGGACTCTCGATCTCGGTCTCCGGACCTCGTTAGCGGTCAGCCGTTCCCACGTCATCGGCGGTCTCGGTCTCGGCACCACGGTGGCGGCGTCGCCGCTTCGTCCTAGTCCTCCTCCTCGGATGAGAGGCCTGGCGTAAGTGCGTCGGCAGTGCGAGACCTTATGTTGCAGCAGCTCCTCCTGGCGGAATAAGCCGATAAAGGCGCCTTCCCGGCCATTAATCAACTGTCACCGGGCAACCCGACACAACCCCTCGACTTGCCGAGGCCTATACCCAGGCGGTTTTCGGCCAACAACCCATCCACGATTGCGGTGGAACACCTCGCCTCCACAGCCACCAATTGGGGCTCCGACCAGAGATTCTCGAGTCGACTGAGGTTCTACCCCACGGCTGTCAGTTACCTCACTCCCGACCGACCTCGGCAGGTGAAGGGTGGCTCAGGCCAGAGGCAGCTCTTCGAGGACTCTTCGAGTCCGAAGATGATTCCTCCTTCTTCTCCAAGCGACTGGACTTGGATCTTCAGGAGAAGGTCAGCCAATGGGCGATGGCCGTCGAATCCTTCCTAGGACTGCCCGGCTCATCTCCGGAGTCTGCGGGATGGAGCTGAACCCGTTCCAAGCGGGCCAGGTATCCCTCACGGAGATTCTGGACCGAGGATTCTCCGGCAGGAGGCCTTTCCGGTGGCGAGGCCCAAGTGGGTCCAACACTGGAACTTTGGCGCGCCTGCTTCCTGCCCTGCGCCGTGGCCAGGAATGGCCAGAAGTATCACCGGTCCCCTACGATTCCTTGTCGGGTTTTGAACACCCTCTGCTGAGGTTGGTTACCCGACAGCGTTTCAGTAGCGCCCGACAACGCCAGGGATGGACAAACCTCCTGACCAAAGAGTCCAAGAGTGGACTATAGTCGGTAGAAAAGTCGCTGCGTCCTCTCTCGGCCTTCGTCAGGCGGATTGGCCGTCCTCATGGCACATTTTCTCATGCCTGTTGGGCTCCCTGGATGAGGTCATCCCTCATCTTCCCGCCGATCTGCAGACTACGGTTAAGCAGGTGCGGGACCAGGCGACAGTGGCCAAACAGCAGCTCCAGACTGCTTTGGATGTAGGGGACTCATGTGCCAGATGGCGTGGCCCGCAGGGCTATCGTCGGCGTGAGCTTGGCTGAGGATATCCACTTTACTTCGGATACCCAGCACAAGTTGGCGGATGTTCCTTTTAGGGACTGACCTCTTGACCCCTGGGTGGAAGGTCACCTGCAGAGGATCGAGAGTCCAATGCCACCTTGGACTCGGTCTCTTCCGGCTCAGAAGGACAAAGGCACAAACCACAGCCTAAGCCCTTTAGTCCTTCTGTGCCCCGGCGCCCGGCCCAGCAACGTCAGGGCCAGCAGGCTCGACATGGCATCCCAATGACGCCCGGCTTCCTCTAACAGGAGGCAGGAGGAAGGGCAGGAGGTCCTGGCAGTCCCTCCTCAAGCCTGCCCAGTGGCGGGCTGAGGGTGTCGCCCCATCCCGTCACCTTACCCTGGGTCCCCCATTGAAGGCAGCTCCGGCACTTCCGTTCCGCCTGGTCGCTGTTACCACGGACAGGTGGGTCTTGGAGGTGGTGGGAAGAGGCCTGCCTCTGGAATTGAGCAGGCACCACCCTTCAGAGCCGTCGCCCCTCGGGAGCCGAGATCGACCACCACTGGCGGCAAACGAGGCCGACATCACTCTCCTCCTCCAGAAGGAGGTGGTAAGAGGTGGTGGACCCTCCTTCAGACCCAGGGTTTGTGTCCAGGCCTCCTGGTTCAAAAGCAGACGGGGGCTGGCGCTTCATTCTATATACCTACGACCTAAACAAGTTCCAAGGGTCTCGAACCTTCAGGATGGTCACTCTGGCTCAGATAATATACCATCCTTGGAGCAGCGGTAGTGGTTCTGCTCTCTGGACTTGCAGGGCGCGTTTTTCACGTCCCTATCCGTCCGTCTCACCAGAGATTCCCTTCGCTTCAGCGGAAGGATCTCTCTTGATTCAAGCCATGCCCCGGCTTGTCTCCAACTCCCAGGGTCTTCACCAAATGCATGGCAGTGGTGACAGCATTCCTGCGGCGCTGAGGGTCGGTGTACCCTTACCTGGGCGACTGGCTGATAGCAGCTCCCTCCAGGAAGGAGGCGGGTGGTCCAGAGATCTGGCCCTCCAGGTCTGCTCTCAACTGGGCCTCCCTTATCAGCGAGGCCAAGTCGAGACTCAGGCGAAGCAGGTGATTTTATTCATCGAGCGCAGCTCGAGCTCTCTTGAGCAGGCGCGGCTCCAGCCGGACAGGGCGAGGTTCTTTCCTCCTTTGCCCGATCATTTCTGGTTGGGCAATTAGCCCTGCCGGGACTCCTGCGCCTCCTGGGTCTCATGGCGGCCTGTACCAGTGTCCGTTGGGCCGGCTGGAACATCGTCCCCTTCAGTGGGGACTGGCCAGCCAGTGGTCTGGCGCTACGGTCCCTTGGACCAGCTTGTCGGTGACACAGGGGATGTGGAATGCTCTCCAGTGGTGGACCGTTCCAGATCATTTGCAGGGAGGCATCCCGTTCGTCCGCTGACCAGCGGTCTCTCTGTCGACCGATGCCTCTCTGATGGGTTGGGGTGCCCATCTGGGGAACACCCGGGCTCATGGCCTCTGGTCCCAGCGGGAGTCCCGATGCCACATCAACCTGCTGGAGCTCGGCGGTCCGCCCTAGCTCTCACCGCCTTTTGCTCCGTTCCTCCGGGGTCAAGTGGTCAGGTCAGGCGGACAATACCGACCATGTCTATCTAAACCGCCAGAGGCGGGCAGCTCCATGCTTCTATGCAAGGCTCTCGCATTTGGTCCTTTCGTCTCGCAGCCTGGAGGCGGATCTCCTAGCCATTCACGTGGCAGGAGCCTCCAACACCCCGGCCGATGCCCTGAGCCGGATAGGGGCTGCATCCCGAGTGGTCTCTGCCGGAGGTAGTACAGCATCTGTTCTCCTTTGGGGCACACCTCAGGTGGACCTGTTTGCCTCCATGGAGGCAAGGCTGAGTCTGTTCCATGCCGCCCCCTCAGCAGGGCTCGCTGCAGGGGATGCCTTCTCGAGGCAATGGACCCCGGCCTCTTTTCGCCTTTTCCCCATTTCCCTTGATCCACAAGGTGCTTCTCAAGGCGAGGAGGGACAAAAGGCAGGTGATTCTGATAGCCCCAGACTGGCCTGCGCCAGTTCTGGTACCAGATCTCCTCAGTCTCAGCTCCAGGACTCCTGGCAGCTTCCAGCTCGCCCGGACCTGCTCTCAGTCAATCAGGAAGGTGTTCCATCCGGACCTTCAATCCCTGCACCTGGCCCCTGGTTCCTGGCGGCTAGAGTTCCAGGCTTTGGGTCTTTCAGCTGAGGTCCTCAATGTGGTTGAGGCGTCCGTGAGGTCGACCAGAAAATGCTATGCCTTCAAATGGAAAGGTTTTCCATTTGGTGTCGAACAAGGGCTTGGACCCTTCCTCCTGTTCCTTGGCAAGCATCTTGGACTATTTATGGTCCCTTTCTAGTCAGGGCTTAGGTCGGCGACCCTAAGGGTACCTGGCAGCCATCTCTGCTTACGGGCGCGGGCCGGGAAGCAGTCGGTGGCGCAGGAGAAGGTGGTCTGGCGCTTTTTCAAAGGCCTTGATCACATTTCCCCTCCAGTGCGGGAACCCCCACCTCCGTGGGATCTACTGCTGGTACTGGCAAAGCTCATGGGCAAACCATTCGAACCTATAGGTGCTCTCTCTCACCTGTCGTGAAGACCCGCTTCTTGGTGGCTATCACGTCAGCCAGAAGGATGGGAGAGCTCCAGGCGCTTTCCATCGAGGTCTCCTTACCTGGTCTTCCACAGGGACAAGGTTGTCCCTCTGCGCCCCCACCGAAATTCCTTCCGAAGGTGGTGGGAGTTTCACCTTAACCAGGTGTTGACTCTGCGGTGTTTCTACCCCAATCACACCTCGGGAGGCGGAATGAGCTCACTCTGGACCCTAGAGGCACAAAACATTATAAAGAGCATGTGCCGAAATTCGGGAGAGGTTAGCCAGCTGTTTGCTCACCCACGCTGAAGCCGCATCTGGCAGACCTGCAGCCAGCGGACGATAAGCAGGTGGGTAACCTCCTGCATAGATCTCTGCTATAAGTTGGCGGGCATGGAGCCTCCCAGAGGGATAAGAGCTCATTCTACCCGCCATACTGCTGCACAGGTGGCTGCTTCCAGGGGCTCCCTATCCAGGAAATCTGCAGGCTGCTACCTGGAAGTCAGCAAACACCTTCATTACCCATTACCACATCGACCTTGAGTCACGCCCGGGATGCTGGTTTTGGGGCCTCGGTTCTCCAGTCTCTCTTTCCCAAGTAAGTATATGGGGGTGTGTCTTGCCTCCCTCCTCCCGGAGAACTGCTAGGAGTCTGCCAATGAGTGTGGGATGAACAACATATCCATGTCCTAGAAATACAGGTTACTCACCTGTAACAGAGTTCTAGGAATGGTATATGTTGTTCATCCACAAACCCTGTTCCTCCGGCTTGACGCACAGCCTGAGCTTCCAGCAGGCCAGATCTGGCGTCATGGTAGGGCGAGAGTTATACCACCGGGTGGGTGGGAGGAGCAAGCTTGAAGACCTTCCGGCAAGATTTAAAGCGGCAAGGATACTGCCAATGAGTGTGGATGAACAACATATACCATTCCTAGAACTCCTGTTACAGGTGAGTAACCTGTATTTTCTGCTGTCATCATCTCTGTTTCTGTGTTTCTATTCCCCATGTCAGGTAATGAAACCTGTTTGAGAGGACGTTATATATAGACCCCAACAGCTCCACAGTATCTCAGATTTTTCTGGAATATGATTAAGATGGGCCTTAATTTTCTTCAGTTCATAAATTTCAATCATGATATATTGCTATTAGCCACTTGAATGAATCGTGAGAGTGAGACAGTTTTTAGTTATGGTCCTTTTTGCATTAAGTAGACAGATATCCCAGAGTTTTTTTTTGGGGGGGGGGGTAACCCTTGATAATAGCGGAAAATTAAGAAATGTTAGCAGAACCTGCTGACCAAAATATTCTGACAACTCCTAATTTAAATTAACAATGCTTGTACAAGCATGCGCTTATTCATTGAGTGCTCAGATGGGCTGTCGGCCATGGAGGGACTGTGCTGGTGGTCTGATTGTGGGGCACGGGGGCAGTGTGGGCTCTAACTTAAGACATGGTGGGGGGGGTCTACTAGACACCAGGGACGGGAGGGGTGTTTTTGAAGATTGGGGGGCTAGGACTTCCGGTGACATCAGGAGACCTATGGCTGCCTAATCTCGGAGCTCCGGATCGGTCTCATCAGAATCAGTTAATCAGCAGCTTAAAAATATGAACTCTCCTGCCAAAGCTACCAGATCGAAAAATGCAGACCAAAGGCACTCCGAAACCCCGGTTTCGCGTCTGCGAGAGCTTCTAGCCAGAGAGAAAACAATCGGGATGCCTAGTGAGGAGGCCGCAGGGGAAAGCATGTTGCCAGAACTTCAGCCCAATATGGCAGATAAGGACCTCATTGCTACCATTATGCAGACCGCTCGAACAGTAGAAAAGATGGACAAAACACTAACGGAAATAACAGACATTAACAAAGTAGAACATCATACTGACCAGCTCGAACTAGGCCTAACTTCTGTCTCGGAGCAGTCTGATTGGCAAGACCAATTTCTTCTCTACCTTTTAGCCAGAGAAAGGGAACTGAACCATAAAATTGACGACCTAGAAGGCCGCAGCAGGAGGCAGAACATTAGAATTTATGGCATCCCCGAAGAAGAAGGTAAGGCCCCTAATGTAGCTTGCTTCCTTCATTCAAACAGTCCTCAGAGAAGCGCTGGGCCTCGCACAAGACTACGACCTCAATATTGATAGGGCTCATCGATCATTAGCCCCCAGGCCTTCAAATGCAGGTGCCCGACCCCGCTCATTCGTGGTCCGACTAACTTATTATGCCACAAAAGAAGACCTTCTGAACAAAGCCTGGAAAATGAGAGAGATAACCTATAAGCAAAACCGCATTTCTCTTGACAATGTTTACACTGCGCAGATACAAGAGGAGAGAAGAAAACTTTGGCCTGTCAAACAATTGAGAAATAAAAGACAAAAAGCACAAATCCTACATCCACCATGTCTCCGAGTGGAAACAGATCGAGGACCTAGAACTTTTGAAGACTTACAATCTGCTCAATCATATCTGCAAAACCTGGAATTTTTTTACCTGCATTATTTAAGGAGCAAATGGAGAAAGAGTTGTTTCGAGCAGCGTGGTCAGTGGCACAGAGAGGCAACAAACGCAAGGGCTCCCAGCAGTTTGACCCACAGACAAACCCCCGTGCAGATCTGGCTGCAATAATGAAACCATTTGACTCACCTGCGGCACAGCGGATTCTTTCCACACAAGAAGAAGAGAACACCGGAAACAACACAAAAAACAGACCAACACCTGAAATAGAGTGTGAAGGCACCACCTGAATAATCATAAAGCCGAATTTATAACTCAAACCTTTTTTCGACATACACAGTGCCCCGAAATCAGAGGGCTATGGATGGGTCCAGTGACGTTTGTTTTGACTGGGACTCTTGATACTTCACCTGAACTGACTGCTGTGCTCCTCGGACTAGCTCATATACTACATCCACGATTGAAACACTGACATAAGGGGTTGGGGAAAGACAATGCGCTAGCTACCTACACGGAGCTTTTGCTGGGTCTGCTGCTATGAATGGAATCATCTGTGATCTCCCCCTGGAGGACTGATTGATTAATCTGCTACGCATATATCCTTAAACATTGCAGGACTTACTCACATATATCATTGCTAGTCTAATCTCTACTGATATATAGTTAATTTTGAAATGTTAAGCTTTCAAGTACTCTAAAGGGTTCAAAATGTTAAATGAGATCAAAGCGGCATCAGATGCCTACCTTTAGTCAATTAAGCAGTTCCTTTTTGGGGGCTGGACTGCTAAGGAACCTAGGACTGGGGCTTTTTTTTTTCATTAGAGTGAATCATTTATAAACTGGTAACTGAATCTCTGTTCTGTGTGCGCGAGGTGACCCCTTGTGAAATGCGGCCTAGATCAGGACCTTAGGCGCCCACCAGAGGTCTAAGTTCTACCTTTTTACTGAGATCACAGCCCAAGAAGAAGCTTTATAAATAAGCATGAGGTCGAATTAGTAAAAGGGGATTCTTTTTCCCCTGATGTCATCTTAAATTGTGGTCGTTCCGATCTTGGACAAGGCGGTTTCAATCACTTAGCCTTGGAATCCTGACTTAGATTAAACTCAGGGGAATCATACAAACATTCTCTAGAGTGAACGTACCCACTACACCTAACGGGTATTAGGCACATAACTAAGTGCCCGCTAGTAGCCAAATTGGGCTCTTAAAACCTTGGAAGCCTGTTTATTTGCAGAATAGGAAATATTTAAATACTATATAAATATTTTTTTTATTTTATTTTATTTAAACAGCAGTTTGGAAAACCTTTGAGCCATAGGCTCATTTACAAAGGTACCTTGTCACAGTAAGACAAACCAAAATACACAGTATAGCAGTACAACACATAGGTATAACAGTAAATTAAGACATAGATACAAACAAGCTGGTACAGGTAGGATGGATGCGAACAATAGTGCAATACTGTACGACCATATGATAGAGACAAATGTGAGAGAGCAGGGCCTCCCAGTCTCTTTGGTAATCAAGGGTTATGGGATGGCATACTAAGGAGAAGCAGCTCTCTGTTCGGTTCCTTGAGGCACAGCATTTATTCAGCAATTTGACAGGCCAGACTTTTCTAAACGCTTACTAGCTACTATAGCAAGGTACTACTCGTGATTCTGCATCAGCTGGTATCACTTTTAGTATGACGCCAGAGATGGGTTTCATGGCGGTAGCAGGTCACCTGTTCCGTTCTGCAGAGGCAGCCCACTTGCCCAAGCAGCATAAGCAGGATGACTCTTCTTCAGCATCCCTGGACTGAGAGGCTGATCCACACACACTGGATCATTTAAGGAACTCGGAGCCATCAAGGATACATTACTTGACCTCCCTGCTGATTTCCACACAGTGAAACCTGTCCATGAAAAGAAGGGTCTCTTGACTCCGAAGCTAGAATTGGTTCCCTGGAAGATCGTGCAAACGGACTCAACCCAGACCTTGTACTTATGCAGAGGAAGCTACAAAAATTTGAGGACAGTCTTAATGATTAGGAGGGCAGAAGCACTGCAATAATCTTGTTATTGTGGGGTTACTAGAATGGTCGGAAGGACCAAACACAGTTAAGTTTGTGTAGAAGCTTCTTAAAAAAAAAAAAAAAAAAAAAATCCTGGCCTGTCCCCACGTGGTTCTCACTACATTGTTGAGTGACCGCATCACACCCTCCACCCCACGTCTGCACCAGGAGAGAAACTCAGGCCCATGGGGGCTGACTCCATGAGTGCTTGGGTGCTCAGGCACCCACAAAGTCGACATAAGCACCCTCAATTTTTCGAGGGCAGCCTGCAACAAAGGATTACTAGGGAACCTGGTCACAGGAAGAATACGACCTACTGGTAATGAGCACCCACAAAGATTCCTCAAAGTTTGCATTGCTGCCCAGGCCTATTGTACTATAGTTCGCTTACTTAATTACTTGGACAAGTTGCATATCCAGATATGGCTCTAGATAAGGGGAGTACTGACCTGTTTTACTCATCTCATTTTAGGAAATATTCTTCAGAAAATGTTTTAACTGGTGAGTAAATTACTCCTACTTGCCAACATTATGTGGAGCATTGTTGGCAATTGATCAATTCGTATCTAAAAAAAAAAAAAATACATTGTTTTTAAAAATGTACTCCTTACTCCACTCTGTCCAGACATTTGTCCGCATCTGAATTTGGTTTTACTCACCTCACTTTCAAAGTGAGGAGTACAGTACTCAACCCAAAAACTCTAATCTGGAGCCCTGTATCCAGATCAGAGTGAAGGAGACCAAAGAGATCAAATGGGAAGGAGTCACCTCTTTGTTTTTAATGATCTTAGCCTGCAGGTGTGGGCCAAACAGAATGAGTATAAGGACATTAAATGCAGATTATGTGCGGCGGGTTAACGTTCCGAGTCTTATACCCAGTCCATCTGATAGTTGTCACCACTGATGGAGAGAAGCAGTTCTTGACAGCATCAGACATTAAATGAGATCTACCACAGTTGTTTCCTAATCTCTACCACAACTATTTCCTCATCTCTTTCCTTTGCCACGTTTATCTCCCCACTGAGGACAGTTGTTTATTTAGTTTTTGTTGACCGGGTAAGTGCACTAGACAAATTCTGCCTATTTTCAGGCACAACCCAGGGGAGGGGGAAACAGATGAATGCCAACTGACCTTGAACCAGATTAAGCTGTTGGTGGTATTTTTAGTGAATGAGGGAAGTTTGGCTAGGACACCGGGGAAATTATCCTACTCTCTCCGATAAATGCCATGGGATCTTTAACATACACCTGAACTACCACAAATCCAGGCAGATGGGACCTTGGTTTAACGTCTCATCCGAAAGACGGCACCTCAGAAGCGCAGCACCCCTCTCATGCTGCTCTACAGTGTCAGTACTGGAATGTTAACCCAAGTGCCAGATGTGGGAATTGAACCCACAGCCCTCTTATCTCCCGGCCTCAGAGGCGAGTCTGCTACCTACTGACACTGACAAATGGTGGGTTTCTGCGTTCTCAAGTGGTATTACAGTCTGTCTCTGAAAATGTGTAAGCTGTGTTTGGTGCCTCCCCCCACTTTGGCAAGTTCTCCCTCAGCTCGGTGGACTCCTTTCAGCCTGCCCATTACGGGGACAGGGAACACTGTGCTTGTACTCCATTGTTGCTCGACTGCACTGTTGCCCCACTCCACCCCCTGCATAACTGGGCTTTGATTACTCCACCCTCTGCATAATTGGGCTTTAACTTCCCTGCCTCATAATCTGTTCCATCACTTGTATCGTCACCCAGCAACATATATCCTCATCCTTGCGGAGGGTTTGGATTTGTGCTGAGGCATGATGTCATTTCTGCATAAATTAGCCTCCAGTTCAGCTTGGGATTCCAGAAGTGATGCACCTGTGGATGCTGGCGGCTGTCGGATTGCCTGCTGAACCTGTTTTGTTATACAAGTAGTCTTTCTTGTTGACCCCGGCTTCACTTTGGACAATTTGGTACTGGGGAGGTAATCCTAGTGACTGCCCCTCTCAGGTACACTTTGGGTGCATGTCTAATGCACGTGCATTTCTTTAAACTTATCTGTTTCTCCCCCAGGTCAGCCCTCATCACCAGCCACCCGTCCAGCCCCACACCCCGAGATCAGGCAGCATCCCTTCTTCCCCCATGGATCTCCCCCCCATGGCGAGGAGGCCCCCTATGCTCACTCACCTCGAATCGGATCCAGTTCAGGGAGTGCCATTCAGGGTTAGGGCCTGCGGCAGGTGGCTTCTTCACTCTGCGTTACCGGCAGAACTATTTTTCCACATTTACTCCATTACATGAGAGGGGTGTGCAGTGACGTCAGTGGAGAGAGTCCGCACGTGCTTCTCCTGGCGCCCTCCCCATCTCAGCCGCTTTGCACAGCATTGGCACACTGCCCCCAGCCTCCGCTAGAGGCCAGAAGCGTACCGACCACTGGAGTCCCCTCTCTCCTCCCCTAGCAGCCCATGATCGTTCCCGAACACTGGTCACTGGTGTAGTGCAAGGTAAAGTGTTCAGCACCTCACCCCTCTGCGCCACTGGGCTAGATATGCACATGCATTTCTGCCAACTTATCTAGTACATCATAATATTTTAGCAGTCACCTTCTTTTGTGGGGTTAGCTAATATTCCATTGTTTATACCAACATTCTACATGTTCTTAAGTGCTTTGATTAACGTTCTGTGTGTGAGATTAAGTTAAGGTAGTTTTGCATATTGCCTTGAACATGGGAATAGGGTACCTTCTCTGGCGGTATGACCCTGCAGCATGCTATATTCAAAAATTTTGCTGGAATCGAGGCAAGCTCTTTGCTGCCCAAATTCTGGTTGAGCTGTTCCTCTCAGGCCTCAGAACCTGCCCAGTGATTCCTTCACTTGGACCACCACCGTCAAAGAGCTAGGAGAGCGGTCTTCGGGACTAGGGAGACCTTACCTTACTGGGTAAGGTATCTGTTTGCTTGTTCACGGTTTTGTTTTTTGCTCATTGCTGATATGTTTTGATGTTAGTTGGATGGGGGGGGGGTTGAATGTGACTGAGGTTATAATGGTACAGAGAACATAGCAAACATTTGCTGCAATGTCTCCAACGCATATCCTGCATATTTTTCAGAACATTCATGAGTACCATCACCACCTGTGTTTCAACCAGTATTGGCTATATATCCTGGAAAGTTAAAGGCACACACTTTAGGGTCAAAAGGTACCAAGTACTTAAACATGCCAGTCAGTTAGGAGTGCATTTTATTTCTGCGAGAGACCCATATGCTACCCACTGAGTCACTGCTGTTGAGATGTGAATGGGTTGGGCAAGCAGATGGGGCTGGGGGCTGCACTCAAAAAAGGAGTTGCAATTTTGATTAGTAGTGTGACAGGGTAAGGACCCTGTCCCAGTTGTTACAAAGAAAATGTTTAAGTGCAAGGATCTGTTCTCTTCCTTTCCCGTCTCTTGTCTGTCCGGTTGCGCAACCAAATTTTCCTGTGAGACCTAGGATTTGATCACGCCGACAGTCTCGCACTTCTTTGCCTCTCACTCCTCCCTTGCTGTCTCTCTGTTCCTCCCTTGCATATCTGCTGGTATAAAAATATATGCAGATCATTGTATGGAAATGTAACTGATACTGGGATCCCTTTGTTTAGAAAATATATAGTATTACTGTTGAAATGTATATAATTATATTTTGAGATGATTGCGGTAAGCTATTAGAAACTCAAGAGGTTACCAGAGTTCAATTTTGTAAGCTTTTTGCTGAAGAGCTCTGGAAAAGGGGCCTCAGTTCAGGGACACACTGTTCTAGCAATACCTGCCTGAAACATACAAGAAACAGGATGCTTGTTAAGAATTGGGCTTGGAAGAACTTACAAGAGAGAGATGAGCTGCAGTTGCAAAATAAAAAGAGAAAAGGGACCCAGCGACTGAAGGAAAACTGACGGATGTTCTGTATTTTATTTTGGCTTTGTGAATAGTTATACTGAACAAGTTTATATATTTTTATGTTGCTGCTAATGTAAATAAACATCTTTGGTGAATTCTTCAACTGCTTCTGGTTTTCCTATGCTTCCTGACCTGCGCCTCAACGACAGATGGTGTCAGCCTAAGTGGGATTTACGCCTTGCATACCTTAAGACAGGAGTTTTATGTGTGGGTACTGGACCTAGTACCAGGGAAGCACAGAGAAAAAGGTATGGATTCTGCAGCAGCAAGTCCAGGAGTGGTTACCCAGAGAATGGCAGCCAAACTAGCAGAGACAGAAGTTCAAGATGAGATTGTACAGCCAGCAAAAGTTATGCAAAAAGAACAGGCAGTGACAGAACCTAAAAGCCTGATGGACTTTTTCATATGGTGGGCTATACAACAAAAAGAGACTGAGAAACAGAGAGAAAGAGATTCAACATTTAGAAGCACAGAAGAGAGAGAAGAGATAGAGCAACAGGAGCGGCAGAGGAGAGAAGAGATGCAGCGACAGGAGCAATGGCTATCAAAGGCAGAGAATCTGGCACAGATCCAGAAGCACAATAAGACACAAGCAACTTAAAAGCCATTACACTTACAAAGTTGTGTCCCTCTGATGATATCGAGGCATACCTGACATCTTTTGAGAGAGTTGCCACAGCCTGCCAATGGCCAAAGCAGCAATGGACAGTCAGACTGGTACCCTACCTGACAGGGGGAAAGTCCAACTTGCCTACAGCAATATGGACACTGCACAGTCAGAAAACTATGACCTGGTTAAAAGCGAAATCCTGAAAAGGTTTGACATCTCAGGAGAGACTTGTAGGCAGAAATTTCGATATCTGAAGTACAATTCAGTCGACAATTCTCGAGAAGCCTTCACCCAACTGGAGAACTCCTGAAAAAAATGGCTCCAGCCAGAGGGCAAAGCAGTCCCACAGATCGTCAACACATTTGCCATGGATCAATTAATCAGCATCCTGCCTACTGATGTGCAGGTTTGGGTAAAGGAGCACTGACCAGAGAGCAGGGAAAAGGCTGTTTCTTTGGCCAAGGACTACCAAATGGCCAGACAGATGCCACAGCGGTGAGGTAACAGCCAAGCACCGGTAAGACGCACTTTCCCATTTAAACTCCCAAGCCTGATAAAAACTCTGGTGGGGGTAACAAATTTGTACCCAAAGACATTGTCTGCTGTAATTGTAATAAGCCAGGCCATATTGCAAGAAACCGTCGTAAGGAGAGTGGCACTGGAGCAGATTTGTCCTTGGCAAATTGGGGCAAGTTCTTACAGATGTGAAGGTGGGGGATAAGACTGTAAAGGAACTCGTTGATTCGGGAAGCAGACAGACCCTAGTGCATGTTGAAGTGCTGGGAAAACACTGCAGAAGGACCAGGTACTGGTGTCCTCTGCATCCATGGGGACACTCAATACTATCCCACCACCCAAGTGACTCTTACCATTAAGGGTGTGTCGCACCAAATGAAAGTGGGGGTAGTACCCAAGTTGCCTGTTCCTGTGATTATTGGAAATGCCTTTCCAGGATTCACTGAGTTAAATCAAGGAGGGAGTAAATCCTGATGTTTCAGCAGCAGTAGTAACAAGAGCTCAGGCAAAGAAAATCTCAAATGGTGGGGACACTTTCCCGTTCAGTGATTTTGATTCGGACTTGTTTGAGCACAGCTCCAAGATACAGAAATCCAGGAAAGAAAGAAAGACGATGCCTGAAGAAACTGTGGCAACAAATGACTGGACATAACGGGTTAAAATATGAAAATGCTAAAACTAAATTGATAACCGATTACGATTTTCTTTCAGAACAAGTGTACGATGTTTCTCTCTAGGTTTATTTTAAGCAGCTGGGGGTGAAACCAAAACAGGGTGGACCAGTGTTTAAAAAATTTAATGGGTTACTGTATAGAGTTTGGGCTAAACCTCTTCGACACAGGAACAGACAGAACAATTGGTTATACCACAGAAGTATAGAACAGAGTTGTTACAACTAGCACATGATCGTCCTATTGCTGGTCACTCAGGGAGGTATCGCACCCTTGCCAGATTGCTGTATAGATTTTACTGGCCTAGAATTCATGAAGATGTTGCTACCTGTTGTAATTCCTGTGCCGAGTGTCAGAATGTAGCCCCAGTCACTAGAAAAGACAAGGTACTCCTGATGCCCCTACCCTTTGATGGATGTGTCTTTTGAGAGAATTACAATGGATGTGGTTGGTCCTTTTAGACAAAAGTAAAAAGGGTAATTTATCCTGGTAGTATGCGACTGTGCTACTCGATACCCAGAAACAGTTCCAATGTGTACTGTCACAGCTTCAAAAGTGGCAGCAGAGCTTGCAAAAATTTTCAGCAAAGTGGGCACACCTAAAGAAGTGTACTTATCGGATAGTAATTTTGGTGCTGCATTACTTAAGGAGCTGTACAGACTACCAGGTATTACTGCCATAAGAACCTCCCCTTATCACCCTCAGACGGTCTTGTTGCGCGTTTTAATCAAACCCTAAACGCATGTTAAAAAGGTTTGTAAAAGAGGAAGAGAAAGACTGGGACCAATACTTGCCTTACATACTTTTTGCTTACAGGGAAGTGCCATAGGCATCAACAGGGTTTTCACCATTTGAAATGCTGTATGGTAGGCAGCCAAGAGGGCCACTGGATGTGACAAAAGAAACCTTGGGAAGATAACCCCACTCAGAAACAATCTATAACATCTTATGTGTGTGCCCTATGAAAGAAGCTGGCAAAATATGTTGAAATTGCCCATAGTAATCAGGAAGAGGCCCAAAACCAGCAGAAGGTATATATTATGACTATGGGGTGAAAGGAAAAGTTTTTAAGCCAGGTGAAAAAGGTTTTGCTACTGTTACCTACAACAGAAAATAAACTATTAATGAAGTGGCAAGGGCCTTATAAGGTTCTTAGACGTACTGGCACTATTAACTATGAAGTTGAGACCCCTGACAGGAAAACTCCTACTAAGATGTACCATGCTAGCCTCCTCAAGAAATGGGTTGAAAAAAATGCCAAAAGCTGCTTTGCTAGTTTTACCAGAAACCAATAAGGAAGATTTTGATGCAGCTTATGATGGACTGGAACAAACTGTAAATACTGATGCTGTAAAGGTGAATGTATCATTGATCTCAGAACAAACTGCAGAAATTCGGAATGTACTAAGGATATTTAACAGTACTTGTGCCATAGTTCCCGGCCGAGCAAAAGGGGTGGAACACGTGTTAGTAACAAAGAATGCTCGTCCTGTTAGGCAAAAGACATACAGGTTACCAGAGTGGTTAAGAGCTGACGTGGTTAAGGAAATACAAAAAATGAAAGAATTTGGGTATCTCAGAGGATTAGAGGAGTTCTTGGTCATCTCCAATGGTAATTGTAAACAAAATAGAAGAGGGTGTTAGAAACTGCCTTGATTTTAGGAAACTTAAGTGTCAGAATTTGACAGTTATCCTATGCCCAGAATAGATGATTTGGTGGACAGACTGGGGAGTGCAAAGTATCAGTACCCTGAATCTCACCAAGGGTTACTGGCAAATCCATTTAGCTAAAGAATCCAGAGATGAAACTGCATAACAGTCCTGTACCTAAAACAAAGAAACATGACGCGTCATTTTAGGGCTAGCTGGTTATCGGAGATTTGTGCCCAAATTTGCTGAGTTAACTACTCCCCTCACTGAACTCACGAAAACAGTACTCAAATAATGTGAAATGGACCTCTGAGTGTGATGAAGCTTTTCAAGCCATTAAGGCTGCATTATGTTCATCCATTGTTTTAAGTAGCCCAGACTTTGAGAAACCATTTTTCTTGCAAACAGATGCATCAGACGTAGGCCTAGGTGCAGTACTGAGTCAAAATATAGATGGGAAAGAACATCCTATTCTGTATGTAAGTAGGAAGTTGCATGACGGAGAGAAAAGGTGTTCCGCCATTGAAAAGGAATGTTTAGCAGCAAAGTGGGCCATGGAGTCCCTTAGGTTTTATTTACTAGGAACTGACTTTGTACTTGTAACGGATCACAATCCTCTCTCTTGGCTTAACCAAATGAAAGATAAAAAATTCCAGAATCACAAGGTGGTACCTGGCACTACACCCATTTAAATTCACAGTGATACACAAATCTGGTAAAGAGAATAGCAATGCTGATTTCCTCTCAAGATACATATCAGGAATTGAGGGTTCTGAAGGTTGAAAAACAAATGTATGAGTGTAAATTTTACTGTTTGCTGTACTGTTGTAGAAAAAACAGATGATGCACATGTGCTTAATTGCTGAAAGCAGCAAATGTTAGAGAATTAATATAAACTTTTGGAAATCTGTTTAATAAAACAGGTTCCCTCTTAAGGAGGGGGTGTATGTGACAGGGTAGAATAGGACCCTGTCCTAGTTGTTGTGGAGAAAGTGTTTTAAGTGCAAGGATCTGTTCTGTTCCTTTCTTGTCTGTCTGGTTGTGCAACCAAATTTTCCTGCAAGAACTAGGATTTGATCACCCTGACAGTCTCAATTCTTTGCCTCTCACTGTCTCTGGCCTCCCTTGCTGTCTGTCTGTTCCTCCCTTGCATATCTGCTGGTATAAAAATATGTGCAGATCATTGTATGGGAATGAAACTGATATTGGGATCCCTTTGTTTAGAAAATATAGTGTTAGTGTTGACATTTAGATAATTATATTTTGAGATGATTGCAAAAAGCTATTGGAAACTTAAGACGTTACCCAAGTTCAGTTTAAGCCTTTTGCTGCAGAGCTGTGGAAAAGGGGCCTCAACTCAGGGACACTCTGTTCTAGCAGTACCTGCCTGAAACATATAAGAAACAGGATGCTTAGGAATGAGTGTTGGAGGGTCTTATAAGAGAGCTGAGCTGCAATTGCAAAAAAAAAAAAGAGAGAGAAAAGGGACACAGATTGAGGGAAAACTCTGATGGATGTTCTGTATTTTATTTTGCCTTTGTAAATAGCTCTACTGAACAAATTTTTTTTTTATGTTACTGCTAGTGTATGTAAATATTTTTGGTGAATTCTACAATTGCTCCTGGTTTTCCTATGCTTCCTGGCCTGTGGCTCAATGACAAGTAGGTCTATTAGATTTCACCTCATTCTGTTGGGAAGACCAGAAGGTCACTGCCTTCTTGCATATGGTTTTATAGATAACACAGACGTGTTATTGGGCAGTATTTATGGTCTCAATACGGGTACACCAGCTCTCTGTGTCCCTGGCTAAGGCAGTTGCTCCATTTCTGCTCTTTGCCATCATTTTTTTTGGGCGGGGTCTGGAATTTAGTGTTTGCTCCTGATCTAAATAGGACAGGTAGACCTCATGCAGCACTCTCCCCAGCACAAAGGGCGTTCAGGGACATGATCGAGTCCCTGGGTATCTGTGACCCCCTGGAGAATCCTGCATCCTAACTTTAGTGAGTTTACTTTTGTCTGCTCATCGATCATTCTGTAGGATCAACTTGTTCCTTGCTAGTCAGAGCCTCCTCTACAGTCTGCACGCCTGTAGTATGTCTCTGAGGGTCCTCTCAGTCCACTTCCCAGTGTGGCCTCAACATGCCTTCATGCAAGGCTCAGACAGGGATGTCTCCTGGAAGCTTAACAACCAGCTCTTGAAAGATAAATTTGTAGTCGGGAAAATTCAAGGCATCCAGCAGTTTTTACTGAATAACTCTGGTTCTGTTGGTAAATTGGATCTAGAATGGGCAGCTTTCAAAAGCACCATCTGTGGTGAGCTGATTCAGTTGACTTCTAGGAGAAACAAAAGATAGGCAGGAAGCGGCCACCAGATTATTGCTAGATATTGAAAGTCATGAAGTCGGACTGAACCTAACTCCACAGGAATCCGTTAGAATCTCCCTTTCCACTCTGAGAGATCAATATGCTGAACTGCTCAGAAAAGGCAGAACATGCCATCTTTAAAATCTGCTCCAAGTACATAGATCGGTGAGAGAAAGTGGGCAGATTAATGTCACTGTGGCTTAAAAAGAGGAAGCATCCCATTTTGTTCCATTGATTAAATCTGACTGCTCCCTAAAGATATCATCCGGGCAAACCACTCAAGAATTCCGTAGTTGTGCACTTTACAGCCTGTCTCAACTACCCCTGGACGCCCAAGAGATTTCTGCCTATTTACCTGCTATCCCATTTCCTTTCATTACTCCCAGCCAAAAAGCTGAACTTACTACCCCATCACACAGAGCAAGAGCCTCCATACTGTTAAAGCCTTAACTCCTGACTAGACTCCAGGATCATCTTTGAAAATGGCGTGTCTAGGGACATGGATATGTTGTTCATCCACACTACCTGGCAGGTTCCATGCCGCTTTAAATCTTGCCGGAAGGTCTTCAAGCTGGCTCTTCCCACCCACCCGGGTGGTAAAACTCTCGGCTCCGTCCCAGAACTTCCTTACCGCTTGGAAGCTCAGGTTCCCTCCTTAACGCTCTCGTGATCGACTGGATCCTAATTCTTCGGTTTGCCCGAAACTCATTTTAAAATTTTCAAGGCTTTGGTCATCTTTCTCCCTCGTGGCTGTGATGGACAAATAGACTCCCGGATTTCGGCAGTGCCCTTGTGGGCAGAAGATGTCCAGGACGGACCCGCACTCCACATGTGTCTACTGCCTCGGCCTAGAACACGACCCACAGGCCTGCATGTCATGCTGTTCGTTTTTGGCCTACGTCCTGGAGGACCGCGCTGCCCGGTTACAGCTTGGGCACCCTGTGAAGCGCTACCCGCTGGTTAAGTCGAAGGAGGCCCGTTGGGCGGTTATTGCGGCAGCTGGCTCGGCTGAGCAACTTGAGCAGATGATCGCCCTCGAGGAGGCAGCGGCGGCACAGGCCGCATCATCTTCTTCCTCGGTTGCGGCATTTATCCCGCTCTCTCTGGGTACCTCATATTCAGTTTTGTTCAAGGAGCTTTGCCAGTCCCTTTCCACAAAGGGAGAGGGGCCATCGGGACCTTCCTCTTGGTCCAAAAAGAAGGATTCAAAGGGTAAGTCCCATCGTCTGCATTCGTGGGAGCAGGAGAGGTCTCCTTCCCCGGACAGCCAACTGTCGACTTCAGTCGAGGTTGCAGCTAAAGGCCGCTGGCTTCAGGCGTCCCGTCAGGCCAGCCGGCCAAGACTTCATCGTAGCGGTCAAGATCTTTCTCGACCCGTCGGATGAACTAATCAACGGTGAGGCCAACAACCCCTTCACGGTTCCCCGGTAGAGACAAGGATGTGCCTCGCGCCCCGGTGCAGCAGTCCCTGATTTAAGGCTTCCGAGCCGAGGGAAGAGCGGGTGTGCCCCGCTCCTTCCCAGACCCGTCCTTGGAAACAGAGGATCTCGATCTCTGACTTCGTCTCGGTCCAGCTGATCCCGCCAACATTGGCGGTCTCGGCACCGAGGTTAGCGGCACTGCCGCTCGTCCCGACAAGAGGCTTGGGTGCAAATTGTGTCAACACTACGAGGACCTGATGTGGCAGCAGTTACTTCTGTCCAGGAACAAGTCGACGCCGGCGCCTTCCCCGGCCATCAAGTGGCTGTCACCCGAGCGGCCAAAACAACCCCTCGCTCTAGCCAAGGTGCCCAAGCCTGGGTCGGTTGTTCGGCCGAAACCCACTGCCCCACCGATTGTGGTGGAACATCCGCCTCCACAACCGAAATCGAGGGCGCCAACCAAGGACTCTCGGTCGGGTCAAGGCCTGCCCCTCAGGTTGTCGGTCACCCTCTCTCCTGACCGTCCTCGGCAGGTGGAGGGTGGCTCAGGCCCCAGGTAGCTCTTCGGGGACTCCTCAGAGTCTGACGACGACGACTCCCTGTTCTCCAGGCCTGTTGGCCTGGAGTCCTCCGGGGGCCAGTCGTTGGACGAAAGTCCATCGTCCTTCATGGGTTTACTTCGGCTCATTTTGGAGTCCACCGGGATGCAGCTCGAGCCCGTATTCAAATGGACCAAGTATCCCCTGACGGAGATACTAGACCGGGGGGATTCCCCCCACAGAGGCCTTTCCGGTGGCTGAAGCCATTGTTGGCCCAGCCTCGGAGCTTTGGCAGCGGCTTGCACATCCTGCCCTGCGCCTTGACCAGGATGGGCAGGAAGTATCTGCGATCTAAACTCTTTGCCCAGGTTTTTGGAACACCCTCTACCGAGGGTTGGTCACCAGACGGTGTTTTCCGCGTTCCAGGAACACTAGGGGCGTGGACAAGCCCCCGACAAGGGTCCAAAAGTTGGACTACGCCGGGTGCAAGGTGTATGCTGCGTCCTCCCTTGGCCTCCGTCAGGCCAGCTCGGCCATGCTGATGGTATACTTCTCCCACACCCTCATGTTCTCCCTGGATGAGGTGATCCCTCATCTCCCGGCCGACCTGCAGACCACTGTCCAGCAGGTGCGGGACCAGGGTAGGGCAGTGGCTAAGCAGCAGCTCCAGACGGCTCTGGACATTGGAGACTCCTGTGCCAGATCAGTTGTGGCCGCGGTGGCCATACGCCACAGAGCATGGCTGAGGATATCCACCTTCACGGCGGATACTCAGCACAAATTGGCGGATGTCCCATTCCTGGGGACTGACCTCTTCGGCCCTGGAGTGGAAGGTCACCTCCAGCGGATTGAAAAGTCTAGTGCCACTCTGGACTCGGTCACCTCCGCCCAGAAGGACAAAGGCCGTCAACAGCAGCAGCACAAGTCCTTTCGCCCTTCTGCGGCACGTCCGGCCCAACAGCACCAGGGCCAGCAGGCTCGCGCTTTTCATCCCAAATCCAAACCCGCGGCTTCCTCCAATAGGAAGCAGGGAGGTAAAGGCCCAGGAGGTCCCTCGGCCGGTCCCTCCTCCAAGCCTGCCCAGTGACTGGTTGAGGGGTGTCACCCCCAGCCTCCTCACTCCCCCTTGGGTTCCCCCATTGTGGGACGGCTCCGCCACTTCCTTTCCGCCTGGTCCGCTGTCACCACGGACGCGGGGTGTTAGAGGTGGTGGAAAGGGTCTGCCTTTGGAGTTCGAGCAGACCCCACCCTTCTGAGCCGTTGCCCTCGGGGGCCACGGGTCCGCACCTCGCTGTCGGCCAGCCAGCCGATATTGCCCGCTCCTCGAAAAGAGGTAATCAAGAAGTGGCGGATCCTCCTTCAGACCGGGGTTTGTGTCCAGGTACTTTCTGGTCCCAAAGCGGATGGGGACTGGCGCCCCATTCTCGACCTGCACGACCTGAACAGGTTCCTAAGGTCTCGGACCTTCAGGATGGTCACTCTGGCTCAGATAATCCCATCCTTGGAGCAGGCGTGTGGTACTGTTCCTGGACCTTCAGGACACGTTCTTTCACGTCCCAATCATCGTCCTCAGAGATTCCTCCGCTTCAGGCGGAGGGTCCTCTACGAGTTCGGGCCATGCCCTTGGCCTTCCTAGCTCCCAGGGTCTTCACCAAATGCATGGCAGTGGTGACAGCATTCCTCTTGGCGCCGAAGGGTCAGGGTGTACCCCTACCTGGACGATTGGCTGATTGCAGCCCCTCCAGAGTGGAGGTGGAGCGGTCCAGAGATCTGGCCCTCCAGGTTTGCTCTCAGGTTGGCCTCATCAACAAAGCCAAGTCGGAACTCGTGCCAAAGCAGGTGATACAATTCATCGGGGCAGAGCTCGACTCTCTACGAGCCAGAGCACGGCTCCCGGTGGACAGGGCCGAGGTTCTTTCCTCCTTTGCCCAGTCATTTCAGGTTGGACAATCGCGCCCTGCCCGGGACTTCCTGCGCCTCCTGGGCCTCATGGCGGCCTGCACCAGCGTGGTCCGTTGGGTCCACTGGTACATGCGTCCCCTTCAATGGGGACTGGCCAGCCAGTGGTCACAGCACTTCGATCCACTGGATCAGCTAGTGACAGTGACCCAGGGGATGTGGAGCGCTCTCCAGTGGTGGACCGTTGCAGCACATCTGCGGGAGGGCATCCCATTCGTCCGCCCCGAGCCGACAGTCTCTCTATCGATCGATGCCTCTCTGATGGGTTGGGGTGCCCATCTGGGGGAGCACAGAGCACACGGCCTCTGGTCCCCTCGGGAGTCCCGATGCCACATCAACCTGCTGGAGCTTCGAGCGGTTCGTCTAGCCCTCACCGCCTGTGCTCCGTTTCTACGGGGTCAAGTGGTTCAGGTCCAGACAGACAATACCACTACCATGTACTACCTAAACCGCCAGGGCGGGACGCGCTCCATGCCTTTGTGCAGGGAAGCTCTCCGCATTTGGTCACTCGTGCGCAGCCTGGAGGCAGATCTCTTCACCATTCATGTGGCAGGAGCCTCCAACACCCGGGCCGATGCCCTAAGCCGGATAGGGGCTACGTCCCACGAGTGGTCTCTCCTGCCAGAGGTAGTACAGGATCTGGTCTCCCTCTGGGGCACGCCTCAGGCGGACCTGTTTGCCTCCAGGGAGAATGCGAAGCTGATACTGTTTCATGCCCGCCCCCCTCAGCAGAGCTCGCTGCAGGGGGATGCCTTCTCGAGGCCGTAGACCCCGGGCCTCTTCTACGCCTTCCCCCATTTCCTTTGATCCACAAGGCGCTTCTCAAGGCGAGGAGGGACAAGAAGCAGGTGATTCTGGTAGCCCTAGACTGGCCCCGCCAGGTCTGGTATCCAGATCTCCTCAGTCTCAGCTCCAGGCTCCCGAGGCGGCTTCCAGCCTGCCCGGACCTGATCTCAGTCAATCAGGGGAAGGTATTCCATCCAGACCTTCAATCCCTGCACCTGACGGCCTGGTTCCTGAGCGGCTAGAGTTCCAGGCCTTGGGTCTTTCCGACGAGGTTCTCTGCGTCATTGAGGCGTCCCATAAGGAGTCGACCAGAAAATGCTACGCCTTCGGATGGAAGAGATTCTCCATTTGGTGTCAGGACAAGGGCCTGGACCCTAAATCCTGTTCCTTGGCAAGCATTCTGGACTACCTGTGGTCCCTTTCTCAGCAAGGGCTTCGGTCGACGACCCTTAAGGTGCACCTGGCAGCCATCTCTGCTTACCAGGCGAGGGCCGGGAAGCAGTCGGTGGCGCAGGAGAAGGTGGTTGGGCGCTTTTTCAAAGGCCTTGATCACATATCCCCTCTGGTGCGAGAACCTCCACCTCCATGGGATCTACTGTTGATATTGGCTAAGCTCATGGGCAGGCCATTCGAACCGATACACAGGTGTGACATCTCTCACCTGTCGTGGAAGACCGCCATCTTGGTGGCTATCACGTCAGCCAGAAGGATGGGAGAGCTCCAGGCGCTTTCCATCGAGTCTCCTTATCTGGTCTTCCACAGGGACAAGGTTGTCCTGCGCCCCCACCTGAAATTCCTTCCAAAAGTGGTGCCTGGAATTTCACCTTAACGAGGTGTTGACTCTGCCGGTGTTCTACCCCAGTCACACCTCAGAGGCCGAATATAGGCTCCATACTTTGAACCCTAGAAGAGCGCTCGCTTAGTATAAGGAGCAGACGGCTGAAGTTCGGGGAGAGGTTTGCCAGCTGTTTGTCACCTATGCTGAAGCCGCACCTGGCAGACCTGCAGCCAAGTGGACGATAGGCAGGTGAGTCACCTACCACACAGTTCTCTGCTATAGGTTGGCAGGCATGGAGCCTCCCAGAGGGATAAGAGCTCATTCTGCCCGCCATACCGCTGCATCGGTGGCTGCCTCCAGGGACGTCCTTATCCAGGAAATCTGCAGGGCTGCTACCTGGAAGTCAGCACACACCTTCATTACCCATTACCACATCGACCTTGAGTCACGCCGGGATGCTGGTTTTGGGGCCTCGGTTCTCCAGTCTTTATTCCCTAAGTGGGGGGTGTGCGCCTTGCCTCCTTCCTCCCGGAGAACTGCTAGGAGTCTGCCAGACAGTGTGGATGAACAACATATCCATGTCCCTAGAAATACAGGTTACTCACCTGTAACAGGAGTTCTAGGAATGGTATATGTTGTTCATCCACACGACCCACCCGACCTCCCCGGCTTCGACGCACAACCTGGCTTCCAGCGAGCTAGATCTGGCATCATGGGGCGGGCCGAGAGTTTTACCACCCGGGTGGGTGGGAGGAGCCAACTTAAAGACCTTCCTGCAAGATTTAAAGTGGCAAGGAACCTGCCAGACAGTGTGGATGAACAACATGTACCATTCCTAGAACTCCTGTTTCAGGAGAGTGACCTGTATTTTCAGTTTCAACAATAATGCGGCTCCAAAGCAAAAAAAACTGAGCCAAAACACATACTCGTGAAGCAGACGGTCTGGTCGGCTACACCGTCACTGTCTCATCATAGAAAAAAGAGGGCAGATTAAGCAGGATAATCAGAAAAAACTTCCTTATTTTCAGGCATCAACATACAGCTCCACGTATCCCTCCCAAAAAAAGTCTGTTTTTGTGTGAAACTTGCACTTTCTCAAGGCTAGCTGCCTTCTTTTATCTGTGTTGGGACAGTGACAGTGTAGCCAACTAGACTGTCAGCTTCATTTTTTTCAGTTGCTGTTATTTGCTTGTAGGATTTCTGAGCTTCAGGCGCTCATGTGTGAGCAGCCTTATCTGATTTTTCCACAAAGACAGGGTGTCTTTACTAACACTTAAGTTTTTGCCAAAGGTGTCTAAATTCACTCTGAACTAAACTATCCTCCTACCTGTTTGTTACCCAGAGCATGCCAATCCAGGGGAAACATTGCTCCATACTGTGGATACTCGGATATTATGTTAATCGCACGAAGGGAAGTCATCGCAGCTATTTATTTCAAAAGTGTACCAATTTCTAAACAGTCTGTTCAAATGGTTGGCCAACTTTATTATTTTCTGTTATTGCAAGTACAGTAAGCCTGGGACTGTTAAGGGCTACTGTACCAGAGGCATGGCCACTTCTGTTGCTGGTTTCAGAGGAGTCTTGGCAGCAGAGGTCTGTGCTGCTTGCCACTCGGAGTACTGTCCACACTTTCACTAGACACTATAGTCTGGACATTGCTTCTAGAAGGAAGGCAGGTTTTGGCCTAGCTGTGCTACAGGGCCTTCTTTTGTAGTCCATTGCCTTCCAACCACCTGGCCTGTTTTTCCTGTGCAGTACTGCTTGGGACTTGTTCCTAAAGTGTGGCCTGTTGCAAGAGATATCCTCGAAAAAGAACACTTATGTTACAATGTACCATAACGGTAGCTCTTCCAAGAGAATCTCTTCCAGCAGGTCATGCCATCCCACCCACCTTCCTCCTTGCTTCTGAGTTTCTGCTTTCCTGTCCTCTCCTTTTCCAGGATGGTGTGCTTTCTGCCATATATGCTGCTTCTGGAGGGTCTCTCTCGGTCCCCTCAGGAGCACGTCCTTGGTGGATGGTCTCTGGCGGGAAACTGAGGAGGGCATGGGCCACCCATGGCTGTATATGGAGAATGTCGGTGTGATGACGTCGCTGTGGGTGGTCCCAGTTAGACTGCTAACAAAAAATGTTTCCGTTTGGTCCTGGTGCCTAATGGGTATAGTTCCTAAGGTGCGACCTGCTGCAAGAGATTCTCTTGAAGACCTACTGTTTGGTAAGTTCTTATGTAACTGTTCTATCTTATTTCCTGCATTATGGTTCTTGGCAACTAATTTACGTACTAATGAAGCAAAACTAAATGGACACAATAGATTTGTCTATTGGCTGAATGTTGCCTCTATAGAAATGCAGGTTTCTGGGCTAAACAGGCAGATAACTATAGAATAATAACATGTTGCCTCTTATACTTGCATATAACCAGACATCCCTATAAGTGAGGTTCGGATTAAAGAGAGGGTCAGACTGTAGTTCGTTCTGATTAGAAACCTATATAGAAATGGGGTTGTGATTTGCAGTTAACCAGCACTTGATGGTTTTGATCGAAAATACAGCATCTCAGGATATTATTTCTAAAACCTGAGACCGGTGAATCTGTGATGCCTTACATTGTGATACCATGTTCAGTTTTGCCATTTTTATTTTCATTTACAGACTGTACAACCATGGGAAAGGCGCACCTTCCCTCTTTCTTTTGACCCTAAGACTGAAAGTGAGGACCAATCAGATAACCAAGAACGGCCAGGCCGCAGTACGAGACGCATATCTGGAAGCAAACCACCCAAGGAAACAGAGACTGTACCTACATCGCCTGCCCCTAATGAAACCAAACATAGGCACCCAACAGCACCACGACCAGCACACAGATAAAATAAATGGGGGGAAATTGTCGACATTAAGCTTCAGAAATTTGTCGTTTGATATTCAAACATCATTCAAATATTTTCACAGTTTTTAGTGAATTTAAGGAGTTTAGAAACTGTTTTTTTTTTTTGTTTTGTTTTTTTTTTTGGTGTAGTTTTCTTGTTGCAAAAGAAATGTCAGTCTATGGGAAAGTTAAAATGAGGCATCCGAATGTCACTAACTTGTTACGCACGCACACACACACACACATATATATATATATATCTATATATGTATTTATATATAGATATGTAGTATAGCTCAGTATGTAGCGGACTTCAAGGTGTTCTGGACATTGCTGGCAAAAAATACTTTGCATCAGTGTTGATGTTGGCTTTTCCCCAATTCTCGTCTTCAGTGGAGTAAAATCAGTGGTGAAATTTATTTTTGTATTTCAAGCATCATTGCACTAAACGTGACTTTTTTTTTAATAGAATTGAAACCAGGGCGTGTTAGTAGTATGTTCTCCCTACTGAAATGCTTTTTAAGTTCATTTTTAAATATTTTTCTTCCTTTTTCAGCATCCTTTGTTGATGCTGCCCTTTTCCCTGCCTAATACTGTAACTGTTTTTAATATTGATTGATTATGTAACCTGATGACATCAGTTGAGTGGAAATCTTGAGAGATGCTTTCTCTGGTATCCATTCTAACCAGTGTCATAGCGGTCTGGAGTCTGTTGGTAATTTTAAGCATTAATGCCTCGTGGGGAATAAGATAGCATCAGCAGTGGACCCTAAAGAAGGGTAAAAAACCTAGGCTTAAAAATGAACAGGAAACTGTACAGTAAGGAGATTCGGACAACAGACCTGCCCACATGTGCAATTATAGTTTTGTGGGTTTTTTTTTGTTTTTTGTTTTTTTTTAAAGGGAACATCAAGTTTCTGATCACTTTAAAAAGGTTCACGAAGCCAGGAGTAAAAATGAAACATGGCTAGTCAGTACAGATTTCTGCTGCATGTTATTTTCAATTCCCAGAAAATATTTTCTATGGGGAGAGGGATCTTTTCAAGCAGTATTTTAAACCAAAGTTGATATGATGTAATTTAATCTCTAAAATTAAATTGGCTTTTGTTTTGACTGGTGAAAACATTTCCCAGCCCTTTTTTTTTTCTCCCCCCTTGATCAAGCAGTACGTATGTATGTAGTAAAAAAAATGCAGAAAGGTAACTAGAACAGAATCCAAAGCTTTGGGCATATCTGACAAGAGAATATGGTGTACTCTATCACATTAACCCGGCATTTATGGAAGTTTTTTTTTATTAAATATGTTAATAAAACTGTAGCTTCCTATGTGGGAAAAGTAGTATGCTATTTCCAAAACATGTTAAGTACTTGGAATACTCCGGTAGCTAGCTAGCTGTATAGCTCTGCCCCATTTGCTCAAACCAGATGGTGTTCTAATGGAGTTAAGATTTTTGAGACTTCAGTTTTTATCAGAAGTGAAAAGTATTTAATAATTTTGATCTCTGGTAACACCTATGAAGCATCCCAGATGGTATGGCAGTATACTTGTCGCGTGTGTACTTTACATATTTTTTTATGTAAGATTTTTATTGCTTGTTCATGAGTGAAACATTTTACAAGCAAGTAATGTCCTAAGTTCAAGAGGTTACCAGGATGATGTACGTCTTATCTGGACTACCTAATTAATTCTCTTCTACAGGAGAGCTGCCACCTGAAACCAAATTTAAATAACTGAACAATGGGAGACTGCTCAGTCACTGAATATTCAATCAGTATTTTTCATTTTATTGATATTGACCACCCCAGGAAAACTGGTTTGACCATAGGTCGCAGTGCTACAAACAGAGCCACGATGGGTAGGTGTGTGCCTCCTGACTAAGACGTCAGCACGCTTGCATCCGGGGGTAACAGAAAAAGTAAATCCTAATATGCGATTAGATGATGTTTCGCCTCTTTCCTCACAGGCCCTGCGCCGCTAACTAGGCTACTGACCAGCATCTGAGCTTATATCGTCTCAGACCTGGGGAACCCAGGAGACTCTGCCATGGGGGATGGGGGCGCATGGGGCACTGACAGGTCAGAGGTAAGTCCCAGGGACAGTGGGTAACAGGGCTGGGGAAGAGAGGAGCTGATAAGGGCAGGTCAAGTGCATGGAGATTAAGTACAATAAACTAAAAATCCCATGAATTCTTAGGTTTTAAAAATGTCTGGTAAATGTTACTCATTTTGACGATTTTTGGACACTGTGCTGGACACACAGGAGAAGTACAGGACAATGCATAACTGTGACCAAATGTACAGATCAGGGTCAGAAAAACATTAAGATGGATAACATCTAATAGGCATCTGCAAGTTCTAAGACTCCATGAGAATTTCTGAACACAAGGTCCACCTGTCATGAATAAGCTGAACATGGCGCAATGCTGATTTTTCTTTGTGACTGATAGCAATAAAATGAATATGGTATTGAATATACAGTGAGTGAGCAGTCTATTTTCAGTGACATGTAAAGTAACAGTACAGGTTGAGTACCCCAGTTAAAATAAAAAAAAATTAATATTGATCTGCCGTCCCATGCTTAGGGTTTCTCCCTCATGCCAGTCTCTAGTCCATGCTAAGCACACGCACATTGCTAAAAAAAATTTAATTGCTGTGGGAAAGGGGGAAGGCCGAGGGATGTATCCAGGATGTCGGTGTTGGTGCATGTACTCTTAAAGAAAAATTGATACCTGTGGGAAAACATTCTAAAGCATGACTGTTTAGACATCCTTCAGTTTCTAGTTCATCTTATTAAGGATATTTGCATGTAAACAGGAATTATATTCCTTCTTATTCATCTGTTATTGCTAAATTATTCCCCACTTGAAGTCCTAATCCTGTAACATCATTACAGATGTTCTTGGCAGCAGATTGTGATGTCATGGAGAGGATTATGACTTAAAATGGCATCTGAATAGCATGAAGAGATGAACTCCTAGGCACATGGACCCTGTTTTCCTGCAAATGTGTTTAATATTAAATAACTAGGAGAAGATTGAGGGTTGTTAATTAAACTATAGGTTACATGTTTTCCTAGAGGCTTCAATTCTTTAAATGTATGGGGCCACCCAGTTGCACTTTTTGTGCTGGCAGACCTGGTTTTAGGAGCCGAGTCTGGGAGCTGCACCAGGGGCAGGCAGTGGCTGAGACAGCTGCGCCTCTGCAGTGCATCAGAGACGGAGAGTTGGCAGCAGATTCGACAGACACCTGTGGGAAGGGCAGGGGACCCCTAACAGACCTCTTGTGTGCATGCGTAGGCTAGTAGTTGGATACTGCTCACACCACGGGGAGGTGGGAGGGACACTGAGGAAGTAAGCTAAGGGGGGGAGAAAAGCACCATACACCATCTGAATGACTGTTGCTGGCACTCTCTGGCCCCACTACGTGTAGATCATCACTTGGTTCAACAGCAAGGGGAGCTGCAGATAGTACAGGGATGTTGCTGGAAGAAGACCCAAAGTAAGGAGTGGGTGAGGCCCTAGGAGTAATGAAAGGATGTATTATGTATACATAAACCTGACCTCTCGCTTACTGTCTCTGTGTAAGGGAGGGGAGTTAAAAAGAGACCACTGTCCTGCCGTGCACCATCTCTTAGATCTTTCAGCATGCACAGTCATGTTTTCTTTTCTCTTTTTTTTTGGGGTGTAGGAAATCTGACTAGAGAACTTTGCTAAAGAGAGTGAAGGGTTGAGTAAGCTGTGGCTCTGTACAGCAGCCTGTTGGAGGAGCCAGTGTCCCGAAAGTTGAACATTACCCATTGTAACAAAGAAGACTGCCTGAATTCTTTGTTAAAAAATAAAAATTCACCACTTACAAGGCTCCACTGTGACAAATTGAGGAGTAAACAACAAAATTCTGGTTGTATTGTTCTGGAAGGTTTCCATTTTGATTTCTACAGCTGCTTCCAGTTCAGACAGTTTTTTTTAGTTTTTTTTTATTTAAAGTCATTTACATAAACCTTACACCGTTTCCAGTTGTAACCTTAATGTTCCTAATTGTGTCATACAGAGCTATTTTATTGTTAGCATTGTGCCTGTCTTATGTATAATTATCATCTCCAAAAAAGACATAAGAAATGTAAAGGTTTTTTTTTCCTTTTGTAATCGTATGAAAATAGTAGCTAAACTGCTTAATGGTTGGGGGGGTTTTCACAACTTTCAACATTATCACACAAAAGCAGAACACTTTTAAGCTGTCCCACTTTACCCCACGTTTGTTTTTTCTTGATTTTCTGTTTTATTGAAAAATGTAAGCAAAGTACGCCGTATCCTATGCATAGAAATTTTCCTCTGCTTGTTTAAAAAACAGTGTTGAAGATTATGAATAACCCCCTTTAGCGTTGTATAAAAGTTGTATTTTGTAAATAATTTTTTTCTTTCAAGCTGTGTAATGGCGACACAGGCTCTAGCTGTCCTGGTTGTATAGAAAAGCTTTTCTTTATGCAGAGAAGCCAATCTTTGTTAATGTCTTGATTCTGTTGGCAAAGCACACGAGTGCTTATAAAAAAAAAAAAGTTGAGAAAATTAAAAAAAAAAAGGTTTAAAAAGTCAGAATAACATTCTGTGTTTGTGTTTTACTTGAGAGTTGAATTTTAGTTTTTTTTTTTTTTTCTCCCAAAATGTTCAGCATTCGTGCATTCAGCATTGGGTTTGGGAGGGAGTACTGGAGTTTGGAGCACTGAGCTGTGAACCTGGAGACCCAACTGACAGGAGATTAAATCTCACAGTCCCTCACTTGCAGTACTGTGCAACTCTGAGAAGTAACTTCCTTGTACTCCTAGATTGTACCTGGAAATAAGCTGCAGCTCAGTGTACCTTCCCCTCCAAAACAACTTTCAGTTTTCATGGAACAGAGTTTGATGCTTTTAATTTAATACCAAAACTGCATAAAAAGTATATATGCAGGCTGGCAGTGGACTACAGCATATATGGCCCTTATCCTCTTCTGAATTCTTAGAAAATTAGCAAACCATTTAACAGACACTTTCGATTTTTGTAACTGGTGAGATATTCTTGGCAGACAGTTGTAGACAACAGCAATGTTTAGGAGAGAGGAGACTTCTTTATCCAAGTTACAGTAAACATTTTCTGCTCCAGGAATACAGTTGACATCCAGGAATTTTGCACCATTTTACTTGCATCTGTGGTGTCCGCTCTTTGGATCCAGTCAGGTCAGCTTCTCTGAGTACAGAATTTGTCTGTTCAACCCTTGGCCCCAGTGGATCTGCTCGGATCTCATTTCCTTCTGGGGAATTCATCTGCTGCCTCTGGTGTCTGCCATGGTTATCTTTTTTGGGAGTGACAGCTTAAAGGTGAAATGTAAAAATCATTTTAGACAGTTGGTGTGAAGTGTATTTTTTGAAGCAGTAAAGGACACTGTAACAGTTTGTACAGAATATTTTTTCGAAAAACTGCTCTTGCAGCAGGTCACACCATAAGGACTAAAGCAGGTAAGCTGTAGGGCCCCACGGAAAACTTCTAGCTAGCTATACCCCAATGATGGCCCTGCCCCGATGTCGAATACCCCATAAAAGGGGCGGTCCCCCAGCATCCCTCCATTCTTTTCCCGTTGACTCGCAAGCATCAGCTATCGATAACGCCAGAACTTTTTCTTCAAATTTTCTCCTCGTGTCTGCTTCCCAACCCCTTCAGTGAAGGCAGCCCCACTCAGATATGCGTGCTGCAAGCAGAATTCCGTTTAAAGATAAACATACAGCCCGCGTACGTAGCCTAGGCCCCAACCACGACACCAAGGCCTGCACCATTTGCCAGCAGTCTAGTAGCCACACGGAGATCCATCGTCAGAAGGCACTCAATACTTTTCTGCTGGAACAAAAAGTCAAGGCAAGGGAGAGAAGTACATCCTCCAAAGGGGATTTGTCCAAATCAGGGAAGCATAAGGATAAAAGGAGGAAGACAGAGTGATCTCGGTCTTACCCGAATCTCAGATTCCAGGGCCAGCTGAGGCTCAGCCCACTCGGACAGGTCTCCATCCCAGGGAAAATCTCAGCCTCCATAGGCAAAGATTCGTATGTCCGGTGGCTCAAGTACGTCGTCCTCTCTTCAACCCCTTAAGATCTGGCTTAAGGACTCCCTTAGCCGGCCTTCGGGTTCTTCCAGCCGATCTGAGGCTTCAGATAGGCACCGCAAGATGCATTCCAAGTCTGCCACCAGAGTAGGCCCCAACTCCCTGGACTGGCACCGGAACACTGACCAGTGATCAGTCTCCCAACCTCTGTGGGGTCGTCTTGAAATGTCCGCTAAGTGGACCTCAGATGTGACGTCCCTTAAACGGGCCTCAGACCTTAAGCGGTCGACGGGCCAGATGACCGCAAAGCGTCCCAAGGAGTTAACCCCCAGACAGATGCCCCTCCATACGCACTTGATAGTGGATGACTGACCCCATCGGAGGACGACTGCATGGACGTCTGCACCCAGCAAACAGACGACCAGACGGGGGATGAAGAGGAGGGCCATACCCCTCAACTCCTGAAGTCACCCAAAGACCCGTCGACTGGTACCTCAGGGACCGGGCCCCGACCCAGCGCCTGGCAAGGACCAGGCACCCGGGCCGTCGGGCCTCAATATAGATGAGCTCAAGGAGTTATTCTCCTACTGGTGGGAGACTATCAGGAAAGATGTGGTCCCCCAAAACCTCCAGGGGAGAATTTAACCCCGCCCAGGTCAACAACCCCCACAGACACCCCCCTTCCCCGGAAGATACTCCACCGCCTAGGGGCCGGTCTTGGGGGAAACGTGGCAAAGACTAATGGAAGTGGTCCCATTCAACAGACCCCATCCCGTTCGCCTGGCACCCATAGACCTAAGAAACCTCACAGGAGGTCCTTCAAACAAGAAGTCTTGCTGTATTCTGACATTATGCAGTTAACCCCAGCACTTGAACTGCTCCTGAGAGGAAAGAGTTAACTCTATGCCAGAGCATAGAACGTTGAGCTAGAGCTCGGTTCAGACCTCTGTCTGCTGCACTTTGAAGTGTAACTGTCAGATTCTTTACTCCGCCTAACTAAACAGTCGCTCTGGAGATCTCTCGTTCACTAATGGTTCGGTATAGTAAAAACGTAGGTTCTAGGGCCATGGATATGTTGTTCATCCACACTGTCTGGCAGGCTCCTTGCTGCTTTAAATCTTGCCGGAAGGTCTTCAAGCTGGCTTCTCCCACCCACCCGGGTGGTAAAACTCTTGGCTCCGCCCCGTGACACCAGATCTTCCTTACCGTTTGGAAGTTCAGGTTCCCTCCTTAACGCTCTGCATGATAGACTGGATCCTAACTCTTCGGTTCATCCAAAACTCGTTTTAAAATTCTCAAGACTTCGGTCTTCCTTTTCCTTCGTGGCTGCGATGGACAAATCGACTCCCAGTTTTTGGCGGTGCCCTTGTGGGCAAGATGATGTCAGAAGCCGGATCCGCACTCCATGTCGTCTGCCTTGGCCTAGAACCACGACCCGCGAGCCTGCGAGAGTTTTGCTGTGTTTCGGTAATGTCTTGGAAGACCGCGTTGCCTGGTTGAAGCTTGGGCGTCCTGAGAAACGCTACCCGCCAGTAAAGTCGAAAGAGGCCCGTTGGGCGGTTACCGCGGTGGCTGGCTCGGCTGAGCAGCTCGAGCAGATGATCGCCCTCGAGGAGGAGTAGGCGGCTCAGGCCGCATCTTCCTCCTCGGTCGCGGCATTTATCCCACTCTCTTTGGGTACCTTGTATTCTGCTTAGTTAAAGGAGCTTTGTCATTCCCTTTCCACGAAGAGAGAGGGGCCATCGGGACATTCCGTTTGGTCCAAAAAAAAGGATCCCAAGGATAAGTCCCATCGTTGGCGTTCATGGGAGCGGGAGAGGTCCCCTTCCCCAGACAGCCGACCATCGACTTCGGTTGAGGTTGCGGCTAAGGCCGCTGGCT
The DNA here is from genome assembly GCA_016271365.2 of Neoceratodus forsteri. Classification (NCBI taxonomy): domain Eukaryota; kingdom Metazoa; phylum Chordata; order Ceratodontiformes; family Ceratodontidae; genus Neoceratodus; species Neoceratodus forsteri. The sequence continues at coordinate 58,498,901 of JADMNL010000032.1, forward strand.
TCCCGGCATCCCCGTCAGGTCAGCCGGCCGAGACAACCGTCGACGCGGTCAAGATTTTTCTCGACCCGTCGGACAGATTGTCGACTGGTGAAGCTGACAACCCTTCTTCGCCGGTTCCCCCGGTGGAGACCGTTGCCTGCGCTTGCGTGCATCAGTCCCTAGTTAAAGCGTCCAAGCGAGGAAGAGCGGGTGTCCCCTGCTCCTCCCAGGCCAGCCCTCGGACACACCGAGGATCTAAGCACGAGGTAGCGTCAACGCCTTTCGTCCTCATCTTCCTCCTCTGATGAGGAGGCTTCGGCGCCAATGCGTCGACGCTACGAGGAACTGATGAGGCAGCAGTTACTTTTGTCCGGGAGCAAGTCGACACAGACGCCTTCCCCGGCCATCAAGTGGCTGTCACCCGAACGGCCGATACAACCTCTCGCTGCAGTCGAGATGCCCAAGCCTGGGCCGGTTGTTCGGCTGAAACCTGCTGCCCCACCTACTGTGGTGAAACCTCCACAACCGAAATCGGGGGCACCGACCAAGGACTCTGTCGGGTCAATGCCTGCCCCACAGGCTGTCTTGTCACCCTCACTCCCGACCGTCCTTGGCAGGTGGAGGGTGGCTCAGGCCCTAGGCAGCTCTTCGCAGACACCTCGGAGTCCGACGACTCCTCCCTGTTCTCTAGGCAGGTTGACCTGGAGTCCTCCGGGGGCCAGTTACTGGACGCAAGCCCATCGTCCTTCATGGGTTTGCTTCGGCTCATCTCGGAGTCCACCGGGATGCAGCTCGAGCCCGTATCCAAACAGGCCAAGTATCCCCTGACGGAGATACTGGACCGAGGGGATTCACCCACAGAGGCCTTTCCTGTGGCTGAGGCCATTGTCGACCCAGTCTTGGCGCTTTGGCAGCGGCCTGCTTCCTGTCCTGCACCCTCAGCCAGGATGGCCAGGAAGTATGCGGTCCCTACCGGCTCTTTGCCCGGGTTTTTGGAGCACCCCTCTGCCGAGGGGTTGGTCACCAACAGCATTTTCCGGCGTTCCAGAAATGCTAGGGACGTGGACAAGCCCCCCCCCCGACAAAGTCCAAAAAACTGGACTGTGCAAGGTGTATGATGCGTCCTCCCTTGGCCTCCTCAAGGCCAGCTCGGCTGTACTGATGGCACACTTCTCCCATGCCCTCATGGGCTCCCTGGATGAGGTGATCCCTCATCTCCTGGCCAACCTCCAGACCACGGTCTGGTAGGTTCGGGACCAGGGTAGGGCGGTGGCGAAGCAGCAGCTCCAAACAGCTCTGGACATAGTGGACTCCTGTACCAGATCGGTTGCAGCCGTGGTGGCCATGCACCGCAGAGCATGGCTGAGGATATCCACCTTCACGGCGGATACCCAGCACAAGTTGGCGGATGTCCCCTTCTTGGGGACTGACCTCTTCGGCCCTGGAGTGGAAGATCACCTCCAGCGGATCGAAAAGTCCAATGCCACTCTGGACTCGGTCACCTCCACCCAGAAGGACAAAGGCTGCCGTCAGCAGCAGCACAAGCCCTTTCATCCTACTTTGCCTGCGGCACGTCCGGCCCAACAGCACCAGCATCAGGGCCAGCAGGCTCACGCTTGGCATCCCAAACCCAAGCCCGTGGCTTCCTCCAACAGGAAGCCAGGAGGTCCCTCGGCCGGTCCCTCCTCCTCCAAGCCTGCCCAGTGGCGGATTGAGGGTGTGCCCCCAGCCTCTCGTCTCTCCCCGGAGCAGCTCCGCCTGGTCGCTGCTACGCCACGGACGCTGGGTGTTGGAGCTGGTAGGAAAGGGCATGCCTCTGGAGTTCGAGCAGACCCCACCCTTTCGAGCCGTTGCCCATCGGGGGGGCCACGGGGTCCGCAGCCTCGCTGTTGGCCCGCCGAGCCGATATTGCCCTGCTCCTCGAAAAAGAGGTGATCAGGAAGGTGGCGGATCCTCCTCCAGACCCGGGGTTTGTGTCCAGGTATTTCGTGGTCCCAAAACGGATGGGGGCTGGCGCCCTATTCTCGACCTGCACAACCTGAACAGGTTCTTAAGGTCTCAGACCTTCAGGATGGTCACTCTGGCTCAGATAATCCCATCCTTTGAACGAGACATGTGGTTCTGTTCCCTGGACCTCGAGGATGCGTTCTTTCGCGTCCCAATCCGTCCGTCTCATCAGAGATTCCTCCGCTTCAGAGCGGAGGGATCACTTTACGAGTTCCGGGCCATGCCCTTCGGCCTCTCCGTAGCTCCCAGGGTCTTCACCAAATGCATGGCAGTGGTGACAGCATTCCTGCGGCGCCGAAGGGTCCAAGTGTACCCCTACCTGGACGACTGGCTGATTGCAGCCCCCTCCAGAGTGGAGGTGGAGCGGTTCAGAGATCTGGCCCTCCAGGTTTGCTCTCAGATTGGCCTCCTCATCAACGAGGCCAAGTTGGAACTTGTGCCAAAGCAGGTGGTACATTTCATCAGGGCAGAGCTCAACACTCTTCGAGCCAGAGCACGGCTCCCGGCGGACAGGGCCAAGGTTCTTTCCTCCTTTGCCCAATCATTTCAGGTTGGGCAATTGCGCCCTGCTCAGGACTTCCTGGGCCTCACGATGGCCTGCACCAGCGTGGTCTGTTGGGCCCGCTGGTACATGCGTCCCCTTCAGTGGGGACTGGCCAGCCAGTGGTCACAGCGCTTGGATCCGTTGGATCAGCTAGTGACAGTGACCCAGGGGATGTGGAACGCTCTCCAGTGGTGGACCGTTCCATTCCATCTGCAGGAGGGCATCCCGTTTGTCCGCCCCGAGCCGACGGTCTCTCTATCGACCGATGCGCCTCTGATGGGTTGGGGTGCCCATCTGGGAGAGCACAGAGTGCTCGGCCTCTGGTCCCCTCGGGAGTCCCGATGCCACATCAACCTGCTGGAGCTTCGAGTGGTTCGTCTAGCCCTCACTGACTTCGCTCCGTTTCTACGGGGTCAAGTGGTTCAGGTCCAGACGGACAATACCACAACCACGTACTACCTGAACCGCCAGGGCGGGACGCGCTCCATGCCTCTGTGCATTGAAGCTCTCCGCATTTGGTCTCTCGTGCGCAGTCTGGAGGTGGATCTCCTCGCCATTCACGTGGCAGGAGCCTCCAATACCCTGGCCGATGCCCTAAGCCGGATAGGGTCTGCGTCTCACGAGTGGCCTGTCCTGCCGGAGGTAGTACAAGATCTCTTCTCCCACTGGGGCATGCCTCAAGCGGACCTGTTTGCCTCCAGGGAGAATGCAAAGCTGAGACTGTTTCATGCCTACCCCCCTCAGCAGGGCTCGCTCCAGGGGGATGCCTTCTCGAGGCCGTGGACCCCGGGCCTCTTCTTCGCCTTGCCCCCATTTCCGTTGATCCACAAGGTGCTTCTCAAGGCGAGGAGGGACAAGGCGCAGATGATTCTGGTAGCCCCAGACTGGCCCCGTCAGTTCTGGTATCCAGATCTCCTCAGTCTCAGCTCCAGGCTCTCGAGGCGGCTTCCAGCCCGTCCGGACCTGATCTGTCAGTCAGGAGAAGGTATTCCATCTGGACCTTCAATCCCTGCACCTGACGGCCTGGTTCCTGAGCGGCTAGAGTTCCAGGCCTTGGATCTTTCCAATGAGGTCCTCAGCATCGTTGAGGCGTCCCGTAAGGAGTCGACCAGAAAATGCTCCGCCTTCAAATGGAAGAGATTTTCCATTTGGTGTCAGGGCAAGGGCCTGGACTCTTCCTCCTGTTCCTTGGCAAGCATTCTGGACTACCTGTGGTCCCTTTCTCAGCAAGGGCTTCGGTTGATGACCCTTAAGGTACACCTGGCAGCCATCTCTGCTTACCAGGCGCGGGCCGGGAAGTAGTCGGTGGCACAGGAGAATGTGGTCAGGCACTTTTTCAAAGGCCTTGATCACATATCCCCTCCGGTGCGAGACCCTCCACCTCCATGGGATCTACTGCTGGTATTGGCTACGCTCATGGGCAAGCCATTCGAACCGATGCACAGGTGTGACATCTCTCACCTGTCGTGGAAGACCGCCTTCTTGGTGGCTATCACGTCAGCCAGAAGGATGGGAGAGCTCCAGGTGCTTTCCATAGTCTCCTTATCTGGTCTTCCACAGGGACAAGGTTGTCCTCGCCCCACCGAAATTCCTTCCGAAGGTGGTGTGGGGTTTCACCCTAACCAGGTGTTGACTCTGCCGCTGTTCTACCCCAATCACACCTCGGAGGCCGAATATAGGCTCCATACTTTGGACCCTAGAAGAGCGCTCTCATTATAAGGACCGGACAGCTGAAGTTCGGGGAGAGGTTTGCCAGCTGTTTGTCACCTACGCTGAAGCCGCACCTGGCAGACCTGCAGCCAAGCGGACGATAGGCAGGTGGGTCACCTCCTGTATAGATCTATTCTATAGGTTGGTGGGCATGGAGCCTCCCAGAGGGATAAGAGCTCATTCTACCTGCCATACCACTGCATTAGTAGCTGCTTCCAGGAATGTCCCTATCCAGGAAATCTGCAGGGCTGCTACCTGGAAGTCAGCACATACCTTCATCACCCATTACCACATCGACCTTGAGTCGGGCCAGGATGCTGGTTTTGGGGCCTCGGTTCTCCAGTCTTTATTACCTAAGTAGAGGGGGTGCACCTTGCCTCCCTCCTCCCAGAGAACTGCTAGGAGTCTGCCAGACAGTGTGGATGAACAACATATCCATGTCCCTAGAAATACAGGTTCTAGGGACATGGATATGTTGTTCATCCACACTTATTGGCAGGATCCTTGCCGCTTTAAATCTTGCCGGAAGGTCTTCAAGCAGCTCCTCCCACCCACCGGGTGGTAAAACTCTCGGCTCCGCCCCATGGCGTAGATCTTCCTTACTGCTTGGAAGCTCAGGTTCCCTCCTTAGCGCTCGTTTTGACTAGTTCCTGAAAAGTTCTGTCTTCAAATTTATTAAAGTATCCTTGAATCTTGATCTTTTCTTCTTTGCTCAGGTGATGGCTTTTTCCGGCCCCGAGAGACGTACGGTTAGTTCCTCCAGGAGGGACTTGCACCCCACGTGCTCTTTTTGCCTGGACTTGGATCACAATCCTCGGGCTTGCTCTTTTTGTTCTGGCCTTTCGGTCAGCTCTCCGGAGGACCGCGCAGCCCGTTCGGGGCTCGGACATCTGGTGGGTTTTTCCGCTCCGGAGTCTCCATCGGACCGGCAGGTGCCCGCTTCGACTGTTTCTCTGCAGTCTTATCCTGCCGGGGAAGGGACGGGGGTTCCCCTTCCCTCTCCTTCGGTTGCGGAGCTTATCCCGCTCTCCTTGGATTCATTACATTCAGCTTCCTTCAGGGAGCTTCGTCATTCCCTCTTCTCCAGGGAGGAAGTACCTGGCCTATCTCTTGGCCTATGTCTAAAGGGGCGCTGGCCCGAGTCTCTTAAATCGAGGCCAGGGAAGTTTCCCCTCCCTCATTGGCCGACACTCATCTTGGTCAAGGTTTGACCTCGACCTCTGGCCTCAGTACCCCATCAGGTCAGCTGGCAAATCCCCTTGACGTTATCGAGTCTCTCGACCCGTCTTTCGGAGTCGGCTGAGGCCGTCTTCCCGCCCGCCCCGGAAGTCGAGCTCTGTCCTCCACTTGGTCGACAGCCCTCGGTCCGTTCGAGCGAGGGAGGCAGGTGCTCCCGTTTCTTCCCAGGCCGCCCTCGGTTACCCGGATTTGGGTCTCGGTCTACCTCTCGGTCTAGCCGCTCACGCCCGATCTCTGCGTTCTCAGTCGAACACCGGGTTAAGTGGCTGGCGTTCTTCCTCGTCCCCTCCTCAGATGAGGAGCGGTTTCGATGCCATTGGCGTCGGTGTTTCGAGAACTTATGTGGCTGACAACGAGTGTCTGGTTTCAATCGGCCCGATTCATTCTCCAGATAGCAAGCAGTGGCAGCTTGGTCGGCAACCGTTTGTATCGGTCGGGGAGCCTTCTCCAGGACCGGTTGCTCGTTCGACCCTCGCTGCCCCTCCGCCTTCGGCAGAGTCCAGGCCGGACCGTGGCCTGTCCTTCAGGTCTCTCGGTTCCCTTACTCCTGCCCGCCCCCAGCCCAGCGTGAAGAGTGTCTCGGGCCTGCGGCAGCTTTTTGCAGACCCTTCAGAGCCTGGAGCAGGCTCTGCCATGTTTCCTGACGGGGAGGACCCCGGGTCTTCCCAGGAACATCCAGTAGACAGCCCATCGTCTTCTAAGGGTCTACTACGGCTCATTTCAGAGTTTACTGGAATGCAGTTTAAGCCCGTCTCTGATCGAGCTCCTTACCCCCTTCTAGAGATTCTGGATTGAAGGGGTTCTTCCACGGAGGCCTTCCCGGTGGCTGAGGCTATTGTGGGCCCAGCCTTGGAGCTATGGCGGCGGCCTACTTCTTGCCCTGCACCTTCGGCCAGGGTAGCTCGGAGGTATCCTATCCCGGTCGGTTCTCTGCCCGGTTTCTCGGAGCACCCCTTGGCTGAAGGGGTAATTACTGACGACGTTTTCCAATGTCTTGGAAACGCCGGGGATGTGGACAGACCCCCCCGACAAGGAGTCCAGAAGGATGGACTATGTCGGGCGTAAGGTTTACGCTGCATTCTCCTTAGGCCTTCGTCAGGCCAGCTAGGTTGCACTGATGGCAGATTTCTCCCACACCCTTTTGGGCTCCCTGGACGAGGTTCTCCCTCATCTCCCAGGCGACCTGCGGACCACGGTTTTGACAGGTGCAGGACCAGGGTAGGGCGGTGGCGAAGCAGCAGCTCCAGACTGCTCTGGATCTAGGCGACTCCTGTGCCGGATCGGTGGCAGCCGCAGTGGTCATGCGCTGCAGGGCGTGGCTGAGGTTAACATCCTTCTCCTTGGAAACCCAGCACGAGTTGGCAGACATCCCCTTCTTGGGGACTGACCTTTTCGGCCCTGGAGTGGAGGGATACATCCATGGGCCCGAGAAGTCCGATGCCACTCCGGTCTCAGTCACTCTCGCCCACGGGGTCAAGGGCAGCCGTCAGCCTTTGCGTAAGCCCCTTTGCCCCCTGAGCCCTGGGGCCCCCCTGGCCCAGCATGAGGGCCAGCAGGCATGTGCTGGGCGACCTGTTGCCAAACCAGCGTCTTCCTCCAAAAGGAAGCGGAGAGGCAGGAAACCGAGGGGCTCCTCGGCTCCCTTCCCTCTAAGCCTGCTCAGTGATGGGCCAAGGGGCATTGCTCCGGCCCCGTCGTCCCTGCCCGGGTTTTCCCGTGGGGGGATGGCTCCGCACCTCGTTCTGGAGGTATTTAGGGTGGCTCCTGTCGCAAGGTGCGAGCGGGTCCCTTTTGAGCCGTTGCCCCACGGGGAATTTGAGTTCACTGCCCCTGTATCGGTCGTCCGACATGCCTGGCTCTCTAGTTAGAAATGATCAGGAAGGCCGTGGACCCCCCCCCCCATTCAACCCTGGGTTCATGTCCAGGTATTCCTGGTCTCTTACGGACGGGGCCTTGAGCCCATCCTCCCATACGCCTGGATGGTCTCTCTTCTGCAGACATTCCATCCTCAGAACGTGGCGTGTAGCTGTTTCCTGGTCTCCAGGATGTACCTACTCCTCGTTCCGTCTGTTTTGGGGGAGGCTCCACCCCTTCTTGCGGGGGAGCTGCTTACAAGTTCCTAACACTTCCTTGCTTAGCGGTCTCTGTGGCATGGAAGGGTCCGGATGTCACCCCACCCGGAAGGCAGACTGGTCTCCGTTTGAGGAGCCAGTGAGAACTTCGTATCTTAGCGGTGAAGCTTCTTGGGACTAAGCTCGACTTTGAGTCGAGCTCAGTTCGAGCGAACAAGGCGAGGTTTCCTCCTTTGCCGGTCGGGTTGGCCAGGAATTACGTCCTGCCAGGACCTCCTGCTCCTCCTGGGCCTCAGGGCGGCCTTCCCTTAGTGGGAGGGGCCAGCCAGAGGTCACAATGCTGTGTCCCGTGGACCAGTTCGTGACTTACAGCCCAGGAGTTAGGAGAATGCTCCCTTGGACCGTTCTAACTTCAGCAGGAGACTATCCTGCTTGTTCGCCCCGAGTTGCCGGTCTTCTCCGACCGATGCTTCTCGGATGGGTGGGGTGCCCATCTTGGGGAATGCAGAGTGCGTCGCCTCTGGTCCTCTTGTGAGTCCCGATGTCCTTCCCGCTCGCTGGAGACAGACGGTCCGATTAGCCGGCACCGTTCGCTCCGCTTGTACGGGGTCTAGTGGTCTAAGTCCAAGTTGGATTATTCCAAGACCATGTGCTACCTACTCCACCAGGTTGGTCTATCCCCTTGTCTCGGTGCAAGGAGGTTCTCCGCATTGGGCGGTTGCGCAGTCGAGGCTTCCTAGCCGTTTCATGGCAGGAGCCCAATTCCCTGGCTGCGGCCCTGAGCCGGGCATAGGCTGCGCCTCATGAGTGTCTCCCCTGCCGGGGGTAGCACAGGATCTTCTCCCTTTTCTCTCCGGGGAGAATACTAGGCCGAGACTGTTTTTTTGGCCGCCCCTCAGCAAGGCTTGCTGTAGGGGATGCCATCGGGACACGGACCCCGGGCCCCTCCGTGCCTCTCCCCCATTTCCCGTGACCTACGGGCAAGGCGAGGAGGGATTTGGCGCAGGTGATGCTGGTAGCCCCAGACTAGATTGCCAGTGCTGGTATCCAGCTCTCCTCAGTCTTAGCCCCAGGCTCCCGAGATGGTCTCTAGTCCGCCGGTCCTGTCTTCCTTTTCAGGAGAAGGTTATCCATCTGGACCTTCAATCCCTGCACCTGTTGGCCATCCCCTGTGCGGCTAGGGGCCAGGCCTAGGGTCTTTCAGCAAGGTCCTCGACCTTCGACGTCCTGCTAAGAAGTCTGCCAAGATGCTTGTCCTTTGGGAGAAGTTTTCCTTCTTCCGATGATGGGATAGGGCGGTACCCTTCCCCGTCCCTGGGCATAGCATTCCGGACCCTTTGCGGTCCATCCTTATACCAGGGCTTCGCCGCGACCCTCTGGGTGCTTCTGCGGTCACCACTGTCTTCCGGGTGCGGGCCGGAGGTTAGCTGGTGGTACGGAGAAGGTGGTCTGGCACTTCTAGGCCTCGACCACGCCTCCCCCTTTGGGAGAGTACCCCCGTTCCTGCGGGATCCGTGCTGGTATGGGCTTAGCTCATGAGCAAGCCATCCAAACCTTTGCACGGGTGCGTTTTCCCCCACCTGTTGTGGAAGAACGCCTTCTTGGGGCCACTCTGCCATCCAGAAGGCTGGGAGAGTTCCAGGCACTCCTTTAACCTCCCTATCCGGTCTTCCACAGGGACTAGGTTGTCCTGCGCCCCACCCGAAGTTCCTCCAGGAGGTGGTGGCGGAGTCTTCCCTTCGGGGGTTTTGCCTCTGCCGGGGTTTATCCCCATTCACACCTCGTAGGCGTATTCAGGTTCCGTGGGAACCGTTTACTTATTTCACCTCGTGGGAGCGTAGAGCTATAATTCGGGAAAGGTTCGCCAGCTGTTCATCACCTTCGCTGAAGCCGTATCTGGCAGATTGCAGCCCAGTGGAAGACAAGCGGGCGGGTCACCCCTGCAAGGTCTCCACTTTAGGCGGGCGGGCATGGAGCCTCCCTGAGGGATATGCGCTCTTTTTAACCCGTCTTTCCGCTGCATCGGTGGCTGCTTCCAAGGACACTTCTGTCCAGGATATCCGCAGGGCTTCTGCCCGGAAGCAGGCCTTACCGTCCCCCTCCACATCGACCTTGGGTCGCGCCGGGGTGCTGGTCGGGGCCTCTGTTCTCCAGTCTTTCTACCTAAGTAGGGGTGTGCGCCTTGCCTCCCTCCTCCTGGAGAACTGCTAGGAGTCTGCCAATAAGTGTGGATGAACAACATATCCATGTCCCTAGAAATACAGGTTACTCATCTATAACAGGAGTTTTAGGAATGGTATATGTTGTTCATCCCTACACTCAACCGGCTTGACCTTAACCTGGCTTCCACGGGCTAGATCTGGTGTCATAGGGGGAGCCAAGAGTTTTACCACCGCGGTGGGTGGGTGGGAGGAACAAGCTTGAAGACCTTCGGCAAGATTTAAAGCGGCAAGGAACCTGCCAGACAGTGTGGATGAACAACATATACCATTCCTAGAACTCCTGTTACAGGAGAGTAACCTGTATTTTTAAACCACTATTTCTTATTTCAGTTCAGATCCCTTTCTGCGGTACGGTAAGTACTTAGTGGGTTAGTGTGAATTGTGTGTGAAAATTGTAAAAAAAAAAAAAAAAAAAAATACTTTTGCAGTTGGTTCAGCTGAACAGATTTTGTTTCTGTATTTTGTGAGGTACAACAAAAAAAAAAACTTAATTTTTTTTTTTTTTTTCAAATACCCGTGATACGGTTAGGAACCGATAAGAGTTCTTGCCTGGCTTTTGCCGAGTAAAGGGTAAGTTTTAGTATGGCTTTGTCTGAGAAACCCAAAAGAAAAACTGGGTCCACTGGGTTTCGGTACTGCAGTGAGTGTAGGGAGGCCTTTGCTAAGGCTGATCCCCACACCACCTGTGTTTAGACCACCTTGATTCAGACTGCCAGATTTGTAAAAAAAACATTTTCCTAGGGCCATCCTGGATAAAAGATTGGGCAGGCTTAGGGAAAAGGAGGCCGAGAAGTCCGCTGACACGGGTGGCCAGCCCGTTTGTTCCGACCGAACCTGGAGGAGTGCCCACTGACCTGGGCGAGACTCCCTCTGGCAAAAGGAGAGCCAATCCTGAGGGGCTGGATCCGGTTAAGAGAAAGAAAAAGGAGAAATCCGGTTCGGATCCAGAACCGCATCGTCCAACCGCCGAGGAAATTGTCAGTGCAATTAGCATAGTTGAATCACTCCGTCCAGTTCCGACCGACTGTTTGGTCGGTTCCTCCGGTTCTGGACTGTTCCCCAGAAGAGTATTATAAACCTTATCTGGAGGAGGATGAAGACTACAATGATGATGGTATGGAAGGCCTGCATGAGCCCATAGAACCGGACATCACCCCAGACAGACCTTCTGGTGTTTCCCCTCCTAGGCTTTCTGAGTCCCCTTCCCACTTTGTTTTACAAGAAAGTGGCGCAAACCCTCCAGCTCCCTCTGGTTGAAGCTATTGAGGAACAGGAGTCTGACTGTGGAGATGATGGACATCCCAGAGTCCAAGAGACTGTCTGTTCCCCTCCATAAATCTTTTGGGAAACGGACACAAAGATTGCTTAAAACTCCAAATTCTTTACCTCCTGTGGACAGGCGAATGGACAAGAGGTACATGCTGCAACTCGTGACCTTCGTATGGGTAGAGCTGGATACTGTCATAGCAAGAGCCTTTCTCCCACTGGCAAGGGTAAAGGCCTTTATAGACCTGGCTTCTTCTTTTCACCTTCTGGTGTCTCGACCAGCAAGGCATTTTCTTCAACTCCTGGGCCACATGGCAGCTTCCACTGCTGTGGTACAAGGGGCCAGATTTCAGATGAGGGACATCCAGTTCCACTTGAGGGCTTTTTGGTCTCAGAAAAAAGATCTAACCAAACTGATTCCAGTGATTCAGACTCTGATCCAGGCTCTCCAATGGTGGTCTGATCAGGACAACCTCAGACAAGGAGTCCCATTCATCGCTCAGTCTCACTCTGTGGTTCTAATCACAGATGCTTCTCTCCTGGGGTGGGGAGCTCACTTGGGAGTCCTCACAGCACAGGGAGTGTGGTCCCCTCAGGAGTCTCTACTTCATATCGGTCTTCTGGAGCTCAGGGCAGTGTACCTGGCTCTGCAAGCTTTCTCAGACTCTGTACAGAACAAGGTGGTTCAGGTCAGGACAGAACACCACCACCATGTGGTACATCAACAAGCAGGGAGGCACTCTTGTCTACAGCCTTGTGCACAGAAGCCATGAAATTATGGTTCCTGGCTTATTCCATACAGACATGTTTGGTAGCAGTCCACCTTCCAGGGAAGGACAATGTGCTAGCAGACGCATTGATCAGGATTTCTCAGGGCCATGCTGAATGGTCCTTAGATCCTCTAGCGTTAAAGGTGATGTTTTTCAAGGTGGTGCACTGCAGAAATGGATCTCTTTGCAGCCCCAATCACCAACTTCCTCTCTTCTGTTGCAGACCCCCAGTCTTGGGCTTGGTCCCCCGGATGCTCTACTTCTAGACTGGGGGGAAACTTTCTGTATGTCTCCGCCCCCCCCTCCCCCCAAAAACCTTTCCTCTGCTACTCAAAGTTCTGGTCAAGATAAGATCACAATCTTGCAAAGTGATCCTGATTGCTCCAGACTGGGCCAGGCAGCCTTGGTATCCTCTGTTGCTGTCCCTAGCAGTCCCATCTTCCCAAGAATCACAACCTGTTAACCTCCTCTCAGGAGGATTTGGTACCCAACCTTCAGTCTCGCAATCTCGAGGCATGGCTTTTGAAGAGCTACAATGTGCAAGCTTGCATTTGTCTCATGGGGGGCTCTGAACATTCTCGAAAACCTGCCACCGGAAAAACTTATAACTCCAAATGGAAAAGATTCAGCATTTGGTGTTCCAATAAAGCACATATCCCCCGATTCTGCTGACTTGGCTACAGTTTTGGATTATATGGTTCATCTTAATGGCTTAGGCCTCGGACCAGCTACTCTGAAAGTACATTTGTCAGCTGTGTCTGCATTCCTGTCAGTGGGAAAGGCTTCCTCACTGGCATCTCATCCTCTGTCTGTAAGTTCTTTAAAGGATTGCTCCATACCAATCCCCCTTTTAGGGATCCTACTCCTGTTTGGGATCTTACTGTTTGCATTGCTCAGCTTATGCAACCACCCTTTGAGCCTTTGGCCTCAGCAGAACTTAAGTACTTGACTTGAAAAACTGTCCCTGGTAACTATTACTTCTGCCAGGCATGTCAGTGAATTACAAGCTCTATCAGTGAAGCCTAATTTTAATCTCTTTCCATAGAGATAAGGTGGTCCTTAGAACCAACAGGAGGTTCTTACCTAAAGTGGTTTCAGATTTTCATCTGAACCAGTTCTTGTCTCTACCTGTGTTATTCACTGATCATCCTTCTTCAGGAGAGAGATTACACAGTTTGTATGTTAAGAATGCCCTTGGCTTCTACATTGAGCACTCTAAGGCACTTACATTTGACTGTCCTCAGTTTTGGTGAAGTGGGAAAGGGTAAACCTGCTACTAAGAGGACTGGTGCCAGGTGGATTGTCTATTGTATACAATTCTGCTATGAAAAGCTAGGCAAAGTACCCCCGTCAGGCCTGAGGGCTCATTCGACTAGAGGTACAGCTGCCTCTCTGGCTGCTGCCAGAGATATATCCTTGTTAGAGATAGGTAAAGTAGCCACCTGGAAAACAGTCCATACATTCACCAAGCATTACTCTCTGGATACCCAAGCTGTGATGCTAGGTTTGATACAGCAGTACTGCAGATCCTGTTCCCAAAATAGGTTTGGTACCCTCCTCCACGGCGGTACTGGTAGTCTGCATAATGTCAGAATACAGCAAGACTTCATGTTGTTTGAAGAAATAATGACTCTCCTTAGTAATTGTGTTTCTTCTAATGTAGTCTTGCTGTATTCTGACCTGTCTCAGAACCTGTATTTTGGGAAGTGGTCTGGCAGGTGCAGTGTTGCACCTCAGGGGTGCAATTGGCACGCTCCCCTTTATAGAGAAGGGGAGTGGGTTAAGTTGTATATTTTCTATAGTTATGTTTTGTTCACTACCTTGTTTTTGTTTTGGAGTTCTCAACTTGTCTTTTTTGGGGACCCAAAATAATTGGTTGCCTTTTGGCTAGTAAATTTTACAATTTCCACTTGGCAGGTTTAGTTAGTATTAGCTCGTAAGAATCTGACGGTTACACTTCAGAGTGCAGCAGACAGAAGTTTGAACCGAGCTCAAGCTCAATGTTCTATGCTCTGGCATAGAGGAACAAGTTACTCATCTGTAACAGTAGTTCTAGGAATGGTATATGTTGTTCATCCATCCACACTCTCTGGCATGTCCCTTTCCCCTTTAAACTTGCCAGAAGTCTTCAAGCTAGCTCCTCCCACCCACCTGGGTGGTAAATACCTTGGCTCCGCCCCATGACACCAGATCTTCCTTTCCGCTGGAAGATGCAGGTCCCTCGTGCTACTTCTGTACTTCGTAGGCCCTGGTTTCAAAACATCTGTTTTACCGCAACTTGCTATCAGACTCGTTAGAGTTCTCAATTCCGATTCGGATATGGAGGACAAATCGTCCCCTGGATTTCGGCGGTGTCCCTGCGGCCAGGAAATGTCACACACCGATCCCCACCTAGCATGCACGTACTGCCTTGGCATCGGACATGACACCTCGTGTACAATTTGTTTGGCCTTCCATCCCAATGTTCTGGACGACCGCAAGGCGCGCCTTCAACTGGGGAGACCGGAGAAAAGGAACCTGCCGGTGAAATCCAAAGAGGCAATGTGGCGGTTTCCGCGGCAGCGGGATCCACTGTGCAGTTGGAACAGATGAAGGCATTCGAGGAGGAAGCGTCTCAAGCTTCCATTGGTTGAAGCTTCTTCATTCCCCTCAACCTCGGCTCGACTTTTACGGGCTCCTTTCGGGAGTTGTGCCACTCTCTCCCCGCCAGGGGTGAGGCACCCTCGGGCTTGCATTCCTCCCGCCCTCAGAAGAGGGACAAGGACCCCAAGTCGTCTTCCTCCAGAAGAAGACGCTTCTAGGACCGAGAGAGGTCCGAGCAACACACGGTCTCGACTTCGGTCGAGATCGTATCCTCGGCCCCTGGCTTTACGGATTTTCCATCAGGCCAAGGCACAGAGACCGAGGAAACGGCCGAACCGGCCGAGATTACGCTCGATCCCATTGAGCCCTTATCGCCTACTCGTGTCGACAATTCCTTAGAGAGGACCCTGGTTCTTTCTTTTCCCAATGAGGAGACTGTACCTTCGGGTAACCTCATCGAGGAAACCATTCCGGAGCCTCTGTTTTCCCCAACTCCAGCATCCCCCGATCGAACCAGCTGACCCTGTCTCTCTCACTCGAGGACCAGGACCCCTTCGGACGAAAAACGAAGAAAGGTCACAAACATTCCAGAAAGAGGCGTCGCCATCGATCCTCATCCTTCTTGGATGAGGAGAGACTTCAATGGAAACTCCGTCGATGTTATGAGGATCTCATGTGGCAACAGCTGTTTCTGACCGATCAAAAGCTGGTTCCGCCAGCGGCACCGGCCGTTACTTGGCTCCCACCTCCCTGGCCGTCCCGTATTCCGGCTCGGCCTATTAAGTCTCCCCACCGATTTTGGTGGCGCCACCGCCTAAGCAGCCTCAAGGAGGGGCTCCTTCGGAAGAGGACTGGACAGACACTGGACTGCCCCGTCGTCTGTCCATCACTGTTGTCCCCGATCGCCCTCGACGCTTCGAGGGAGACATAGGCGGGAGACCGTTATATCCGGACTCTTCTTACTCTGATGCCACTGGTTTGCACTCGCATCCGGGGGATGACGAGTCATCAGTGGCAGGTTTGGAGGAAGCTCCTTCCTCTTTTCAGGGCATCCTCTGCCTGATTTCCGAATCTACCTGAATGCCCCTGGAACCTATCCAAAAGAAGACTGAATACCCCCTTATGGATATCCTGAAAAGGGGGGATACCCTGACCGAGGCCTTTCCAGCGGGAGAAGTCATTGTTGGCCTGGCTCTTGACCTCTGGCAGCGTCCTGAATCCTGTCCAGCTCAGTCTGCCCGCATGGCCCACAAGTATTCAGTACCCATGGGGTCCCTGGCGGGGTTCACATAGCATCCCTCGGCCGAAAGCCTTGTAACTGCTTCTGTGTTCAGACGCATTGGTAGCTCAGCCGACACTGACCGCGCCCCCCCCCCGGACAAGGAGTCCAAGAATATGGACCATTCTGCCGTAAGGTCTATGCGGCCTCCTCCTTAGGCCTTCGTCGGGCCAGTTCGGCTGTTATCATGGCACACTTCTCTCGCCATCTTAGGGTCATTAGATGAAGTCCTCCCTCATCTCCCAGCAGACATGCAGACCACTGTGTAGCAAGTCCATTACCAGGGCCATGCTGTTGCAAAACGGCAGCTCCAGACGGCCCTGGACATTGGAGATTTCTGTGCCCGCTCTTTAGTAGTCGCTGTGGCCACTCACCGAAGGGCCTGGCTGAGGTTATCCTCCTTTCCGGTGAAT
The DNA here is from genome assembly GCA_016271365.2 of Neoceratodus forsteri. Lineage (NCBI taxonomy): Eukaryota > Metazoa > Chordata > Ceratodontiformes > Ceratodontidae > Neoceratodus > Neoceratodus forsteri. Next base: position 58,514,985 of record JADMNL010000032.1, read on the forward strand.
ACTCAGCACAAGTTAGCTGACGTGCCCTTCCTAGGCACCGACCTCTTTGGTCCAGGAGTGGCCGGTTACCTCCAGGGCATAGAGTAGTCCAGTGCCACCTTGGATGCTACCTCTGCGAAGGGTTCTTCGGGCAAGAACCAGCAAAAGCACAAGAAGAAGCCTTTTCGGCACTCTTCCCCTGCGGTTAGGCAGCCCTCCTTTCAAGGAGGCCAGCAGCAGGCTCAAGCTTGGCGCCTCAGGCCCAAGCAGGGTCCCCAACAGCCCCGTAAAGGAGGCCGAGGTGCTGGTCCAGGAGCCGCCTCCTCTTCTAAGCCTGCTCACTGACGGGTCGGAGGTTGCCACCCCTACACCCATCATGCCAGCTCTGGGTCCTCCCGTGGGTGTCCGGCTCCACCACTTTCTTTCCACCAGGTCCGGAATCACTCCGGACAGGTGGGTTCTGGAAGTGGTCGGTCAGGGACTGCCTCTGGAATTCAAGCAGTACCCTCCCAGCCGAGCCCGTGCCCCTCGAGAGGAAAGGATCTTGGCTCGCACTCAGTCCCCACTTTGAGACCACATCACTCAGCTCCTCCAGAAAGAGGCAGTATATCCAGTGCCGAATTCTCCTACAGACCCAGGCTTCATGTCCAGGTATTTCCTTGTGCCCAAGCGGACGGGGGGTGGCACCCCGTCCTAGATCTCCATGACCTGAAGCAATATTTCGGGTCTCACACCTTCCGGATGGTAACTCTGAACCAGATCATACCATCCCTGGAGCGAAACGTGGTTCTGTTCACTGAATCTACAGGACGCGTTCTTTCACGTCCCAATCTCTCCGTCCCACCAGCGGTTCCTCTGCTTCAGGGTCGAGGGGACCCTGTACGAGTTCCGAGCCATGCCGTTTGGCCTGTCGTTGGCCCCTCTGGTCTTCACCAAGTGCATTGCAATGGTGGCGGCCCATCTTCAGCGTCGAGGAGTACGGATATACCCTTATCTCGATGACTGGCTCTTGGCAGGTTCCTCCCTTCAGGAGGTGGAGAGGTCCAGGGATCTGGCCCTCCGAACCTGCTCCCAGCTCGGCCTCTTGATCAACAAGGCCAAGTCAGAACTCGTGCCCTCTCAGGTGATGGGCTTCATCGGGGCAGAGCTAGACTCTTGTCAAGCCAGAGCTCTGCTCCTGGCTGACATTCTTTCCTCCTTTGCCCAATCATTTCTAGTTAGGCACTTGCGCCCTGTCCGGGAATTCCTGTGCCTTCTGGGTTACATGGCAGTGTGCACCTCAGTGGTCCGTTGGGCCAGATGGCATATGCGCCCCCTTCAATGGGAGCTGGCCACTCGGTGGACTCAGTGCCACGGTCACTTCGACCAGCTGATCGCTGTGACCCAGAAGATGTGGGACGCTCTCCAATGGTGGACCGCCACAGACCGGTTGCAGGAAGGGTTCCCGTTTGTCCACCCTGAGCTGATGGTCATTCTCACGACCGATGTCTCTCTCATGGGCTGGGGAGCCCACATGGGGGACAACAGAGCCCACGGGTTCTGAAGCCCCAAGGAGTCCCGATGCCACATCAACCTGCTGGAGCTCAGAGCAGTCAGACTGGCACAGTCAGCTTTCGCACCTCTGCTCCGAGGTCAAGTGGTTCAAGTCCCTCCTTGGGCTCATGGCGGCTGTGATCCCAACAGTCCCTTGCACTCGGCTCCACGTGAGGATCTCTCAGTGGATGCTCCCTTCTCAGTGGGATCAGTTGGTGGATGACCTAGATCAGCTCGTTCTGGTCTCAACTCCTGTGACTCTGGACTTAGTGGTGGATGGTTCAGGAGAACCTTTGCCGGGGAATTCCCTTCTCTCCCCCCGACACCGACTACGGACGCCTCGGGCGAGGGTTGGGGAGCCCATCTAGGGCCTCACAGGACCCAGGGCTCCAGGTCCAGGCTCGAGAAATCTCTTCACTTCAGCGTGCTCGAGCTTCGGGCAGTGCTATACACTCTTTAGGCTCTGCATCTGCTTCCCAGTCACTTGGCTGTACAGATGGACAATGTGTGTAGTCTGGTACATCAACAAGCAGGGAGGAACTCTATCTTACTTTGAGAAACAGCTCTTGCAGCAGGTTACACCATTAGGACTAAGACCAGCAGGCGCCAGGGCCCCACGGAAATGTTCTAGCTAGCAGTATTCAGCGGGGACCGTCCCTGACGTCGGTCCCGCCCATGACGTCAGGCATAGTACATAAGGGGGCGGTCCCCCAGAATCCCGAGTTCTTTTCCCGCCGTGGACTCGCCAGCATCAGCCTCTCGGTTTCTACCTAGTGCATGACGACTTAGAACTTCCAGAGCTTCTACACGACTAATGTCCTCTCCAGCTCCTTCATTTGAGGGTCACCTTACAAAGTGTCTGCGGAAAACAGATCCTTTTCAAGGATCCTCATTCCTCCTGCGTGCGGTGCTTAGGCCCGGACCAAGGCCTGCACCTTTTGCCAAGGGTTCAACAGCCGCACCAGGATCCACCGTCAGAAGGCACTTCAGGCTTACTTATTAGTGGAAAAACTTAGTAGGATGGACAAAGAACCTTCCTCCAGGGACGATTCTTCCTCCAAGGTCCACAAACACCGGGACAAGCACCGAGAGAAGGCAAGGTCCAGATCCCCAAACCGGGCCTTGGATTCGCGGAGCTCATGCTCCACCCGATTGTACCGCTCTCCCTCCAGGGCTAGGTCTCTGCCCCCTCTGGTCAAGGTCCGGGCTTCCAGCCGTTCTTCGACTCTTCAGCCCATTAAGACTTACAGGCTCTCGGCTTCCTCTACTCCCTCTCTGGCCTCTTCAAAATCCTCTGAACGACACAAGTCTTCCTCTTGCACTCGACGTCGGGACCGTCTTCTAGCCCCCTAGGGACCCGGACCTTTCACCCAGGAAGATGAAGGAACTGAAGTCGGACAGGCGTTCACCGGCGCCGAGAACATCGGCCAAGCACCAGACTCCGACCAGGCGTTCATCGGACCCGAAGCCGTCGGCCAAGCGACTGACATCGGCCTCACCAGAGCAGAAGACTGTCTCTCCCCCCCCCCCCAAAGTCACCAGTAGACACCGCTCAGAGGGACTCCACGGAGGAGGACACCGCATTGCCCCAAGACCAGGCAGGCAACACAGAGGATGCCAGGCTTCCGAGGGAACCTTCGCCCACCCCGGAGACACCTGATCCAGACGACAGACCACTGGCGCCAGGCCCGTCGTCTGGCATGAATATTCAAGAAGTAAAGGAACTCTCTACTTTCTGGTGGGACACCATCTGCAAAGACGTCCCAGTGAAACCACCTCCTCCTTCACCTACGCCCCCCCCCTCCACCACAGGGGCCAACAGGACGATCACCATCCCCCAAGGAGCAGACTCCGCCTCCTAGGGGTAGATCCCAGGATCGGAGAAGGCCTCCCTCAAGATCTCCATCAGGGTCTCGCAGCCCCAAGCGACCCAGACGTCAGCGGTATACTCCGGGGTGGACTCCAGATCGGATACCTCGGATTACTCCAGATCTCCTTCTCCACTCAGCATTTCATCACCTGACCCACATGACCTTCCCAGGTCTACTCCAGATGATCCCTCTTTCTCTGAGATCATGAGGTACATCCAGGACAGCGTGGGGTGGGATGCTGAAGACCTTGCCCCCAAAAGACAGCACTTTGCCCATTATCTTCGGCAGAAAGACCCGAAGCCTGTGATAGTGCCACCCTTGATGGACACCTTCGAGGATGTAACCAAGGCTGGGTGGAAGCATCCGCACTCCACTCCTGCGGTGCCGAAGAATGCTGACCGCCTGTATAAGGCCCCAAGAGAGGACCAGTACTTGGCTCAGCATTCTCTGGCAGACTCCCTGATCATTACGGCCTCACATGTCCAGTTTCAAAGACCGCAACACATAAGCATACAGCCACGGACCAGGAATCCAAACAATTTTGACATCCTGGGGAGACGCATGTATGTGGTCGCTACATGTTCTATCAGGTCCCTGAACTACCTAACCCACATGGTACAATTTCAGAACGCCCTATGGGAACAGGGCCAGGACCTGGTCGTTAAACTTCCAGATGGCGAGCAGAAGGCGGCGCTCCTAAACCTTCTCCGCACAGGGTCTGATGTGGGGATCCAGGTACTATGAGCCGCATATGATTCCGCGGACTCGTCCGCCAGAGCTGCAGCTTCAGGCGTCTTGTCTCTGTGACACTCTTGGCTCCGTGTCTCCGGTTTCACCCTGGACGTACAGAAGAACATTCTTGAAGTCCCCTACAACGGCAAAGTACTTTTTGGTGAACCCTCGGAGAAGGTGATCACCAAACTTCAGGACACTGGGAAGGCAGTCAGGTCTGTACAGGCCATGTACAGACCTAGGCCCGGTTCCTTTCGTGGAACCAGAGCCGTTTTCGCAGCCAGCAGCAAAGACAGCAGCCACATTCCGGCCAGCAACAAAGGAGCACCTTTCAGCGAAAAGCTCCAGCTAAATCATCCCCAGGCAGAGCCCAACGCTATACTAAAACCAGCCCAGCTTGCAGGGACTAGTGCTGCCACAGCATGACTCCTTCTCGGCCCCTGCCCCTCCTCTGGATCAACGGGCACAAAAGGTCGCGGGTCGCATCGCTCGCCAGTTTTCAGAGTGGCAGTCGATTACTACCGACCGGTGGGTTCTCCAGTTGGTCAAGAAGGACCATTTCATAGAATTTCTCGACCACCCACTGGCAAGACCTCCCCTGCTTTCCCTTTACTCGAGTCAGCACACTCTACTTATACAGCAGGAGGTGCTCGCGCGCCTGGAAAAAGAAGCAATGGAGCACGTTCCATGGAACCAGAGGGACGCAGGATATTATTCTCACTTCCTTCTGGTTTCCAAGAAAATAGGGGACCTCCATCCAATACTGGACCGCAACGAGTCTGTCCTGTACAAACGCTTCCGCTTGGTGACCCTCCCAGGTCTGATTCCCATGCTGAAACAGGCGCCTTTCTAGTGTCTTTGGACATGCAGGACGCCTACCTGCATATACCCATCGCTAGAGCGCACAGGAAGTTTCTGCGCTTCGAGTTCCAGGGCCACCATTATCAGTTCCGAGCCCTCCCCTTTGGACTGTCATCGGCACCTCGGGTATTCACGAAGTGTATGGCGGTCGTAGCGGTGACTCTGAGGAGGCAAGGCCACTACATGTTCCCCTACCTGGATGACTGGCTTCTCATGGCGCCCTCTCGGGAGGCCTTGATGTCCGCCATTCATTATACTTGGTCTCTGTTTGAGACGCTGGGCATCTTGATCAATCAAGAGAAGTCTCATTTAGTTCCGTCTCAGGCTCTGCAGTACATAGGCGCAGTTCTGGACACCGTCCAAGGGAAAGCTTTTCTTCCCCAGGACAGAGCGGAACACATCAGTTCCCTCATCAGGGACATTTCGGTAAAGAAGATTGTTCCTGCCAGATTGGTCCTGTGCCTGCTCGGACACATGGCTGCGGCCATTGCAACAGTCCCACTTGCTCGTCTCCACATGCGGGTGACCCAGTGGATGTTACGGGTCCAATGGGATCAAAAGCAAGACCATCGGCAGCTCCCAATTTGGATCATGAAGGCCGTAATCTGAGATTGGCAATGGTGGCTAGATCCAAAGAATCTACTGGCAGGGGTCCCCTTTGTTGCGCCGTCTCCGATTGGGACACTCTACAGATGCCTCGAGGCTCAGATGGGGAGCACACCTCGACGGTGTCCATTCTCAGGGCCTGTGGACAGCCCAAGAGACTCAACTCCACATATCCTGGAAATGAGAGCAGTTCTTTACGCCTTGCAGGCCTTCCAGTCAGAGATTCCACCGGGTACTCTTCTGTTACAGACAGACAATTCCGCGGTGATGTATTACCTCAACAAACAAGGAGGCACCCATTCCCACCCACTTTGCAGGGAGGCCATGAGGGTGTGGGATTGGGCTTTGCAACATGGCACAAACCTCATTCCTGTTCATGTCCCAGGAGTGGACAACGTCATTGCAGACGGCCTGAGCTGCTCTCAGGCCAGAGTCCATGAGTGGGAACTACTCCAGGAGGTGGTAGAGGATCTGTTTCACAGACTGGGTACACCAGAGTTAGACCTTTTCACGTCCCCATCCAACGCAAAACAGCCCAATTTTTGCTCTCTAGATCCAGGACCTGGTGTTTTCTGGCGAGATGCGTTGTCCCTCTCCTGGGCGGGCAGATTCCTCTGTGCCTTCCCCCCTTTCCGTTGATCCGGAGGGTTCTTCTGAAACTTCGCAGAGAGCAAGTGACGTTGATACTCATTGTGCTGTTCTGGCCCAGATAGATCTGGTTCCCTCTACTACACCAGCTATCCCAGGAACCTCCGGTGCCTCTGCCAATCAGCTGTCACTTGTATCAGGAGGAGGGCTCCTTGGTCCATCCGGACCTTCGTTCGTTGAGCCTGCATGCTTGGCTCCTAGAGACATAGCCATTTTGCGACATGGGGTTTCGCAAGAGGTAGCTGATGTCCTGGTGGCTGCGAGAAAACCGGCTACTCATGCTACCTACACCATGAAATGGTGCAGTTTTTGCCTATGGGCTCAAGCGCGGGGGTTTTCGCCTCTAGACTGTCCAGAAAAGTCGGTCTTGGTGTACCTCCTGTCTCTCTTTCAGACAGACTTGGCCCACTCCTCGATCAAAGTACACCTCTGTGCATATCAGCATATCATTGTCCGATAGGCCAACACACCATATTCCAGTTGGACATGGCACAAGCCTTCCTGAGAGGTATTCTCCACCTTAGATCTCCAATTAAGGATCCAGTTCCACCATGGGATCTACCCTTTGTCCTGGAGCAGCTCACGCTGCCACCCTTTGAACCAGCCGCGGTTTGCGAGCTACGTCTTCTCACTTGGAAGACGTTTTCAGTTGCCGTTACTATGGCCAGAAGAATTTCTGAATTCCATGCACTTGTGTGCAGAGAGCCTTATTTGTGTTTTCACCAAGACAGGGTATCCCTATGGACTAATCCCAAATTTCTGCCTAAGGTGGTCTCAGCTCTCACCCTTAATCAAGACATCGATCTACCAGTGTACTTTCCCAACTATTCGAATTGAGCAGAGGCCCTGTTGCACACCCTAGATGTGCATAGGTGTCTCCGATACTACCTGACCAGAACCAAACACCACTGAAAATCAGTCCAGCTTTTTGTCTCCTTTGCCCACAGGATGATGGGAGCTCCTGTTTCCAAACAGTCGCTGTCCAGGTGGCTCATTCAGTGTATCACGTTCTGTTACCAGAAACGCAACAAACCCTTACCGGGCATGGTTAAGGGTCATTCCACAAGGGGGGTGGCTACCTCCTTTGCCGCCCTTAAGAATGTGTCCACCTCAGCCATCTGTGCTGCAGCTACTTGGAGCTCCGTGCACACTTTCATCAGGCATTATGGCCTGGATATTGCATCGAGGTGAAGAGCAGGTTTTGGTCTAGCAGTCCTTCAAGGACTTCTGTTCTAGGCTTTAGTTTCATTAAAGATTTCTACCTTCCTTCCTCCCAGTGGTGTGGGATTTCCATGGTTGCTTGAGAATCAGTCCTAATGGTGTAACCTGCTGCAAGAGCGGTTTCTCGAAGCAAGATAGTACAGTTACGTAAGAACTTACCGTAACAGTAGATCTTTGTGAACAGCTCTTGCAGCAGGTACTTTCCCTCCCACCATCCCTGCTGGAGGTAGATTCTAGTTCCAACATCCTTCTCTTAGGATCGGGTGTCTCAGCATCTCTCTGACTGCCATTTGATGGCGGATCCTCAGTCTCCTCTTCTGATGTCACCCAGCGGCCAGGAATCTCCGGCAGGAGAACTGGGGATTCTGGGGGGGACCACCCCCTGATGTTCTATGCCTGACATCGGGGGTGGGACCGACGTCGGGGGCAGTCCCTGCTGAATACTGTTAGCTAGAAAATTTCCGTGGGGTCTTGGCGCCTGCCGGCTTCAGTCCTAATGGCGTAACCTGCTGCAAGAACTGTTCTCGCAGACCTACTGTTATGGTAAGTTCTTGCGTAACTGTACTTTATGACAAGTACAAGAAGACCCTGCCGGGTCAGGTCAGAGGCCACTTCACTAGAGGGGTTGCTGCCTCTGTGGCTTGTTTCAAGAATGTGTCCGTGGCTGACATCTGTGCAGCCGCCACCTGGACTTCTGTCCATACCTTTACAAAGCATTACAGTTTGGACATTGCCTTTCGCCGTAGAGCAGGCTTCAGGTTGGCTGTTACGCAAGGTCTCCTTTCCTAAGACCTTCACAGCCAAAGGGTCTACTCCTGAGTAGCTTTCCTCCTCCTGTTTGCTTTTCGTTGTTCCAAACTGCTTGGGACTCAGTCCTATATGTAATTACCTACTGCAAGAGCCCTCTCGAAGTAAGATAGTGTAGTTCGTAAGAACTTATCGTTAACAGTAGATCTTGGGGAGGCTCTTGCAGTAGGTAATACCTTCCCGCCCTCCATCCCCCTAAGCTTTTTCAGCTCCTTTTCTAGGTTGGAATTATCTGCTTCTCTCTCATCTTGCCTTTTGGCCTTTGGTGGGAAAGAACTGGAAGGCGGGCGTGGGGGACCGCCCCTTTATACTGACGTTGGGGCGATTTCTTGCCAGAGACTGCTAGCTAGAAGTTTTTCCGTGGGGTCCTGATACCCGCCGGTGTCAGTCATATATGTAATTATCTACTGTTACTGTAAGTTCTTACGTAACTGTACTATCTGGCGCCATGGGGGCGGAGCCAAGGTATTTGCCCCCTGTGTGGGTGGGAGGAGCTATCTTGAAGACTTCCAGCCAGATTTAAAGGGGAAAGGAACATGCCAGAGAGTGTGGATGAACAACATATCCATGCTCCTAGAATTAACTCTTTTCATCTCCAGAGCAGTTCAAGTGCTGGGGCTCACTGCATAATGTCAGAATACAGCAAGACTCCATTAGAAGAAACACAATTACTAAAGTGAGTAATTTTTTCGAGTCTTCCTCCTCGGATGAGTCCTATCCAGATACCTCTGATACTTCCAGGTCTCCATCCCTGTTCAGTGTCCCTTCGCCTGATCCCCAGGATCTCCCCAGATCACCCCCAGATGATCCCTCATTTATGGATATGAGACATATCCAAGAAAATATGGACCTGGACCCAGAGAGACGTCTGGCGAGAAACTTAAGGCAAAAAGATCCAAAATCTGTTGTGGTTCCACCATTGGTGAACACTTTACAGGATGCCACGAAGGCCACTTGGAAGTGCCCATATTCTTCACCCATGGTCCGTAAGAAAGCAGACTGCCTGTATAGAGCCCCTACAGAGGACCCTTAACTAGGGGAACGCCTAGTGGCAGACTCTTTAGTCATTACGGCAACCCATGACAGGTCCCAAAGGCCCCAGCATCTTAGTACACAGCCCCTGGACCATGAGTCCAAGCAGCTGGACTCCATGGGAAGACGGATGTGTTCTGCGGCTATATGTTCCATAACGTCACTGAACTATCTGACCCATATGGTTCTGTTTCAAAATGCCTTGTGGGACCAAGGTCAAGATCATGTCAAGGATCTTCCAGACAGAGACAAGAAAGGGGAGCTCCTAAAACTCTTTCAAACAGGCTCCAATGTGGGGACACAAGTTCTTTGGGTTGCATGCGATTCCGCAGATTCAGCTGCTAAAGGAGCGGCAGCTGGTGTGTGCCTCAGAAGACACTCTTGGCTGAGGGTCTCTGGCTTCATGCCCGATGTCCAGAAGGGCATTTTGGACATTCCATTCAACAGTTCAGTCCTATTCGGGGAGGAATCGGAAAAGGTCATCACCAGGCTGTAAGACTCTGGTAAGGCCATCAGGTCTGTACAAGCCATGTGCAGACCAAGGCAGAAGCCCTTTCGTAAGGGCCAAAACCGTTTTCGAAACAAATAAGGTCAGCAACCCTGTTCTGGCCAGCAGCCCAGAGGCATCTTCAACCGTAAGGGCCAGCCACACTTTTCCGGAGGCCAAGGAGCAAGAAATACTAAGCCCACCCAACCATCCAGGCAGAATCCCACCACCACCTGACTCATTCCAGACTCCTGCTCCTCTTCTGGATCAAAGGGAAGAAGAGGTTGGGGGTCGCTTTGCACACCACCTTCTAGGGTGGCAGAGAATAACCTCGGACCAATGGGTTCTACAGCTTGTCCAAAGAGGCACTCTATCGAGTTCCTCGAGTGTCCTCCGTCGAGACCACCTCTGCACTACCATTATTCTGGACAGCACGCGGCACTCATCCAACAGGAAATTTCTGCTCTCCTAGAAAAGGAGGCCATAGAAGAGGTACTATGGAACCAGAGAGGAAGGGGATATTATTCCCACTTCTTTCTGGTTCCTAGAAAGATGGAGGATCTACACCCAGTCCTCAATCTCAGCGACCTCAACATCTCTCTAGCATACAAACTCTTCTGAATAGTCACTCTACCAGGCCTTATTCCAAAGCTCAGACCAAACACTTGGCTAGCCTCGCTAGACATACAAGATGCCTATCTCCAACTCTTGCGGTTGGAGTTTCAGGGACGCCTCTACCAGTTTCATGCTCTCGGCCTCACAGGTTCTCACCAAATGCCTAGCAGTTGTAGCGACAGCTCTCGGAAGACAAGGCCACCATGTCTTCCCCTACTTGGACGACTGGTTCCTCCTGGCCTGTCTCAAGGGGAACTGAACAGGCCGTTACAGGACACCTACACTCTGACTCCCTGGGTATCATAATAAACCTCGCAAAGTCTTTGTTGAGTCCCACACAGACTTCAGTTCATCGGCGCAGTACTAGATGACCCGAAAGGGCAGAGCCTTTCTGCCAGAAGACAGAGCAGAATGCTTACAGGCACTGATTCAAACGATCAGTATAAGGAAGCAGGTCCCGGCAAGAACCATGCTACGCCTCCTCAGGCACATGGCAGCCGCCATTGCCACAGTTCCCCTCGCTCGTCTTCACATGAGGGTCACTCACTGGACCCTCAGAGCCCAGTGGGATCAGCGCTAAGACCATTTTTATCACCTGGTGTCTGTTCCCAATTCCATCGTAAGAGCCCTACAGTGGTGGCTTATTCCAGAGCACCTCTCAGTTGGGCTTTCCTTTTCAGCAACTGTCCCTTCTCTAACACCACAGACACATCTGGGTTCTGCTGGTGCGCTCATCTGAACAGCATAAAAACACATGGCACATGGTCACCATCAGAGATGCATCTCCACATCAATGTTCTGGAGGTGAGGGCAGTCCTATGTGCGCTTCAGGCTTTGAATTCAGAAATTCCTCCGGGCTACTTGCTGATTCAGACTGACACCTCAGTGTTCTACATCAACAAACAAGGGGGTAGTCATTCCTACCAACTCTGCCAGGAGGCTATGAAAATTTGGAATTGGGCTCTGCAACACATCATTCTTGCTGCAGTGCATGTTTCTGGAGTTTGCAACACACTAGCAGACCCTCTGAGCAGGTCACAATCCAACGCCCATGAATGGGAACTACTTCAGTCAGTAGTAAAAATGCTGTTCGACAGGTGGGGAACACCAGACTTAGACCTCTTTTCATCCCCATACAATGCAAAACTGTCCAATTTCTGATCACTAGATCCAGGGCCTTGTGTTTTCTCGAAAGACGCGTTTTCCCTCTCTTGGACAGGCAGGTTTCTCTACGCTTTCCCTCCCCTCCCTTCTCCATTGATCCAGTGAGTTCTCCTCAAGCTGCAGGTGGAAGGAGTAACCATGATCATAGTACCGCCATTCTGACCCACACAGATATGGTTTCTGCTTCATCAATTGTCGAAAGACTCACCAATTCCCCTTCCAGTCAGCTCGCACTTGCTGTCCCAGGAAAAAGGATCACTTGTTTACCTGAACCTCAAATCTCTGAACCTGCATGCTTGGCTCCTAAAGGCGTAGCCATTCGCTGACATGGAGTGTCGAACAAAGTAGCCAACGTCCTAGTGGCAGCTAGGAAGCCTTCAACCCATGCCACCTGTTCCATGAAGTGGCGCAGGTTCTGCCTCTGGACTACTGCACAGAGTCTAGATCCACTTAACTGTCCAGAAAGATTGGTTCTGGACTACCTACTTTCTTTGTTTTGTACAGGGTCGGCATACTCCTCCCTTACGGTGCAGCTCTACGCTATTTCAGCCTATCTTGCACCAATTGGACAAAAATCTCTAGCACAGCTAGAGGTATCACAGGGCTTCTTACATAGCATTCTCCACCTGAAGCCACCCATTAGAGAACTGGTTCCCCCATGGGATCTTCTCTTTGTATTAGAGCAGCTGACACTGCCTCCCTTTGAACCAGCTGCAAATTACGAGCTACGCCTACTCTCATGGAAGGCGTTACTTTTAGTTGCAGTCACCTCAGCAAGGAGGATTTTGGAGCCCCATGTACTCATGTGCAAGAAACCCTATTTAATTTTTCACAAAGACAGGGTGTCCTTGAGAACTAATCATAAGATCTTGCTTCGAGAAACAGCTCTTACGGCAGGTTACACCATATGGACTGAAGCCGGCAGGCTGCAGGACCCCATGGAAAATTTCTAGCTAGCTATACCCAGCGGGGGTCCGCCTCCGACGTCGGCCCCACCCCATCAGATATCTCATAAAAGGGGCAGTCCCCCAGCATCCCTCTGTTCTTTTCCTGCCATTGACTCGCAAGCATTGGCTCCACAGATGCCATCAGCTAAACGAACGACACCAGAATTTCTCCAGTGATTTTCTTCATAAAAAGTTGTCATTGGTTCCCACCCAAAGACTACAGTTGATAGGCCTGGTACTAGATACTTGCCAGGGCAGAGCTTTTCTGCCGGAGGGCAGAGCGGAGCGCCTACAGGCCCTGATCAGATCCATCAGCACGAGGAAGCAGGTCTCTGCAAAGACCATGCTATGCCTCCTTGGGCATATGGCTGGGGCCATTTACACGATTCTCCTCACCCATCTCCACATGAGGGTCACTCAGTGGATGCTCTGAGCGTAGTGAGATCGATGGCAAGATCATCTTGATCACCCTTTCAGGTTTCCAAACTCTCTTATACAAGCCCTACAATGGTGGCTCATTCCGGAACACCTCACAAGAGGGTTCCCTTTTCTACTCCCGCACCATCTCTAATGCTCAACATGGACGTGTCAGGACCCGGTTGGGGGGGCTCACCTAAATGGCACAAGAACCTGCTGCACATGGTCCCCACTGGAAGGTCATCTCCGTATCTGTGTCCTGGAGAAGAGGGCAGTCCTGTACGCACTTCAGGCCTTGCATTCAGAAATTCCCCCAGGCCACTTGCTGGTCCAGACGGACGATACCTCAGTGGTGTACTACATCAACAAACAAGGGGGCACTCATTCCTACCAGCTTTGCCAGGAGGCATTGAGAGTTTGGAACTGGGCCCTGCAGCACAGCATCACTATTGCTGCACTGCATGTTCCAGGTGTTTGCAACACAATAGCAGACCTGAGCAGGTCACGATCCAGCACTCATGAATGGGAACTCCTCCAACCAGTCATGGAAATGCTGTATGGGGGATGCCAGACTTAGATCTGTTTGCATCCCTATTTAACGCAAAACTGCCCAGATTCTGCTCGCTAGATCCAGGGCCTGGTGTTTTCTTGCGAGACGCATTGTCCCTCTCTTGGGCAGGCAGGTTTCTCTATGCCTTCCTTCACTTTGATCCAGAGGGTTCTCCTCAAATTGCAAGCAGAAGGAACAACCATGATCATGGTAGCACCATTCTGGACTAGACAGATCTTGTTTCTGCTGCTTCACCAGTTGGCACAGAAGCTTCCGTTTCCCCTACCGGTCAGCTCACACTTGCTGTCCCAGGAAGAAGGGTCTCTGGTTCACCCGAACCTCAAGTCCCTGAACCTGCACACTTGGGTCCTAGGACATAGCCATCCTTAGACAGGGAGTTGCCAACATCCTGGTGGCAGCTAGGAAACCCTCCAGTCATGCTACCTACGCTATGAAGTGGCACAGGTTTTGTCTCTGGGCCACTGCACTGAATCTTGATCCGCTCCAGTGTTCAGGGAAGTCAGTTCTGGACTACCTCCTTTCCTTAGGGTTCAGGACAGGACTAGCATACTCTTCCTGAAGGTGCAACTTTCCACCATTTTGGCCTGTCATGCATCAGTTGGTCAGAAAGCTCTAGCACAGCTAGAGGTGTCACAAGCATTTCTACGGGGCATTCTACACCTGAAACCACCCATCAGAGAGCCAGTTCCCCCTTGAGACCTTCTCTTTGTACTAGAGCAACTGTCGCTACCACCTTTTGAGCGAGTTGTGAGCTACGCCTCTTCTCTTGGAAGGCTCTGCTTTAAGTTGTGGTTACTTCAGCCCAGAGAATCTCTGAGCTCCATGCACTTATGTGCAAGGAACCCTGTTTAGTCACAAGGACAGCGTGTCCTTGAGAACTAATACTAAGTTCCTCCCCAAGGTGATATCAGAACTCGCACTCAACCAAGGCATTGACTTGCCGGTGTAGTTCCCAAACTGCACCAACAAAGGAGCAGCTCTCCTTCACACCCTGGGTGTTCACCACATAGTCATCTGAACAGGACTAAGCCCCTCCGAAGGACCAACCAGCTTTTCGTCTCCTCTGCTAACAGAAAGGCGGGGGCTCTAGTGTCCAAGCAGACACTCACTTAAGTGGTTGATGAAATGCATCACCTTTTGCTACCAGCACAAAAACAAACCCTTACCTGGCCAGGTAAAGGGTCACTCCACCAGGGCAGTGGCCACTTCTTTCGCTTCCCTGTGAAACGTGTCGGCTGCTTCCATTTGTGCGGCAGCCACATGGAGTACAGTGCATGCTTTCATCCGGCACTATAGTCTGGACATTGCTTCCAGGCACAGGGCGAATTTTGGGCTCGCAGTGTTCCAAGGGTTGCTTTCGTGAGAGATCCTCTCTGTTTCTCTCGCCCTCCCAACAGCAAGAGTTCATCTGGTACTGCTTGGTACTCAGTCCTTATGGTGTAACCTGCTGCAAGAGCTGTTTCTCGAAGTAAGAGTACAATTACATAAGAACTTACTGTAACAGTAGATCTTCAAGAACAGCTCTTGCAGCAGGTAGTTTCCCTTCCACCTTCCCCTCAGTAGGTTATCCTTCTCAACAATTTCAGACAAATGTTTGTCCTTAGCCTTCCTCTGGAAGTGGATCCTTGGTCTCCCCTTCTGTATCACATCTCTATGCCAGGAGTCTCCATCAGGAGAACTGAGGGATGCTGGGGGACCGCCCCTTTTATGAGGTATCTGATGCCGGGCGTGGTCCTGCAGCCTGCCGGCTTCAGTCCTTTTGGTGTAACCTGCTACAAGAGCTGTTCTCGAAGATCTACTGTTATGGTAAGTTCTTGCATAACTGTATATCTTACTTCGAGAGGGCTCTTGCAGTAGGTATTCACAAGTAGGACTAAGCCATCAGGCGTCGGGACCCCACGGAAAAATATCTAGCTAGCAGTCTCTGGCAGGGACCACCCCCATGTCAGGTGACCAACTTCTGCTGATGTCTGTATAGAGGGGTGGTCCCCGATGCCCACCCTCCAGTTCTTTTGCCGCCGTCTGCTTGCAAAAGTATCTCACGGAAGAACAGCACTCGCTTATCTCGCCATTTTGGGTAAGTATAAATCTTTTCAATAGTTTAATACCATTTTCTGATAATTGCGTGTTACTACCTCGCTGTGCATGTTGTCCCCGACTCCATCAGAATCGCATAAGAACAAGTGCGACTCGTGTGGATCCCTGCTTCCTCATAAGGACGGTCATTCCCTTTGCCTCTTTTGTCTGGGCCCAGACCACCATGTGGAGGAGTGTGAACACTGCCGAAAATTCAACCCTGCTACCCGGAAACTAACGCAGCAGTCCCTGGAGGCTGATTTACTCGAAAAGAAAATCGCATTCATGGAAAAGGAACCGAAGAAATTGAGGCAGGCATCAATCTCTTCCCAAGGCCCATCATAAGATAAAGAGGGACAAGGAGAAATACTGGGATCGGGACACATCTTCCATAGCAGCCATGACTTCAGCTGGAGTTGTAGCTCTTCAGGTAACTTCCCCTCTGGGGGATCGTCCTTCGACGGCCGCCTTAGTGGTGTCTAAGCCGGCGTTGACCCCCCCCCATCGGGCGCTCACTCTGGTCCGCCGGGAGCCTCCAGGGTAAAGGAGGCCCGCACTCCTGCTACGGCCTCTAAACCCAGGTGTACCAGTAAGAGTGCATCCTATAAGCCGGGTGTCAACCCTACCGCCGTCCACCTGGACGTGACTAAGTCAGACGACGACACCCCCAATGTTCACCCAGCCAGTGACCCGTTGACAGACTCTTCCTCCACGCTTGATGCCACAGAGTCACCACAACGCACACCCGTTGCATTGTCCACTGAGGATCCCTGCGTCTCCTCCAGAGGAGCTTACTCCTCCCTCTCCAGCTGGAGTAGATGAGTCTGGAATGCTTTTGTCGGATTGCCCCCGGACGTCAGACAACCAGTCACCCTCCGGCCCGCAGTATCTGGCTGCACAGTACCCGGCACCTCAGTACCCGACGCTGAGTCTCCTGACATCGGGTTATGGATACTCTTGCTACAGGTTTCCAGTTACCCATATACAAGCCCCCCTCTGCCTCCCCCCCTTCCACCTATCCTGCAGCCTCAGGTGGACTTGAGGGAGATGTTGGCCTCCTGGTGGGCTGAAGCTAAGACGCAGATCACCCAAGAGGTCGAGGAATGCCTGCCGACGCCAGACCCGTGCGTCAGCAAGAAGAGACTCCCCTATCTCTACCTGACAACAGAGCTGAACCATCTGGTTCTCAGGCCAGGGAGGACACGCTCCCCCAGGGAACCTCCAGAGAGGGCAATCCTCCTCCACCTAAAGAGGAAAACTCTTCTTCTCCTTCATCAGAGTCTTCAGACTCAAAATTGGACTCGGGACGCTCTGATCTAGAGGACAAGCCCCGTACTCCAGGTAAACCCAGGCTGCAAGGTTCTCCGAAGTCTACTCTGGAAGACTGTTCCTTTCTGGAGCTGCTAAAGAAAATCCAGGCCACCTGTGAGTGGCAATCAATGGAGACATATCCCCAGCATAAGAAGCTTGCAGCCCATCTGGACCTCCCGGAGACTTCTCCCACCCTGGATAGAGCCTCACATGGATCTTGTTTCCACTATTTGGAAGCAACCTTCCTCAGAAGGCAGACAGGCTATATCAGGCTCCTGAGGGGGAAGGACATTCTCAGCCTTCACCCCAAGGCTGCCTCTGTGGTGATTAGCGCCGCAGACGACTGATCAACCAGCCCGAAGCACCTTGGCTCGTCCCCTCCTGACAAGGAGTCCCGTCTTCTGGACTAGTACAGGAAGAAGATTTATGCTGCTTCCACCCTGGACATGAGGGCCCTCAACTATGTCGGCCACATGGGGGACTACCAAAATGCTATCCTTAGTCAGTTGGAAATCAAAACTGAACTCCCTCCCAGACCAAGCTGGAACTGGAAGATCTTGTCCACTCCACGCTCGGCCCGTAGACACATGCTCCATACGATGCGGTGGACACAGCAGGCAGGAGCTCAGCTTTTGCCATATTCTTGCGGCGTCATGCCTGGCTCAGAGTGTCAGGTCTGGCCCCTGAAGTGCGGTCGGCCATTCATAATGCTCCCTTCAGAGGGTCTGTGCTATTTGGCAGTGATGTCAAGGACATCACCGAGTTGTAGGAGAAGGGTTTGGCACTGAAGTCTGTTCAGACAACGTACAAAACCCTCTCTAGGGCAGAAACTGTCCTTTCGGCACCCCAACCCCCAAAAGAACAAACAGACGCAAGCCAGTTGTCCCAACAAACGTAAAGCCACATCAGCTGCCAAGGCTCCCTCTAGCAAGAAAGCTCCCGGAGCCTCGGCTGCTACCCTGCCTCTATCCAGTTCAGAGGAACCGGGTGGGGAGATTCTCCTCCCATCTACTGAGTTGGAAGAGGATAACAGCAGATGCTTAGGTGCTCCAGCTGATTTCTGCAGGACACTCGATAAAGAGTTCATTCAAAAAAAAACTTGCAGATCCCCTCCTCCCTCATCGTACTCCCACACTCATCTGCAGTTGATACTGAAAGAAATTCACTCCCATCTCCAGGGGACAGGTTACTACTCACACTTCTTCCTAGTACCAAAGAAAACTGGGGACCTGAGGCCCATCCTCGACCTCAGCTCCCTCAATCAGTTCATGGAGAACAAATGGTTCGGAATGCTCTTCCAAGCTTTCTTCCCATGCTTCGGCCGAGCCTTTGGCTATGTGCCCTGGATATGCAGGATACCTACCCCCATATCCCCATTTGCCACTCCCACCGCAAGTACCTCCGCTTTTGTTTTTAAGGGTCCCACTACCAGTTCAGGGCCTTCCCATTTGGTCTCTCCTTGGCCCCGCAGAATATTTAACAAATGCCTGGCAGTGGTGGCGGCTTTCCTGTGTACCACGGGGGTCGAAGTCTTCCCCTATTTGGACGATTGGCTTCTGGCCGCCCCGTCCAGGGAGAAACTCTTGGGCTTCCATTCCCTCACCCTTCAAGTTTTCTCAGACCTGGGGATTACAGTCAGCATTGTCAAGTCCCATCTGATCCCTTGCCAACGGCTGCAGTTCATAGGGGCTGTGTTGGACACGACCCTAGGCAAAGCCTTTTTGGCCCTGGACAGAGCCAAGATGCTATCAAACCAAACTCTGTTCTTATCGGGTCTCAGAAGGGTCGGAGCCAGGAAGGTCCTCCGCCTTCTCGGCCTAATGGCGGCCGCCATCCCTACCGTCCCACTAGCTTGTCTCCACATGAGGATCATTCAGTGGACCCTAAGGACTCAATGGGATCAGTCTCAGGACGACCTGGATCACGAGATCCTGGTGTCGGACCCAATGGTCAGGGTCTTGCAGTGGAGGACGGTTCCAGAACACCTCAGTCAGGGGACCCCGTTCTGTACTGCCCCACCCACCCAGACACTGACGACAGATGTGTCGGGCAGGCTGGGGTGGGCAGCTGGTCTCAATTAGAACAAAGACTACACATAAACGTCCTCAAGCTGAGAGCAGTTCTTTAGGCCCTCCAGGCTGTCCTCCCAGTTGATCTTCCTGGACTGCAGTCTCCACCACTCATTCACACTAATGGGATAGCTCCAAAGGCACTAGGAACAAGCGGGAGCCAAAAATTTTCATAAGGGCCGGCGCCAAGACAGGACCACGGATGCGTGGCACTGCAAGACTAGCTCGTGCCTGTGTAGGCTGTCTCGGCATCGACTCTCCAACTGCCTCAGTTCCTTTTCGCCCACCATCGAGTGCGCTTGGATGTTGATGTTGCTCGTCTGCTGGAGTCAAAGTTTTCATCTATACGACAGCAGCATTAAGCCATTTAGTATTCGTTTAAATTAACATTTTAGTGTTATTTTCTTATTTTAAAAAGAAGATTATGAAGAAGAAAAATTCTCACCTGCCATCAATGGAGTCGTCCTTAGACGGTAGCGGTGACAGTAGGAAGACTTTGTTTGAAAGTTGTTATGGCAGAGGGGCTGTGTCCGGTCCACTGCCCTTTGCGAAGGGGGGCTTCGACCACAGGCAGTCCTGTGCCGGGGGGGAAGGACAGTCCACCAAAGCACAAAACTGGCAGTTCCAGGGATCTGGCTCCGCTTGACCTCAAGCTTTTCTTCCTCCTTGGGGGAAGAAGAATTGGTACCACTCGAGGTCGCCCACTGGTACGTCTGCACGGGGATTGTCGGTGGTGAGGGGTGGTAGGCCTGAACCAACTTTGGTGGGTTCTCCTTAGCCCTGCTCTTAACAGACGTGTTCTTAGACACCGGATTCCATTTCTGTCCTCGATGGAGTTTCGGTGAGCAGTTTCTCCTTTAGGTCGCTCCTTTGGAGCATTGGGCTCGACTTCTGTCCAGTTTTCTTGACCACTGTTCGCGGTTCTATGGCCTTGGAGCCGCTGGACCAGGGCCAGGCCGATTAGGTCAGGATGTGTATATTGCCATATCTGGTACCTTCGCCATCACATCTATAAACAGCTTAATCTGGTTCAAGGTCAGTTGGCATTCATCTGTATCCCCCTCCCCGGGTCATGCCTGAAAATAGGCAGGATTTGTCTAGTGCACTTACCTGGTCAACAAAAGCTAAATAAAAAAAAAAAAAAAACATCGACCCCTCGTGCCTACCCCTTCCACCTTTTTTCCATGCAGGGGCCAGCACTTGTACCGCTTTTCCTTCTCCCCTTTTCCTCAGGATCTTCAGGTGCTCTTGGCACCACTGGCATTGCCATTGGCGCTGCCACTAGGCCGTGCAGTGCCGTGGATGGCACCGTTGGTGAAGTTGGTGCCACTGGTGCCATTGTTACCACACCGTGGATGGTGCCGTTGGTGCCTTCGGGGCTTCACGGCGCCATGGACGGGGCTGTTGGTGCTGCCCGATACCACTGGTGCCGGACAGCTCCGCGGGCGGCACCACAGGTGATGCCGATTGGTGCTGTCCAGCAGGTGACGGAGTTTTCCTTCCGCGGACCTTCTCTTCCACGAAAGTTGTTGCAAGGAGTTTTGTGCAGAATGAAGTCCTGTTCTGTGGAATTATTTCCGCAGATCCTAGTGGGTGGAGGTCTGCGTGGGATCCTGTGTCATCCCAGTGGTTTTCCAATGGTGGGACTCTTGTTCTGCGCTATTCTGCATTCCGCTCAGCACTTGGTCGGCTCCTTAAGTGGCGTCGAGCTCCTCGACACCTTTCCTGGTGGCAGAGTCTCTAGTGATTCTGATGTAGACCTCCTTTGGGAGGTCCTTCTGGGATAGAAGTGCATCTGGATGAGTCTCTTCCTGTCCTATGTGTCAGTGATACAGTGGATAACTCGTTTTAGAAACTGGAGGGTAAGCCTCCTCTATCAGCAGAGTCTGTGATGGAAGTTCTTCTTTTCAGTTCTTCCTCAGGGATATGGGGTCCACCTTAACATCTCTGACTTCTTCCGTGGACCAAACACTTCTGTATCTGGACTCTTTTGAGTCACTAGTTCAATTACACCCTGTGGAACACACTTCTTTCAATGGTCGGGAGCCTTCCGGACTCTTCCGTACCTTTGAGAGGGGTATATAGCCCCCTGTGATACTGCCTCTTCGGTGGCTTCATCGGCAACAGGTGAAACATCTCCTCAGCTGTGATTATTGGTCCGGTCCTGATTTCAAGGCTCCCCCTGTCCTTCAGATGGACGGCATCTTCGTCATTCTTGTATCTGGCAGTCCTTTCAAGGTAGAAGCCTGAGAGCCTTGTCAAGCTCTAACTAATTGTTAAAAAAATATATATATATATATTTACAGCAGAGGGCCTAGCCCGAGACTACCCGATACCATCCTTCTGGATCCGGCCCAGGTTCCGCCTCAGCTGCCTGAGGTGGTTGTCTCTAGACTAAAGTGGAGAGCACCTGACTTTTTCTATTTCTTGGAGAAGTCCAGTCCAACGGAGATATGGGTCGTTGCTTTTCTCCGAGGGAGATTTGCTCTTAATTTAGAGATGTTCCCTAGACCTAGGCAGCAGCACAGTCTATTGGTTTTGTTACTTCAGACTCTCTTCTCTTGATCAGAGCCTCAGAGCAACAGAAATGACTCCATGGCGAGTCGGAACAAAGGTTCTAGGGACATGGATATGTTGTTCATCCACACTTTCTGGCAGGTTCCTTGCCGCTTTAAATTTTGCCGGAAGGTCTTCAAGCTGGCTCCTCCCACCCACCCGGGTGGTAAAACTCTCGGCTCCGCCCCATGATGCCAGATCTTCCTTACCGCTTGGAAGCTCAGGTTCCCTCCTTAGCGCTCTGCGTTTTTGACTGGTTCCTGATTTTTCGGTTTTCCCTGAATTTAGTTGGAAGTTTTCTAAAACTTTGGTCTTCTTCCCTCGCTGCTGCGATGGATAATTCGTGTCCCGGCTCCCGGAGGCACCTGGGTAATACCTGCAGGAAGGACCCGCACTCCACGTGCGTTTACTGCCTCGACTTGGACCATGATTACAGAGTTTGCGATTTTGCTGTGCTCTTTCGACCAGCGCCCTGGAGGATCGTGCGGCCCGTTTGGGGCTCGGGCGACCTGAAACTTTTTCCGCGCGGAAAAATCCTTGGAGGCTCGTCGGGCGGTGTCCGCGTCGGCTGTCTTGGCTGAGCAGCTCGATCTCTTTTCCTCCATGGAGGAGGCGGCAACCAAGTCTGTTCCCCCCTCCTCGGTCGTGGCGCTTATCCCGCTCTCTTTGAGTTCTCCTTATTCAGCTTCATTCAAGGAGCTTCGCCAGTCCCTTTCCTCAAAGGGAGAGGGAGAGGGAGAGGGACCTGCCTCTCGGCCCAGGTCAAAGGAATCGCAGGCTAAGTCCCATCGTCGGCGCTGGCGGGAGCGGGAGAGTTCCCCTTCCCCTGTCGGCCGACTTTCGACTTCTGTCGAGGGTGCGGCTCAGGCCGCTGGTTTCACGGTGTCCCTGTCAGGTCAGCCGGCCATGACTCCTGTCGACGTTGTCGAGTCTCTCGACCCGTCATCCGGGCTATCTTATGCAGGAGCCGTCAACCCTCCGCTGGTTCCGCCGGCGGAGGCCGAGGTTCTGCCTGTTTCTTCGGGGCGACAGGCCTCGGTCTTTTCAGCCGAGCCGAGGGAATAGCGGGCGTCCCCCGCTCCTTCCCAGGCCCAACCTCGGTTTCCCTGAGGATTTGGGTCTCGGTCTCGGTCAAGCCGCTCCTGCCGACTTCACCGATCGGTCGGGCACAGGTTTGGTAGCATTACCGTTCCTCCTCGTCTCCCTCCTCGAATGAGGGTGAGCCCGATGCAGATGGCGTTGGCGTTGAGGAGTTCATGTGGCAGCAGTTGTTATTGTCGGGAATCAATCGACTCCGATTCATTCCCCGTCCAGCAAGCAGCTGCCGCCCGAATGGCCGACACAACCGCTCGCTGCAGTCGAGGTGCCCACTTCAGGGCCGGTTGTTCGTCGGAACCTTGCTGCTCCACCGTCTTCGGTGGAACCTTGATCGGGTCACGACCTGTCCCGCAGGTTGTCTGTTCCCCTCACTTCCGCCCGCCCTTGGCGGGTGAAGAGTGACTCAGGCCTTAGGCAGCTCTTTGCAGACCCTTCGGAGTCCGACGTCAACTCCTCCATGTTCCCCAGTCGGGAGGACCCGGGGTCCTCCCCAGAACGTTCTGTGGACGACAGCCCATCGTCCTTTATGGGTCTGCTTCAGCTCATCTCGGAGTTCACCGGGATGCAGCTTGAACCCGTGTCCAAACGGGTCTCTTATCCCCTGACGGAGATTCTAGACAGAGGCGGTTCACCCTCGGAGGCCTTCCCGGTGGCCGAGGCCATTGTCGGCCCGGTCTTGGAGCTCTGGCGGCGCCCTACTTCCTGTCCTGCGCCCTCGGCCAGGATGGCCAGGAAGTACTCTGTCCCTGTCGGTTCTTTGCCCGGTTTCTCGGAGCACCCCTTTGCTGAGTGGTTAGTTACCGATCATGTCTTCCAGTGTTCTGTGAATGCTCGGGATGTGGATAGGCCCCCGACAAAGAGTCCAAAAGGATGGACTATGTCAGGCGCAAGGTTTACGCTGCGTTCTCCCTAGGCCTCGGACAGGCCAGCTCGGCCGCACTGATGACACATTTTTCCCACGCCCTTTTGGGCTCCCTGGATGAGGTGCTCCCTCACCTCCCAGCTGACCTGCGGACCACGGTCCGGCGGGTGCGGGACCAGGGTAGGGCGGTGGCGAAGCAGCAGCTTCAGACTGCTCTGGACTTAGGTGATTCCTGTGCCAGGTCGGTGGCGGCCGCAGTGGCCATGCACCACAGGGCATGGCTGAGGTTATCCTCTTTCTCAATGGATACCCAGCACAAGTTGGCGGACATCCCTTCTTGGGACTGACCTCTTCAGCCCTGGAGTGGAGGACATCTCCAGGGACGAGGAGTCCGATGCCACTCCGGACTCAGTCACCCCGCCCGGAGGACAAGGGCCACCGGCAGCCTTTACGTGGCCCTTGTCCCTCGGCCCCCTTCAGCACGGCCCATCAACTCCAGCATGAGGGCCAGTAGGCTTGCTGGGCGTCCTGACCCCAAGCCAGTGTCTTCCTCTAAAGGAAACAGGAGGTAAAGGCCCAGGGACTCCCTCGGCCAGTCCCTCCTCCAAGCCTGCTCAGTGACGGGCTGAGGGTGCTGTCCCGGCCCCGTCACCCCTACCCGGGTCCCCCCATGGGGAGACTGTTCCGCCCCTTCTCCGCCTGGTCCGCTTTCCCGGACCTCTGGGTGTCGGAGGTGCTAGGGGAAGGTCCTGCCTCGGGTTTGCGAGCAGGCCCCACCCTTTCAAGCCGTTGCCCCTCGGGGGCCATGGGGTCCACAGCCTCGTTGTCGGCCCGAGCCGACTTGCCTGGCCCCTCGAGTTAGAGGTGATCAGGAAGGTGGCGGATCCTCCTCCAGACCCTGGGTTCGTGTCCAAGTATTTCTGGTCCCTAACGGATGGGGGGCTTGCGCCCCATTCTTGATCTGCACGAGGGGATGGTCTCTGTCTCAGATATCCCATCCTCAGAACAAGGCATGTGGCTCTATTTCCTGGACCTCCAGGACGTACTTTCACGTCATTCCATCCGTTTCTTGGGAGACTCCTCCGTTTCTTAAGCGGGGGATCTCTTTACGAGTTCCAGGCCAGGCCCTTCGGTCTCTGCTCAGCAGCATTCCTGAGGCACTGAGGGGTCAGGGCGCAACCCCACCCGGATGGTGGCCTGACTGCAACCCCTCCAGGGCGGAGGGGGATGGTCCAGAGTTCTGGCCCTCTAGGTTGCTCTCAGACTGGTCTCCTTTTTATTGGAGCCATGTTGGAACTCGTGTCTAGGCGGGTGATCCTTTCTTCGGGACGAGGCTCGACTCTTGAGTCTGAGCTCGGCTCCTGGAGGACAGGGCCGAAGTTCTTCCTTCCTTACCTAGTCAGGTCTGACTGGGCAATTGCGCCCTGCCCGGGACTTCCTGCACCTCCTGGGCCTTGCGGCGGCCTGCACCAGTGTGGTCTGTTTGGATCCGCCGGTTCATGCGTCCCCCTAATGGGGGCTGGCCAGCCAGCGGTCACAACACTGCGTTCCTTTGGAACAGTTCGTGACAACAGCCCAGGGGTTAGGGAACGCTCTCCTTTGGACCGTTTCAACTCATTTACAGGAGAACATCCCGTTCGTCCGCCCCGAGTCGACGGTCTTCTCTGACTGATGCATCTCGGATGGGTGGGGGTGCCTATCAAGGGGAATACAGAGTGCACCGCCTCTGGTCCTCTCGGGAGTCCCGACGTCTTCCTACCCACTGGAGCTCCACGCGGTCTGCTTAGCTTGCACCGCTCGCTCCGTCTGTACGGGGTCTAGTGGTTTAGGTCCAGGCGGACAATACCACAACCATGTGCTACCTATCCCGCCAGGGTCGGATGAGCTCCTTGCCTCTCCGTAATGAGGTTCTCCACATTGGGTCTTTCGCACCGCCGGGAGGTAGTTTCCTAGCCATTTCGATGGCAGGAGTCTCCATCACCCTGGCCGATGCCCTAAGCCAGTTAAGGGCTGCGCCTCACGAGTGGTTTCCCTGCCGGAGGTAGCACAAGATCTTTCTCCCTCTAGGTCACACCTCGGGTGGACCTTTGTTTTTCCCTCCAGGGAGAATTCGAGGCCGATACTGTCTCATGCCCGCCCCCTCAGCATGGTTCTCTGTAGGGGATGCCTTTGAGGCCGTGGACCCCAGGCCTCTTCTATGCCTCTCCCCCATTTCCCTTGACCCACAGGCAAGGCGAGGAGGGACTAGGCGCAGGTGATTCTGGTAGCCCCAGACTGGTTTTGCCAGCTCTGGTATCCAGCTCTCCTCAGTCTCAGCCCCAGGCTTCCAGACCGCCCGGTCCTGATCTCTGTTGTTAGGGGAAGGTACTCCATCCGGACCTTCAATCCCTGCACCTGACGGCCTGGTCCCTGTGCGGCTAGTGGCCAGGCCTTGGGTCTTCCAGCAAGGTCCTCGACGTTTTTGAGGCGTCCTGCCAGGAGTCAACCAGATATGCTCGCCTTCAAATGGAAGAGTTCTCCATTTGGTGTTAGGATAGGGCCTGGTCCCCTCTCCTGTTCCTCGCCGAGCACTCTGGACTACCTGTGGTCCGTTCTTTTCTTGAACAAGGGCTCGGTCGACGACCCTCAAGGTGCTCCTGTTAGCAACTCCTGTCTTCTGGACATGGGCCGGAAGGTATTCGGTGGCGCAGGAAAGGTAGTCTGGTGCTTTCCAAGGCCTTGATCACACCTCCCCTCTGGGGAGAGTATCTCCATTTCTGTGGGATCTTACGCTGGTATGGGCTTAGCTCATGGGCAAGCTGTTCAAACCTTTGCACAGGTGTGAGTTCCCCACCTGTTGTGGAAGAACACCTTCTTGGGGCTACCATGCCAACCAGAAGGACGGGAGAGTTCCAGGCGCTCCTTTGAATCTCCCTATCTGGTCTTCCACAGGGACAAGGTTGTCCTGCGCCCCACCCGAAGTTCCTTCCGTAGGAGGTGGTGGAGTTTTTTCCCTAACCGGGTATTATCTCTGCCAGGGTTCATCCCCATTCACACCTCGGAGGCCGCATATAGGATCCATTGGGACCCTATTTAATGCTCGCCTTCCCAGGGAGCGTAGAGCTGTAGTTCAGGAGAGGTTCGCCAGCTGTTTGTCATCTACGCTGAAACCACACCTTGCAGACATGCAGCCAAGCGGACGACGAGCGGATGGGTCACCTCCTGCATAGATCTCTGCTACAGGTGGGTGGGCATGGAGCCTCCCAGAGGGATAAGTGCTCATTTTACCCGCCCTTCCGCTGCATCGGTGGCTGCTTCCGAGGATACCCCTGTCCAGGATATCTGTAGGGCTCCTACCTGGAAGCAGGCATATACCGGTTCCCCCTTCCACATCGACCTTGGGTCATGCCGGGATGTTGGTCGGGGCCTCTGTTCTCCAGTCTTTATACCTAAGTAGGGGGTGTGCGCCTTGCCTCCCTCCTCCCGGAGAACTCCTAGGAGTCTGCCAGAAAGTGTGGATGAACAACATATCCATGTCCCTAGAAATACAGGTTACTCACCTGTAACAGGAGTTCTAGGAATGGTATATGTTCATCCACACGACCCGCCCGGCCTCCCCGGCTTCGACGCACAACCTGGCTTCCAGCGGGCTAGATCTGGTGTCATGGGGCGGAGCCAAGAGTTTTACCACCTGGGTGAGTGGGAGGAGCCAGCTTGAAGACCTTCCGGCAAGATTTAAAGCGGCAAGGAACCTGCCAGAAAGTGTGGATGAACAACATATACCATTCCTAGAACTCCTGTTACAGGTGAGTAACCTGTATTTCCTACTTCCTTGCTTGCTCCAAGTTAACAGGTGGCATACCCCCTTCTCAATGGTAAAAATCAAGTAGGTCCTTGTTCAAGAGATGGGTTCTCGATATTCATATCTTCGCTTCCTGCACACTGATTCCATGCCAGTCGCTTCAGACTAGACTCTTCAGAAACAGCTGCTCATCTCTCCTCTTCCTTTCCCAGGAAGAGTTTTTCCATTTAAGGGGAAAGTGTTAGTTTCACCTACCCAGCAGCTCCTTCTCTTGGGAGTTCCCATAGTTACCTCCAGGGCAAAGGAGACCTTCTGTCATGAAGTTACCCACTTCGAGCAGGTGATGAAACTGTGTTTGTTTTTCATCAGCAAGCAATTTGGAGCTTTTTCCTACTCCCTTTCAGGAAGGCTGGAGTGAGTGGTGTGTCTCGACGTTGAGTCACTTCAGTCATTAGGCGGTCACTTTCAACAAATGGGTCAGCCCAAACTTGGTCCTTTGTGTCCCCTCTCGATGCAGATCTGCCCCATCTTGCCTCAGAAATCCAGACCCTGTTTTTTCCTGTCAGAATGCTTCTCCGCAGTGGACAAGTAATCCTGTACACTCTCCCTGTCTTCCCTTAGTTCAGAGACTACTGCTAGAGTTGTAGGCAAACGGGCAGAATGATTCCTCTTGGAATAAGAAGTTGGTAAGCTCTGGTTCTCCCAGACCTCCACAAGAGGCTTCTAAGTCATGATTTGGCCTTCCATGAGGAAGGCTTAAGTGACTAAGTGGAAACCTTTCTCCATTGATGGGCTAACCTCACCTGGACCTCCGATTGCTCACCAAGTAAGGGGTTCAAGTGCCTCTTGGACCTGTTGTTCACAGGCCGCCATACTTGGTAGTGGGGGTATCCATCTGCGCTTTCTCGGTCTACCTTGAACCAGTAGACTTTTCCTCTGGCTCTGTCAGTTAGTAAAACATTTTGCCTTACCTCCAGAAGGAAGGGAGTGCTCTCTTCACTCTCTTATTTGTTTCAACGGTTCTATGACTTTCTTCACAAAACAAAGGGCTACACTCCAGCATTTTTTGTGTAGCTTCATCTTGCCTCAGTTGGATCACCTTCTTGCTCTGAGATGTTTTAGGCTAGTTTAGTAGCATGTCTTCGATACTATTCATTTTTGGCTTAGACCAGATTGAGAGGCCGGGTTCTCACCGCTCTTCTAGAGTGGTTGCGGCCTCCTGGCGGAGTTTCATTTTGTGTCCATTGCAGTCTTCTGCAAAGTGGTGAGTTGGAGCTCAAGTGCATACCTTTGTAAGCACTATGTTCTGGATCTTCTTTCCAGACAGCTCTTTTCTCAGTAGGACAGTCTTTGGATGTTCTTTCTGAGTGAGCCGTATCTCCTATCGTCCTACTCTGAGTGGGTTGGTTTTAGCTTGGTACTCTCACATTAGTGTGAATGAGTGGTGGAGACTGCAGTCTGGGAAGATATGGAAATTACGTACTTACGGTAATTCTTGATCTTCTTGGACGCAGTCTCCGCCACTCATTCACATGCCCACCCACCATCCCCTGGGCTCAGTCATTTTGTTTCTTTGATCTTCACAGCCTTGTGGTCCCACTGTGAAGACATTGCTCAAGTGACCCTTTTTGCAAGGGTCATCCGGACCTTGCAGGCCCAGAAGGTTAGGATGTTATTTTTTCTAGTTATGCTGCACCTCCTCTGTTGAAAAGGTACTTAAGTGGTTGGTGGGTTGACGCTGAGATAGCCTACACAGGCGCAAGCTGGTCTCGCTGTGCCACGCATGCGTGGTCCTGTCTCGGCGCCAACCCTTCTGAAAATGTTTGGCTCCTGCTTGGTCCTAGCGTCTTCGGCGCTATCCCATTAGTGTGAATGAGTGGTGGAGACTGCATCCAAGAAGATCAAGAATTACGGTAAGTACGTAATTTCCATTTCTTCCTGGCCACCGCCTCGTACAATCAGACGACGTGTGTTGTCTGGTACCTCAAACGGGGGAACTTGTTCCTATCCCCTCTGCAGGGAAGCAAGGAGAGTCTGGTACTGGGCATCCCAGCACAGCCTCCATCTGATGGCTGTCCACATGCTAGGGAGGGGAGAACACTCTCAGCCACCTTAAGTCACTCATCAGCCAAGTCTCATGCATGGAAACTCAACCAGGTTGTGGTAGACGACGTCTTCCAGCACTGAGGGACTCCTCAAATTGACCTTTTCGCCTGCCCCAACAACGCCAAACTTCCTGTGTTCTGCTCGCTCGCTCCAGGGCGAGATGTTTTTTGTTGGGACTTGCTGTCTCTATGTTGGAAGAACAAATTTATTTATGCCTTCCCTCTGATCCTGAGTGTGCTCAACAAACTGCAGTCAGAGGGAGCGTGGATGATCCTCATTGCTCCCTTCTGGCCGAGGCAAGCCTGGTTTTCTCTTCTGCAACAGTTTTCTGAGGAATCTGCTCTTCCTCTACCACTATCACAGCACTTGCTGACCCAGGATCAGGGGACCCTGGTCCATCCAGGCCTCAAGTCCCTTCACCTTCACGCGTGGCTTCTTCAGATGTAGCTAAAACTCACTTCAGAGTTTGCCCCGCGGTAGCAGGCATCCTGGTGGAGGCCAGAAAGCCTTCCACCAGGGCCGCTCACGCCATGAAGTGGAAGTGCTTCACCATCTGGGCAGGTTCTAGAAACCTAGAACTCTTTTCCTGCCCAGCCAACAAAGTCTTGGACTGCCTTAGGCACCTGTACGACTTGGGCCTTAGTTACTCGTCAGTGAAAGTACATATGGCAGCCATTTTGGCCTACTACATCCCTTTTGGAGGCAGGATGTTTGCTCAGCTAGAAGTCTCTAAGACTTTTCTGAGAGGGGTCCTGCACCCAAGACCCCAAATCTGCAGCCCTTCTCCCCCTTGGGACCTCAATTTCATCTTGGAGAAACTTACTCTGCCTCCCTTCGAACCTGCAGCTGAGGCAGAGCTAAAGTTCCTTTCTTGGAAGACATTATTTCTGGTGGCCATTACCTCAGCTTGGAGGATTTCTGAGCTACAAGCCCTAATGCAAAGAAGTGCAACGTAATGCACCTGGGAAACAAAAACCCAGGGGAAGAGTACACAATGGGGGGTGAGATACTGACAACAGTAAAAATGGAAAGGGTCCTGGGGGTAATTATATCAGATGACCTAAAGGTGGGCAAGCAATGTGAGAAGGCACTAAGGAAGGCTGGGGGATACTGAGATGCATAGGGAGAGGCATCAATAGTAGAAAACAGGAAGTTGTTATCCCTCTGTACAGACAGTTGGTGAGACCCCATCTGGAGTACTGTGTGCAGTTCTGGAGAACCCATCTCTGCAAAAACATAGACAACGTGGATGCTGTCCTGAGGAGGGCAACCAAAATGGTGCAGAGTGTGCACCAGAAGACATACAAAGAAAAACTAAAGGAGCTTAATATGTATACCCTTGAGGAAAGAAGAGAGAGAGGGGACATGATAGAAACTTTCAAGTACCACAAAGGAATCAACCAAGTCCTAGAGGGTAGCATCTTTCAGAAAAAGAGATGTGCAAGAACAAGGGGGCACAATTTGAAGATGGGGGGGATGGCTCACAAGTAATGTGAGGAAGTATTTTTTCATGGAGAGGGTTGTGGATGCATGGAACAGCCTCCCTGAGGAGGTCGTGGAGTCAAGAACAGTGGGGGAATTCAAGAATGCATGGGACAGACATAAGGCAGTCCTAGTGGGGGGGTTGGAGGAAGTAAGCTGTTGGTTAACTAGGATCTGCATCTTATCTGTTAGGTAGGAAAATGGGTAGACCAGGTGGGCCAAGCAGTCCTTATCTACTGTCAGATTCTATGTTTCTAATGTGCAAAATCCCCTATTTGATTTTCCACAAGGATGGGGAAGCCATGCTACTAATCCCAAATTTCTTCCAAAAGTGGTGGCTGAATCTACTCTGAATCAGTCCATCAAGCTTCCAGCATTATTCACAGAGCACTCCAATCAAGGAGAGTGCCTCCTTATACCCTGGATGTGCATAGAATTCTGAGATACTACACTCACAGGACTAAGGATCTCAGAAAAACAGACCAACTCTTTGTGTCCTTTGCTCACAAGACAGAAGGCAATCCTGTTTCCAAACAACGCCTTTCTAGATGGTTGGCCAATTGTATTACTTTCTGTTATGACAAGTATCACAAGACCCTTCTGGGTCAGGTCGAAAGCCACCCCACAAGAGGGGTTGTGGCTTCTGCTGCTTGTTTTAAGAATGTGTCAGTGTCTGAAATCTATGCAGCCGCAACTTGTACTTCCATCCATACCTTCATGAAACATTAGTTTGGACATTGCCTCTTGCTGCAGAGCAGGCTTAAGGCTAGCTGTTCTACAGGGACTCCTCTCGTGATCTCTGTGTAGAAGCTCAGCCTTTGTGGATGGTGTTTCCTCCTCCCGCTTTTCTTATTGTTCCAGACTGCTTGTGACTCAGACCTACTTGTGAATACTTACTGCAAGAGCCCTCTCGAAGTAAGATAGTACAGTTACGTAAGAATTTAACAGTAGATCTTACTTTGAGAGGGTTCCTTCAGTAGGTCATCACATGTAGGACTGGTGCCACCTGGCCGCACGGCAGACTTTTCTAGCAATACCGGACGGGGGACCACCCACCTGGCACGTGACTGACGTCAAGCGTCACTGTATATAGTGGGCGGTCCCCATGCCTGGCCTCCAGTTCTCTCCCGTCGCCTCATGTCAGTCGCATTACAGACTTCCATATAGCAATTGTCGTGAAAGTGTCTTGCGTTGGAGTTTCCTTTGATAAAATTCTCAACTTTATCCCTTTTTCATTGATGTCTTCACCCAAGAAGGAGTGCTCATCATGTGGCATGCAGATCCCACACAAAGACAGTCACCTCAAGTGCGTCCTCTGTTTAGGTCCAGACCATCCTGTTTTCTTCTGCGCTGAGTGCCAGACTTTCAATCAGGCCACAAAGAAAAGGAGACAGCAGGCTTTGGAGGCTCATCTTTTAAAAGCCCATCTGGCTTCCCTTGAAAAAAAGATGGACCGGTTAAGAGAGTCCTCAGCCGACAAATCTTCTCCTTCCAAGAAGCACAAGGAGAAATCCAGGAAACACACTGCGGACGACGTATGGCCCTCGAGCAAGGCCCAGCCACTGCCCAGAAAATTGGACAGTAAGTCTTAAGACCTCAGTAGGTCAGCTGGTTGTCGGCTCCTCCGACAAACCCACTGCTTCAGCCGATAAGTTTGCCCTCTGGGGATCGTGCAGCGTTCGTTAAGCCAACTACCAAGGATGTGGGTACTCGCCCGACACTGATCGGTAGGCTGGTCAGGGGCTCCTCCCCTGCCCGCCCGACTCCACTCACTAAGACGACCGTCCCTGATGGTCACACAGGTGTGGTTCCCCCGTCGGGGCCTAACTGCGCCTCACCCGACATCCAGCGGAACCAGAGGGAGAAAGCCCCTCTCCCTCTTCTGTACCTTCCCCTTCACTGGTGGGTACTTCTGACGACGATACCAGAGAACC
Source organism: Neoceratodus forsteri (assembly GCA_016271365.2). Classification (NCBI taxonomy): domain Eukaryota; kingdom Metazoa; phylum Chordata; order Ceratodontiformes; family Ceratodontidae; genus Neoceratodus; species Neoceratodus forsteri. The sequence goes on from JADMNL010000032.1 coordinate 58,547,751, forward strand.
CCTCGATGAAGTCGATGCTTTGGGGTCAGCTCCATGTTCCCCTCTCGGAGTCAAGGAGAAGGATGCTCCTCCTCAGCCAGCAGGCCTTACTGTGGAGGCCCCTCCTCTGCCTTTGGGCAGGATTCCGGCCCCTCCGACGCCGGACATCCTGACAACAGTCCCACAGCCTGGACTGGTCGACTGGCCTCAGCCATTGGCCCCAACACAGGATCAGGTCCCGACACTGGGGCCCCTTCGTTCGGCCCCGACGCCAATCCCCTTCCAGTGCCGGATTGAGTGGTGCTTGTCCCAACGTTGGTTCGCTTGATGTGGGCCGTCCCAACGCCAGACCCCCAGCCTATATATACAACGGCGAGTCCGATGAGGGTACCCCCAACACCTGATCTGACTACGGGGATTTACTCAGGACCTCGAACTGTCCCATATGACCCGCAGGGGTTTCCTTGGGACCACTACCCGGTGGGTCCCCCTCCGGACTGGAGTCATTTTGGACAGTTCTACCCTGGATTTAATCCCTATTCTACTTGCATGGAATTCCAGGGTTACTACCCTCCACCGGTTATTCCTCCTCCACCCCCCTTCTGCCTCTGGTTGCTCCAGATTTCAAGGCTGTAATTCAGTCTTGGTGGCAGGGGGCAAGGTCGGAGTTGGTGTCAGACCTGGAGACTAGGCTCCCACACCCATGGTCTTCCAGATCCCCTTCTCCAAGCTGTTCCTCTATTGCTATGGTCCATGTCTCGGGGAAGACTCATCAGGATAGTTCCCTTCCTGATACCCAACACTGTCCTGTCGAGGAGGCGGACGACGATGATGATAGCTCAGAGGGGGCTGATGACTCTTCAGAGGAGGTCCCGGAGGAGCCTGAGGATCCGAGAGGCAAGGTTTCCCTGAAATCTCCACCAGAGAACCCTGCCTTTTCGGACCTTTTGAGGTCCATGAAGGATTATTTTGACTGGGAGTATGAGGATCAGGACCCCATGAGACAGAGGCTCGCGGAACACCTTGACCTAGAGTCTCTGTCCCCAGTCCCCATTCCTCCTTGGATGGCACCTCACCACTACTATCTGGCAGATGCCTCATTCCCTCCCGGCTGTCCCCAAACGGTCGGACAGGCTTTACCGGGCACCAAAGGATGCACCAATCTTACTTTGAGAAACAGCTCTTGCAGCAGGTTACACCATTAGAACTGAAGCCGGCAGGCACCAGAACCCCACAGAAATTTTCTAGCTAGCAGTATCCAACGCGGACTGCCCACAACGTCGGCCTCGCCCCCGACGTCAGGCATCATACAAAAGGGGACGGTGCCCCAGAATCCCCAGTTCTTTTTCTGCCGTCAACTCGCCAGCATCGGCCTCACAGTCCCACTCTAGCGAACGACACCTAGAACTTTCAAAGTTTTACCTCTAAATGTCGGCATCTCCAACTCCTTCCTCAGAAGGACGTCCCTCCAAGTGTGCCTGCGGCAAACAGATCCTTTTCAAGGATCTACATTCATCCTGTCTGCGGTGCTTAGGCCTGGAACACGACACTAGGGTCTGCTCCTTTTGCCAGCGGTTCAATAGTCGCACCCAGATCCGCCGCCAGAAGGCACTTCAAGGGTTCCTCTTGGAAGAAAAGTTGAAAAGCATGAACAAAGACCCTGCCTCCAGAAGTGAGTCTACCTCTAAGTCCCATAAGTACCGGGACAAGCATCGGGAGAGGGCCAGGTCCAGATCCCCTAACCGGGCCTCGGACTCGAGCACCAGCTTAAGCTCCACGCGCTCAGACCGCTCTTCCTCCAGGGCTCACTTTCAGCTCCCTCCAGTAAAGGTTAAGTCTTCAGGCAGCCCTTCGGCTTCTCTGCATCCCATCAAGACCTGCTAGGCCTTCGGCTTCCTCAACACCCTCCCGGGCCTCCTTGAAGTCTTCAGACCGTCACCAGTCCAAGTCCTCTTCAAAACTACCTCAAGCTTCCTCAGAGAGACGCCGGGACTCCGACACCAGATTGGCTCTCTAGGGGTCCGGATCCCTCCCAGGAAGACTAAGGACCTGACGTCCCTAAAACGGACGACTGACCCGAAGCAGGCTACCGACCCTTCATCGTTAAACGCCCGCCGCGACCAGACATCGGCTAAGCACCCGACGTCAGAGAGACATTCACCGGAGCCGAAGACTGCCTCCCCATCACCGGTAGACATCGGTCGCCGGGATTCTACAGAGGAGGACCTGACGTTGCCTGATGACCAGGCAGGCGACAATGAGGATGCCGGGCTTCCACAGGCGCCTTCACCAAACCCGGCAGTGCCTTTAGACCTGATGCCCAATGCCTGCAACAGACCACCGACACCAGGTCCGTCATCCGATATTGAATATTCAGGAGGTAAAAGATCTCGTCACCTTTTGGTGGGACACAATAAAGAAGGACGTGATCCCAGTAAAACCTCCTCCTCCTACTCCTTCACCTCCTACTCCCCCTCCGCCACTGCAGGGGCCAGTAGGAAGACCACCGACCCCCAAGGAACCTACTCCACCTCCTAGGGGAAGATCCAAAGAACAGAGAAAGCCCCCTTCAAGATCTCCCTCAGGGTCTCCCAGTCCTAAGCGACCCAGATGTCGACGGTCCACTCCACAGGGGGATGATTCTAGATCTGACACCTCAGATACCTCCAGGTCTCCTTCTCCAATCAGAATCCCATCACCTGACCCACAAGACCTGCCCAGGTCACCTCTGGATGATCCCTCTTTTTCCAAAATCATGAGGCACATCCAGGAGAACATGGGATGGGATTCAGAAGATCTCGACCGCGAGAGACGGTGCCTAGCTAGTTACCTTTGGCAGAAGGACCCTAAGCCTGTGGTGGTGCCACCCTTGGTGGACACCTTCGTGGACGTCACCAAGGCTGTGTCCACACTCCACCCCCGTGGTGCCAAAGAAAGCTGACCTCCTGTACAGGGCCCCTGCAGAGGACCTGTACTTGGCACAACAACCCCTGGCTGATTCCCTTGTCAATATGGCCTCCCATGATAGATCTCAACGACCACAGCATCTGAGTACACAGCCACCGGACCAGGAATCCAAGCAGTTGGATGCCCTGGGGAGGCACATGTATGTGGCTGCTACATGCTCCATCAGGTCACTGAACTATCTGACTCTTATGGTTCAGTTTCAGAATGCCCTGTGGGAACAGGGTCAGGACTTGGTTGACAAACTACCGGATGGCGAGCAGAAGGCGGAGCTCTTGAACCTCCTTCGCACAGGGTCAGACGTGGAACTTTCAGTGTTAAGAGCCGTGACATGATTTCATGTGGACTCGCCTGTCTCCAGAGACACTCCTGGCTCCGTGGTTTCCGGATTTACCCCAGACGTACAGAAGAGTATCCTGGACATCCCTTATAACGGAGAGGTCCTGTTTGGTGAACCCTCTGAAAAGGTCATCACTAAGCTTCAGGACGCCGGGAAGGCAGTAAGGACTGTACAAGCCATGTACAGACCCAAATCTGGTTCCTTTCATAGGAACCAGAACTGTTTTTGCGGCCGACAATAACAGCAGCCACGTTCCGGCCAGCAGCAAAGGGGCATCTTCCACCACAAGGCCCAACCTAAGTCTTCCCCAGGCCGAGGTCAGCGGTATACCAAACCAGCCCAGCCTGCGTGGGGGGGGGTAATGCCGCCACAGCATGACTCCTTCCCAGCCCCCGCCCCTCCTCTGGATCAAAGGGCAGAAAAGGTCGGGGGTCACATCGCTCGCCACTTTTCAGGGTGGCAGTCGATTACCGCCAATCGGTGGGTCCTTCAACTGGTCAAGAGAGGTCACTTTATAGAATTCTTCAACCACCCATCGTCAAGACCTCCCCTGCTTTCCCGTTATTCAGGTCAGCACGCACTGCTCATATAGCAGGAGGTGCTCTCGCTTCTGGGAAAGGAAGCTACAGAGCACGTACCGAGGGACCAGAGAGGTGCAGGTTACTATTACCACTTCTTTCTGGTTCCCAAAAAGATAGGGGACCTCCGTCTGATACTGGATCTCAGTGATCTCAACCCTTCGGTCTTTTACAAATGCTTCCGCATGGTGACCCTTCCTGGTTTGATACCCATGCTTAAGCAGGGCACCTTCCTAGCATCCTTGGACATGCAGGATGCCTACCTGCAGATACCTATTGCTCAAGTGCACAGGAAGTTCTTGCACTTCGAATTTCTAGGTCGCCATTATCAGTTCTGAGCCCTTCCTTTCGGACTGTCATTGGCACCTCGGGTGTTTATGAAGTGCATGGCAGTCATAGCGGCGGCTCTAAGGAGATAAGATCACTACGTGTTCCCCTACCTGGATGGCTGGCTCCTCATGGCACCCTCTCGGGAGGCTCTGATGTCCGCAATCACTGTACTCAGTCCCTGTTCGGGAGGTTGGGCATCATTATCAGTCAGGAGAAGTCACACCTGGTTCCGTCACAGAATCTGCAGTTCATAGGCACAGTTCTGGACACCATCCAGGGGAGAGCTTTTCTGCCCCAGGACCGAGCGGAACACATCAGATCCCTCATCAGGGACATCTTGGCAAAGAAGACTGTCCCAGCCAGACTGGTCCTTTGCCTGCTTGGACACATGGCTGCGGCCATTGCAACAGTCCCGCTAGCCTGTTTCCACATGCGGGTGACCCAGTGGATGTTACGGGTTCAGTGGGATCAGAGGCAAGACCATTTGCAGCTTCCAATTTGGATCATGAATGCCATAATCCAGGATTGCAATGGTGGCTAGATTCAAGGAACCTGTCGGTGGGGGTCCTTCATTGTGCCGTCTCTGATTGTGACACTCTCCACGACACCTCAGGGTTCAGTTGGGGAGCACACCTCGATGGGGTCTGGTCTCAGGGCTCGTGGACACCCCAGGAAGCTTATCTCCACATAAATATTTTGGAAATGAGAGCAGTTCTTTATGTCCTGCAGGCCTTCTAGTCGGAGATCCCACCGGGTACTTTTCTGTTACAAACAGATAATACTGCGGTAATGTATTACCTCAACAAACAAGGAGGCACCCATTCCTACCCGCTTTGCAGGGAGGCCATGAGGGTGTGGGATTGGGTTCTATAACGCGGTGCAAACCTCATTGCTGTACATGTCCCAGGAGTGGACAGCGTCATCACAGACAGCCTGAGCCGCGCTCAGGCCAGAGTCCATGAGTGGGAACTACTCCAGGAGGTAGTAGAGGATCTGTTTCACAGATGGGGCACACCAGAGTTAGACCTTTTCACGTCCCCATACAATGCAAAACTGCCCAATTTCTGCTCGCTAGATCCAGGGCCTGGTATTTTCTGGCGAGACGCGTTGTCCCTCTCTTTGATGGGCAGATTCCTCTATGTGTTTCCTCCCTTCCCGTTGATTGAGGGTCCTTTTGAAACTCCACAGAGAGCAGGCAGCGCTGATATTTATCGCGCCTTTTTGGCCCAGACAATTTGGGTTCCCTCTGCTACACCATCTGTCCTAGGAACCTCCGGTGCCTCTACCAATCAGCTCTCACTTATTGTCCCAGGAGGCAGGTCCTTGGGTCCATCTGGACCTTCGCTCTCTGAACCTGCACGCCTGGCTCCTAGAAACATAGCTATCATGTGGTACGGGGTCTCGCAAGAGGTAGCAGATGTTCTAGCGGCTGCTAGAAAACCGGCCACTCATGCCACATACACCATGAAATGGCACAAATTTTGCCTCTGGGCTCAAGCACAAGGACTTTCCCCGATGCATTGTCTGGAAGGGTCGGTCCTGGACTACCTCCGGTCTCTCTTCCAGGCAGGCTGGGCCTACTCCTCTATTAAAGTACACCTTTGTGCCATCTCAGCCTATCATACACCTATAGGCCGATGCCCCATAACTCAGTTGGACACAGCACGAGCCTTCCTGAGAGGTGTTCTCCACCTTAGACCTCCAATTAAGGATCCTATTCCTCCATGGAATTTACCCTTTGTCCTGGAGCAGCTCATGCTGCCACCTTTTGAACCAGCCGCGGATTGCTATCTACATTTCTTGACATGGAAGACGTTATTTTTAGTTGCTGTTACTTCGGCCAGAAGGATTTCTGAACTTCACGCACTGATGTGCAAAGAACCTTATTTGTTTTTTCACCAGGACAGGGTGTCCCTAAGGACAAATCCAAAGTTTCTACCTAAGGTGGTCTCAGCTCTCACCCTCAATCAGAACATCAGCTTACCAGTGTATTTTTCTAAATACTTTAATAGAGGAGAGGCTCTGCTGCACACTGTAAATGTGCATAGGTGTCTAAGATACTACCTGACCAGAACCAGGCACCACCATAAATCTGATCAGCTTTTCATCTCCTTTGCCCGTGGGATGATGGGAGCTCCGATTTCTAAACAATTGCTGTCCAGGTGGCTTATCCATTGTTTCACATTCTGTTATCAGAAACGTAACAAACCTTTACCGGGCACAGTTAAGGGACATTCCACAAGGGGGTGGCTACCTCCTTTGTGGCCATAAAGAACATGTCCACTTCAGCCATCTGTGCGGCAGCTACTTGGAGCACTGTGCACACCTTTATCAGGCATTATAGCCTGGATGTTGCATCACGGCGAAGAGATGGTTTTGGTCTAGCAGTCCTTCAGGGACTCCTATCCTAGGCTTCGGTCCAACTTGTGATCTCTACCTAACCTCCTCCTACCTGCGAGGGATTTTCAGTATTGCTTGAGAATCAGTCCTAATGGAGTAACCTGCTGCAAGAGCTGTTTCTCTAAGTAAGATAGTACAGTTACGTAAGAACTTACTGTAACAGTAGATCTTCGAGAACAGTTCTTGCAGCAGGTAGTTTCCCTCCCACCTTCCCCGAGGTCTGTTTTTCTCCATACAGTCTTCAAAGATTTTCTTTAGCCTTCCTCTGGAAGTGGATCCTCGGTCTCCCCATCTGAATCACATTGCTATGCCATGAGTCTCTGACAGGAGAACTGAGGGATGCTGGGGGACCGCCCCTTTTATGAGGCATCCAACGTCAGGCAGGGCCGACGGGGGCAGTCCCCCGCTGGGTATAGCTAGTTAGAAGTTTTCTCTGGGGTCCTGCAGCCTGCCAGATTTAGTCCTTATGGTATAACCTGCTGCAAGAGCTGATCTAACTTTGAGGTGGAGCTGTTGCAGCAGGTAATACCATTAGGACTAATGCCGCCAGATGTTAGGACCCCACGGAAAACTTGTAGCTTGCAGTCTGTAGTGGGGGACTGACCCTGACGTCAGCTCCGTCCAACGTCAGACGTGGTATAAAAGGGGCGGTCCCCTGGCGCCATCTCAATTCTTTTCCCACCGTCAACCCGCGTAGTTTGGCTCCACAGATGCCTTCTTTACAGTCGATCGTTCTGAAGAAAAGTTCATTGAAAATATTGATCTTCGAGAGGGCTCTTGCAGTAGGTATTCACATATAGGACTGACCCACCAGGCATCAGGTCCCCATGGAAAAATTTCCAGCTAGCAGTCCCCGGTGGGGGACCGCCCCCATGTCAGGTAACCGGCATCATACGACGTCAGTATAAAGGGTGCAGTCCCCCACGCCCGCCTTCCAGTTCTTTCCCACCGTCTGCTTGTGAAAATTCCTCGAGGTAGAAAAACGCTTCATTAGTCATTCATCAGTCCTTAAGTCTTCGAACTTCTTGACCCTTTTTCTCTGTGTTTAGATTTAATTTTATGATTTGCTGTTTTTTTTTTTTCCCAACTCTGTTTTTTCCTTCCCTACCGGAGCCCCACCGAACTCTCTCCGGCGACCGCCCAGACCAGGACTCTACCTCCCTGCATGACTCTAATTATCTCCTCTCCCGGCGGGGGATCCTGGTCTACCCTCTGGGAATGGCCGCCCAGGGCGCTCTTCTCTCAGGGGGTTGAAACGGGCCGGGAAGAGGCGGGGTGAGAGACAGCCGTGTCTCCGACTATTGGGAGTGTGGTCACTAGGGTGGGCACTCACCATCGGAGGGAGGTATTTTCTAAGTTTCCACCGCTGTGGAGCCCAGCTGCCAAGGCAATGCATGCCATGGCTCCACCCCCTGGCATATGCCATAATGCTCTTTTGGTTACCCCCCCAGCCTCCGCCAGAGGTCGCTCATTGAGCATTCGTCACCCCAGCCCACCCCAGGAATAGAGAGCAGTCCTCTGGATGCTCAGTCTCTTCTCTCCCCCACCCGACGACCCCCAGCCACCCGGGTTCATTCCCGAACCTGGGTCGCGGGTGTGGCATCCAGCGCCTCAACCCTCTGCGCCACTGGGCCAGCCTTACGATTCACTGTGTATGTCATCCCCGACGCCCTCCAAATCGCATAAGAAGAAGTACAACTTGTGTGGTTCCCAGCTTCCACACAAGGACGGCCCCTCCTTGTGCCTCTTCAGTCTTGGCCCAGACCACCCCATGAAGAAGTGCCAGTACTGCCAGAAGTTTAACTCCACTACCCACAAAAGAAGGCAGCAGTCCCTGGAAGCCCATACCGTAAAGAAGAAAATGGCCTCCATGGAAAAAGAGCTAAAGAAACTCAGGCAGGTGTCCACTTCCCCTGAAGGTCACAAGAAAAAACGTGACAAGGAGAAGCACCGGGAGTGGGAACCGGCTTCCACAGCAGCTGCGACTCCAGCTGGAGTCACAGCACTAAAAGTAATGTCCCCTCTGGGGGATCGCTCCACGACTGCCGTCTTGGCAGTTACCAAAAAGGCGTCGCCCCTCCCATCTGGCTCGCACCTGGGCCCTTCGGGAGTCTCCAGGGCAAAGGAGGCCTCCGCTTCCGTGAAGGCCGCTTCTTTCACGTGGACTTTGGGTCACAGCGGGTCCAGTAAGTTGGACGTCGGTCCCACCAATGCTCGCTCAGACAAGGCTTCTAAGTAGCTTGCCCCTTCAGGGGAACGCCCAGCCAAAACTACGCCCAACAAGGCCGCATCTCTTGTGCAGCCTTCCTCAGGCAGGGAGTCAGACATCAGCTCCTCCGATGGACGCCGGTTCCACCGACGCCTGCCCGACCAAGAAGTCTGCGTCGGACCCTATGGAACAGTCAGACGCTCCAGGCTGTCTGCAACGTTCCAAGTTGCCTTCTGGGGTCCCCGCGTCTCCTCAGCTGACCCACCGGGGATTTTAATCCTCCTTCCCCGGTCGTCACGGAGGATACTGAGACGCTGCCATCAGGGATCCCTCCTTCTGGACCTGCTCCCCTGGCACTGGACCCTCAGACTCCAGTCCCGAAGCTGGCCTACCTGACGCCATCTGGCGTCCTCTTACCTGGTGATAGGCCTATCCTTCCGTCAGGTCTTTCGGACCCTATTGAAGATATACCCACGCCGGGCCCGACATCTGCAGAGCCAGTGTTACCACCATCTGACCCACCAGCAGGGCCTCTGCCAGGTCCCTCTGCTCTGTCAGAGCCCCTGGCACCCGGGTACCCAACACCGCAGTATCCAGTGCCACAATACCTGACTCCGCAGTACCCAGCAACGCAGTACCCGCCATTGGGTTACAGATACACTTTCTATGGATGTCCTCAATATCTATATCCCCCTCCTACTCCACCACCCACTCCCCAGCTGCAGGCGGATCTGAAGGAGACCTTGGTCTCCTGGTGGGCTGAGGCCAAGGCTCAGCTCACTTGTGAGGTCGAGAGTCATCTTCCGACGCCGGAACCCTATACAGGATCCCCTACGTCAGAGACTGGAGACTCCCTTCCCCATTTCTGACACCAGAGGAGAGCCCTCTGGCGCCCGAGATGGGGAGAATACGCACCTCAGGAAACCGTCCCTCCCTCTCGTAGGGAGGGGTCTTCCTCCTCTTCATCAGATATGTCTGTCTCGGACTCAGAAATGGGATGCTGTGAACCCAAAGACAAGTCATGTACTCCAGAACGTTCTAGGCCGAGGGCCCCTCCTTTCTGGAGTTAGTGAGGAAAATCCAGGAAGTCCATCAGTGGCAATCAGCGGAGCCAGACCCACAGCATAAGAAACTCGCTGCTCATCTGGATCTGCCCGAGACCGCTCCCACACTGATTCCACCCTGGATAGAGCCTCACGCGGATCTGGTTTCCACCATTTGGAAACCTTCTGCACTAGCCCCCCTTCCAAGGAAGGCGGACAGGCTATATCAGGCTCCTGAGGATGTAGACTTCCTTAGCCTCCACCCCAAAGCGGACTTGGTCATCATCAGTGCCGCTCCGCAAATCCCAAACACCTCAGCTCGTCTCCGCCTGATCAGGAATCCTGACTTCTGGACCAATACAGGAAGATCATCTATTCATCTTCTACCCTTAGTATTAGGGCCCTGAACTATGTGGCACATATGGGGAATTTTCAGAAGACCATGCTTAGTCAGGTGAAAGCTAAACTGGACTCCCTTCCTGAGTCACAGACTAAGCAGGAAGTGGCAGATCTTGTCCGTTCTGCTCATTCAGCCAGTCGGCACATGCTTCGTGCCACTTACGATGCAGTGGACACAACTGGAAGGAGCTCTGCCTTTGCCCTAGGCCTATGGTGTCACGCCTGGCTCTATGTGTCAGGTTTGGTCCCTGAAGTGCAATCCGCTATCCAGGATGCTCCCTTCAGGTGTTCGGTGCTGTTCAGGAGTGATGTCAAGGACATTACCGAACTGCAGGAGAAGGGCGATGCACTTAAGTCTCTCAACTCCTATGTACAGGCCCCCTCAAGGGCAGTGGCATCCTTTTCGTAGACAAAAGCCACAGGCAAATGGGCCAACAAACGTCGGGCCCCTCCAGCAACCAAGACTCCTCCCAGCAAAAAAGCCACGAGAGGCTCGGCTGCTGTGCTGCCCCACACCTCCTGACTTCCTGCCTCTCCCACTGCCTCTGGAGGTTCCAGAGGAACCGGTAGGAGTGAGATTCTCCTTCCATCTGCCGGGTTGGGAGAGGATAACGTCAGATGCTTGGGTGCTGCAGTTGATATCGGCAGGACACTTAATAGAGTTTCTGCAGAGACCACCCCCCAGTCGTCTTACTCCATCATAACATCTTCCTGCTGGAGAAGGTACAGAGGAGGGGTACAAAGATGATAGTCTGTCAGCAGGGCAAGGCATATGAGGAGAGGTTGAGGGCACTGAACATGTACTCCCTTGAAGACAGGAGAGAGAGAGAGGGGACATGATTGGGACATTCCAGTATTTGAAAGGGATAAATAAGGTTGATAAGGAGAGTCTTTTTAAGCTGAGTAGCAACCATATCACAAGGGGGCACAGTCTTAAGCTGGAGGGTGGGAGGTTTAGGAGGGAGGTCAGGAAGCACTTCTTCACAGAGAGGGTTGTGGACACTTGGAATGCAGTTCTGGAAGAGGTCATCTCATTGAAGACAGTGGGCAGCTTTTAAGAGAGGCTGGGATAGGCATAGGGGAAAGATAAGAATCGTGGGTAGGGAGGATGGGAGGAGTGGGGAGGGAGGGCAGGGACAATAGCTCAAGCTGTGGACCCTGCAATACGAGCAGACTTGATAGACCAAATAGCCTTCTTTTGCTGGCTTCTTCATATGTTCCTCTAGTCCTAGAGGAAATCATCTCCCTTCTCTCGAAGGCGGCGATAAAACCAGTTCCCAATCATCTTTGGGGACAGGTTACTATTCCCATTTCTTCCTAGTTCCAAAGAAGATTGGAGATCTGAGGCCTATCCTAGACCTCAGCTCCCTGAACATGTTTGTGGAGTACAAACGCTTCAGAATGCTTTCTTTGCAGTGTCTTCTACCACTTCTTTGGCAGGGACCGTGGCTCTGCGCTCTGGACATGCAGGATGCCTACCTGCATATCCCCGTATGACCTTCCCACTGCAAATTCCTTCGTTTTTGCTTTCAGGGGGACCACTACCAATTCAAGGCCCTCCCATTTGGTCTTTTCTCAGCCCCCGAGTATTTACCAAATGCCTGTCTGTGGTGGTGGCCCACCTGCGTACCCAAGGAGTTCAGATATTCCTGTACCTGGACGATTGGCTCCTGGCGACCCCGTCCAGGGAGGAACTCATCCACTCCCTTTCCCTGTGGATTTTCAGCAGCCTGGGTATCACCATCAACCAGGCCAAGTCCCAGTCGGTCCCTTGCCAATGCCTCCAATTTATAGGAGCGATTCTGGACACTACCATTGGCAAAGCCTTTTTGCCTCCGGACAGGGTAGACACCCTTCAGACTCAGGCCCGTCTTCTGTGCAGTCGCAAGAGGGTCGGAGCCAGGTCAGTCCTTCGCCTCCTCGGGCTAATGGCGACTGCCATTCTGACAGTCCCACTTGCTCGGCTGCATATGAGGATCTCTCAATGGACACTTTGGTCGCAATGAGACCAGACCATGGACAATCTAGACCAAGAGGTACTAGTTTCCTATCCCATGATCAGGGACTTGCATTGGTGGATGGTTCAGGAGAACCTATGCCTGGGAGTTCATTTCAACATTGACCCCCCTCCCAGATGATGACAACAGATGCATCAGGAGAAGGCTGGGGTGCCCATCTAGGGTCTCACAGGACTCGGGGCAGCTGGTCCAAGCTCGAACAAAATCTGCACATAAATGTGCTTGAACTGAGAGCAGTGCTTTATGCCCTTCAGGCTCTACATTCCCTGGTCCTCTCCTCATACAATCAGACAACATGTACATAGTCTGGTATCTTAACAAGCAAGGAGGAACACGTTCCTACCCTCTGTGCCAGGAAGCAATGAGAGTCTGGCTTAAGGATCTCGGGAAAACTGATCAGCCTTTCGTCTCTTTTGCTCACAAAATGCTGCCTCTGCAGCTTGTTTCAAGAATGTATCAGCAGCAGTCATCTGTGCAGCCGCAACTTGGACTTCTGTCCATACCTTCATGAAACACTACAGTTTGGACATTGCCTTTCGCCGTAGAGCAGGATTCGGGTTGACTGTACTACAAGGTCTCTTTTCATGAGACCCGTTCAACCTGAGGTTCCATGCTGTGGATGTCAATCCTCCTCCTGAGTACTTTTCCTTGTTCCAGACTGCTTGGGACTCAGTCCTATATGTGAATACCTACTACAAGAGCCCTCTCAAAGTAAGATAGTACAGTTACATAAGAACTTACCGTAACAGAAGATCTTCAAGAGAGGCTCTTGCAGTAGGTATTGCCTTCCCACCCTCCATCCCCCTAAGCTTTTTGCTCCATTTCCATGGGGGGAAATATCCTCTTCTCTCTCATCTTGCCTCTTTTGGCCCTTGGTGGGAAAGAACTGGAAGGCAGGCGAGGGGGAACACCCCTTTATACTGACGTCATGACGCCTGTCACCGGACCTGGGGGTGGTCCCTTGCCAAAGACTGCTAGCTAGAAATTTTTCTGTGGGGTCCTGATGCCTGGCGAGTCAGTCATATATGTGAATGCCTACTGCAAGAGCCTCTCTCGAAGATCTACTGTTACAGAAAGTTCTTACATAACTACTTTTTTTCTCCCAAAAAATCTCCAATTACCATTTATGTTGTCTCCTTCTCCGACACGATGAAAATCTTATGTGCAGGAAGCAGATCCCGGTAAGGGATGGCCACACAGCCTGCATCATTTGCCTAGGCCCTGACCATCGGCCCAATGCCTGCTTGCACTGCCAAAAGTTTAACCAAAAGACCAGGATAAGAATAGCCAACGCACCCAAGGTACACCTTTTGGAGCAAAAGGTGGCGGCTATGCAGCGCGGTTCTGGGGCCAGCTCATCTTCTCCCGCTACTTCCCACTCACAGGGAAAGCATTAGGAGGGACACATCATCACTGGGACAAGGATAGGGCCAGGTAGAATCGCACCCAAAGTCGCCCTCCAAACAGGTCTTTTCTTCCTCGACCTCTGGCCGGAGGTCTGGCTCAGTCCCAGCCCATGCGACCGAGCCTTCCTACAAGGATAAGTCTGCTCCTGCCTCTTCTCAGGGCAAGCACCAGGAGCCAGCCCCTTCTGGGGCTTCATCTTCTGTGGCCCAGCAACCCCACAGATCCTCCTTAGGGTCGACCTAGAGTGGCCAGTCCAAGGATAGGCATAAGGACAGGCCCAGTCCCACAGAGAAAGGCAGGGATGAACGTAAGGAGCCGGAGACTGCCCGACATTGGACGTCCCCACCAGCTAAGGTCCTCCTTCCACCAGACAGACCCAACCGAACGCCTGATAAGGGGCAGTCACTGGTGGAGGATCTAACGTCCGTACCTCCCCCAGGAGGTAGGATGCCAGATAAGCCTACGCCTACTCTGGACATCTCTCCAGGTGAAGGAGATAACGATCGCCCAGATACGGATGTTGGCCAGAACCCAACGCCAGTCCCCGAGAACATCCGGACGCCAGGCCTCGCACACCCAACGCCCTGCCCAGCGGTCATCCCGGTGGTTGACATAGGGTCACTCTTTACAACGTGATGGAATACGGTCAAAGAGGACCTACGTTATAGACCCCCAGACCCCACCCCACCTCCTCCACCTATGGGTCCTCCCCCCACTCCACCAGTTCCAGATGGGGACGAGGGCACCCATCCGGATCCAAAGGGAAAAAGGAAAAGGAAGCACTCTCCTGTTCCTCCTTCTAGTGGCCGTGCGTCTTCCTCAGACAAGGGAGATGCGGATCCTTCTTCTCCTGACTCCTTGGGGGATGAGTTCTTTCCTCCTTCATCAGGCCCAAAGAACTCTCTAAGGTGCCCCCCGAATTATCCCTCCTTTTTAGACATCATGAGGCACATTCAAGCCATCTATGAATGGAACACGGAAGACCTGGACCCAGAACGTAAACATTTGGCAACATTTTGAGGGGACAGGGAACCAAAACCATTGGTCATACCACCACTTGTTGAGCCTTTCCAGGATGTTACTTGCCTGTCTTGGTGTACACTTGCCTCTATTCCGGTGGTTCCTAAAAAGGCCAACAGACTCTATAAGCCTCCTAGAGCAGAGCCTTTTCTGGCAGAGCAACCGAAAGCCAGCTCACTGGTGCTCACTGCTGCTCATGGCCGTGGCACCAAATCAAAACATTTGAGTTCTCAGCCTCCAAAAAAATCGATAGCTGGGGTCGGAAAGTATTCTCTTCTGCCACAAGGGCCATACGGTCTCAACTTCATGGCCCATATGGTCATCTATCAGCAATCTCTGTGGCAAAAGACCATGGAACTGGTTAAGTCCATGCCTGAATCTGAAGAAAAAGAGGAAGTGTTTGCCTGTCCCCAGTCAGGCCTGGATGTAGACAAGCATGTCTTGCGCTTCTCTTATGATGCAGTAGATATGGCTTCTGGAGCTGCGGCCTCAGGGGTATGCTTACGCAGGCATTCATGGCTAAGACTCTCCAGCTTCCAACCTGACCTACAGGACTTCATTTTGGACTCCCCTTTTCAGGGACCGGTACTGTTTGGGCCAGAGGTGGAATATCTGGTCAAAGAACTTCAAGAGTCAGGGAAGGCGGTAGCCGACGTGTACCACATGTACAAGTCCTAGCCTCAGAAATCCCGCCATCCCTTTTCCAAAGGACAGGGACAGGGAGGCAAGACCCCACAAGGCAAGGGATTCAAGAGGTGGGGTCACCCTAACCCCAAGGCCCTAGGCAGCCCAAATCTCCCAGGGCTCAGGCCACCGCTACTGCCACCGCCTGACTCACTGCCTCTACCTCCCTCCCCCCTCTCAGGAGTCGCAGAGCAAGAAGGTAGGAGGGAGATTTGCACTTTACCCATTCGACTGGTCCAGCATTATCGCAGAACAGTGGATGCTGGATGCCATTTGAAATGGGTATTTGATAGTTCTAGGGACGTGGATATGTTGTTCAATCCACACTTATTGGCAGGTTCCTTGCCACTTTAATTCTTGCCGGAAGGTCTTCAAGCTGGCTCTTCCCACCCACCCGGGTGTAAAACCCTCAGCTCCGCCCCATGACGCCAGATCTTCCTTAGCGTTCTGCGTTTTAGGCCTGGATCCACACTCTTCGGTTAACCCGAAACTAATTCTAAGGTTTACAAGACTCCGGTCTTCATCTTCCCTCGCAGCTGCGATGGACAAATCGACTCCCAGCTTTTGTTGGTGCCCCTGTGAGCAGATGATGTCCCAGACTGATCCGCACTCCACGTGTGTCTACTGCCTGGGGCTTGGCCACGATTTGCAGGCTTGCAAATTGTGCAGCTCCTTCACGGCTTCGGTCTTGGAGGACCGCGCTGCTCGACTTCTTCCTGGGCGCCCTGAAAAATGGTATCCGTTGGTCAAGTTGAAGGAGGCCCGTTGGGCTGTGTCCATGGTGGCGGGCTCCGTGGAACAGTTGGAGCAGATGATCGCCCTCGAGGAGGAGGTGGCCCGGGTTGTTTCTTCTTCCTCCTCGGCTGCGGCATTTATCCTGCTCTCCTTGGGCTCTTCCTCTACAGCTTCCTTTAAGGAGCTTTGTCAATCCCTCTCCACCAAGGGAGAAGGACCATCGGGACATTCCAGTCAGTCCAAGAAGAAGGACTCAAAAGGTAAGTCCCACCATCGATGTTCGTGGGAACGGGAGAGATCCCCTTCACCGGACCGTCGGCTTTCGACTTTGGTCGAGGTTGTGGCTAAGGCCGCTGGCTTCACGGTGTCCCCGTCAGGTCAGCAGGCCGAGACAACCATCGACGCAGTCGAGATTTTTCTCGTCCCATTTGACGGTTTGTCGACTGGTGATGCTGACAACCTTACTTCACCAGTTCCCCCGGTGATTACCGAGGACTTGCCTATGCCTCCTGTGCCAGAGTCCCCGGTTAAGGTCCCTGTACCGAAGGAAGGGTGGATTTCCCCAGTTCCCCCTCTGACCCACCCTCGGAATCCCCGAAGGTCTTTGTCTCAGTCTCGGTCATCTTCCAGGTCCATCTGGTCCTGCTGACATTAGCAGTCTCAGTCTCGGCACCATGGAAAGCGGCGCCGCCGCTCATCTTCTTCATCCTCTTCAGAGGATAGGCTCCGGCATAAGTTGCATCGGTGCTACGAGGGCTTGATGTGGCAGCAGCTCTTACTGTCCGGTAACAAGCCGACTCCGTCGCCTTCTCCAGCCATTAAGTGGCCATCACCGGAGCAACCGAAACAGCCCCTCGTAGTAGTCGAGGAGTCGCCACCGGCACCGGTTGTTCGGCTGAAACCGGCTGCTCCACACATTATGGTGGAACCTCCACCTCCACAACCTAAGATTGGAGCCCCGACCAAGGATTCTCGGTCAGGTCAGGGCTTGCACCATAGGTTGTTGGTCACCCTCACTCGATCAACCTCGGCAGGTGGAGGGTGGCTCAGGTGCTCGGCAGCTGTTCACAGACTCCTCGAAATCTGACGACGACTCCTCCCTGTTCTCCAGGCCAGTTGATCTGGAATCTGCAGGGGGTCAGTAAGTGGACGAGAGCCTATCCTCATTTTTGGGAATGCTTCAACTCATCTCAGTCTACTGGGATGCAGCTTGAACCAGTTCAGAAACGGGCCAGATATCTCCTTACGGAGATACTGGACCGAGGGGAATCACCTACGGAGGCCTTTCCGGTGGCTGAAGCCATTGTTGGCCCGTCCCTGGAGTTGTGGCAGTGGCCAGCATCTTGTCCCGCACCTTCGGCCAGGGTGGCTTGAAAGTATGCAGTCCCTACCGGTTTCTCGCAGCACCCCTCTACAGAAGGGTTAGTGACCAATAGCATTTTCCGGTGTTCTGGGAACACTCGGGATGTGGACAAACCGCCCAATAAGGAATCCAAAAAGTTGTATTACTCAGGGTGGAAGGTATACGCTGCTTCCTCCCTAGGCCTTTGTCAGGCTAGCTCAGCCGTTCTGATGGCACACTTTTCACATGCCCTTTTGGGCTCCCTGGATGAGGTGATTCCTCATCTCCTGGCTGACCTTCAGATGACGGTCAAGCAGGTGTGGGATCAGGGAAGGGCGGTAGCTAAACAGCAGCTCCAGACTTCGTTGGACATTGCTGATTCATGTGCCCGATTAGTAGTGGCCGCAGTGGCCATGCGCCACAGAGCTTGGCTGCAGATCTCCAGCACAAGCTGGCAGATGTTCCCTTCCTGGGTACCGATTTGTTCGGGCCCGGGGTGGAGGGTCATCTCCAATGGATCGAGAAGTCCAGTGCCACCTTGGACTCGGTCACGTCTGCCCAGAAGAACAAAGGCCCCCAGCAGCAGCGTAAGCCCTTTCATCCTTCAGCCCCTGTGGCACGCCCGGCCCAGCAACACCAGCATCAGGGCCAGCAGGCTCACGCTTGGCACCTCAAAGCCAAGCCTGCTGCTTCCTCCAGCAGGAAGCCTGGAGGAAAAGGCCCAGGCGGCTCCTCAGCCGGCCCTTCCTCCAAGTCTGCCCAGTGATGGGTTGAAGGGTGTTGCCCCCAACCTCGTCACTCTTCCCCTGGTTCCCCCATGGGGGGATGGCTCCACCACTCCCTTTTCGCCTGGTCTGCTATCACCACGGACCGCTGGGTGTTGGAAGTGGTAGGCAGGGGTCTGCCTCTGGAATTCGAGCAGTTCCCCCTCTATCGAGCCATCGCCCCTCGGAGGGTTGCGAGTTCTGCAGCCTCTTTGTCGGCTTGTCAAGTCGACATTGCTTGGCTTCTCTGGAAGGAGGTGATCAGCAAGGTGGTGGACCCCCCTCGAGATCCAGGGTTTGTGTCCAGGTACTTCCTGGTCCCAAAACGGACGGGTGGCTGGTGCCCCATTCTCGACCTACACGACCTGTACAAGTTCCTAAGGTCTCGCACCTTCAGGATGGTCAGTCTCACTCGGATCATTCCATCCTTGGAGCCAGGCATGTGGTTCTGTTCCTTGGACCTTCAGGATGCATTTTTTCACGTCCCAATCCGTCCGTCTCATCAGCGATTCCTCCGCTTCAGAGCAGAGGGATCCCTTTATGAGTTCTGGGCCATGTCCTTCGGTCTCTCTCCAGCTCCCAGGGTCTTCACCAAATGCATGGCAGTGGTGACAGCATTCCTGTTACGCTGAGGGGTCCAGGTGTACCCTTACCTGGATGACTGGCTGATTGCAGTCCCCTCCAGGTTGGAGGTGGAGGGGTCCAGGGATCTGGCCCTCCAAGTCTGCTCTCAGGTTGGCCTCCTCATGAACGAGGCCAAGTCGGAACTCGTGCCATCTCAGGTGATTCAGTTCATCGGAGCAGAGCTCGACTCTCTTCGAGCCAGAGCCCGGCTCCTGGCAGACAGGGCCATGGTCCTTTCCTCCTTTGCCCAATCATTTCTGGTTGGGCAATCGCACTCTGCCCGGGACTTCCTGCGCCTTCTGGGCCTCATGGCGGCCTTCACCAGCATGGTCCATTGGGCCTGCTGGCATATGCGTCCCCTGCAGTGGGGGCTGGCCCACCAGTGGTCACAGTGCTCCGGTCCTCTGGTCCAGCCAGTGACAGTGACCCAAGAGATGTGGAATGGCCTACAGTGGTGGCTCATTTCAGCTCATCTGCAGGAGGGTATCCCCTTTGTCTGCCACGAGCCGACAGTCACTCTGACAACTGATGCGCCTCTGATGGGTTGGGGTGCCCATCTGGGGAAGCTCAGAGCCCACGGCCTCTGGTTCCCTCAGGAGTCTCGATGCCACATTAACCTGATGGAGCTTTCAGCGGTCCGACTAGCACTCACCGCCTTCGCTCCGTTTGTATGGGGTTAAGTGGTCCAGGTCCAGAAGGACAACACCACGGCCATGTACTACCTCAACCGACAGGGGGGGATGCACTCTTTGCTGCTGTGAAAGGAGGCTTTCTGCACTTGGTCTCTTGTGATCAGCCTGGAGGTGGATCTCCTAGCCATCCATGTAGCAGGAGCCTACAACAGTCTGGCTGATGCCCTCAGCCGGATAGGCGCTGCATCTCACAAGTGGTCTTTCCTGCTGGAGGTAGTACTAGATCTGTTCTCCCACTGGGGCACCCCTCAGGTGGAGCTGTTCCCCTCCAGGGAGAATGCAAAGCTGGGGCTGTTTCATGCCCACCCCCCTCAGCAGGGCTCGCTGCAGGAGGATGCCTTCTCGAGGCCATGGACCCCGGGCCTCTTGTACACCTTCCCTCCATTTCCCTTGATCCACAAGGTGCTTCTCAAGGTGAAGAGGGACAAGGCGCAGGTGATTCTGGTAGCCCCAGACTGGCCCTGCCAGTACTGGTACCCAGATCTCCTCAGCCTCAGCTCCAGGCTCCCGAGGCGGCTTCCAGCCCTCCCGGACCTGCTCTCAGTCAACAAGGGGAAGGTTCTCCACCCGGACCTTCCATCCCTGCACCTGACGGCCTGGTTCCTGAGTGGCTAGAGTTCCAGGCCTTGGGTCTTTCCGATGAGGTCCTTGTCCCGTAAGGAGTCAACCAGAAAATGTTATGCCTTCAAATGGAAGAGATTCTCCATTTGGTGTCAGGACAAAGGGTTGGACCCTTCTTCCTGTTCCTTGGCTAGCATTCTGGACTACCTGTGGTCCCTTTCTCAGCTAGGGCTTCAGCTGACGACCCTTAAGGTGCACCTGGCAGCCATCTCTGCTTACCGGGCACGGGCTGGCATGCAGGCAGTTGTACAAGAGAAGGTGGTCGGGTGCTTTTTCAAAGGCCTTGATCACATATCCCCTTCGGTATGAGAACCTCCACCTCCATGGGATCTACTGCTGGCATTGGCTAAGCTCATGGGCAAGCCATTTGAACCGATGCACAGGTGTCACATCTCTCACCTGTCGTGGAAGACTGCTTTACTGGTGGCTGTCACGTCAGCTAGAAGGATGGGAGAGCTCCAGGCGCTTTCCATTGAGTCTCCTTATCTGGTCTTCCACAGGGACAAGGTTGTCCTGCGTCCCCACCCGAAATTCCTTCCGAAGGTGGTGTCGGAGTTTCACCTTAACCAGGTGTTGACTCTGCCGGTGTTCTACCCCAGTCACACCTCGGAGGCCGAATATAGGCTCCATACCTTCGACCCTAGAAGAGCGCTGTCTTATTATAAGGAGCGGACAGCTGAAGTTCGGGGAGAGGTTTGCCAGCTGTTTGTCACCTATGCTGAAGCCGCATCTGGCAAACCTGCAGCCAAGCAGACGATAGGCAGGTGGGTCACCTCCTGCATAGATCTCTGCTATAGGTTGGTGGGCATGGAGCCTCCCAAAGGGATAAGAGCTCATTCTACCCGCCATACGGCTGCTTCAGTGGCTGCTTCTAGGGACGTCCCTATCCAGGAAATCTGCAGGGCTGCTACCTGGAAGTCAGCACACACATTCATTTCCCATTACCACATTGACCTAGAGTCATGCCGGGATGCTGGTTTTGGGACCTCGGTTCTCCAGTCCTTATTCCTTAAGTAGGGGGTGCGCACCTTGTCTTCCTCCTCCCTGAGAACTGCTAGGAGTCTGCCAATAAGTATGAATTGAACACTGTATCCACATCCCTAAAAATACAGGTTACTCATCTGTAACAGGAGTTCTAGGAGTGGTATATGTTGTTCATTCACACAACCCACCCGACCTCCCCGGCTTCGACGCGCAACCTGGCTTCCAGCGGGCTAGATCTGGCATCATGGGGCGGAGTTGAGGGTTTTACCACCCAGGTGGGTGGAAGGAGCCAGCTTGAAGACCTTCTGGCAAGAATTAAAGCGGCTAGGAACTTGCCAATAAGTGTGGATGAACAACATATACCACTCCTGGAACTCCTGTTACAGGTGAGTAACCTGTATTTTCTCTCTATCCCCCCACCTGTCAGTTATCCGCCAGCCCACACTCTACTCTTAGCAGTGGAAATCCAACAGCTCCTGGAAAAAAAGGCCCTCCAGCCTGTTCCTCTGGTGCAGATGGGCAAAGGTTACTACTCCCGCTTCTTCCTGGTTCCAAAGAAAACGGGAAACCTTCGCCCTATTCTGGATTTAAGACCACTCAATCTCTCAGTAAAATACCAGAGATTTTGGATAGTCACTTTTGCTAGTCTGTTCCTCTTGCTCCATCAAGGGGACTGGTTATGCTCCCTCGATATGCAAGATGCTTACATGCATGTCAGAGTTCTGAAACATCACAGAAGGTTTCTTCGGTTCCAGTTTCAGGACCAGCATTACCAGTTCAGGGTTCTGCCCTTCGGCCTTCCTTCCACCCCAGAGTCTTCACCAAATGCCTGTCAGTGGTAGCGGCGGCCTTCTGATGGAGAGGCCTCTTTGTTTACCCCCTACCTAGACGACTGGCTTCTCTCAGCTCCAACAGAACAGGGTCTCCAAGTCACCCTCAGAGAGACAGAAGACCTCTTCTGCTCCCTGGGGATTACGGTGAACTGACCAAAGTTGCGACCCTGGCCATCTCAGAGGTTGCAGTTTATAGGGGCAATCCTGGACACCGAGTAGGGAAAAGCCTTCCTGCCCTCGGACAGGGCAACACGTCTGCGGGCTCTGGCATGCAGAGTTCAGGCAGCCTCCACTGTACCTGCTCGGGTCTTTCTACAGCTGCTGGGCCACTTGGTGGCCACCATAGCCATGGTCCCACTCGCCAGGTTGCACATGAGAGTCCTCCAATGGCACCTCAGGGTACAATGGGATCAGGCAGTGGACGACCTTGATCTTCCAATCAGGGTCTCTCGAGCGGTCCAGCATTCCCTCGATTGGCGGCTCTGCCACACAAATCTGGAGGGAGGAGTCTCTTTGCAGAGACCAACCCCGTCCCTCATCCTGACCATGGACACGTCATTGACAGGTTGGGGGGCTAACTTGGGGGATCGCAGGACTTGAGGGTCCTGGTCTCCCACCGAGCATTCTCTAGATATCAATGTCCTGGAAATGAAAGCTGTTCTAAATGTGCTCCAGGCTTATCGAGACCAGCTCTGTCCGGGTCCTCTTCTGGTGCAGACAGACAATACACCAGTGATCTTCTACATCAACAAACAACGAGGTACCTACTCCAACCCCCTTTGCAGGGAGGTCATGAGAATGTGGGATTGGGCAGTAGAACACCTCTTAGACCTCACAGTGGTTCATCCACCCTGGGTCCAGAACATTCTCGCCGACAGTCTTAGTCACTTTCTCTCTCCGAGCCACGAGTGGGAACTACTTCAGGAAGTCACAGACCTCTTCAGTCGCTGGGGCCTCCCAGAGTTTGACCTCTTTGCGTCCCCATACAACGCCAGACTGCAAAATTTCTGCTCGCTCGTTCTAGGGACTGGTGCTTTTTGGTGATACGCATTGTCCCTCTCTTGGACAGGAAGGTTTCTGTAGGCCTTCCTTCCCTTCCCGCTCATCCAGACAGTACTGCTCAAATTGCAGTTTGAAGGAGCCAGGATGATTCTCGTAACTCCTTTATGGCCCCGACAAATTTAGTAACCGCTGCTCCAGCAACTGTCATTGGAACCTCCAGTGCAGTTGCCTTTCTCCACCCACTTGTTCTCACAGGAGCAGGGGACACTCGTCCATCCTGCTCTTCACTCTCTTCACCTACACGCCTGGCACCTACATTCTTCGCAGAGGAGAGTTCAGGAGTGCCAAGCAGGGTGGCAGAAGTTCTGGTTACAGCAAGAAAACCTTCCACTTGAGCTATGTACGCGATGAAATGGAAGCGTTTCTGCCTCTGGGCAACAGCTCGTGCCCTGGATCCCCTGGATTGCCCATTCAGACATGAGCTAGAATACCTCCGTCACCTCCTGGACTTGGGGCTAAGCTACTCGTCCATCAAGGTGCACATGTGTGCGGTTTCCGCATATCATGTCCCTCTAGGAGAGAGAACTCTGGCACAACTGAATGTCTGCAAAACATTTCTCAAAAGGGTTTTGCACATTAGGGCTCCCAGGAGAGACCCTGTTCCTCCGTGGGATTTGCTTTTCGTTCTTGAGAAGCTCACGGTCCCTCCTTTTAATTCAGCCACGTCTTGCAAGCTGCGCTTCCTTTCTTGGAAAGCTCTTCAATTAGTTGCCATTACTTCCGCTAGAAGAGTGTCTGAGCTCCAGGCCTTGATGTGCAAAGAGCTTTATATAGTTTTCCACAGGGATGGGGTGACCCTGCGTACAAACCCTAAGTTCTTACCAAAGGTGGTGTCAGAAATGACCCTGAACCAGAACATCAACCTTCCGGTTTATTACCCTACTTTTCTAACCAAGGTAAAGCCCTGTTGCACACCTTGGATGTTCATAGGATCCTGAGATATTACCTCCACAGGACTCAGCCTTTCAGGAAGACAGACCAGTTGTTCATCTCCTTTGCAAAAAGGATGATGGGCTCCTGTCTCCAGACAGTCACTAGCCCGTTGGCTAGTACACTGCATTTCTTTCTGTTATCAGAACCATAACAGACCCCTTCCTGGACCCATTAGGGGTCACTCCATGAGGGCTGTGGTTACCTCTTTTGCCGCTTTAAAAAATTTCTCCTCAGTAGACATCTGTGCTGCAGCGATATAGAGCACAGTCCACACCTTCATCAGGCATTACAGCCTAGACATTGCTTCTAGGAGGAGGGCTGAATTTGGACTAGCCGTCCTGCAAGGCCTGCTCTCCTGAAGTTATTCAGTCTCGTTGACGTCATATAGTTCTCTCCACCTCCCAAATTGACCTGGGTCTATCCTGGGGTACTGCTTGGGATGCAGTCCTAATGGCATTACCCGCTGCAAGAGCTCCACCTCGAAGTTAGATCATACAGTTACGTAAGAACTTACCGTAACAGTAGATCTTTGAGAGGAGCTCTTGCAGCAGGTGCCTCCATCCCCAAGGAATCAGTACCATTACATTCATGTAAGGCTGGGGAATTTCTGTCTAGTTCTCCAGTAATTTTTCAGCCGGTCTCTGGTGGGAGAACTGAGATGGTGCAGAGGACCGCCCTTTATACCACGTCTGGCGTTGGTAGACAGCAACATTGAAGTGGTCCTCTGCCTGAATTACTAATACAAGTTTTCCATGGGGTCCCAGCGCTGGCGGCATTAGTCCTAATGGTATTACCTGCTGCAAGAGCTCCTCTTGAAGATCTACTGGTACGGTAAGTTCTTACATAACTGTACTTTTCTTGAACTGAATTTCGCTAATCTGAACTACTGATCATTTGGCAGTCTGTACTGAATGATCAGTGTCTCATGCCTGCAATATGTCAGTACCTCTGTTTGCCATCAGCATCAACTGCAAAGTTGTCAAATCCTTTCCTTAGCATTTCTGAACAGAACCTATCATTGTATAATGTTGAAAGTCAGCACTTGTGTAGTCATGTTGATAGATCGATTTGATGTCTGCTTGCGAACTGATTGGTTGGGTGGGGGGTAATAAGGCCTGTTAAAACTGCTGTCTTTATTGGTTGTGACTCAGTAGTTGAGTTTGAAAACAAGACCCCATTTAGCTTTCAGTGCAACAGCTCTAAAAGGCAGTGGCATCTCAAAGCAAACATGAAAAAGTGTACTGCATGAAGGAATAGCCATCTTCGAGGATATCTCATCAGGCCACACCTATGGAACTTACAGCTGCCAGGCTCTAGAGCCACACAGAAACTTATGCAAGCAGTCCACTAGGGGGCCCCCATGTCAACGTCTTACGTCACCTCTCCCTATATAAGCATGGGTGGCCCCTTCCCTCTTCAGTTCTTTTCCCACCGTCGATCAATGCTCGTCTGACTACTGTGGAAAAGTAGTTGCTTTTGCTGCCGTTTTTCTTTCATCGATTTAAATAATTATTACATTTTCGGTGATCTGCATGTCACTAAAAGAACTGACATACTCCCACAATTGAAAGAGAGGGAATATCTCCATGAGACCAGCTGTGTTTTTTTCCCCACGATAAAACAGGCCTCCACTCTCTGCGGGCGGCGAAGTGTATCAAGCACACGCCCTGGGATCAAGGCAGGGGAAGGCCTCTCCAGGTGTGCTGCAGCTCGTCCCTTCACTTCTCAGGGACTGCCCTTTCTCTAGATATCGCCCACTTCAGCAGCAATGCCTCCCCCTCACCCGACCACCAAGCAGGACACCAAGGTCAGGGTCTGGAGGCACCATTCACCAGGTAATTAACCTCTGCAGTGACATCAATGGTGATGTCTTTGAGTCCCCCCTCAACTTCTTTGCTCCGGCTGTTAGCATCACATCATAATGGTTGCACCTCAGCCTCCTTCATTAATCTATCTTCATGCCGGTTCTTCAGCATCGGCAGCGTTGCCTCTGCCTCCCTTGTCAACATCTACAGATACCCAGCATCAACAATGGTGCCTCTACCCCCACCGTCAACATGCATAGATCTTCCAAATCTACTGTGGCACCTCTGCCTCCCCTGTCGACTGCAAAAGCACCAACATCAAGATGGTATTCTAGTCCCATGTGGATATTCTTGGATGCCTCTTTTCTCCTCCTGTATCAAGGATCCTGTTGATGAGGCATCTAAACCAAAACCTCGCAGTGACACCATCAGGCTATTGCACAAGCTCTCTTCCAGAGTATTGACGGCCCTACAGGCTCACTGCTTGCACCCGGAGATCAGGGCAAATTACCGTCCAATCTCTAACCTTCCATTTTTAGGAAAGGTTATTGAGAAAGTGGTAGCGCTTCAATTGGAAGAACACCTCATTTCCCACGAGTTGTATGAACCTTTCCAGTCGGCTTTTCGTGCCAGACACAGCACTGAAACTGCATTTGTTCGGGTGCAGAATGACCTACTCAGGGCTAGAGATCGAGGAGACAAGACAATTCTTGTTCTCGATCTCTCATCAACTTTTGACACTGTGGACCATTGTGTGCTGCTTGCTCGCCTTAGGGATCTATGTGGACTCACCGGTAATGTCATCAAATGGTTTGAGTCCTTTCTAACTAACAGGAGGCAGCGGGTTATGATGGGAAATTTCTCATCTACACCCAGTCTGCTTCTCTGTGGAGTTCCTCAGGGATCAGTATTGGCTCCAATGTTGTTACTTGAGTGTATATGCTGCCTCTGGGTGGGATCATTAGGAGTATGGCTTGAGTTTTCATTGCTATACCCGATGGTACTCAGCTATATTTTCCTTTGCCCCAGGAACATCCAATGCAGTGGGCGTACTTAATATCTGTCTGGCGAGATTACGATTGGATGGCCTCCAGCTGGTTGCGGCTGAACCCTGATAAGACGGAGGTATTAGTAGTGGAGTCAAACAGAGTTCGTGATAGGATGGCCTCTGACACAGAAACCGGGCTTGTCCTAGGGTCTGTGCCATTGAAGGCCTCCTCTTGGGTGCATAATCTTGGCGTGATTCTGGACAGAGATTTAACCATGGAGGCTCAAATATCCTCTGTGGTTCATACCTGTTTTTACCACCTCAGAAACATTGCCAGAATTAAACCCCTTGTTCCGTCTCTGGACCTCCCTACTTTGATACATGCCTTAGTCACATCTAGGCTTGATTACTGTAATGCGCTCTATCTCGGGGTCACGGGAGGGTCTCTACGAAGATTGCAGCTGGTGCAAAACGCAGCTGCCCAATTGTTGACCGGGCAGCAAAAGTTCTGTCACATTACACCAGTTTTGCGTGAATTGCACTGGCTGCCAGTCAGGTGGAGAGTCCTCTTTAAGGTGGGTCTTCTCACCTATAAGGCCCTACACGGACAGGGCCCTGGCTACCTGTTAGACCTTCTGTCACCTGCCCTCTCCTCGCGCCCTCTTCGTTCGTCCAGTGAATGCTTCTGACCATTCCCAGAACTAGGCTGAAAACAGCTGGCGATAGAGCATTCAGTGCTGCAGCCCCGGTTCTGTGGAATTCCTTGCCAACTATGGTCAGAGAGGCTTCATCGGTGGATGTTTTTAAGGCCCAGCTAAAGGCTTTTTTCTTCTCTAAGGCATTTAATGTTTAGATATGGATTTATTGCTAGGTTTTAGTTTTTGTATTGATTTGTATTTATATGTAAATTTATATATTTATTATGTTAAATATGTCTGTTTAAATGCCTGTACGGCGCCCAGAGCCTCTGGGATTGGGCGTCTTTTAAATAAATTTTGCCTTGCCTTGCCACTGTCGACTAGGTCGATGACGCCAGGTGTACCATCCGGTCTCTGTCATACTCAAGAGGAAGACACTGGCAAAGCCCCTCTGAACCAGTGTGCCCACAGGGAGAGAGTAACCAGTATATTACACCTGGGTCCCATCTCTGATATCTATAATGCAGCAATTAACAGGCTGCTAGAGGGCTTGCTTTATGGGGTCAGGCCATTGCCAAGGTCTGGCCTCCCTCCTATCATTATTCTTCCCATCCTCTCTATCTGGGAGAATGCCACCCTTGCTACTGCCACACTGCCATAGGCCTAACAGGAAGGGCAGTTACAGGTTTTGGGCAGCTATCTTTGTCATAAGAACTGCCCCAGAATGGAGCCTGATATTAAACATAGGGGGCTGGAGGACCAGGGCAAAAGAATATTTACCTTAGACATGTTTAGGCCTGGGGTTTCTAATTACAGGCCAACTTGTCCTCTAGACAGCTGATACAGTTGATGAAGCTCCCTAACAGCTGGGCCTAAGCAGGGGCACTTTAAGGGTCCCACAGCTGCAGCATACGTAGGCAAACACTCCTACATAGGGTCTATGATACCTCAAATGCTGCTAGGGCAACTGCCTCTGGCTCATGTTTCAGGAGACACCCCTGGCTCGGTGGCTGGCTTTGCTAATGACATGCAAAAGCCCATTCTCCAAGTCATCCTCTTACAAAGAATATAAAGCAGAAGGGGCTGAATTTAAAGGATGTTCTCTTGGCCTGTAGACCTCAGACAAAGCCTGGAAACCTTGTCTTCCATCATACCCCATTCAGGAATAGACAGATGGTGTCTGTTTGTCTGGCCAGTACTCACTACTATTCCACTGCAAGAAAACATCCTTGGATAGAACAGCAAGAGATCTGCCTATCCCACGATCCACCCATGTGTCCACCCCATAAAGCCCCTAAGCATGGTAGGGCGACAGGAGCAGCAGTAACTAGTTCTGCCTAACTCACTGGTGCTGACTCCAGCACCGTTGGTTACAAGGCTAGTTGTCGCAAGTCACGTCACTCACACACACACACATGATACTGGAGTGGGTAGTAACACCGGATAACAGGGCTCTTGCTGTAACAGCATGGAGACATGCTCTGGACATTTTTGAAGTATTTCCAGACTGTCCACCAACTTTTTCTCATTACCCACCAGAACATTTTTCTTGTTTTCCTTTCCAATCGGTGTTAGTCTTCACACCCAAAAACAGGAAATACTTCTTTCCACAGACTCCTGAATTGCCTTTTCCTTTCCTTTTGTCTGTACAGCACCTTGTGTGGAAACACACACAACCTTCTTGCTCTGTGGTCAGTCGAATACTGACTCTCCTCTCTCTATCCATCTAAACAGGTCTCCTAGTGGAGGGTTTATATACTTTCCAGAAGGGGTGTGTCTTGAACTGAGCCCTCCTTATTGTGACATCACATTACCTGAATACTATAAAAGCAGCCATTTTGTAGGCTGCCATCCCTATAACAGGACCTCAGCAGGAGAAGCAAGACATTCAGGTACACATTCATTTTGTTTTAATACAGAAAAAAAGAAACACTTGTTAAAGATTGAATTAAAATCTGCAGCCTTGGCAAGGAAAAACAGATGGTAGCGCTCCCTATCTGTCTTCCTTACAAGGCTTCAGGATCCTATTTACTTTTAAATGTAAATGCCAGAAAGTAAACATGCATTTATTTAAGACAACAATTCTAGTAAATCTTTTTCACAGTAGTCTCCTCTAACATATTTTCTTTATATTGCTGCATAATGCCTGTTTTATGAAATTCCTCACAGCTAGAATTTCAGCTGACTGCTTTTCAGCTTATCAAGATTTGGATGCCAGATTGTTTTAAAGATAATCAGGGACAGTAAAGAAAGGTTTAAAGATTGCCAGGTTGGCCACCCTGACAAGAAAATTAGGATGAATCTGAATATAGAAGCAGACAGGATAGAGTGAAAATTGAAAAGTATGGGGGCATCTTGTAAATTCTTGATATTTCTCTTCATAACAGGACCCTGTTACACACTCCACCACAAGAAGGCAACATAATAAGTTTTTATTTGTTGGCTGGACCCTTCACCCTTGAAAGGGTTGGAACTTCCGCCCACCCACTCTCAAGTTCCACCTCAAGGGACCCATATAATTAGTTCTGTACAGAAACAATATTTACTGTCTTATCAGAACTACTGTACAAAACAATTCCCTGGGCGTCTAGTGCTTACTTAGCACCAATATTCATTTTACTTTGGTATTCTTGCAGCACCATATCGAGATAGAAAATCAGCATTTAAATGCTTGTTTCTGACCTGTGTTTTACGGTAAACTTATATGGTTGTAGAGACAAATACCATCTCATAATCCATGCGTTTTATCTTTCATCTGGTTTATCCAGCACAACGGATTATGATCTGTCATCACTACAAAATCATTTCCCCACAAGTAATACTTAAGGGACTCTATGGCCCACTTCAGTGCCAAACATTCCTTCTCTATCGTAGAGTACTTCCTTTCACGCTCATGAAGTTTCCTGCTAATATACAATACTGGATGTTCCCCTTTTTTATCATATTGGGTTAACACAGACCCCAAACCTGTCTCTGAGGCATCTGTTTGAATTTCAAACGGTCTTGTAAAATCTGGGCTAGTTAGCACAGGGGCTGAACAAAGGACGCTTTTATGTTCCTGAAGCCTCCTCACATGCTTGCGTCCATTTAACTTTATTAGGATATTTGTTTTGGTTAGCTCTGTTAAGGGAGTTGCCAAGTAGCAAAATCTGGGATAAATAGAAGCGGTAATAATTTGCTAAACCCAAAAAGATCGAACATGTTTCTTTGTAATGGGGGTGGGGCTGTTGGCTACTGCCTCCACTTTATCAATCTCTGGTTTCAAGGATCCCTTCCCAATTATGAAACCCAAATATCTGGTCTCTGTCCTTGCTATGGCACACTTAGCAGGGTTTATTATTAATCCGCATCCTTAATGGTCTGAATAATTGCACTTAAATGCACCAAATGTGAATGCCAGTCATGACTGAAAATGACTACATCATCCAAGTACACTGAACTGTACTGGGCATGTGCTCTTAGGATGTGGTCCATGTACCGCTTGGAATGTGGCAGGTGCCCCATGGAGTCCAAATGGCATAGTGGTAAATTGGTACAATCCAATTGGTGTAGGAAAGCTGTTATTGTTGGGCAGTGGGGGCCAAGGAATTTGCCAGTACCCTTGGTTAAATCTAACGTGTCTGATGTAGTGGGCATTTCCTATTCTATCTAACAGATCATCTATTCTGGGCATGGGTACCCATCAAAATCTGAAATAAATTTATTTTTGGAAGTCTAAACATACTCTTATTCCTCCTTCCTTTTTGTTCACTACCACCATGGGGAAGACCATGCACTCTTGGAAGGACAATCACCCCAACTGTTCCATTTTTTATCTCATCAATTACCTCTTGCCTAATCTTTTCCGGTAATCTATAGGCTTTTGGTGTATGGGCTTCTGCTGGTTGACCTTAATGTCATGTTCTACTCCCTTAGCTCGTCCTGGGGTGGATGTGAAAGTGTCCTGAAAATAGTGTAACAATTGATCTATCTCCACCTTTTGTTCAGGGCTTAGATTAGGAGTTATTTGTATACTTTTATCATTCATGGGCCAGTCAAGCCTCTCATAAGCAACCTCAATTCTGTCTGCTGGGGCTCAGGGTGAATGTAGAGTGCTTGGACCTGGGGTTTTCTATCCATTTCCTCAAAAGATTTGCATGGTATACCCTCCTAGTTGGTCGATGACCAGGCATTTCAATTTCAAAGTTGACACTTCCTGTTTGTCTGATTACATCAAAGGGACCTGCCAGTGCATCAACAGTTTGTTCTCTGTTGAGGGTAATAATAACAACATTTTTCTCCAGGTATAAAACTTTTACACTTTAACCCCACGTCATATGCTTCTTTTTGTCCCATTTGTTTCTGGGTCACATTTAAATGAGCCATATTTACATATTTGACCAATCTTTCTCTTAATGCAGTCATGTAATCTATGATGTTACTATAGCCAACATTTTTACCATCCTCCCAGTGTTCTTTTACCACATCTAAGGGTCCCTAGGTTTCTACCATAAAGTAAGGAAAAGGTGAAAACCCAGTTGTAGCCTGTGGTACCTCTCTGTAGGCAAACAGGAGGTAAGGGAGATTTGTCCCAATCTCTACCTTCTTCCTGAACATACTTCTGTAGCATTTTTTTAAGGTTTGTTAAATCTCTCACAAGACCATCTGTTTGGGGGTGGTAAGGTGAAGTACGCACAGCAGATACCCCTAGGAGGTGATATAACTCCCTCAACATAACAGAAGTAAAATTACTACCTCTGTCTGTGAGAATCTCCTGGGGTATTCCCATTCTGCTGAATATTTTGGCTAACTCTTCAGCTATGTGAGCTGCAGTAACTGTTCGCATAGGAACAACTTCAGGGTACCGTGTGGCATAATCACATACCACTAATATGAACCGGTTACCCTTAGAACTTTTGGTAAGAGGGCCTACAACATCCATTGCGATTCGTTCAAATGGGGTAGTGACATAAGGTATTGGCTGAAGGGCACCTGATCTCTTTTTCCCTTGTGCAACCAATTGGCATTCTTTACAGGCACGACAATATTCAGCCACATCCTGATGTATACCTGGCCAGCTAAACCGGCAAGTAATCTTTGCAAGGTTCGATCCCTCCCTCATGGCCTGCCATTGGAATATTGTCTGCGCTAACTGCATGACCTTTTCTCTATACATTTTTGGTACCATTAGCTGTTCTACAGGTTCATTTATGGTAGTATCAACAGTGACTCTATACAAGATATTATTTTTCACAATAAAATGAGATTGTCCAGGGTGTTTTACTTGTTGAGCCTGTGAAAAAAAGGTTTTAAGGAAACATCAGCTTGTTGTTCCTTAATAATGTCTTGCAAGGGTACTTCTGGCAAAATGCCAGCAATACTGTTCTTTTGTTGTTCTGCCCACTTTCTCTGCTCTTTTCTGATTTTTTTGATTTTCTGGTTTCCCTGAACCTTCAGCTCCTTCAAAGAAATCCTCTTCAAAGAAAACACTGGCTCTGACTGTTGTTTTTGCTTGAGCAGGTTACCACATTTACTGATTTTACATAGTCTTGTTGTTCTTGCACCAGTGAGTTAAAGTGGGAAAGTCTTGGCCTATAATCACTGGAACTGGCAATCGAGGTACCAGGCCAACAGTCATACAGTGGTGCTCATTATTGACAGTCATTTCAACCACTGTAGTGTAATACTGATGAATATCCCGTGTATGCACATTACTGTTGTATCATTGAGGTAACTTTACTGTCCAGGGGCCAGATCTGCTCTCAGCAGGGTCTGCTTACTCCCTGTATCTAATAAACCCAATGTCTGTTGGTCTCCAATCCCCACATTTGCAACATACCCAATATTAGCCAATGCTAGGTGAGTCATGTCAGTTCTTTTCTTATTTGGACAGTTTCTCATTATGTGGCCTTTGCCAAGACACCCATGGCAAATCAGTTCAGAATATGTATTCTTCCCCTCTGTCTCGCCTGCTGTAATTATTCTGACGTGCATTAGAATAAAAAGGCCTTACCATTTCTGATGTCTGAGGTGGGGTATTTTGTTGCCCTCTGGGTCTAGTGGGTCGAGCAGCTATATAATCCTCTGCCAGCTTCACTGTATCCTCTGCAGATTCAGGCTGATGTTCTTTCACCCATAGCTGGACATCATGAGGTAACACCTGAATAAACTGTTCAATGACAATCATATCCATCATCTGCTCTTTAGTTTTTACTAAAGGTTGTAGCCATTTCCCACCATAGTCCTTTAATTTTGCATAGATTTCTCTCGTGTATCATGAATAGTCATTCTCTGGAGTGCAAACCGCTGTCTATGGGTTTCCACGCTAATATCACAATCGTCAATATCTCTTCTTTTACTCGATCATAATTATTTGAGTCCACCACACTTAACTGGCTATACACCATTTGAGCTCTACCAGTTAAATATGGGACCAGTCTTATGACCCATTGATCTTGGGGCTAGCGCAAGTTTGGGCATCAACTCGAAAGTGGTGAGGTATGCCTCTATATCATCACTCTCGACAGCTTTGTTAATTTAATGTCTCTGGGTATAGTTGATCAGACTGACCTTGTGCAAGTGCCTGAATAGCCTTCAGGGTATCCGTCCATTTCTCATCCTGTACGACGTTCCTCAGCCTGGAACACGCCTGTCCTCTTCCCTCTAGCGATGATCCTCATCTCTCTGGCGGCGATCCTCTTCCTCTGACGATCCATTTGATCTGGTGAATACACAGCCACTTTAATAATTCTCCGGGGTCATCTGGTACTGGGTCACCTGGGCTGCCTCCTGCTTCAGGGTTCCAGTATCCATATTCTCCTCCTCTGTTCTTCTCATTTTAGCTTGCTCCAGGTTCTAGGCCAGGCAATAACTGAATACCAGTTTTTCAGTCACTGCTCTAGTGACATGATATACATCTTTCTTTGTCAGGTCCTCTTCCTCCATCTGTTAGGGTGCTTAACTTCAGTACCTCCTGTGCGCTCCAGGCAATTCGACGTGCCAGTTATATCCACTTCTGACACCAGTGTAGAAGCGTGGGAAATAACAGATGTCCAGACCAAAGGTTTAAGATGCATAAAAAGCATAAAGGTATCGTTTGTCAATTTATTTCAAAACAAAACAAAACAAAAAATATTCTTAACTTAAAGTTCATAGAAAGGAAAACAATAAATTATTGTCTTCACACCCAAAACAGGAAATACTTCTTCCACAGACTCCTGAATTGCCTTTTCCTTTCCTTTTGTCTGTACAGCACTTTGTGGAAACACACACACAACTTTCTTTCTGTGCTGCGGCCTAATACTGATTCTCCTCTCTCTATCCATCTAAACAGGTCTCCTAGTGGAGGGTTTATATACTTTCCAGAAGGGGTGTGTCTTGAACTGAGCCCCTCCCTTATTGTGACATCACATTACCTGAATACTATAAAAGCAGCCATTTTGTAGGCTGCCATCCCTATAGCAGGACCTTAGCAGGAGAAGCAAGACATTCAGGTACACATTCATTTTGTTTTAATACAGAAAGAAAAGAAACACTTGTTAAAGATTGAATTAAAATCTGCAGCCTTGGCAAGGAAAAACAGATGAGGGGCGCGCTTCCTATCTGTCTTCCTTGCAAAGGCTTCAAGATCTATTTACTTTTAAATATAAATGCCAGAAAGTAAACATGCATTTATTTAAGACAACAATTCTAGTAAATCTTTTTACACAGTAGTCTCCTCTAACATATTTTCTTTATATGTGCTGCATAATGCTTTTTTTTATGAAATTCCTCAGCTAAATTTCAACTGACTGCTTTTCAGCTTATCAGATTTGGATGCCAGATTGTTTTAAAGATAATCAGGGACAGTAAAGAAGGTTAAAGATTGCCAGGTTGGCCACCCTGACAAGAAAATTAGGATAGATACAAATATAGAAGCAGACAGGATAGAGTGAAAATTGAAAAGTATGGGGGGGCATCTTGTAAATTCTTGATATTTCTCTTCATAACAGGACCCTGTTACAGTCTCGCCCCCCTCCCCCCGATTCTAACTATAGATGTCCTCAGGCCATCTGTGAACACAAATGGGTAATATCATTAAGTAAGGGAGCATTCATTCTTCCCCTGTGAGGGGAATCAATGAGGTTCGGGAGTTGGATTCTGGGCTGTGGTCTAGAATCATACACATTAATTACTCCAGAACACCTAACACCAGAACACCAGACAAACGAAACAGGTCACAGTCCTGTATGCACAGCTGGACCCTGCTGCCTCACACAGTGGAAGACCTGTGCGGCACAGGGGACTGCACAGGGTTGAACAATTTTTGGGGGGCATCCCCACGTACTACCAAAAAAAAAAAACTGCTGGGGTTTTATTTACTTACTCCAGAAGCTGGAGTTCTTTATTGTGGGGTGCATTAACCTCTTACTGTTAAGAAACATTCTTATATGCCTTCTCTCCCTCTTCCTTTCAGGCGGTAAGAACCGCTTATGCTCCCAGTGTAAGAAGCAGCTCTGGTATTCATTGCTCCTTGACACATTTAGTTCCACATAGTGCAGAAATTGGCTGTGGAACTACTACTCTGCTGCCCTTATGCTAAGGCCTACTGTCACAAGAGTAGCATGCTGTGGTCCATCTGGACACCAGCTTGAGTCACTGTCCTGCATGGTTCTTGGGAAGCTGCCATGGATAGACTTGGAGTTTCCTAATGGGTGGTTGCTGTCTGGGAGGAAATCAGACAGCCTTCCATTGGAATCACTTTTTTCTATGACGAAGTCATTTTCCTTGTGGATTGCTTCTCACCATTTGGATTAGATTACTCATACAGTAAACCAAAGCATGCAGTATCCTGGCTCATTAGGGGTCTGTACATTTTGGAGTGGCTTCATATTAAATCTACATTTACTAGTATATTAGTTTATATATACTAAGGTATTTTTTTTATTTACTACTTTTGGTGCCTCCACAGCCAGCACCATCTGCCCGATCACACTGACCCCTCAGCTGCTTCCCATATTAGCCATCCTCTCTGTCCCAGCTTACCCCAGGGTGGGGTCGCAGCACCCGACCCCTTTGAAAGGTGCCTCAATCGGGATAGGGCATGAGTTGGCCTGGGATCTGTTTGCAGCCAGGCGGTGGGTGTCATCAAGGCTGTGGGTGGCAGGCTTTTTCTCGCCTGTAAGCAGGGGCGGGAATGTGCAAAGACACCAGCGTCCATCCCACCCCTCAGATCCTTGTTGGTGCCAGTTGCTGTGGTGCCCCCAGCCACCGCCAGGGGTCCCTCAAGCACTGGTCTCACACACCGCACCCTCCCCCTGGAGAAGGAGAGCAGTCCATGGGACGCTCGATCCTTCTCCCTCGGCTGGCCCTCCGGCAACCCAGGATACTCAAGTATTTTATACACCATGCAACTGACTCCACAGAGCTCTCGCAGTTTTTGTTTGTCAGCCTTGCGGGGGGGGGGGGCACTTCTATCTCTGAGCAGTGCCTGCTCAGATAGCATTTAACTATTACTTTCAGCTACAGTACAAGCGGTACAGTGAACAACTTTGATTGTTGTGGTATTTGTTCCACAGGTGTGGCCTGATGAGAGATACCCTTGAAGATGACAGAACAGATCTTACTTCGAGATACAGCTCTTGCAGCAGGTTACACCATATGCACTGAAGCTGGCAGGCAGCAGGACCCCACGGAAAATTTCTAGCTAGCTATACCAAGTGGAGGATCACCCCCGATGTCAGCCCCGCTCTGTCAGATACATCATAAAAGGGGCGATCCCCCAGCATACCTCAGTTCTTTTCCCACCGTCGACTCGCGTGCATCGGCTCCACGGACACCTTCAAGCTGACGAACGTCGACGGAATTTAAGACAATTTCCTCGAGATTTCATCTCCTTTTTGACAAGTACATGTCCTTCACTAAAAATACCACCAACAGCTTAATCTAATTCAATTTCAGTTGCTTACCATCTGTATCCCCCCCTCTCCCCGGTCACCCCTGAAAAAGGGGACTTCTAGTCCCAGTGGGCCTACCAGGTCAAAAAATTCAATAAATAAATAATTCTTCCCTGACTCCTTCTCTAGAAGGACACCCCTCGAAGTGCGTTTGCGGCAAACAGATCCCCTTCAAAGACAGGCACTCTGCCTGCGTGCGGTGCCTAGGCCCGGACCATGCTGTCCAGGCCTGCTCCATCTATCAGCATTTCAATAGTAGAACCAGGATCCACTACCAGAAAGTGCTCCAGAGTTTTCTCTTGGAAGAAAAACTTAAGGCCATGGAGAAAGATCCATCCTCTCAAGGGGAACCATCACATAAATCAGAGAAACACAAGGACAAGCACCAGGACAAGGATAGGACTCGATCCCCGAATCGAGCCTCAGACTCCCGGGCCAGCTCCAGCTCCGCCCGGTCAGACCACTCTCCATCCCGGGCCAGGTCTCACCGCCCCCCGGCCAAGGTCAGGGCTTCAGAGGGCTCTGGTTCAGTGTCTTTAAAGCCACTGAAGACCAAATCCAAGGATAGCCATCCCTCGGGGTTGGCTGCCAGGTCGGAGGCTTCTGACCACCTCAGTCCAAGTCAGCAACTACGTCTAGTGCTGACACTAAAGACTGACACTGAGACACCGATCGCTCAGTCTCCCAGCTGCCCAGGGGCTCAGACATCCCTCAGCAGAAGACTTCAGAGCTTACATCGCTAAAACGGATGATGGAGGCGAAGAGTGCGCCAGAGTCATCGCCCGCACAATGCCCTAAGAACCCGACGTCACCCCCACCTTCTCCACCCGGCACCCATGGCACCAAAGACCAGATGTCGGAGGATGTAGAAGTTGTCAGTCTACCCGATGCCGGCCTACCAGAAGACCCAACGCCAGACCCAACAACCCCTTAGCCACCAACGCCTCATCCTAATGCCAGACAGACACCGGCGCCAGGCCCTTCGTCTGGTCTGAACATACAAGAAGTCAAGGAGCTCTTCAGCTTTTGGTGGGACACCATTAAAAAAAGATGTACCCACAAACCCCCCCGATGAGGCACCACTCCCGTGGCACCTCCTAGGGCACTGACACCTGAGCCTCGAGACATTACTCCACAGTCTAGGGGTATGTTCAAGACCAGACACTCTAGGTCTCAGAGTCTGAAGAGGCCTCCATGCTCCAGGACCCCTTCAAAAATCCCCTAGTGGCCACAGAATAAAAAGGCCTCGACAAAGATCCCCCTCTTCGTCAGGCGAAGACTCATGCCCTGATTCTTCGGGCACCCCTTGGTCATTCTCTTCTTTTGAGCCTCCTTCTCCAGATCCCCACGACCTTCCCAGGTCGCCACCAGATGACCCATTATTCTCTGATATTAATTGCTATATTCAGTAGAACATGGGATGGGAGACAGAGGATTTAGACCTAGAACGACAATGCCTGGCACATTATCTGAGGCAAAAAGACCCCAAGCCTGTGGTTGTTCCACCCCTGGTGGACACTTTTCAGGACGGTACCACGGCTGCATGGAAGCGTCTTCATTCAATTCCAGTGGTCCCCAAGAAGGCCGACAGGCTTTATAGGGCCCCACGGGAGGCTCCATACCTATCTCAGCAACCCATGGCTGATTTGCTAGTCATCATGGCTTCGCACGACCATTCCCAGCAGCCCCAACACCTCAGTACACAGCCCCCAGACCAGGAACCCAAACAATTGGACTCACTGGGTCATCGCATGTATGCCTTCGCTACATGCTCCCTCAGGTCCCTCAACTATTTGACACACATGGTGCAATTTCAAAATGGACTATGGGACCAGGGACAGGACCCACTGAAGGACTTCCCAGAGGGTGAGAAGAAGGAGGAGCTCCTAAACCTCCTTCGGATGGGCCGTGATGTTAGGACCCAAGTTCTCCAAGCCGCGTACGACTCAGCAGACTCCGTGGCAAGAGGTGCCTCAACAGGCATTTGCCTCCGGAGACGCTCCTGGTTGAGGGTCTCTGGATTTACTCCAGACGTCCAGAAAGGAATCCTGGACGTCCCCTACAATGGAGCCATCTTGTTCGGTGAAGACTCTGAGAGGGTCATCACTAGACTTCAAGATGCCAGGAAGGCGGTTAGAATGGTTCAGGCCATGTATAAATCCAAGCCTGGTTCCTTTCGCAGACCACAGAACCATTTTCGTGGCCGACAGAGCAGATAACAGCCTCAGTCGGGCCAACAGCAACATAGGGACAATTTCAGTCGCAAGAACCAACAGAGATTCTCTGGAGATCAGGGCCAGAGAAACACTAAATCTACCCAACCTGCTAGAGCCACCACCGACACATAATGACTCCTTCCGGCCCCTGCTCGCCCCCCGGATCAAAGGGAAGAGAGGGTCGGGGTCTAGTCGCTTACCACCTGTCAGGGTGGCAGAGGATCACCTCCAACTGGTGGGTTCTTCAGCTTATCAGTTGAGGACACACTATAGAGTTCCTCGACCGCCCACCATCAAGACCTCCTCTGCATTCCCGCTATTTGGGACAGCATGCCCTGCTCATCCAGCAGGAGATCTCGGCACTCCTTTCCAAGGATGCCATCGAGGTTGTACCGAGGAACCAGAAAGAAAGAGGATACTAGTCTCACTTTTCCTGGTTCCAAAGAAAACCAGGGATTTGCGCCCGATCCTAGACCTCAGCGACCTAAACCTCTATGTGATATACTGATGCTTTTGCATGGTTACTCTACCAGGTCTCATTCCCATGCTCAAGCAAGGCGCATGGCTAGCATCTCTGGACATGCAGGACGCATATCTTCATCTTCCCATAACTCGGTCATGCAGGAAATTCCTGCGCTTCAACTTTTTGGGACACCATTACCAGTTCCAAACACTTCCATTCGGCCTGTCCTCAGCGCCACATGTCTTTACCAAGTGCATGGCAGTCGTAGCAGCAGCCCTCAGGAGACAAGGCCATTATGTCTTCCCCTATATGGATGACTGGCTCCTGATGGCCTCCTCCCCAGAGGCATTGGAGAAGGCCATTCACGACACCTGCTCCCTATTTGTCTCTAGGGATCACTATCAACCAAGAGAAGTCATCTCTCGCTCCCTCGAAGAGACAATTCATCAGCGCAGTTCTGGATACCCGTCAAGGTAGAGCCTTCCTGCTCATGGATAGAGCGGAACACATCAGGTCACTGATAAGGACCATCATGCCAAAAATTCTGGTCTCCGCTCGGACCGTACTTTACCTGCTTGGTCATATGGTGGCCGTCATCGCCATGGTCCCCCACGCTCACCTCCACATGAGAGTTACTCAGTGGATGCTGAGAATCCAATGGGACCAGAGGCAAGATCGCTTAGACCAGCTGATCAGACTCGCACGGCCTGTTATTCAAGACTTACAGTGGTGGCTGGTCCCGGAACATCTTTCCATGGG
Organism: Neoceratodus forsteri; assembly: GCA_016271365.2. NCBI lineage: Eukaryota > Metazoa > Chordata > Ceratodontiformes > Ceratodontidae > Neoceratodus > Neoceratodus forsteri. The sequence goes on from JADMNL010000032.1 coordinate 58,588,495, forward strand.
AGTCCCCTTCGTGGTGTCAGTGCTATCTCTGACCCTCAGCACTGATGCTTCAGGGTCCAGCTTGGGAGCTCATCTGAGAGACACCAGAACCCAGGGAACCTGGTCGCCCCTGGAGACTCACCTCCATATCAATGTCCTGGAGATGAGGGCAGTCCTTTATGCCTTACAGGTCTTACAGTCAGAGATTCCACTGGGTCATTTGTTGGTCCAAATGGACAACACCTCGGTGATGTATTACATCAACAAACAAGGAGGCACTCACTCCTACCCCCCTTGCAGAGAGGCAAAGCGGGTGTGGGAATGGGTGTTACAGCACACCACCACGCTCACCGCAGTGCACGTTCCTGGTGTGGACAACACTGTCGCAGACCTCCTGAGCAGGTCAAAGGCCAGGGCTCACGAATAGGAACTGATACAAGAGGTCACTGAGGACCTGTTGTGATACAGAAACATAGAAACATAGATTTTGATGGCAGATAAGGACCGCTTGGCCCACCCAGTCTGCCCATTTCCCTACCTAATGGATAAGCTGTAGATCCTAGTTAACCAGCAGCCTACTTCTTCCTACCCCCACCCCCTAGAATTGCCTTATGACTGTCCCATGCATGCTTGAATTCCACCACTGTTTTTGATTCCACAACCTCCTCCGGAAGGCCGCTCCATGCATCCACAACCCTCTCTGTGAAAAATACTTTAAATTACCTCTGAGCCGCCCCCATCTTCAAATTGTGCCCTTGTTCTTGCACCTCTTTTTTTGAAAGATGCTACCCTCTTGGACTTTGTTGATTCCTTGAGGTACTTGAAAGTTTCTATCATGTTCCCCCTCTCCTCCTTTCCTCGAGGCTCATATTAAGCTCCTTAAGTTTCTCTTCATATGTCCTCCGTGCAGACCCTGCACCATTTTAGTTGCCCTCCTCTGGACAGCTTCCATCCTATGTCTTCATGGAGATTGGGTCTCCAGAACTGCATGCAGTACTCCAGGTGGGGTCTCACCAACTGTCTGTACAGAGGGATAATAACTTCCTGTTTTCTACTGGTGATGCCTCTCCTTATGCATCCCAGTATCCCCCCAACCCTCCTTTGCTTGCCCACCTTTAGGTCATCTGATATGACTACCCCCATGTCCCTTTCCATTTTTGTTGTTGTTAGTATCTCACCCCCCATTGTGTACTCTTCCCCTGGGTTTTTGTTTCCCAGGTGCATTATTTTGCACTTCTTAGCATTGAATCTAAGCTGCCATACATCTGACCATTCCTATAACCTTGCCAAGTCCCTTCTCATCCTTTCCACCCACCTTGTGCATCAACTCTGTTGCAGATCTTTGTGTCATCTGCGAAGAAGCATACTTTTCCTTCCAGTCCCTCTGCAATGTCACTTATAAAGACATTGAAGAGGACCGGTTCTAATACTGAACCCTGTGGTACCCCACTAGTAACCCCCTTTCTTCAGAGTGGATTCCATTTACTATTACTCAATGTGTCCTATTCTCTAGCCAATTCTTTACCCAGGCTGGCTAACTTGTATATTAATCTTTTGTATGGGACTGTGTCAAATGCCTTGCTAAAGTCTAGGCAGGCCATGTCCACAGCCCCTCCCTGATCTACTACTTTGGTCATCCAGTCAAAGAAATCTATCAGATTTGTCTGGCATGACCTTCCCGCCAGAATCCATGCTGCCTTGGGTCCTGTGCCCTCTGGCCTCTAGATACTCAACAATTCTTTCCTTCAGAAGTGATTCCATCATTTTCCCTACCACTGAGTGTTAAACTAACAGGTCTGTAGTTTCCTGCTTCTGCCTTGCTCACCTTTTGTGAAGGGGAATCATATCTGCCCTTCTCCAGTCTTGGTACCACCCATCCTCCCATGATTTGTTAAAGAGGGTGGTCAGTGGTGTCACTAGTTCTACCCTTAGTTCTTTTAGAATTCTGGGATGATCCATCAGGCCCCATTGCTTTGTCCACCTTCAGTTTTAAGAGTTCTTTCAGAACCCTTTCTTCTGTAAATGGGCTGGTATCAACTTCTGTATCCAGAGTGTTTCTACTGTTTGTTTTAGGTACCTCCCTCTTCCTTAGTAAATACTGAGCAAAAGTATTTGTTTAGTATCTCTGCCTTTTCACAGTCACCCTCTGCCCACCCTCTCCCCTTTATTAAGCCTCACTAACCCTCCCTTGGTCTTCCTTCGGCTCCTGATGTACCTATAAAGGTTTTATCCCCTTCTTAACTGAGTTGGCTATCTTTTCCTCGGTTTGGGCCTTTGCTGTTCTGACTGCCTTCCCAGCTTCCTTTTGCTTTAACTGATACAGTTCTCTGTCCTGCTCCTTCTGTGATTCCTTGTACTTCCTGAATGCTTTCTTTTCTCTTGAACCTTCACTGCCACTTCCTTTGAGAACCATAGTGGTTTCTTACATCGCTTCGTTTTGTTTATTTGCTTCACACAAGGCTTGTTACCTCTGTTATGGCAGTTTTATTATTCCCCATTGTTCTTCCACCCTCCTTCCTTTCCATTTTCTAGTGCATTCCTTAGGCACTCACCCATTTTAGCAAAGTCAGCCCTCCTAAAGTCCAGTACTTTGCCTTTTGGCTTGACCTCTATTGTCAAGTTTATTGTGAACCATACTGTTGATGGTCGCTAGTTCCCAGATGGCTACCCACTTCTACATCTGTGATCCTCTCTTCAGCTCAATTTGAGAGAACCAGGTCTAAGATTGCTCCCTCTCGAGTGGGCTCCAATACTAGTTGTCTAAGGCATGCCCCCTGTAGGGCATCTAGAATAACCCCACTCTTCGGAGTGGCTGTTGCAACTGCACTCCAGTTAATATCTGGCATATTCAGATCACCCATCAGCAATATCTTCCCTTTTTCTGCCATTCTAAGTATTCTTTCTATCATTTCCTTGTCCATTTCCTCCCCTGAGAAGAGTCTGTATACTAACCCTGTCGGATTGTGGTGCCATTGCCGGTCTCAAATTTACCCACAGTGCTTCTTCTCCTCCCTGTTTTCCTTTTGTTCTGTTGCTTTGATTCCTTCCCTTATAAGAGCTACTCCTCCTCCTCTTTTACCCTCCCTGTCCCTCCTGTAGATAGTGTATCCTGGTATGTTTACGTCCCAGTCATGGTTTTGTGTGTACCATGTTTCTGTGACTGCCATGATATCCAGATGTTCCTCCTCCATCAAGGCCACTAATTCAGGAAGCTTGTTACTCAGACTATGGGCATTGGTACTCATTGCTCTCCATTTTTTGATGGCTTTACCTTCTTTTGCAGCATCCCCCACTGACCTTTCTACCTCGGTCTTTTTCTCATTTAGTACCCTGTTTTGTAGGGAGAGGCTGGGATTTTCCTGCTGCTTATCAGTGCCTCCCCCCTTGACTAGTTTAAAAGCTTGCCAGTGAAGCATTTAAACCGATTGCTCAAAAGACTTGTTCCCTTCCTGGACAGATGCAGACCATCCTGCCAGTATAGGCTGGTGTCCCTCCAGGTGGAACCCCAGTCCCCAATGAAGCCAAACCCCTGTGCTCCACCATTTTTCAACCATTCATTAAACTGCATGGTGCAAAGTACCTCGCCTCACTCATGCCATTGACAGGCAGCACCTCAGAGAAGGATATTGTGTGTGCTACTTGTCTTAGGCCCTCCCCAATTCTACAAAGTCCTTCTGCACTGCTCTAATCTCATGATGAGCCAAGTCATTTGTCCTAGGTGGACAATGATGTCCAGCTCAGACTCTGTGCAGCTGTTCTCGTGATCCTGAGGATCGCTTCCTGTCTCTCAAGCCATGGCACCAGGCAGGCACCTTACTTCAGTTTTCCCTGCTCCCCCCAGTTCTATCCCCCTAATAATTGAGTCCCCCACCAGGAGCTGCTTCCTTTCCTTGTGGTGTCCTCTGCCTCCTTCCTGTTGGCCTCCCTTGTGACAGTTGTCCTCAGCCTCCTTAGTCTCCTCTGCGGGTGCATCCATAGGGGAGCTATGCTCCCCCAGAATGGTGTATGGATTGTGGTGTGGAACAACTGACTGGGTGTGCCTCTGTTCCACCATCCTCACCCTCTCTGAGCCCACTGTGGTCCAACTGCTGTGCTTTCTTCGCAACCTCTGAGGTAGTGGTGGTGGCTGTGGTGCTCCCTGGATGGGGGAGGTTCCTTTCCTATCGTCCAGTGTGGCCTGGGGGAAGGTTCCCTTACTACTGTCCAGTGTGGCCTGAAGACGGGCAACTTCCTCCCTCAGGGCAGAGAGTTGTCTGCAAATAGGGCAGCATCTCAGCCTCCAGAAAGACTCCCGGAAGACTGCTGCCCCCAGCCATTACATTGCACTACTCCCACATTTTTTTTGTGTGTGTGTGATTGGTTTGTTATATAGAAATATATATATTATACAATGTGTATGCTTATATTGTCAGTGCAGTGTGCTAGAGAGGATATGACAGTGATATGCACCTTTGCACTGTTGAGGAAATAGATGTCAGAACCCCAGGTATAAAGGAACTATTTCCAGGGGTGAGTGGGGTGAGGGGTGGGAAGGGTTGGGCCTAAACTGTGCCCTCACAAAACAATCAGCTAAAAGCTCTGACCCACCGCTGCGATGAGTGTCTTCCTGTCAGCAAGATGCCCTACACAACAATTTGACAGAGAAAATACCCTACTAATCAAACAGAGAAAAATCCACACATCCAAGTCAGACACAAGTAAACCTCCCCAGCCCCAAAACAGGCCTGGTGGTTTGTGCTCTGAAAGCAGTAAGCCCTAAAATAAGTCAGCTGTGCTTTAAACTCTTCCTGCACTGAAAATCTTAAGAATTGTAACAAACAAACGTAAACCTATATCCACCTCCCTCTGTTGCTTGAAAGACTGTCTTTTCCTGTTTCACACTGCAGGTTTTGCTATGACAACAACTTAACCACAGTAACTTATTTAAAAATAGTTTAACTATCACAAACTCCTATGCACCAGTAAATTATTTAAAAATAGTTTCTGTCCCAAAATCCTAGTAGTCAATCCAGCTACCCCCAAGGGACAACCAAAATGCAGTATTCAAACACTTGTGAAGTTACTTCCAAGATAAGCAGAGTTTGTAAGCTCCTTTTTCAACTTCTCAGCCACCTGTAATTTATTTAAAAATAGTTTAACTGTCAGAAAATCCTAGTAGACAATCTAGCTACCTCCAAGGGTCTACCCAAATGCAGTATTTAAATCCTTCTGAAGTTACTCACAAGAATAAACAGAGTTTGCAAGCCCCTTCTTGGTTAAACACTAATTAAATATATGAATAAAAAGCAATTACCAAGGGTAGTTAGTTTCACCTCCCACAGAATTAAGCAAAAGTGCACGTTGTTGCAGATATCAAGTGCAATATAGAATTTCTCACACAGCTCACAGCTGAATAAAGAAGTAGTGTCCTTCCAGGTCAAGAAGATGTGCTTTGTGCTTTGATGATGGGGGACACCAGACATCAACTTATTCACGTCCCCATATAACGTAAAACTGCCCAGTTTCTGCTCGCTAGATCCAGAGCCTGGTGTTTTCTCATGAGATGCGTTGTCCCTCTCATAGATGGGCAGGTTCCTCTATGCTTTCCCACCCTTCCCTTTGATCCAGAGGGTTCTTCTCAAGCTCCGATCGGAATGGGCATCGGTGATCTTGATAGCGCCCTTTTGGCCCAGACACATCTGGTTTCCACTGCTTCACCAGCTGGCTCAGGAGCCTCCCTTACCCTTACTGGTCTGTTCTCATTTGCTGTCCCAGGAGGCCGGCTCCCTAGTCCATCCAAACCTCAAATCCCTGAACCTTCACACCTGGCTCCTAAAGACATAGCCATTCTTAGGCATGGGGTCTCGCAAGGCGTTGCCGATATCCTGGTGGCAGCTAGCAAACCTTCGACTCACGTCACATATGCTCTGAAATGGGAGAGTTTTTGTTTATGGGCTCAGGCCCACAATATCCAGCCTCTTCGATGCCCTGAGAAGTCCATTTTAGACTACCTCCTGTCCCTTTTCCAGTCAGGATTGGCATATTCCTCTCTGAAAGTACACCTCTGTGCCTTATCAGTGTACCACATACTGGTTGGTCAGCACTCGTTAGCCCAATTAGAGGCTTCCCACACTTTTCTGCGTGGTGTCTTGCATCTTAGACCCCCGATTAAGGATCCGATTCCTCCTTGGGACCTTCTTTTCGTTTTAGAGCAGCTTACGCTGCCTCCCTTTGAACCAGCCGCAAATTGCGAGCTTCGCTTTCTCTCCTGGAAGGCGTTATTTGACACGGAGGATTTCTGAGCTTCAGGCGCTCATGTGTAAAGAGCCTCACTTGATTTTTCATAAGGACAGGGTGTTCTTAAGGACCAATCCTAAGTTCCTTCCCAGGTTGGTTTCAGTCTTAACCTTAAACCAGGACATTGACCTTCTGGTATACTTCCCCAACTACACGAACAGAGGGGAAGCCCTCCTGCACACTCTAGATGTGCATAGGATTTTAAGGTTCTAGTTGGCCAGAACCCGTTCGCACAGACAGTCTGACCAATTGTTTTTATCCTTTGCTCAAATGATGTTGGGTGCACCAGTATCAAAACAAACTCTCTCCAAGTGTCTTGCTAACTGAGTTGTCTTCTGTTACCAGAAATGCAATAAACCCTTGCTGGGACTGGTAAATGTCTTTCCACTGCAGCCAGATGCTGTCAAGGACCAAGGTTGGGGAGACAAACCCTTCTTACCCGCGCCTAAACCCAAGTCCCACTCACACAGTCCTACCAACTCCCATGGCAGGACTTTACATAGAGAATGGAGTCAACCCCATTTGACAAATACTTCCCGCCGTCGCACATCCAGCCATAGGCTGTCAGCCAGCCAGCATCGGTCAGATAGCTGTTGTTGGCATTCCACCAGCTGTCGCCGGTCCCATAGTCATCACCGGTCTTCTAGTGGGCAGCATTCAACTGAGAGGTGCAGGTCTTCCTCAGACTCTAGATCTGCTGCCCCCTCTTCTAGGGGTCATGGTTCAGATTCCCAATGCATCGGGGGGTTCCGACCATTCTCCGAGAGAAAGACATGTCCCCAGATGAAAAGGACACACCTAGATCTCTTCCTGATGATCCTACTTTTATGGACGTCATGAGGCATATCCAGACCTCCAATGGATGGGAGATGGAGGATCTGGATCCAGAGCGCCGGAGGTTGACAAAGTACCTGAGGCAGAAGGAGCCAAAGCCCTTGGTCATTCCTCCTTTAGTGGATATGTTCCAGGATCTCACCCGGATCACTTGGAAGCATCCCTCCACCACTAGGGCGATCTCTAAAAGGTCGGACAGGCTGTACCAGGTGCCAAGAGATGAGCCCTTTTTGGCAGAACACCCTCAGGTAGACTCAATGGTTATCACAGCTGCTCACAAGTTGAAAAAGCCGAAACATCTCAGTTGGCAGTCTCCCGATGTAGAGTCCAGATTTCTAGGCCAGATGGGCAAGAAAGTGTGTTCTGCCTCCACCTGTTCTATCAGATCATTGAACTTTCTCATACATATGGTCCAGTACCAGAATGTGATGTGGGAGAAAGGCTTAGAAGTTGCTCAGGCCTTGCCAGACTCAGCTCAGAAAACCAAGCTCCTAGATATTCTTAAGTTGGGATCGGACTTAGGCACTCATGTCCTGAGGGCCTCGTATGACACTGCAGACATGGCTTCTGGGGCAGCGGCATCCAACGTTTGCCTTAGATGTCACGCCTGGCTCAGAGTCTCGGGATCCTGGACCTTCCTTTCCAGGGTTCCCTTCTTTTTGGGGAGGAAACTGATCTCTCTCTTCTCCAAGAGTCCGGGGAATCTGTCTGGTGCATCTGAAAGATGTATAAGGAGGACCAAAAGCCCTTTTGCAGACAGCATTTTTGTAAGCCCTCAGGGCAAAACACCCGCAACCAGTTCCAGCGGAAAGGCAGGCTTCAAGAGGAAAGCACCAACCCAAATGCCTGGGAGTTCTGCCTCTAGAGGCCCCAAGACCTCCCCAGCCCTCTCTGTCTCTTTCCAGATCTGCCCAATGATTCGCTACCTGACGCCCCCCAACGGAGGCTATGGGGGAGGCAGTGGGGGGGTCACTTCACCTTCTATCTAGAGGGCTGGAGCAGCATCACCACAGACCTCTGGGTATTGGATCTAACCAGGAGAGGACATATTCTAGAGTTCCTTCAGATCCCTCCGGACAAACCACCAGGATCCTCCTTCTCACATTCCTCTTATAGAAGGAGAAATCCAGGCCCTTCTGCAGAAGGGGGCAATAGAGCCGGTTCCCCTGGATCAACAGGGGCAGGGCTACTATTCTCACTTTTTCCTGGTCCTGAAAAAGACCGGGGACCTTCAGCCCATTCTGGACCTCCACTCTCTAAACCTGTTTATAGATACAAGCGGTTCAAAATGGTCACTCTGCCGGGCCTCATTCCCCTCTTGCACCAAGGGGACTGGCTGTGCTCCCTGGACATGCAGCATGCCTATCTACACATAAGGGTCTTTCCTCCCCATCGCAAGTTTCTGAGGTTCCACTTACAGGGGAGACATCACCAGATTTTACTTCAAGGTAGAGCTCTTGCAGAGGTAATACCATTAGGACTTTGCCGCCTGACACTAGGACCCCACGGAAAAATGTCTAGCTAGCAGTCCAAGGCAGTGGACCACCCCCTGACACCAGCCCCGCCCGACGTGTATAGTATAAAGGGGGTGGTCCCCCAGCACCACCTCAGTTCTTTTCCCACCATCAGCCTGTGCATTTCGACTCCACGGATGCCTCTTGCTCCAGTCAACTGCTATTTGTCATGCTTCATGCAGTTCTTTTCATCAAGTTTAACCGACAATCAAATTGTTACCCCATGCATGTCTTCTCAGCCATCTTCATCATATCAGTGGCGGAAATCCAAGTGTGCATGCAGTAAGCAGATCCCGGCCCAGGACAGCCACTCGGCCTGCGTGATCTGCTTAGGCCCGAACCACAACTCGGACGACTGCCCACACTGCCAGAAATTCAACAGGAGGACCAGAATCCGACACTTGAAGACTTTCAAGACGTTCCTTCTCGAGCAACAAGTGGCCACCATGCAAAAATCCCATTCGGGGCATAGCTCGGTTTCCTCTTCAGCCAGGGATTCCTCCTCCAGAAAAAAAAAATCGAGCAGGAAACATCATCACAGGGGAGAAGGACAGAGCCAGGTCAGAATCATGTCCTAGGTCCCTACATAAGTCTGCTAAGGCCTTGACCTCCAACTCCAGGTCGGGTTCAGACCCTCTGGTTTCCTTAGCCCTTCCTGGAATGCCCCCTAAGAAGCCTCCTGCCTCTTCCCAGTCACGTGGTGCGGAGGCCTCTGGGGGTGGGCTGTCTGGTGCCCCTGTGTCCCTGGCTCTACAACTCCTCAAGCTGGCTGTAGGGCCTAAGTCAGTTGGGCAGGCGTCTTCCTCGTCAGGTGACAGGTCGGAACCTGTCTGCAAGGCCGCAGCCTCAGGGTTGTCCGACACCAGCAGGCTCCAGGAGCACGAACGACACAAGAAACACCAGTCGCCTCCTCCCAAGATGTCTGACAAGAGGCATCGTTTGCCTCCTCCTAAGACGTCAGCCAAGACTTCAGCGAGACTTCAGCTACGGCCTTAGGTTCTAACACAGAGCCAGACCGAACGCCACCCCTAAAGTCAACGCCTGTTAAGCCACGTCCGACACATGACCTGATGACAGGCTGTGTGGCAGGTGACAGGTCGCCCACCTTTAAGGAGCTCAGGGACCGGGCTCCAGCTCCACCGCCTTCACCTCCACCTCAGGAGCCTGATGACCAGGCATCAGGGCCCCGCTGACACCAGAGGATGTGGCTCCACCAATGCTGCATACAGCAACCCCGCCACCAGAGGGGGGGGTCATCCCAGGAGGGCCGATGCCCAGGGCCCCTAATGCCCCCAACCCTTTGCTGGTTCCTCATCCAGGCCCTGTCATTCCCCTAGCTGAGGATGGGGCATTATTGAGTAGTTGGTGGAATCCCATTAAAGGAGACCTTTTACCCAGGCCGCCAGAGCCGGCCCCAATCCCCGCTGTGGTCCCGGCTCCAGCCCCTCCACCAGAGCCCGCTCCCCTACCTCTTCTGACACTGGCTCGCTCACTGTCGGGGGACAGTAGACAAGGGTCTCCAATCCCTAGGAGGCGCGGTCACCACCCATCGTCCAGACCCTCCTCCAGGGGGCACCCAGTTTCCTCTTCAGAAGGATCCTCTGGGGACTCCTCCTGTTATGATTCCTCTGATGAGGACCTTTCTCTCCCCTCACTGGACCCCAGGAAGGACTCTCCAAGATCCCCTCTGGATGATCCATCATTTTTGGATGTGATGAAGCACATCCAGTTTTTAAATCAGTGGGAGACAGAGGAGCTAGACCCTGAACAACACTGTTTGGCAAAGTTCTTAGGGGCAAGTAACCCTAAGCCCTTGGTGGAGCCCTTCCAAGACATAACAAGAGTCACTTGGAAACACCCTTCCATGACTTCGGCAATCCCCAAAAAGCGGATCACCTATACAGGACCCCAAGGGGAGAGCCACATTTAAATGAGCAGCCAAAAGTGGACAGGGTGCGGACGGCTGCTCAGGGGAGAGCCCAACAGCTAAGGCATATGAGCTCCCAGCCACCGGACAGAGTCCAAAAAATTGGAGCAACTGGGCTGTAAGGTGTATTCTTCAGCCACCTGTACAGTCAGGTCGCTTAACTTCCTAGACCACATGGTGATGTATCAGAAGTCACTGTGGAACTAAAGCCGTGGATCTGGCTGGTACAAAACCAGACTCTGACAATAAGTCTGAGCTAATGGCAGTTCTGCAGTCCGAAGCGGATGTGGGAAATCACATCTTGAGGTGCTCATAAGATTCGGCCAACACTGTGGCAAAGGTAGCCGCCACAGGGGTATGCCTGTGACGCCATGCTTGGCTGCAAGTCTCTGGCTTCAGGCAGGACTTACGGGATGCAATCCTGGATATCCCTTACCAAGGACTGGTGTTATTCAGTCAGGAAATAGAGAAAACTGATTACTGGTCTGCAGGACTTGGACAAAGCTGTGTCTGATGTCCATAGAATGTAGAAATCGGAACCAGCAGCTCCTAGAAGTCATCGTTCCTTTCGCAGACAGCAAGGTCAGCAAGGACAATGCCAGCAAAAGAGTGGAGGTTACAAAAGGAAAGGTACCCCTCTGTCCTCTGGAATGCAAGGCCTCAAGACTGCCCAAAGTTCCAGTGCTCCCTTGCCACTTCATCAGCCTCAGCATGACTCCTTGCCTGCTCCCTTTCTTTCTCCAGTGGACGTGCAAGGGGAGGCAGTCAGCAGGAGATTCTCCCTTTGCCATAACGGCTGGTACAGTATCACCACAGATCAGTGGGTGCTTCAGATCATAGAAAGAGGCTACGCCTTGGAGTTCACTCAGGTTCCACCACACAACCCTTCCATTCCCTTGCGTTGCTCTCCATCCCATGCGGCCCTCATCAGGGCAGAAATCCAGTCCCCTTTGGAGAAGAAAGCAATCCAGGTAGTGCCACCATCACAGAGAGTAAGGGGGTTTTACTCCCAATTTTTCCTCGTCCCAACAAAGACTGGAGACTTAGATCCTATCCTGGACCTCAGTCACCTTAGCAACTTTATCGAATGCTAAGGAGTCAGGATGATGACCCTGCAAGGATTGCTGCCAGTGCTTCACTGAGGGGACTGGCTCTGCACCCTAGACATGCAGGATGCCTACATGCACATAAAGATTCTGCCATCCCACAGGAGGTACCTACTCTTTTCCTTTCAGGGAGAGCACTGTCAGTTCAGGGCACTGCTATTCGGCCTTTCTTCGGCACCATGGGTGTTCACCAAGTGCCTGGCAGTAATGGCAGCGGCACTCAGGGGGCGGGGCACTACATTTATCCTTACATTGACTATTGGCTGCTGATGGCTCCTACAGAGGAACAACTGATCTGCTCCTTGCAGGAGACCTTCTTCCTCTTCCAAAAGTTTGGGGTTACCTTGAACCTCCCTGAATTGTCCCTGTGGCCAACACAGAGGTTGTAGTACATAGGGGCAGTCTTGTACACTGTCCAGGGAACAGCCTTTCTTCCTCCTCCCAACACAGCAGACCGGTTTAGGGCGCTGGCTTGGAGAGTCTTGTCAAAGACTTTAGTCCCAGCCAGTGTAGTGCTGCAGATGCTGGACCACATGGCGGTAACGATTGTTAACGGTTCCCTTAGCCCATCTACATATGAGAGTCCTTCAGTGGAACCTTCGGGTTCAGTGGGATTAACACTCGAACAATCTCTACCAGCAGGTCAGGATCTCCAAGGCTGTGCACCAGACTCTAGAATGGTGGCTCACCCCATCTTGGCTAGAGACTGGTGCCCTCTTTCAAGTTCCTAGCCCTCAAGGCCTGACAACCAAAGCCTCAGGTCTGGCCTGGAGAGCACACTTAGTATCACACCAAACAAGGGGAACTTGGACCTCTGTGGAACACAATCTCCATATCAGTGTTTTGGAGATGAGAGCTGTCCTGTATGCCTTGCAGGCATTTCAGACAGTTCTCCTACCAGGTCCTCTTCTAGTCCGGTCCAACAATATTCCAGAGGTCTTTTACATCAACAAGCAAGGGGGGCACTCATTCATATCCCCTATGCAGAGAGGCCATGTATCTGGTACTGGGCAGTGGAGCACAACCTGGATCTCACAGCAGATCACGTCCCAACGACCTAGACGACAGCCTGAGCTGTTCTCGGTCTCAGGCTCATGAATGGGAGTTGTGTCAGGACATCATAGATGACCTTTTCAAAAGGTGAGGTCAGACAGAAATGGACCTCTCTGCAACCCCGCTCAATGCCAAACTGCCTAGTTTCTGCTCACTAGATCCAGGGCTTGGTGTTTTCTGGCGAGATGTATTGTTCCTCTCTTGTGCAGGGAGGTTCCCTTATGCCTTGCCCCCCTTTCCCACTTCTACAGAGTGTGTTGCTCAAGTTGCAGGCAGAGGGTGTGGTCATGATTCTCATAACTCCCTCCTGGCCTCGACAAATCTGGTTTCCGTTGCTTCAGCAGTTGGCTTCGAAACCACCAGTTCAACTGCCCCTCTTGACTTGTTTGCTGTCCCAGGAGCAGGGCACTCTCATACACCTCCATCTTCAATCTCTGCATCTGCATGCATGGCTCCTGCAGACTTGATCAGGGACAGATACAGAGTGTTCAGTAGAGTGGCAGAAGTACTAGTGGCAGCAAGAAAACCCTTGACTAGAGTCACATGTGCCATGAAGTGGAAATGATTCTGCTTGTGAGCATCCTCTCGTTCCCTAGACCTTTTTACCTGCCTGATGGAGTCCGTGCTGGAGTGCCTTCTGTCTCTGTCAGATTCAGGAGTCCGTTGTTCATCCATCATGGTGCATCTGTCTACGCTTTCTGTGTATCATGAATCAGTGGACGGAAAACCTCGCAATCAACTGGACTTGTGCAGAAACTTTCTGATAGGTATTTTGCACATCAAACCTCCCAGGAGGGACCTTGTTCCCCTATGGGATCTTCTCTTTTTGTTAGAAAAACTTAGTTGCCTACCTTTGAGCCAGCCGCAAGTTGCGAGTTACGCTTCCTGTCTTGGAAAGCATTGTTTTTGGTTGCCATTGCGTCAGCCCAGAGGATTTCCGAGCTCCAGGCTCTGATGTGTAAAGAGCCTTATTTGGTTTTTCACAGGGACAGAGTAGCCCTGCGTACTAATCCTAAGTTTCTTCTAACGGTCGTGTGCGAGTTCACTCTCAATCAGGACATTCAACTTTCGGTTTACTACCCAAAGTACTCAAATAAAGAGGAGGCCTTGTTGCATACCATAGATGTACATAAAATTCTTCATTATTATGTTGACCATACTCGTTCCTCTAGGAAAACAGACAAATGTTTGTTTCTTTCACCAAAAGAATGTTAGAGGCTCCAGTGACCAAGCGGACATTGGCCAAATGGTTGGTCAATTGCATTGTGTTCTGTTATCAGAAGTACGACAAACCCTTACCAGGCCCGGTTAAGGGTCACTCAAGGCTTAATATGTATACTCTTGAGGAAAGGAGGGAGAGGAGGGAGAGGGGGGACATGATAGAAACATTCAAGTACCTTAAGGGAATCAACAAAGTCCAAGAGGGTAGCATATTTAAGAAAAAGAGATGTGCAAGAACAACGGGGCACAATTTGAAGATAGAGTGGGGAACGACTCAGGGGCAATGTGAGGAAGTATTTTTTCACAGAGAGGGTGGTGGACGCATAGAACGGCCTTCCTGAGGAGGTTGTGGGGTCAAGAATGCATGGGACCAAACATAAGGCAAATCTGTTGGGGGTAAGAGGAAGTAGGCTGTTGATTAACTAGGATATGCAGCATATCCATTAGGTAGGGAAATGGGCAGACTAGGTTGGCCCAAGCGGTCCTTATCTGCTGTCAAATTCTATGTTTCTCAACCTGGAGTGTCGCAATTTCTTTTGCATCCCCCAAAAATGTTTCTGCAGTGGATCTTTGTACAGCTGCTACTTAAGAGTTCGGTCCACCCCTTCATTAAACACTTGCTGTCCTCCAAGCACTACTCTCCTGAAGTGTTTTAGGGACTGTCTCTTACGGTCTGCCACCCTTCTAACCTGGGTCATTTTCTTGTACTGCTTGGGACTCCGTCCTAATGGTGTTACCCACTACAAGAGCTATAATTTGAAGTAGGATAGTACAGTTACGTAAGAACTTACTGTAACAGTAGATCTTCAAGAGGAACTCTTGCAGCAGGTGGATTTTCCCCTCCTGTCTACCCCCAGGTAATGTAACTGTACTTTTCTCTGGGGGATAGGAGATCCTCCTCGCTTCCCCATCTTTTATGCTAGCTGGGTGTCAGGCGGGTGAACTGAGGTGGTGCTAGGGGACCACCCCTTTATACCATATGGGGCAGGGCAGGCATCAGGAGGTGGTCCCCCGCCTTGGACTGCTGGCAAGAAATGTTTCTGTGGGGTCATAGTGCCTTGCGGCATAGCCCTAATGGTGTTACTTGCTGCAAGAGCACCTCTCGAAGATCTACTGTCATGGTAAGTTCTTATGTAACTGTACTTTTCAAGCCTTACTGTTCTGCCCCTCTGCTCTTCGAGTTTTCACCAAGTGCCTAGCGGTGCTGGCTGCAGCTCTCCAATGCCAGGGCATTACACATCTTTCCCTACCAAGATGACTGGATCCTGGCAGCTCCTTCCAGAGCTCAGCTGCTTCACACTCTTGGAGACACCTTTACTCTCTTCTGAGAGCTGGGGATCACCCTGAACCTTCCAAAGTCATCCCCATGGCCCAGCCAATGTCTCCTTTTCATCAACGCAGTCCTGGACACGGTTCAGGGCATGGCCTTCCTCCCAGAAGACAGGGAAGATCGCCTAAGGTGTGTAGCCCAGATGGTATCCATGGCTCCATAGGTCCCAGCCAGGACCCTCCTCAGAGTTCTGAGGCACTTGGCGGTGGCCATCCCTGCAGTTCCCTTGGCCCACCTCCACATGAGAGTTTCCCAGTGGACACTCAGGGTGCAGTGGGACCAGAGGTCAGACAACCTGGACCAGCCTGTCAGGGTCTCTGACCCAGTCCGAAGGACTCTTTCCTGGTGGCTAGACCCCTCCAACCTGGTACAAGGGGTCCTGTTTCAGCAGGAGCCCCCCAAGATGGATTTTAACTACAGATGCATCCGGTCTCGGTTGGGGTGCTCATCTGAAAAACAGACAGTCCCAGGGGACATGGTCTCCAGACGAGCAAATGCTACACATCAGTGTCCTAGAGGCACGGGCATTTCAGACAGATCTTTTATCAGGCCCTCTTCTCATTCAGACAGACATGTCAGTAGTGTTATGCATCAACAAGCAAGGGGGCACACATTCTTACCCCCTTTGCCAGGCGGCGATGAGGGTCTGGTATTGGGCAGTGGAACACCACCTAGATCTCACTGCTGTTTATGTTCCAGGCATTCAAAACATCTTGGCTGACAGCCTAAGCTGGTCTTGGTATTGGGCTCTGGAACACCACTGGTCTCAGTCCAGGCTCAAGAGTGGGAGCTTCTTCAGTCATTAGCAGACCAGCTGTTCGACAGATGGGGCCGTCCAGAGTTGGACAGCTGGCAGTGGAGCCTCCAATACAGCTGCCACAGAGCTTGCACTTATTGCAGGATCAGGGCACCCTGGTCCATCTGGACCTCATATCCCTGCATTTTCATGTGTGGCTCCTGCAAACTTAGTTAAGTCCAGATATGGGGTCTCCCAGGAGGTGGTGGACGTTCTCATCACAGCGAGAAAGCCCTCAACTAGATCCACTTATGCTATGAAGTGGAAAAGATTTTGTCTGTGGGTTTCGCTCCGTCACTTGGACCTGCTTACCTGTCCATTGAACTCTGTCTTAGAGTATCTCCTCTCCTTATCAAACCAAGGCTTGAGCTACTCCTCCATTAAGGTACATCTTGATGTGATTTCTGCTTATCATGTACCTATGAGGGGGGACCCTTGCCCAGCTGGACGTGTACTTTTTTGCGGGGCATACTACACATTAAGCCTCCTATCAGAGATCCCGTACAGCCCTGGGATTTCCTTTTTATGCTCGAAAAACCTGACTCTTCCCCATTCGAGCCTGCCGAGGACTACGAGCTTCACTTCCTTTCTTGGAAAGCGTTATTTTTAGATCTGGCTTCGAGGTGGAGCTCTTGCAGCAGGTATCACCATTAGGACCAATGCCACCAGGCATTAGGACCCCACAGAAAAATCTTGCAGTTAGCAGTCTGAGGCGGGGGACTGCCCCCGATGTCAGACGTGGTATAAAGGGGGCGGTCCCCCTGGCGCAATCTCAGTTCTTTTCCTGCTGTTGACCCGCTTAGTTCGGCTCCACGGATGCCTTTCATCGCAGTCAACCACACTTTTTGCCATTTTTTCCAGTTTATCGAAATATTATTAAAGTTAAGTTTTCTTGCACGTCTTCTCCCTCTCCACCACTGCGCAAGTCAGTGTGTGCATGCTAGAAACAGATACCAGCCAAGGATGGCCACGCAGCCTGCCTCATCTGCCTAGACTCCAACTGCCTGCATTGCAGGAAATTCAGTCAGAAGACCAGAACTCAGCCAGCCAACACCCTTAAGGCCTACCTCCTCGAGCAACAGGTGGTGGCTATGCAGAGGACCTTGGAGCGCAGCTCTTCTTCTCCCGCCAAGGACTCCCCACCCAGAGAGAAGGCTTTGGGAGGGAAATACCACCATAGGGAGAAAGATAGGGCCATATCTAAGTCCTGCCAAAAGTCACCTTCCAAGATGTCATCATCTTCAGCCTCCAGCGGGAGATCGGGTTCTGTCCCTCCAGCAGCAGCAAGGACATCTTCGAAGCCTGCTCCCTCCTCTTCCCAAGGTAAGCACAGGGAGCCATCTTCCTCCAGGCACTCGCCCGTACAACTTTTTCTGGCTCACCAACCCCACAAATCTTCCACTGGGTCAACCCAGGAAGGCCATTCGCCTGCCGGCAGGCCTAAGTACTCCAGCCATAAGCCCGGTGGGTCGTCCAACAAACGTAAGTGACTGGACAACTCTGACAGGAGAGAGGAGACTGTTCACCATCGGATGCCCCCCCCTCCAGCCAAGGTGTGCCCATCCCCTGCCGACAGGCACCACCAGAGCTGGTCGCCCTCTCCGGCGACTCAGATTCCGACGCCTGATCGGAGGCAGTCGCCAGATGAATTTTGGTTGCCTGCCCCACCTTCTGAAGGGCGGTCACCTGATGG
The DNA here is from genome assembly GCA_016271365.2 of Neoceratodus forsteri. Lineage (NCBI taxonomy): Eukaryota > Metazoa > Chordata > Ceratodontiformes > Ceratodontidae > Neoceratodus > Neoceratodus forsteri. Next base: position 58,606,224 of record JADMNL010000032.1, read on the forward strand.
GCCCCCTTCTACTCCAGATGCCGGGTCCCCCAAGGACACTGACATCAAGCAGAAGCCTGACACGGCCAAAGAGGGATCTCCTGTCTGGATGCCAAATCTTGAAGATCTGCAGACGCCCAGTCCTGCGAACTTGACGCCCGCCCCACCTGTAGTTCCTCTGGCAGACATCAGCTCGCTTTTTCCACCTGGTGGAATACAGTCAAAGGGGACCTGCTATATAGATCCTCTGACCCACCTCATAGGGAGACTTCTATGGTGCCCCCTCCAACTCCTGATAAACTGGATGGAGGTGACCAACCCCACCCAGATCCAAAGGGCAAATGTAGGAGAAGGTACTCATCTCTGTTTTCCTCCTCCAGCATATGCCTGACCTCTTCAGACGATGGTGCTGTGAGACCCTCTTCCTCAGATGAGGAAGGGTTTGCTCCCTCTTCTCCAGGTCCCAGGAACTCATCCAGGTTCCCCCCAGACGATCCTTCATTCCTGGACATCATGCACCACATTCAGTCCATCTATGAAGGGACCCAGAGTGAAAGCGGCTGGCCAAGTTTCTGGGATCCAAAGAGCCAAAATCTCTGGTTATCCTGTCACTGGTGGAGCCTTTTTAAGATGTCACCAGACTTGTGTGGCAGAAGCCGTCGTCTACCTCAGCTGTTCCCAGGAAGGCAGACAGACTCTATAAACTCCCCAAGGTAGAACCTTTCTTGGGAGAACATCCCAAGACAGATTCTCTAGTGCTTACAGCTGCTCATGGTTGTGTCAGCCAGCCCAAGCGTTTGAGCGCCCATCCCCCTGATCCAGAGTCCAAGAAATTGGATCACTTGAGTAGAAAAGTTTTTTCTTCAGCTACCGGTTCCATCCATTCGCTGAATTTTCTTGCCTACCTGGTTACCTACCAACAATCCCTGTGGGAGAAAACTATGAAGTTGGTTAAGACCCTGCCAGACTCTGACAATAAAAATGAAATTCTAGCTTATGTCCAGTCTGGAATGGACGTGGAAAAGCACGTCCTCCATTGCTCGTGACTCGGTGGGCATAGCTCCCTGTGCGGCCGCAATGGAAATTTGTCTGAGGAGGCATTCCTGGCTCAGGGTGTCTGGTTTTCATCCTGACCTTCAAGATTCTATACTGGACACTCCCTTCCAGGGTCCAGTGTTGTTTAGCCAGAAGGCAGAGTCACTCGTCAAGAGCCTGCAGGACTCCAGCAAGGCTGTTGCCGACGTCCACAAAATGTACATGTCAGAGCCTCAAGGTCCCCGTCGTCGTCCCTTTTGGAAAGGTCAGGGACAAGGGGACAAACGACCCCAAGGTAAAGGGTTCAAGAGGCACAGCCACCCTGTCCCTCAAGGTGCCCAAGTCCCCAAGCAGCCCAAAGTTCCTAGGGCCCCAGGTCTAAACCCCTCCTCTACAGCCTGACTCACTGCAAACCTCTCCTCATTCTCAGATCATGCAGAACAAGACAGTAGGAGGGAAATTTTCCCTTTACCTCACAGAATGTTCCAGTATCACCTGGGTCCAATGGGTGCTGGAAACCATTCAAGGAGGTTACGCTCTCGAGTTTCTCAGCATACCCCTGGACAGTCCACCTCCTCCCCCTTTTTCATTGTCCACCTGCCCATGCCCGGCTTCTGGTGGATGAAATTCAGTTCCTCCTCTAGAAGAATGCCATTCAGCCGGTCCCCCCAATCCAGTGGGGCACAGGCTTCTACTGTTTCTTTTTGGTTCCAAAGAAAACAGGGGATCTTCTTCCCATTCTGCATCTCAGCTAGCTCAATCTTTCTATCAAGTGCCAGAGATTCCGGATGGTGACATTGGCAAGCCTGTTAGCCCTCCTCCACCAGGGAGACTGGTTATGCTCCCTCGATATGCAGGACGCCTACATGCATATCAAAGTCCTGCATTCCCACAGGAGGTTTCTATGCTTCTGGTTTCAGGACCAGCACTACCAGTTCAGGGTTTTGCCCTTCGGACTTTCGTCAGCACCCAGGGTTTTCACCAAGTGCCTAGTGGTGGTGGCAGCGGTCTTAAGGAGGAAAGGACACTTCGTTTACCCTTACCTAGACAACTATGTTTCTGTGTTTCTTGCATACCTCAGTCGGATCATTAAATTGGTAGGTATGCCCACCATATGTAATTCGAAGACAGGCCAGTGCTAGCAGGGAGTGAGCTATCCCTAAACCTTTCAGCAGTCTTCAAAGAGGGTCAAACAACTTGCGTCTGCTACACATGGCATAAGATCAATCAGGGAATATATTAAACTCATGGCCGTACACAGATAATGGGGAGTTTGGTTTCACCCATCAAAGGATGGACTCCCGGACCTTTGATCCCACCGTAACCAGGAGAATCATTCTGTTTTCCTGTTGTCCTGTGCTCTCTGAAAATTAACTCGGTAGGCAGTCTTGAATAATGCGGGATCAGGTTGTAGCTCAGGTGGCATGGTGTTATGAATCCATTGTCTGAAGTAGGCAAGCAGGTCCTCTCCTTCGACTGCTTCAGGGACCCCAACAAGGCGTATGTTCATGGCCCGAGTTGCATTCTCCAAAGTTTCAAGTTGAGCTCTAAGAGTATCCTCAATTGTTATTTTTGAAAAAGTACCCTGAGTGTTCTGGGAACAGTCGTCAGCATTTTTAGCCATTTGCACTGCTAATTCAGGCCTTGTGTCTTGAGTGCTCAGCTGGGAAAGGACCTGTTCTGCTTTACAGTCCATGTCGCGAACTGCCTGCAGTACTGTGTCCCATGGTGAAGGGTCTCCTGCTCCACTCTAGCCTACTGCTTGGCCAAATGTTCTCTGCTGGGCCTGTGGCATCTGCTACGTGCTTTTCTGTCCCAGACCTCCTGCAGTTCCTTTCAGGCGTCTCATTGCTTGTGTAGTATCATCAGACTCCAGAGTCTATGAGGCATTCTGTGCTGTTGAAATCCACAAAATAGTATTTAATATTTAAGTTTATGTGTAGTCACCAGTGTGGCTCTCTAATGCAGCCGGTAATCTACTTTCAATGAAAGAATGAATTATCTAGCTCCTGACTCATTGAATATCTTAGAGAAAGTATGGAATCCATTTCTTATTTACAAAATGTCTGAACAAATTGTTATTTCATATGAAATGTGTCTCCAGTGGTTTATTACTTATTGTAACATTGTTCACTGTCTATTTTGTATTGATATCTTAAATGTTTATTGACCTAATAAGTTGTGTTATCTTTATGTAATGTATTTTATCTTGTAATCAATAAAGATATTGAAGTAAAAAAAAGATATAATATTTACTAATCATTCTGTCTAGGTTACTCTAATCATAAGTGGATTTCACATGTCAACTAACACTGTTCAAAGAAATAGTACATCTGTTAATTTTCATTCTTTCATGTAGTCCACATTGTTTGGTTACTGTATCATCATCTGATGAATTAACAGATTTAATAGTGGCTGATTATTTGAATGCTATTTTCCCTGTTATATCTATGATGGAAACTTGTGGATTAAAAAAAGTCTTTAGATATACTAACATACTAAAATGCCAGCAGAATAGGCCTAATGGTCTTTCGTGTCTGCTCGTTTGGTCAGCCCCCACCCTGGGTGCTGACCTTGCTGTCCCCCTCGCCTTCTCTGGCTTCTCCCTTCCCAGTTCCGGATATTCTTGCTGCATTGGATTTTGCTTCCTGAACCCTTCCTCTGTACCTGTCCCACCCCCTCTTGAACCCCTCCACTGTCTCTGCCTCCACCAGCCCCCTAGGTAGTGCATTCCATGGCTCTACCACCCTCTCAGTGAAGTAGCACCTCCTCCTTTCTCCCCTGAATCTTCCCCCCTCCAGCTTCCACCCATGCCCTCTAGTGGCCCCTTCCTCCTTCCTTCGAAGCACCCTCACTGTTCCTCCCCTATTTACCCTCTTCATGTACCTGAAGACCTCTATCATGTCCCCAGTCCTTCTCTCTTCCAAAGTGTACATATTTAGCTCTTGAGCCTCTCCTCATAGGTCCTGTCCCCAAGCCCCAAATCATTTTGGTTGCCCTCCTCTGGACCCTCTCCAGGAGGTTAATGTCCCTCTTAAGTGTGGCCTCCAAAACTGCCGCAGTACTCCAGGTGCGGCCTCACCAAGCAGTTATACAGGGGGAGTATCACTTCCCTCCTTCTGGAGGTGATCCCCCTAGCGATGCATCCCAGCATCCTGTTGGCCTTGGCTGCTGCCCTCCTACAAGTCTCAGAGTTGTCCATCTTGACATCCACCACCACCCCCAGGTCCCTCTCAGCCATTGAGACTTGCAGTATTCCCCCCCCCCCAGGGTGTACACTTGCAGTGCAGTACTATTAGGCATGTTCATATTGCATTTGGATAATGATACTGTGTGACTTGTGAGTGAAACTGACAAACCGAGATAATAGAAAAGCACATGTCAAACAGGGAGAAACGGCCAGATTCCTGCATGAGATGGACTAGTAGAAGATCATTGCGAATCACTTTGCTCAGAGAAGTTAAAAATAAGTGTCCGGTTTACAAGAGTATTACCAAGGAGATTACCACAGTTGAAGAAATACTGTGTTGCTCTTTCTGCATGCTCATTACAGCCTTCGTGAGTGAGGAAGTGGATGACAGAGACTGTGACGTCATCAGCGCTGATCATGCAGACAGGATTTTATGACATCATCAAATCACATGTAACGGCATTCAAAAACATAATAAATAATCAGCTATGGAGGCTAATATTATAGAAACATAGACTTTGACGGCAGATAAGGACTGCTTGGCCCACCTAGTCTGCCCATTTCCCTACCTACAGGATAAGCTGCAGATCCTAGTTAACCAACAGCCTATTTCTTCCTACCCCCCACAAAAATTGCCTTATGTCTGTCCCATGCATTCGTGAATTCTCCCTCAGTTTTAGACCCCACATCCTCCTCAGGAAGGCTGTTCCTCGTCCACCCTCTCTGCGAAAAAATACTTCCTCACATTGCCCCTAAGCTGTCCCCCTCTATCTTCATATTGTGTCCCCTTGTTCTTGCACATCTCTTTTTCTGAAAGATGCTACCTTCTTGGACTTTGTTGATTCCACTTACATACTTAAAAGCTTCCATCATGTCCCCCCCTTCCTCAAGGGTATACATATTAAGCTCCTTTAGTTTCTCCTCATATGGCTTCTCTTGCAGAACCTGCACCATCTTAGTTGCCCTCCTCTGGACTGCCTCCATCCTGTCTATGTCTTTGCAGAGATGGGGTCTCCAGAACTGGATGCAGAACTCCAGATGGGGTCTCACCAACTGTCTGTGCAGAGGGATAACAACTTCCTGTTTTCTGCTGGTGATGCCTCTCCCTATACATTCCAATATCCCCCCAGCCCTCCCTACTGCCTTCTCACATTGCTTGCTTACCTTAAGGTCATCTGATATGATTACACCCAGGTCCCTTTTCATTTTTGTTGTTGGTACTACCTCCCCCCCATTGTGTAATCTTTCCCTGCATTTTTGTTTCCCAGGTGCATTATTTTGCACTTCTTTGCATTGAATCCAAGCTGCCATACTTCTGACCATTCCTCTAACCTTGACAAGTCCTTTCTCATCCTTTCCATACCTGCTTGTGCATCAACCCTGTTGCAGATCTTTGTGTCATCTGCAAAGCGGCATACTTTTCCTTCCAGTCCCTCTGCAATGTCACTTATAAAGACATTAAAAAGGACTGGACCCAGTACTGAAACCTGCGGTAGCCCACTAGTAACCCCTCTTTCTTCAGAGCGGACTCAATTTACAATTACCTTCTGTGTCCTGTTGTCCAGCCAATGTTTTACCCAGGCTACCACCCTGGGACCCACTCCCAGGCTGGTTAATTTGACTATTAATCTTTTGTGTGGGACTGTGTCAAATGCCTTGCTAAAGTCTAGGTAGGCCATGTCCACAGCCCCTCCCTGGCTACTACTTTGGTCACCCAGTCAAAGAAATCAATTAGATTTGTCTGACATGACCTTCCTGCTGTGAACCCATGCTGCATTGGGTCCTGTGCCCCACTGACCCCTAGGTATGCAACAGTACTTTCCTTCAGAAGTGATTCCATCACTTTCCCTACCACAGAGGTCAAACTGACAGGTCTGTAGTTTCCTGCCTCTGTCTTGCTCCCACTTTTGTGAAGGGGAATCACATCCGCCTTCCTCCAATCCTCAGGTACCACACCTTCCTCCCATGATTTGTTAAAAAGGGTAGTCAGTGGTGTCACTAGTTCTCTCCTTAATTCTTTTAGAATTCTGGGGTGAATTTCATCAGGCCCAATTGCTTTGTCCACCTTCAGTTTTAGGAGTTCTTTCAGAAACCTTTCTTCTGTGAAAGGATTGGGATCGACCCCCATCCAGAGTGCTTCTGTTAATTGGATTAGGCACCTCCCCCTCCTCCTCTTTTGTGAATGCTGAGCAGAAGTATTCATTCAGTATCCCTGCTTTTCACTGTCCCTCTGCCCACCACCGTCCATTCTGTTCAGCCTCACTATCCCTCCCTTTGTCTTTCTATGCTCCCTGATATACCTATGAAAGGTTTTATCCCCCTTCTTAACCAAGTTGGCTATCTTTTCCTCAGTTTGGGCCTTTGCTATTCTGACTACCCTCCCTGCTTCCTTCTGCCTTAACTGGTACAGTTCTCTGTCATGCTCCTTCTCTGTTTCCTTATACTTCCTAAATGCTTTTTCTCCCTAACCTGCACCGCCACCTCTTTTGAGAACCACAGTGGCTTTTTCTTTCATTGTGATTTGTTTATTTGCTTCACACAAAGGTTTGTTGCCTCTGTGATGGCAGTTTTGATGTTTTCCCATTGTTGCTCCACCCCTCCTTCTAGCCTGTTTGCTAGTGCTTTTCTAAGGCACTCTCCCATCTTGCCAAAGTCAGCCCTCCTGAAGTCCAGAACCCTCACTTTTGTATGGCTTGACTCAGTAGCTGAGTTTATTGTGAACCACACTGTTTGGTGGTCACTTGTTCCCAGATGGCTGCCCACTTCTAGATCTGAGATCCTCTCACTGTCCCCATTTGAGAGAGAGTACAAGGTCTAAGATTGCTCCCTCATGAGTGAATTCCAAAACTAGCTGTCTGAGACATGCCACCTGAAGGGCATCGAGAATGGCCCTGCTTTTGGATGTGGCTGCAGCAAAGGTGCTCCAGTTAACATCTGACATATTCAGGTCCCCCATCAACAGTATCTCCCCTTTCTCTGCCGTCCTAAGGATGCCTTCTATCATATCCTTGTCCATTCCCTCCCCTGACATGGAGGTCTGTATACAACCCCTGTGCAGATTGTGGTGCCATTTCCAGTCTCTAAGGTAACCCACAGTGCCTCTTCTCCTCCCTGTTTACCCTTTTGTTCAGTTGCTTTTATCCCTTCCTTACATAGAGAGCTACTCCGCCGCCTCTTCTCCCCTCCCTGTCTCTCCTGTAGGTTGTGCACCCTGGTATGTTAACATCCCAGTCATGGTTCCCTGTGTACCATGTTTCTGTGACTGCTACGATATCCAGGCATCTCCCTTTCATCAAGGCCACCAGTCCAGGGAGCTTGTTGCCCAGACTACGGGCATTGGTTCTCATTACCCTCCATTTCTTGATGGTCTTACCCCTTTTTGCCCCATCCCTGTCCTTTTTGCGTTTGTCATTTTCTCCATTTACCCCTGCCTTTCTCCCTATCGACATCTCTATCTTGTTGTTTACCTCACTTAGTACCCTGAATTTTTTTTTGGGGGGGGGGGCTAGGATTTCCCCTTCTCCTCTACAGGAGAAGGGATGATTTAGAATGACATGAACATGTTACCAAATTATTTATTATTGTTCTAAAAGCAAGAATAACTGTATTGTAATATATGAATACTGTCAAAAACCACAAAAAAAATCCCCATAGTACCGCACTTCCACTCCCATAATACCATTGCTGTAATCTCGTAATACTATCGTTCAGAGCTCATAATGCTATCATTCAAAGCTCTGAACGATAGTATTACGAGACACAAGCAGGACCGCACACATACTGATTACTTCCTTGTCCTCAGCGTGAGCCGGCATCTATTGTAACTGCCATGTACAGTAAAAGCCGACTCGTTGCTGACTACAAACGACAAAGAAAAAGAGCGACGATGTGGATGTGCCGGGGAAGAATGTTCTTACCATTTGGAGTCCCCCTCAGCCTTTCACCAGCAGTTATTGCTGGCAGTGAATGAAGTGAAGCAGCTCACACAGACAGGAGAAAACTGGCATTTTTTATTTTCTTTTTCAATTTAAAGTTTATTGAAGTTTTATAATACAACGTAATCATAAGAAGTTATACATACAATATCACATTGGCCACATACTCAAGACAAAATTATAATCTAGTATATTATATACTAAAATTGTAAAGTACAGTGAAAAAAAAAATTCATGTAAAATAGAACATTCATATCTAAGAGCAGAGGGCTAAGAAAGGATCCCAAATGTCAAAGAACACCTAATTTTTATTGTTTAATGCATAACAAATTATTTCATTATTTGCGACCCCTTCCAGACTGCTAATACATTGCTGCATGGATGGAATGTTTGGCTCCTTCCAGTTCTTAAGAATAAGCCTTTTAAAGGTTAAGGCTATAGTCAAGGCCCATATAATCCTTTGCTTTGGAATGTTTTGCAGGGTGCTAGTGTCCCCAAGGACAAAAACCAAAGGGGAAAATGGGAGAGGTAGGCCCAAAGTGGTTTGACATAAATTATGAATTTGCTTCCAACACTCTAGTACCTCCTTGCAATTCCACAATAAATGCATAAGGCTTGCATTCAATACTCCACATCTCCAACAATGATCATTGTCAGACAAGCCAGGGGCACAGAGTTGTCTAAGGGAGTAATAAAAGTAATGCAAAATCTTGAACTGAAAAAGTCTCCCTTGAACTTCTTTGGAGGCCTTGATTGCATTCCCCCATGTTTTATTCCAAGAACTTATAGAAATTGACGGGCCTAAATCTTTTTGCCACTTCATACTAACATACTGAAATGCCAGCAGAATAGGCCTAGTGGCCTTTCGTGTCTGCTCGTTTGGTCAGCCCCCACCCTGGGAGCTGACCTTGCTGCCCCCACCCTCTTGGGCTTCTCCCTTCCCAGTCCAGGGTATTCTCGCTGCATTGGACTTTGCTTCCACAACCCTTCCCCTGTACCTGTCCCATCCCCTCTTGAACCCCTCCACAGCCTATGCCTCCACCAGCCCCCTGGACAGTGCATTCCATGGTTCTATCACCCTCTCAGTGAAGTAGCACCTCCTTCTTTCTCCCAAGTCTCCCCCCTCCAGCTTGCACCCATGCCCTCTAGTTGCCCCCTCCTTCCTTCAGAGCACCCTGACTGTGCCTCCCCTATTTACCCCTTCATGTACTTGAAGACCTCTATCATGTCTCCCCTGTCCCTTCTGTCTTCCAATGTGTACAAATTTAGCTCTTCGAGCCTCTCCCCACAGGTAATTTTCCCCAAACCCCAGATCATTTTGGTTGCCCCCCTCTGGACCCTCTCCAGGAGTTCAATGTCCCTCTTTAAGTATGGCCTCCAAAACTGCACGCAGTACTTGAGGTGAGGCCTCACCAAGCAGTTATACAGGGGGAGTATCACTTCCCTCCTTCTGGAGATGATCCCCCTAGAGCTGCATTCCAGCATCCTGTAGGCATTGGCCGCTACCCTCCTACAAGTCTCCAAGTTGTTCATCTTGACATCCACTACCACCCCCAGGTCCCTCTCAACCATCGAGACTAGTAGCATTGCCCCCTTCCAAGGGTGTACACTTGGCCTGGGTTTCTGGCTCCCAGGTGCAGTACCTTGCATTTCCCTGCGTTGAACCTCAGTTTCCGCTTTCTAGACCACCTTTTCAGAGCCTCCAGGTCCCCCTGTAGGGCCACCTTCCCCTCCTCCCTGTCCACCACCGCTCCCAGCTTTGAGTCATCCGAAAAGAGACTCATCTCACTCCTGATACCCTTCCTTATGTCAGAGACGTAGGCGCTGAACAGAAGGGGCCCAAGGACCGATCCCCGAGGGACCCCACTAATGACCCTCCTTAGAGATGAGACTATTCCCCAACCATGACCCTGTGAGTACGGTCTTGGAGCAGTTCCCTATCCATCTGATCATCTGGTTCCCCACCCCCATTTCCCCCAGCTTATCCAACAGGCCTCCATGAGGAACAGAGTCAAACGCCTTGCTGAAGTCAAGAAAGAGGATGTCCACCAGCCTACCCAGGTCCAAGGCACTCATCACCCTATCATAGAACTCCACAAGGTTTGTCTAACTCGATTTCCCTGGGACAAAGTCATGCTGTCTATCGTCCAGGCACCCTGACTTTTCCAGTCCCCCCCCCAGCCTCACCTTGACAATGCCCTCCATCACTTTGCCCACCACCAATGTCAGGCTGACGGGCCTGTAGTTCCCTGCCACCTCCCTTGATCCACCCTTGTGGATAGGCACTATATGTGCCACCTTCCAGTCCTGGGGCACCCACCATGTCCTCAGAGAGATGCTGAAAATCTCCGCCAGGGGTTTCTCCAGGACATCCACCAGTTCCCTCAGTACTCTGGGATGTAATTTATCCAGCCCCAGTGCTTTCTCTGTCTTAAGGGACCTGAGGGCTTCCCTCACTCTCTCTACCATGATTTCCACCTCTGCTTTCTCGTCCCCCTGTTTTGCATTCCCCCCTCCTGCCAGTGATGGCTCCCCCCTCTCCCCAGACCTGTCGATCGGTGGGGTCCCCTCCTCAGTTTCACTATCTCCTCCCATGTATGATGCAGCCCCCATTTTCCTTGGTAAAACTGAGGCAAAGTACTCATTTAGTACCTCAGCTTGCTCCCCGGCTTTTGTGCCCATCCCTCCCCTGTTTTAATCCTGCTAATCTGCCCCTTCACCTTTCTTTTTCCCCAATGTATATAAAGAACCCTTTGTTCTGGCTCCTAATTTCCCTGGCCAGGTTCTGCTCCTTCCTTGCCTTAGTCATCCTTAGCACCCTAGTGGCCCTTCTGGCCATCAGCTTGTACCCCCCTCGATCCCTTTCACTCCTTGAGCACTTGAAATGCCCATAGGTCGCTTTCTTTTCCCTCACCACCTCCTGAACCTCCCGGGTCCACCAGCAGGTTTTTTGGGCCCTACTGCATTTGCATCTCACTCTTGCACAGGTGCTGGGAGGGGATGAGGCCTGATCCAAAGAACCCTCCAGGATGCTGGGGAACCTGCAAGGGGACCTGGAAGGCCAAGGATAGGTAGATGGGGGAAGAAAAGGTGGCAAGCCTAGACACTATGGGACCCCTTTAGGATGCTGAGAACCCTGCAAGGGGGGGTGTGAAGGCTAGGGGGAAAAAAGGGGAGCGAGTAGGGGAAGGGAGAATGGTATGAGAACTAGCACCTAGCAGGGGCTAGGGTCAGTAGAGGAAGTAGTTGATAGAGGCATTGGGTAGTGCCTTCTAGGGGCATGGTATAGTTCACTTATCCACACACTGACAGTTCCACTGGAAATGCTAATTCATCGGAATGTCCTTTTTTTTATATACTTCTTTTATTGAACTTCAGGAGTACATTAGAAAGAATACACAATTGAAAGTTTTCATTCAATCCAACACTTAAGGGTCTCTTTTACACTTAAGGAATGAAACAAGATCACAAAACAGAAAAAAACTAAAGTGCATCACATTTAAAATAAAGTTTTTTTCCTCACACTTTTCTAGGTCACTTAATATTTTTTTTTTGAAAACATCACTTCAAATATTTTATAAATTTCATGCACTTATATTAAGGCACACATTTCTTAAGAATAAATATTTCAAAAGGGTTTTCATGAAATTGCTCTCTTTGATACTGTTAAGCTCCCATCTGTTCCATTTATTATGATATGACTCTAACCTCTGGGATAAAGCCAAAGTGATTCTTTACATATGCTGTACATCCCCTACTATGCTTATCCAGTCTGATGGTTTGGGGGGTGCCTGCTGCAGCCATTTTTTTTTAGTAATGGCTTTTAATGCTGCTGCACTTAGCAAAGACCAAATATATTTCTCATCCCTCCACTTGATGTGTGCCGGAGCCATTCCCAGAACTATGTGCTCTGGACCAGTTTGTATGTCTGTTACAAATAGGTTGCTAAAGCAGTCCCTAATCCTCTGCCAATAATCTCCCAAAACTGCGCATTGCCAGAAAATGTGCAATTGTGTGGCTTGTGGTTCACCACAGCCCCTCCAACAGGTTGGGAGGGGGGACAGACGGGCAGTATTGGGTGTCTTGGGCTGGCACCAGGAAGTATCTCACTCTTATCTTCCAGAAAAATTCTCTCCAGATTGGGGCTGAGGAAGTATGCCATGTGCCCCGCCACATCCGTGTCCAGTCTTTCTGAGACACAGTAGAATCCATTTCCTGTTCCCACCTCAGCCGAATATAATCTGTTGATATGGCTCTGTCCCTAACATAGCTGTTATACAATTCTGTGATAGCCTTTTTCCCATACATAGAATACCATATATTTGTAAAGAGAACCTGTCCCAGCCTTTCTCCTATGTCTGCTCCCTTACTCCCCTTCAGTGAGAGAATGTAGTTTCTCAATTGATAATACCTCAATCTATCCACTTGCTCCCATCCAAAAAGTCTTTGATCTTCTTCAAAAGTTATGAGATTGCCCCAGTTGAATGACTGATGTGGGGAGGTGAGACCCCTTCTAGTCTGTGTAGCAAACCAGTTATACTTTTTTTTTTTTTACTTTATCTCTCCCCTTGACCAGAACTCCCTCAGGCTTGCCCACTGGCCGAACCGCTCTACCACCCACTGTGCCTCCCGTCATCTTCAGAGATATTACGACTCTCCAGGGACACGGGCCCTACAGCTCCAGAGAGATCGAAGGGCAGTGACGGGAGACCAGCATTGGGTGTGTGGCGGTGGCACTGAGAGAAGCCGTCACCTATCTGGCTGGGGAGTGCTTTTTCCCCTCTTGTTACGCCCTCCTCCCCCTCCTGTGCGTGGTGCCCGTTCCCTGACTTCTTCGGCACATGGCCACCCTGCCGGTGTCAGGCCATGCTGTATACATGCAGCCCAGCACTCTACGGCACCCCCAGTCTTCACCAGGGGCCGCCAGAGCACCGAACTCCTCAACACCCTCCCCCGGGACAGGAGAGCAGCCCTGCAGGCACTCAATCCGATCCCTCCCCTGCCACCCCCCAGCACCTGAGCTCACTCCCGAACCGAGGTCCCCGGTGTGGCGTGAGGTGTGGTGTCCAGCGCCTCAACACTCAGCACCAATGGGTCAGCCCCCTACTTATCAAACTTAGCTGGAGTAAATTCTGGATCATATATCCACCATTGATAATATCTCATGTGGACATTTGTGTTACCCTTTGAGGTCCCTCTACTCCACCCCTCCAGTACAGCTCTAGTCCCAGTATATGTTACTCCTTCTAACAATCTGTTGGGTTTAAAAAAGAGCCGAACCTGTAAAGGGGGGCCTGGTGTACCATGTATCTATCCTCTTTCAAGCTGAGTCATACATTGTATGTGCCCATAGCAAAGCTATTCTTATTTGTGCAGCTGACCAATAACCTGCTAGGTCAGGAAAAGCAAGCCCCCCTTGCTGCTTAGGAAGGTATAGCACTTTTCTTTGTACTTGGGAACGGGACGAGCCCCAGGCAAAAGAAAAGAAGAGCTGCTACCAGGCGGCCAAATCCCACACTGACACAATACAAGGAACACACTGGAAGAGATACAAAAATCTCGGCAGGGCATTCATCTTTAACGCCTGCACCATAGCCACCAATGAAAGTGGGAGTACTGACCATCTGGCAAAATCATTTTTGAGAGTGGTGAACAATGGGGTGTAGTTCAATGCAAACAACTGGCTTGTGTCACATCCTAGGACAATACCCAAGTATGTCATTTTCTCCAGGCCCCATGTCAATGGGAACCGTTGAGAGAACTCTAAAGGGGGGTTGTAATAAAATTGGAGCACTTCTGTCTTAGTCTTATTTAACATGTAACTGGACAGATTTGAGAAATATTCTAAATGTCGCCAGATTGCTGGTAGGGATTCTTGGGGGGAAGATGGGTACAACAAAACATCCGCATAAAGTGCAGCCTTGTGTTCAATCTCTCCCAATTTAATCCCCTTAATTTGCTGGTTTTGCCTAATGCTCTCTGCCAGTGGCTCAATAGACAGGGCAAAAAAGAGTGGGGAGAGGGGGCAACCCTGCCTTGTCCCCGCCCCAGAGAGAACCTCGGGGAGACAAGTTCATTTACCCTGACAGAGCCCTGTGGTTTGTCATATAGTTTAAAAATTACCTCTGTAAAGGGTCTGGTGATGAACCCAAACCTGGAAAGGACCTGTCCCAGAAATGACCAGCAAACTGTATCAAATGCCTTTTCGGCTTCTCAACTAATGAAGAGTGAGTTTTTTTTTATTAGCTTTAATGTGGTCTATTATGTGAATTGTACGTCTCAAATTATCCTGGGCCTGCCTTCCAGGGATAAAATATGTCTGATCTATATGGACCAGGCTAGGTATGATGTCCCTAAGGCATCTAGAGATGATGGAGGTTAACAATTTGTAATCATTGTTTAATAGTGAGATTGGGTGATATGACAGGCACCGTGTGGGGTCCTTTCTGGGTGTGGGCAGCACAGAGATAACCGCCTCTGCCCAGGGTGGTGGAATCTTTCCCTCCACACCATGCACCCTGTGAAAGACCTGTAACAGGGGTGTACCATGTCCACAAAACATTTATAAAACTCAGAGGCCAGACCATGACTACCAGGGCATTTGCCTATCCTGAGCTTGCCTACATCTGTTTTAAATTCTTGAAAAGTGATAGGACGTAGCAAGGCTTCTCCCTGTTCTTTAGTTAGCTGAGGAAGATGGAGTTGTTTCAGGAAGTCTTGCACCATTGTTTTCGCAGGAATTCCTGGAGTATATAATTTTTCATAGTAGGCTTGGAGCGCATCAGCTATTTCAGGGGTTTGGTGGACTACTTTTCTTGTATGTGGATGCTGCAGAGCTGTCACTAGAGCCTTTGCTCGCTGTATCCCGAGTCTGCTAGCAAGTAATCTAAGAGACCTAGGGTCTCCTTCATATTATTTCTGGTGTAGGAATAACAGATTTCGCTGTACCACATAATCCAATATTGCCCCTAAATCTTTTTTGAACTTAACTCTTTAGCGCTTTCCTTGTTGTATTTAACTTTCTGTTGGTCTTCCAATAACTTAATTTGGTTGAGTAAGTGGTTTCTCCTAGCCTCCCTTTCCCTTTTTTTCTGACTTGAAATTTTTATGAACTTCCTCCCTTAATATGGCTTTTGCCATATCCCACAATATTCCCACTGGGACGTCTTGTCCACTATTTTCTGACATAAAGGTACTATATGTATCTTTAATAATCTCTCTAGTCTGAATCCTGCAATAGGGACACATTTAGATGCCAAAGGGTGTTTCTCTGAAAGGCCCCCAAATCCATTTTTTTTTTGCATCATATGTTTATTCAGTTTTTCAGTAAAAAAGAAAATACAAACAGCACAGACAGACAACAATAATACATAATGTATGTACATACAGATTCAAGTCACTAAGCATCACAAATAACTAGAGCAAAATGTCAAGTTACTTATACAGGTTTTTAAATTATATAAGACAAAAATTAATATTTTTTATTCATCACAGCTGAGCACCATCTATGATCAAGGAGCAAGATAATATTCTCCTTAGTTCTTCACTTTCCCATCTTTCATACCCATCCCTCCCCAAGTGTTAGGGTCTCTACAGGCGACAAGGCTGCTAAATATGGTTGACAAGCATTGTAGAATTGCTCCCCCTGCCCTGCATTACACATGTAAGCCTTTCCAAGGTGAGAGCTTGCAGCATCAGTGTCTTCCATTGTTGTATAGTGGGCCTGACTGCTGACACCCACGTATTGAGAATACAGTGTCGTGCCATAACTAATATAACTCTAAGCCATCGTGGTAGTGGGGTCCATTCTGCATCTCCTATATCCTCCACCCCAAACAACATTACCATTGGCAGCTGTGGAATTGGTCTACCTGCAAGTGTCTGCACTTCTTGGCTCACCTCCCTCCAGAACTCCTGCAGGACGGGGCAGGTCCAAAAGTAATGATAGTAAGAAGCGATACCAACCTTGCACCTGGAGCATACCAGGGAGATCTCAGGATTAAACTTACTAACAGTCAATGGGGGACAGTATAGTCCATGACAGAATTTATAGAAGGATTCTTTATGCTTATTACATATCAGGATGCCCTGATGCAACTGGGTCATAACCTTCCAGGAATCCTCTGTAATAGGAATTCCCATATCTCTTGCCCAGAGCTGCTTAGTTTTTTGTGTCAGATCTGGAAGCAATTGCCTACCCACCTTAGCAACCCTTCGTATGGTGCCTTTGGGATTTCTCCAACCATCTTGTATCAATTGTTCAATTTGACCCAATATAGACTCGGTGTCGCATGTTCTCCCCAGAGTCTTGCAGTATGCCCTGACCTGTAAATATCGAAAAAAAAATGTTGGTGCCCCAACCTTGTTCTGGTTCAGAGACCTGCAAAAGAGATTAACCCCTCCCTAGCGTGTAGGTCTCGCAGACATCTTATACCGCTAGCCTCCCAGTCTTTAAATCCAGAATCTGCCAGGCTAGGAATAAAAAAAGGATTTTCCGCCACTGGTAGGAGCAGGGTTTCCTCCTGTGCCTTCCCCCTCTAGTGAATCATACGTCCCCAGCTGTCCAATGCTCATCTGACCAATGGGTTTAGTTTGGGTAGTCCTGCATAAGCTCTCCAGCCTCTCCCAGATACACTGAGACCCTACCAGGACAGTCCCTTGCCTCAAGGTCTAGCCATCCTACCTCTTGGGGTCTGCCCACCCAGTCCTGTAGGTAGCGAGACTGTATAGCTAGGTGATAAATACCCAAGTCAGGGAACTGCAAACCCCCTTTCTCAATCAGGGTCTTTAAGTGAGAAAGACCCACTCAGGGTCACTTTCCCTGCCACAGAAAGTCCGAAAAAGATTTTTCTAATAATTTGGTATCTGCCCTTGTTAACCCCACATGTAGCATTTGCATACTATACAAGATTCTGGGCAAGATATTCATTTTGAGCAAATTTATTCAGCCCAGCCATGTAATAGGTGATTTGCCCCATCTACCCAGGTCAGCTATAATCTTCTACAATAGAGGGGTATAATTCAAATTATATAGGGTCCTAATGTTTGTCCCAGTTCTAATGCCCAAATATACAAAGGAGTTCTGGACTCTCCAGAGCCCCCAATCCAGGGCCTGCTCACCTTCTTCATCCTGGGTCTCCCCCAGACATAACTCCTCTGATTTACTTAAATTCAACTTACAGCCCGAAAATTTAGAGAACCGATCAATCAATTCTAAGAGCGGGTGCATAGATTGGGCAGGCTTGGCCACATATAGTAGCATGTCATCCGCATAGAGGGACAGCTTATGAGCCCTGCCTGATTGGCCAAGGACGCCCACTATCTCAGGGTGCATTCTGATTGCCACGGCAAGGGGTTCCAACACCAGGGTGAACAGGAGGGGCAACAAAGGGCACCTCTGCCTGGTCCCCCTTTCTAGAACAAAACTATCAGTAAGTGCTCCATTAACCAAAACACGGGCTGTGGGGGCATTATACATCAGACTTACCAGCCCTACAAACTCATCACCCAGACCAAACCAGGTTAGAACTTTTACTAAGTACTGCTATTCGACATGGTCGAATGCTTTTTCTGCATCCATTGACAATATATGGACAGGTTCATATCCATTTCGGACTCCCCAGATTACATTCAGTAGGGTTCGCATGCTGTGATAGGAGTACCTGTTCCAAATGAACCCAGTTTGGTCTGGGTGGATCAGTTCTGGCAAGAGTCTGTCTAGGTGACTCGCCAGGGCCTTAGCAAATATTTTAGAGTCACAATTAAGAAGGGAGATAGGGCTGAAAGAGGCCCGCTCAAGTAAATCCTTACCCTCCTTAGGGATCTAGTAGATCATCGCCTCCCTCCAGGTTTGGGACAATGTCCCATCCTCTTCCCTGGCAGCACTAAACACTGCTTCTAAATGGTAAAGTATATGAGGTTTCATGGCCTTGTAGTATTCTGCAGTAAAACCATCTGGCCCACTAGGTTTCCCTCCCTTCAACCCTGCAACTGCCTTGGCTATTTCTTCCCTTATCTTAGAACTTAGCCACTCTTTGCTGAGCTGTGGATAACTTGGGGAGGTCCAAGTCATTTAAAAAATACTGCATGCTAGCCCTCACACTGTGTTCTGTACAGTTCCTGGTAGAACCTTTTGAACCCCAATTCCATTTTAAGGAAAATGGAGCAATGGTCTGAGAGGATCAGGTCATGGTCTCTGGCATACTATTTGCACGTAGACCTGGTGGTAGCCCATGCTGCAGGAGTAAATCAGTGGTGGATGCTCTCATTCATGTAATACAGGTGTCCCACAGGTGGTTGGTACACTTGGGGGTTACCCACAATAGAGTGAAAGAAATGTGAGTGTGGAAAATAAGGGCGGAATAAGCACAAGTAATCAGGGTGGCAGCCAATTTGACTGGCAGACAACCAAAGCAAATATCAAGTGGGGGCACCCTCCCCCCAAAAATATATAATGCCTCCACCCACCCGTATCATGGGGCACAGATAAGGAAGTGTCAGCGTGTCGAGAGTGGCACATGCTCCAAACTCTCATCAGTGAGATTACTTTCACACTAGTTACAGAGTGCCGATCCACCCTGCCCTTTTTCCTCCACTGTATTGTCAGGATACCCACCCGTGGGTCAGTATACAGTATCTGTTCAGTTCCTGGAAAAATTGGAAACTGAGGCTGTTTTCTGCCCATTTCCCTTAGCAGGGCAGTGCAGGGGGACATACTACTAAGGTTCATACTAAGGTGATAAGTGAGCAAAGGAAGCTATACAGCTCAAAAAGGCTCACATACTAACTATATTTAATAACAGGTTAAACGTTTAACGGATAATAAATAATTATCCAATCTGGCTTTAAAAAGTTTCTTTATTCTTACTTATTATCACATTTAGTGGCAACTTATTCCAAGGTTTGATCACTCTTACAGTATAAAAATATTTCCTTTTGATGAAGTTAAAAGATTTACATGACAATTGGAAAGGGTGGCCTCTGATATAGGATGAATCCTTAAAGTTTATTCCGAATGCTCTGTTGGTCCTGAGATCACCATCTCCTGTATGCCTTCACTCCATTTCCTCTGGTCCACAAGGTTGTCCTCAAGGTGTGGAGGGTACAGCATCCCTGATTCTGATCCCACAGAACTGGCTGCTCCAGTTGTAGCATCATAATCTCCTTAGTTTTAGCAGTGGACCACACTGGCTGCTTACGCTTCTGCCAGACCTGCTGATGAGGTCTGAGGAGAGGATCAGGCATTTGGACCAATAGTCCTTACACCTGACTGCCTGGTTCCTGAGCAGCCAGAGTTCCAAACCCTTGAGATTTCTAAGAATGACCACCTGGTGCTGGAAGCATCTCAGAAGCAGTCGACTTACAGAATGTACCATGTCACATGTTTTCAAATACCTGGGGTCCCTTAGTGTTGCGAGCCATGTCACTCAAGGTGTACCTAGCCACCATTTCAGTGTGCTGTGCTAAGACAGGCATGCAAACGGGAGTACAGGACAAAGTGGGCAGCTGTTTCATTAAAGGGCTAGACCATGGGTTGTGAGCCACGTCACTCAAGGAGTACCAGCCAACATTTTAGTGTACTGTGCCAAGACAGGTATGAAAATGACCATCTATACCCTCTGGTGAGTGAACCACCTCCACCATGGAACTTGCTGCTGGTACTGTCATAATGGATAAGCCAACTGAGCCTGTGAACAAGCATCCAGAAAATCTTCAGTGGGCCACGTCGAGGTAGGCTGCGTGCTTGCGTGGCACTGCAAGGGCTGGTCTCATGCTACATAGCCTATCTCTGCATCAGCCCTCAACTGCCTCAGTTCCTTTTTTCCTGCTGTTGAGTGCACTTCAGTGATGACGTCACTCACCTGCAAGAAGTCAGAGCTTCACATCTATATGACAACAGTGTTTAGTTCATTCTGTTTCTTTATGTTTATTTTCCTCAGTTTAACAAAAAGAAAAAACAAACAAAACCGAAGACATTTTTTGTCGGCTTTCTTCAGGTCTACTGAACAACGGAGTCAACCATGGACAGTGACAGTAGGGAGTCTCCCTTGGAAGGCTGCTTTGGCAGCTGGGCTGGGGAGGGGTCTGACCACAGATAATGCGGTATTTGGGGGAGGACAGTCCACCTGTAAACCCTTGAGATTTCTAAGAATGATCACCTGGTGCTGGAAGCATCTCAGAAGCAGTCGACTCACAGAATGTACCATGTCACATATTGTCGGATACCTGAGGTCCCTTAGTGTTGCGAGCCATGTCACTCAAGGTGTACCTAGCCACCATTTCAGTGTGCTGTGCCAAGACAGGTATGCAAACTGGAGCACAGGACAAAGTGGGCAGCTGTTTCATTAAAGGGCTAGACCATGGGTTGCAAGCCACATCACTCAAGGTGTACTAGCCAACATTTTGGTGTACTGTGCCAAGACAGGTATGCAAACGACCTTCTATACCCTCTGAGTGAACCACTTCCACCATGGAACTTGCTGCTGGTACTGTCATAATGGATAAGCCAACTGAGCCTGTGAACGAGCATCCAGAAAATCTTCAGTGGGCCACGTTAAGGTAGGCTGCGTGCTTGTGTGGCACTGCAAGGGCTGGTCTCATGCTACATAGCCTATCTCTGCATCGGCCCTCAACTGCCTCAGTTCCTTTTTTCCCGCTGTTGAGTGCACTATAGTGATGACGTCACTCACCTGCAAGAAGTCAGAGCTTCACGTCTATATGACAACAGTGTTTAGTTAATTCTGTTTCTTTATGTTTATTTTCCTCAGTTTAACATAAAGAAAAAACAAACAAAACCAAAGACGTTTTTTGCCGGCTTTCTTCAGGTCTACTGAACAACGGAGTCAACCATGGACAGTGACAGTAGGGAGTCTCCCTTGGAAGGCTGCTCTGGCAGCTGGGCTGGGGGAGGTCCGACCACAGATAGTGCAGTATTCGGAGGTGGACAGTCCACCTGTAAAAAGAAGCGGGCCCATTCCCAATCCAGGTTGGGGACCCAGCGCCACTCAACCTCGGGTTCTTCCTCTTCCTGTCAGAAGGGGAAGAAATGGTACCGCTCGAGGTTGTGCTCTGGTATGTCGGCCACGAGGCCTTCCTCATACATGAGCAGGATGCCTGCACTGGCGATTTTATCGATGGTTTTGGCTCACAGTCATTCGCGGTCTCAGGCCCACAATCCCTCTCTGTCCTGTAGCAGGGTTTCCGAGGCACAGTTTCACCACTGGGCAGCTCTTATAGAGCAGTGGGTACAGCGTCTGGCTCATTTGCCCCTATCTGCGGACCCAGTACCAGGGCCTTCAAGCCTCATTTCCTCAGGTCTGCATCTGGGGTTTTTGGACCAGGTGGAGCGTTTAGCATCTCCAATGGAATCTTTCCCCTTGACAGTGTCCTTGTGCTGACGCCGGTTCCACATGCTGCTCCCCCTCACTCTGTCACTTAACAGGGGGGCAGCACTGGTACCCTCTCCAGTCACTTTGGTGCCAACTTAACCTTCAGGGTTTGGTTTGGGCTCAGGCCTTTCTAGGTTTGCTCTGGTGCCATGTCCAGGCCTTTCCCTGGCTTCTTCTGACCTGGGCACTCGGATGGTGCTGCCCCCAGTGCCAGTTCTTCTGCAGAGGGATCCAGTGCTGTCCCCGTTGGAGCCGGCATCAGCCCCAGTGCCGTCCCCCTTTCTGGTGCCTGTGTCTCCTGTCTATCCAACACCAAGGCCTGGTAGAAGCCTTACTAGGTCTACACCTCTTCCCGCTCCTTCTTCTGAGGGGGACTTGGAGGAGAACAAGTCTGACCCTGACCTCATTCTTTCTGAGGGCTTTGATGACACTTTTTTATGGCCTGCAGGACAAATTTCCAGGACCTATTTTTGTTCCTCACTAAGATCTTTCCTTTCAAACCTTGCTGAGGAATATACAGGCTATCTTAGCTCTTGACACTTAAGCCCCCCGATCCCGGTAAACAACTCCATCAGGAGTGGCTCCATGTCCCAAACATACCTATTAGCTTCACACCTCCAGTTCCTCAAGCCTTTGGAACCCTTTCAGATGCAGTGTGGGCTAGGCCAGCTACTATTCCTTCCATCTGTTGGACAATCGACTGCAAGTATTCTCCTCCTAAGGATAGGCCAATTTTGGCTTCTCAGCCAATTGCAGATAACATTGTCATCCTTGTGGAAAATTACATGGCCATCCTCCCCCAAGAGATTACGGCGTACCCAATTAATAAAGAACACTGCAAAATTGACATTATGGGTAAGAGAGCTTTCACCGCTTCCACTTTGGGCATGCAAACAGCTAGTTATCAAGGTCATTTTTCTCAGTATGAGTATGTCCACTGGAAATCTCTTAAGTCTCTGGCAGAATCTCTACCAGAGTTGGATACAAAGCAGATACTTCTTCAGACTGTAACCCATGGTATAGAGTCCAACAGTCACCAACTAAAGATAGCCATGGTTGCATTTGACACTGCTTCTCGCACTGCTGCTGCTGCTGCTGCTGGAATCTACATGAGGAGGTATTCCTGGCTATGGACTTCAGGATTTTCCTCTGACACCCAGCAACAAGTTATCAATGTCCCTTTTGATGGCACCTACCAGTTCAGTCAACAGGTACAGCAACCTCTCGAGACCTCTCAGAAGACGAGAACGGCTATCAAGTCTGCTAGATCAGCCCCCTCACACCCTCAGCGAGGAAGGGGGCATCAGTTTTTGTGTAACAAGCATTTCTTTCATGGGAGGGGCAGAAGAGCTCCAGCCAAGCACCAGTCTCCTCAGCCACAAAAGGAAACACAGCTGGCCGGTGCAGTGGAACGATTTACCGCTGTGACGCGGGTTGACCTGGGTTTGTGAATGAGCTTGGGACGTCCGAAGGCCAGCCAGGGGTGGGGGTAAACACTCGCTGATCTTCCAGCCATTTCAGGGGTTTGAGAGGGTGGCCCTTTACTGCAGGCCCCCTTCCTCTGCAATGACCTCCGAGACTTCCACAAGACTTTTCTCCTCGGGGTGAGGCGCCTTCACTGGCGGACCTTCCCCGGAGCTTGCAACACTCGCCCTGAAGCCTCCGGAATTACAACACGCGGCATTCTTCAAAGTGGACATCTGTGCTTAGTCGGATGAGGCGTCACATCTTCTGCAACTGTATTGCCTTGCCACCGACTGGCGGTTCAGCACTGGATTTACGCCACTGGAGGCGCGCTTGCTAAATTTCCTGAGTGTGCAAACTTTGGAAAAATCTGCACCAAGCACCTTTTGGTCCTGCTGCTCAGTGACGCTCAGGCAGCCAGTATCAAAAGCCGGCTCTGAGCCCCACTGGCCACACTCGCTGATCTTCCAGCCATTTGAGGGGTTTGAGAGGGTGGCCCCCTGCAGTGACCTCTGAGACTTCCACAAGACTTTTCTCCTTGGGGGAGGCGCTTTCACTGGCAGACCTCCCCTGAAGCTTGCAACGCTTGCCCTAAATCCTCCGGAATTACAACACGCCACATTCTCCAAAGCGGACATCAGCGCTTAGTCGGACGAGGGGGTCACATCTTCTGCAACTGTGTGCCCCTTCCGACTGGCCCTGACTCGCACTGGATTTCGCCTCCAGAGCGCCTTTTGCTAAACTTCCCTGAGCACGCAAACTTTTTTTTTTTTTAAATTTAAGTTTATTGGTATTCATTGGGTACATTTAAAATGGACCAGCCAGACAGAGTCAGTTCCAATTACAAAGACACAAACCATGTAGAGAAACAACCAGTGGTAAATTTAGTAGAAAGGAAGTGACCCATCCATATATTTCAGGTATCATAAGAACATCTCCAGAATCTTAAGGGGACAAGCCCGTCCAGGCTCTCCCCTCAACTAATTGGGCCATCCCCGGCGCTACCCCAGTCTGAGTTGTTTTAGAGGTGTTTCCACTTAACCGCCCTAGACCGGCAGAGGTCCCTGGGCAGCGCCACCGAGGGCTCACCGGGGAGCTCCACCTTCTAATCCCGCCATATCTCCTATTTCAGCCCATCTGCGAGTATAAATCGGTAACCTACAATTCATCTTATAGGTTATTTCCTCCATATCCCCCACCTCCTGCACTACTCCAATCCAATCAACCAGGTTAGGGGATCTTTTTCAACCACAACCTAGTGATTGACTTATGGAGCTGCCGCCAAGAGGAGGACCAAGATATAATGCATCTGCTCCAGCCAGGTTCTGAGGGGACTTCCTAGTATAAGATTTGTCCAATCCAGGGGAAGGCCCAGGTCAAACAGCTCTGCCAGTGCTTGAGTCACCACTCCCCAGAAGGGCTTAATCCGAGGACAGGACCACCAGACATGCAGATAGTTCGCCCGGGTCTCCCCACACAGCCTCCAGCAAACCGGGTCCCGATCAGGGGATCTTTTGTTCAGTGACAAAGGCGAGAAAAAATAACGTATCCTCATCTTCCAACTGAATTCCTGCCAGAAGGGTGAACAAGTAGTTCTGGAGGCCAGCCTAAATACCGACTCCCAGTTGATTTCCCGTGGGCCCACCTGCCCCTCCTCCAGCCACCTCCCTTTGAATTTAATCAGCGGATCCTTTCTTAATCCCATCAGGGCTTTATAAAGCATGGAAATGAGACCCGATGATTTCTGCGATGTTAATATTATGTGGAGACTCTCTCTAGAAGGGTGCCTTTTCCCCTGAAACATCCTTTTACGAGCAGAGAGGATATAATCTCGCCTGCAAATATCTGAAATGATCCGTTCTCATGAGTCCATATTCTCTGCATAGGGTTCCAAAATCCACTACCTCTCCTTCGACATAAACTGCGAGCGAAGATTAAGCCCCCCTTCTCCCAGGTCCTAAAGGTATGGTCAAGGAGGGATGGTGTAAAATCAACGTCCCATGATAACCTATGCAGCAGCCATAAGGAGGTTCTTAATTTGTACTTCTGCCAGGTCCTATGGGTGGCCCTCAGAGTGTCCCTGACCGTCATTAGTGAGGGAGGGGGATGAGCTCTGTCCGTGTTAAACTGTAAGGAACGAGGTCCTAACATTGGGCCCCGTTCCTCCTCCTCCAGTGTCTCCATCTCCTTCCAATTAGCTGCATATGAAGGAACAGACCATTGTAGTGCCCTCTTCACTTGTGTGGCGAGGTAATAATCTTCAAGGTCTGGTAAGGATCTGCCCCCTTTTATCTTAGCCAGTTGGAGGATCTGAACATTTATTCTAGATTTTTTATTGTTCCAGATAAACTTTACGATCATTCTGTGCCAGTCAAAAAAATGAATTTTAGGTATAAAGGTCGGGAGGCATTGAAACAGGTATAGAAATTTGGGCAGGATATTCATGGAAATGGAGTGGATTCTCGAGTAGAGCGGAAAATTCAGCAAGGACCATCTGTCTAGGTCCCTTTGCACTTGGTTGGTGAGTGGTACATAGTTTGCCTTAAAAAGCTGTGAGTTATGTTTAGTCAGGGTAGCCCCCAAATACTTCATTTTGTCCGCCTGCCAGTTAAGCGGTAAGAGTTTCCTTAGTCTATGGGAAGGGGAGTAGTAGAAAAAAGCACCTCCGTTTGGTCCTATTGAGGGCATACCCCGAATATTCGCCAAATTCTGACAGTACTGACCACACCTGAGGAATAACCAATTCTGGGTGGGACATGCAGAGCAAAACATCGTCTGCATACAAGCGATATCCTCCGCTGCTGCCCCCACCTCAACTCCCTGTATTTCAGGAGAATGCAGAATGACCTCGGCTAGTGGCTCTATATAGAGGGCGAACAACAATGGGGATAATGGGCAGCCCTGTCGGGTGCCCCTGTTAAGTGTAAATCTATCTGAAAGACCCCCGTTGACCCTGACACACGCTTGCGGACCAGAGTACAAAGACTTTAAACTATTAATAAAGGATTGCGGGAATCCCATCTTTTCCAAGACCGCAAATAGAAATGACCAGGAGACCTTATCGAAGGCCTTCTCCGCGTCTAAACTCATGAGACATGCGGGAAGGCGCGTGCGGTGGATGGTGTCAATTATATTGATCGCTGATCTAACCCCGTCTGGGGCCTGACGGCCCTGGACAAACCCTGTCTGGTCCAGATTAATGAGTGTTTGGAGAATTGGGTTCAATCTCGAAGCGAGAATTGAAGTAAAGATTTTATAGTCTGAGTTCAAGAGAGAGATTGGCCGATAAGATTCACAATGAGAGGGTCTTTATTTTCTTTTGGTATGAGTGAGATTGTGGCATATTGCCATGATGAGAAGTAGTCGCCTCTTGCCATATCTCAAGAAGGCCTGACAGTATGGGGCCGTTTCTGCAACAAAGGTCTTATAGAATTCGGCCCCAAAGCCATCAGGTCCTGGGCACTTCCCACTCTTCAGGCCCTTAATAGTATTTAGGATCTCCGCTTGTGTAATTGGCCTGGTTAATGCCTGGCCTTCTTCCCTTGTGAGTTTAGGGAGGGGGATTGTCCCCAGATAATCCATGATTACCTGGGCTGGTGGCTGCGCCTGTGGGGTATACAGTTTGGCAAAGTAGGTGACAAAAGCCTCTGTAATCTCCTTCGTCTTATTGGTCATCTGGCCTGTGGTTGGAGAAACAACTTTAGTTATTGTGGCCCTGTCTTTATACTGTCTCAAGCGAGCTGCTAGTAATCTAGTCCCTCTGGGGCCTCCCTCGTAGTACTTTTGTTTGAGAAAGAAGAGACTTCTCTCTATCTCCTCCCTTTGCAACTTCTGATGTTCTGTCCTCAGCACTTTAAGTTCTAGGTCTCTCTGCCTGTCCCAGCCCGCTTTTTGTCTAGCTTCTAACTCCCTTATATCTGTCAGCAGATTTTGTTGCCTGAGGAGGCGTTCCTTCTTTTTCTGGGCGGCTATACGTATAAAATGCCCCCTAACTACAGCTTTCATTGTGTCCCAGATAATCTGCGGAGACACCCCGGGGGTAGTATTTTCCTGAAGTGTATCCGCAAACACCTGTTTAATTTTATCCAGGATTTCTTTATCCCTAAGCAGAGAAGTATTAAGCCTCCAGTGAGTTATTTTCCAAGGAAAGGAGAGAGCCACCTCCAAAAAGATGGGACTATGATCTGACAGAGTGGCTGTGCCCACCCACATTGAGGGGAAGCCACCCACTCCGTCTCTAAAGGTAAAAAATGTGTCAATTTGGGAATAAACTTTGTAACAAGAGAAGTAACAAGTGTAATCCCTCCCTCTTGGGTATTTCTCTCACCAGATATCTACTAGTCCCACCTGGTGCAGGGCTTGTTTAATCTTCCTGACCTTTTCACGATCATTGGCCTTAGCCGTGGAAGTGGTGTCCAGTTTCCTGTCCCATACCAAGTTCCAATCTCCCCCCATAATCAGCGTGCCCTGGACTTCTCCGCAGCCAGTCAGGCAACGAGGCATAAAGCTGCGGAGAGCCCGGTGGGGAATAAACATTAACAAGGTTACGGGGTATCCTGTACTTTGCCACCACCATGATATACTAGCACCAGGGTCTACTACGGTCTCTTCATGTTCGAATGGAAACGTAGCCGCCAACATAATGGCTACCCCCCGCTTGCGGCCCACTCCGAGGGACGCAGAGAATATGTGGGGATATGCCCTTGACTTCAATTTCAGTGTTTCAGATGTGGACAGGTGGGTTTCCTGTAAGAATACCACCTCACAGTTTTGCCTGGCAACATACTTCTGAATTTGTTTTCTTTTAACCGGGCTGGAGCAGCCATTGAAATTGTAGGAGAGCACTTTCACATTTCCACTATTCATTTATAATCAGCATTACTAACATTCTTAGGCAACTGCGAACTGATCTCAACATGTCTGCTAAGCGTATCTTATCCCAACTGCATATGTACCCATTTAACTTTTCTAACCGGTAAACATTATAACCAGAGAACAGGAAAGTCAATAACCCCCAACCGTGGGAACAGAAAACCTGCACAGGACATTCCTCAACTGAGGGCCTGCCCAAAAATGATGGCAGGGCAGGTGAGTTTTTCAACCCTCTCCTGCACCTGCTAGATGAAATAGTCGATGTACTTCCTAGGGAGGGCTGGCAGAATGTTTCCAGCCGTAGGGCAATTGCGCAGCCAATATTCCGAAGGGGACTCCAATCCAGGAGAATCTCACCCTTCCTTCCCGGGGGTGAAACCCCTATATGGGACACCCTACAGTCAGCAATCTGTAGGCTCCGTAAGATCCCTCCTCAGTCCTGGATCCGAAGAGATCCACACTATAACATTTGCCATCACTCTGTGTATCTACAAAATGACCGGCCCAGAGTGGTGCACTATATGCATCTGTAGTGTTAAGCATCTAGGAGAGAGAGAAAGAAAAAAAAAAAAAAACCCACATGCCCTCTTCCCCCCCCAGTCCATGATGCTACGTGAGGAGATTGAAGAGTAGTCATCCAAAGTCTCAGGGTGCTCATGGCAACTACCAGCTCCACTCCAAGTCACCCCATCAATATGTCTTGAAAGATGACATCCATCGTTTCAGCTATGTCTAGACCGAGACAACTAGTGCAGGACACATCTAGACAGATCAACAAGAGGTAGTCCCAAAGTATTCGTCGAGGCCAAGCCCTGCGCATTAATTTACAAGATTTTGGATATCTGTATAGTCTCCTCCTCTCCTCACCTCATCCAAGGAGCGTGATCATCCCCATTGCTTCCCCCTTGCCAAGCGAGCTTTGACCAAGCCCCAAGCAGGATTCCTGTGCCCTCCCAACAGGAACTCACTAACTTCAGTTACCAGGGGGGCCAAGCGCTCGGCTCACCTCGAGCAGGCATGCAGTGTAGGGCTCCGAAAATCAGAACCATCAAGGAGCGTACCTAAATTACCAAAACTATGGAAAGTACCTCGACGGATAACCAGAAGAGAAAACCATAGGAAAGGTGGGAGTGGGGGGGGGAATCTGCGTTTACTCGAAGGGCTCCGCTCATGTAGTCACCAGAGATAGTCCAAAGTCCCAGTGGGTTCAGTTAGGGGTACCGGAGAATCCATGCCGCTCAGTCTGACGATGCACATTCAGGTCTCTGCGCCCTGATCCAGATCGCTATTTTGGGATGATCCCTCGCCTGCCTCGTGTAGATGTGGGGCCTTCTTATCCACCTTAGAAGGATCTCCAAATTGTTTCACCAACGATGTAATGTCTGCCCGGAGAGTTGTCTGCTGGTTTCCCCAGATCGGGCCACCTCGAGGAGCCCCCTTCTGAGTGATGCTCCAAGCCGACGTGAGTAAGTCCCTTTCCAGCTTCTCTTTTTGCAGGGGTGGTACAGCGATCCCCAACGACTCCAGGAAGGCCGATGCAGCCAATAAATCTTAAAAGGGTTTTGGACCTTGATCTGTAAAGATTTTGAGACGAGCCGGGTATAAAATCTGCGACTTGATATTCCGGGCCCTCAATTGCTTCACTATCGGCCACAGGGTTTTTCTAGCGTCCTGGACTCGCGTTGTGTGATCATTGTCAATATTTATTCGGTGGCCTTTAAAGAAAAGTGCTCCTTGCTTCCAGGCTAGCCTGATAATCTCCTCTTTTGCCTGGTAGCTAGTCAGCCTTGCCACAATGGAACGCGGCCTCGCCTCTGGATTGTTTGGCCGCTGGACCAACGATCTATGTGCCCGGTCCATAGTTAGGTCCAGATCCTGTGGCAGCAGGAGCATCTGTTTGAGGGTTGCTTGAAGGAAAGCCGTGATATTTTGATAACTATCTTCCGACCCCTTCGGAATGCCATATATTCTTATGTTGTATCTCCGGCTTCTACTCTCTAGGTCATCAAGTTTATAAGTGAGTTTGCGGTCTCTGGCCATGAGGTACAGTAGGAGTCTGTTGTGATGGTCTGTTTGCTCCGCAGTACGGGCCATGCACAGCTCAAGTTGTTCAGTTTTATGATCAGTTTTGCTTAGGTCCGTCTTGAGATCACTTAGAGTCTGGTCTATCTTAGCTACTGTATGCGCCGTTTGGATTATTATTTCTTTCAGGGTCTCAGGAAATTCATCTGAAGTGGTCTCCGGCTGTTGTAGGCCCTCCCGTACCTCTTCCCGCTGGGTGCCACCTCTGATTTCCTCCTGTATCATCACCCTTAATTTCTGCATCGGAGTCGAAGGGGGCTTGCCCGCTTTGTTTTTTTTTTATTTTGCCGGTGAAGACATGCTGACCACGAGTGATGTATTTTGATTTCGTTTGAGGAGGGGACGGAGCCACTACTGTATGCTGCCATTAGATCGCTGACGTCACCGGAAGTCTCCGAGCACGCAAACCTTTGAAAAATCTGCACCGAGCACCTATTGGGCCTACTGCTCAGTGACGCTCAGGTGGCTGGTATCAAAAGCCAGCTCTGAGCCCCGCTGTCCCCACTCGCTGATCTTCCGGCCATTTCAGGGGTTTGAGAGGGTGGCCCTTTGCCGCGGGTCCCCTTCCCCTGCAATGACCTCCGAGACTTCCACAAGACTTTTCTCCTTGGGGTGAGGCGCCTTCACTGGCAGACCTCCCCCGAAGCTCACAACGCTTGCCCTGAAGCCTCCAGAATTACAACACTTTCACAAGACTTTTCTTCCCACCCTCCTGCCCCGTTCCCTCCTCCTCCCCTTAAATGGACCTTAGCCCCCCTTCTCAGGAGGACTTATCTCACCATGCCTACCCCCACTATATAGTGCTAGTGTTGCCCACTGGGCCCAAAAGTGTTAGACTGGTGTCCACCTTCCTCAATTTGTTCCACTGACACCTATTGCCAACCTTTGCCTTTCTATGCTGTTCTGCTAGACTAATTGTTTCTGCCTTATTGCCTGCTACAGAATAACTACGTTCTTCCCCCTAAGGTTCTACTGACTCATTGCCTGCCTTTGCCTTCAGAGCTGTTCTGTTTAATTTTGGTGCTAGCCTGATTGTTACAGTATAACTCCTGATCCATATGCCTGCCTTGCCTTTTAAACTGTTTGTTAGATTGGTCTGCGCTAGCCTGATTGCCTGGCACAGTTTAACTGATCTTTTCCCCATCAAAAGAAAGTGATCCCGATTGAAGCTGTTTCTGCTGCTAATAGCCACCTATTGAATTGCTTGCTGCTAGCCTGGGTACTTGCCCAGTGTTATCTAATCCCTCTACACCCATGGATAATTTATCCCTCAAGAGCTAGATCTCACTATATTCAAGTTTGCTGCTTATCCTAACTGCTACCTCAGTCAGCCCCTAACCCCTGTTGCCCAAGTCCCTATATGGCGTGTTCCTCCACTGGAGTCCCCCTTCCCCTTAGTTTCTGTACCCCTCCAGGGAACTACAGTTGTCCCCTTGTCCCATAGCTGACTCTACCTCCTCCAGGAGCTGCCGACACACCTCCTGTCATATCCTGAGTAACCATGCGGTGCACTGGACTTACAGCAGCCTTTGCCTACATAGCCCTTATCTGGGGGCTGA
The DNA here is from genome assembly GCA_016271365.2 of Neoceratodus forsteri. NCBI lineage: Eukaryota > Metazoa > Chordata > Ceratodontiformes > Ceratodontidae > Neoceratodus > Neoceratodus forsteri. Next base: position 58,637,728 of record JADMNL010000032.1, read on the forward strand.
CCATCTCTCTTCTTGGGACCTCAGTCCCCTGGACCAGTGTTGGCACTTGGGTCAACCCCCCCCCCGAGCCCCTGGTGGAGGGGACCAACCTGCTGCTTCTTTCCATATATGGGGTAACCTGTAACGGAAATTGTTACAACCTCTGCTGCAGCATCCACATGAGAGACAGATGGAGGTACTCCTTCTCTCCCTCCAGAATCATCAGGTACCTTGCCAGGCTTAAGCTTGCTCTGGGAGGAGACGTCAAGCCTAACTCTGGCCCCCACTCCCCCAACCTTGCTCTCAGTGACCCCACCAACCCGCTCTGGGCTGCGTCCAGGGACCTCCGGCTGGTCCACATGAATGTTGGCAGCCTCCGGCACAAAGTCCACGACCTTGAAGCCTGGACAGCATTGTACAAACCTGATGTACTAGCGGTGACCGAGACCTGGCTTAAGCCGCAAATCCTTCCACATGAAGTAGACCTGCTTGGCTACAATGCCTTTAGACGGGATCACGTAGGAAGGAGAGGTGGTAGGGTTCTCATCTATACCAAGACGAATCTCAATGCCATGCAGCTAGACTTCCCTCCCCTCTGTGACTCAGTGAGATCATCTTTGTTAAATTGCTCCTTGGAGACACCGAGCCCCTGTACGTTGGGTGTGTCTATCTTCCGCCCCAGTCTGCTGCCTCTTCCCTAGAATCCCTAACCCATGCCCTGGCAGAGCACCCCCTAGGGGAATTGATCCTCCTTGGGGACTTTAATCAGAACTGGCTTGCCCTGGGGACCTCGACTAATAAGAATCCGTTTTTTGACTCCAACCTGATTTAAATCATTGATTTGCCTACCAGGCATAATGCGAAGTCTGGCAATCACTCCTTATTCGATTGGACCCTTATCTCCTGCCCTGATCGTATTCTGACAGCAGGGACCATGTCCGACTCTCTGAGTGACCACTCACTAATCTTTTGCACCTGGTCTAACAAGCCCCCCAAATTGACTGCCAGTGTGATTGAAGCCAGGAACTACACCAGACTTGTTACAGCTAACTTCTGCTCAGACCTTCGTGCCATCGACTGACATCCCATTGTCACTCTTCCCACCCTGGATGAAGCCTTGGACTACTTTACCTGCTCATTTCTGTCCATGGCTAAAGTCTGTGCACCACGAAAGAAACTAAGAGTACAGGGTAAGTGCCACAAATGGCTTGGTCCTGGCCTCAAATGGAGTATGTTGCTCCACGACTTGGCCTGGGGACTATGCAAATCCTCCGGCCGCAATGCTGACTGGGAGAAATACAGAGAACTGAGGAATCACTGTAAGAAAGCTTCCAAACACGCCAAGTCTAAGTACCTGCGTGAGCTCCAGACCAGTCACCTCCAGGACCCCAAGAAATTCTGGGGCCAAATAAATTTTTTACTTAAAGATGCCCCTAATGCCCAGGATGGAGCAAAACTTGTTGGGAATACCCTGACTAATGACCCCTCCACAGTAGCAGAGACATTCAATGTCTCCTTTTCCAACCCAGGCAGACTCTCTCCCTGCATCCCACCTGGTGTTCCCCTCACCAACAATACCAAATGGGAGAATGCACGGCGCCAGTTTCACCTAAAACTTGTTAAACCATCTGAAGTATTGCCTCTCTTTCTCAAAATTGACCCTGATTCCTTTCCGGGACATGACCTGCTCAAACCAAGGCTGCTGAGGGCCGCTGCTCCTGCTATTGCCCTCCCTGTCACTTGGCTCATCAATAGGTCCCTCCTCGAGGGAACCGTCCCAAGCAAATGGAAAGTAGGGATCATGGTCCCAGTCCATAAAAAAGGGCCCAGGGATGAAGTGGGGAACTATAGGCCTATTTCCATTCTCTGCCCCCTTGGGAAGGTACAGGAGAGATTGGTCCACAACCAACTGCATGACTATCTTGGGCTGCACACTCTTCGAGCTGACATACAACATGGCTTCAGGAAAGGCCATGGCACAGACATGGCCCTCATCTGGCTCACGTCTGATGTCCTCGATGCTATGGACCAAGGCTCTCAGACGGGCGCATTAGTTATCGACCCATCCAAGGCTTTTGACTTGGTCAGCCATAGTTGTCTTCTCTCCAAACTCAGCCTCCTCAGACTGGATGGGCTCTCCCACTCCTGGTTCGAGAGCTATCTACTCAATCGAAGCAAAAAATTTCTCTGGAGAGGAACGCAATCCAGCACCCGACCGGTAGTCTCAGGGGTACCCAGGGCTCAATCCTGGGCCCCTTGCTCTTCACCTTCTTTGTTAATGACATAGAGAGGGTTTGTGGGCCGAGTAAACTCATCCTCTATGCAGATGACACTGTTGTCTACTGCAGTCACCCGATACCCAGCGTCATAATTTCTAAACTACAAACCAGCCTCACAGCACTAGAAGCCTGGTTCTCCGCCAACTCCCTAGTATTGAATGAGGAGAAAATGAAGGCTATCCTGTTTGGAAGCACACACCTTGGTTTGGATAGGTGTGACCTTCTCCAGCTCCAATTAGACCAGGGGAAGCGAGTTGAGGTCCTAGATTGGATCAAATACCTTGGGATCCTCCTTGACCAGGAACTGTCCTACAAACCCAACTCTGACTCCTTAACCAAGTCCATCCACCAGAGACTTGGACTCCTTTATCATCTGGGAAACTCCCTTTCCGATAAGGCTCAGCGTGCAATCTCTAACTGCACCCTTCTCCCCTACTTCCTCTATGGGGCCTCCCTGTTACAGTTCCTACGAGAAGGGGAACTAAAAAAACTCATGGTGCTCTACCACAGTGGCACGCTTTGCCACTAACTCCCCCCCCCCAGGAGACACCACTACGAGGTCTTTGCAGACCTTCACTGGCCCACTATATGCCATAAATTGGCCTACTCCACCATCTGCCTGACTTATAAATTCACTACCACTGGCCCTCCTCCTCACCTACGTGGACTGCTTGACCCCAGAGTACAATGCCGAGATATGAGATTCTCAGCCAGCCAGCCCCTTGACATCCCTCCGTACGTACCAACCCGGGTGAGCGCTCCTTTATATATGCTGCCCCTCATTTGTGGAACACGCTCCCAGCTACACTGGTTGATAGGCCTTCTCTCTAAGGATTCAAGGCGGGCCTCAAAGTATACCTCCTGGGACTTAGCCTGTGCGACTGCACTCGCTATCCCCATTTTCCCTTCCGTTCAACTGTGTCCTCTGTACTTCAATGCCCTACTGGTGTACTTGACAATCTGTGACCCCTGTTAACTCTTGCATTGTGCAAATGCATATTCTGGATTCTTAACCTGTAATTACTGTCTCTCTAATGATACTGTCTCAATTTTAATCTCTGTATTATTGTCCACTATATGTAATTTTTGCTGTATGTATCTAATCCCGGGTTGACCCTGAAAAAGGGACTTCTGGTCTCAGTGGGCTTACCCAGTTATCAATATCTAAATAAAATAAAAATACAATAAATTGAGCAGCCATTACATGCTCTTCACCTCTGCGGGGGGAGGGTGGTTGAGTATCTCTGGTCCGGTGTTTCTGGGTGACCACAGGCTCTACCCTGGGGGGTAATCCAGGAGGCACTACATCTGGATGGCCCCCAGTTTGGCAGCGGCAGCAGGGCGGCTGAAGGGGTATGCAGCCAGAAGAATAAGGCATAGCAAGTTTAAAAAAAAAAAAAGTGCAGCAAAAAGCACAGGCCCCGAAAGCGCCCAGTTCCTCTCTGAGTCTCCATCCCTGGCTCTGCCTCAACTGCCAGAGGTGGATCTTTCCTCTGCAGTTGGAGGTCATCTATCCTGTTTTTACAGTCAAGGGAACTCCATCACTAAGGACAAATGGGTCCTGAGGATCATTCAGGGAGGGGATACGTACTGAACTTTTCAGAAATCCCCCAGATTGTCCACCCAAGAGGCAACCCACCTTACTGGCTGCCAAATCAGACCTTCTCACTTCAGACATTGCTGGCCTTCTGAAAAACAGGGCAGTGGAAGTAGTACCTCAAGCAGAATGCAAAGCAGACATCTTCTCAAATTACTTTCTAGTTCCAAAAAAGACAGGTGGCATGTGCTTCATCCTCAACCTCAGAAAACCAAACAAGTTCCTGTACTGCGAGAAATTCAAGATTGTCTCCCTGGGAACCCTTCTTCCTCTTCTCAAACCCCAAGACTGGTTGGCATCCCTGGACATGTAGGATGCATACTAGCATATTCTAGTTCACCCTAGCCACCACAAGTTCCTTCGATTTGTGGCCTTGGGTCAGCACTATCAGTTCAGAGTCCTGTCCTTTGGGCTATCCTCGGTACCCTGAGTCTTTACAAAGTGCTTCGCAGTTCTTGCAGCGCACCCTTGAAAGCTCGGGCTCCAAATATTTCCATACCTGGATGACTGGCTCCTCGAAATTCCATCCAGACGAGGTAAGGAGGAGGCAGTTGAACAGAACAACCCAGTTCCTAACCTCCATGGGGGTCTTACTAAATCTCAGGAAGTAGCAACTTCAGCTCTCGCAGTGATCATCTTCATAGGAGCTCTGTTGGACACCACCAAGGTGAGAACCTTTCTCCCAGGGGACAGACAGAAAGCCATCCTTCAGATGGTGCATTTCATCATGGAGAACAACTGAGTGTGGGCTCACTCCATGCAATGGATGCTAGGCCTCATGGCCACTTCAGTCTTCATGGTACCTCTGGCAGGGCTACACATGAGGACCACTCAGTGGATGCTCAGTACTCGGTGGTTGCCGACCACACATCCTCCATCTTACCCCATCAAAGTGACAGAACCACTGCATCGGTCACTAGTGTGGTGGACATGGGAGGACATCCTTCTTCAAGGTCTTACCTTCGTTCCACCAGAGTCTCAGATAACTTGCACCACAGATGCGTCTCTCCTGGGGTGGGGTGCTCACTGTCAGGGCCATCACACGGAGGGAGTATGGACTTAGATGGAGTCTCATCTCCACATCAGTGTTTTGGCAATGAGAGCCGTCCTTTATGCTGTCTGAGCCTTGGCAGACTTGGTCAGTCACAAGGTGATCCTTCTGCAGATGGACAAGTCAGTGATGTACTACATCAACAAGCAAGGTGGGGCACATGCCTCTCAGCTTTGCAGAGAAGCAATGAGGGCATGGGAGTGGTGTCTAGAGCAGAATGCTCCGATTCTGGTAGTATACCTGCCAGGAGAGCAGAACGATCTGGCGGACCAACTCAGTCGAACAGCAGATCCTCACAAGAGGTCATCAGCAACACACGTTGTACAGTTGCTCTTTGAGTGGAGAATTCCAGACCTAGACCTTTTTGCATCCCCCCCCTCACTGGTGCAAAACTGTCCCAATTCTGCTCCAAAAATCCAGGACCTGGCATTTTTGTCAGGATGCAATCAGACTGCAGTGGACAAATCGCTTTCTGTAAGTATTTCCTCTTCTTCCACTAGTTCATAGGGTGCTGCTCGGGCTAGAGACCTTCAGGGGAAAAATTATTCTAATTGCCCCATCCTGGCCAATGCAATTCTGGTTTCCACTGATCAAGTTATCTGTGGTACCTCCAAAGCCTCTACCTCTGCAGACAGACCTGCTGACACAGGGGTCCCTGGTCCATTCCAACCTGCATTCCCTTCATCTTCATGCTTGGCTCCTGAAGAAAGAGAGGTGAGCAGGTTTAGGGTCTCGGAGATCCTCCTGGTTGCTTACAAGCCTTCTACATAGAAGACATACACAGCCAAATGGAAACATTTCTTTAAATGGTGTGCCAAATCTTGTTTGGACCCTTTGAATGTCCACCGGACAAAGTCTTGGAGTACTTGTTAAATCTTTCTGATGCGGGTCTACAGTACTTGTCTGTAAAGGTTCATCTTTGTGCTCTTTCAGCCTATCACGAGCCAGGCCAGACCTTTACTCTGGCTCAGTTCTCTTCAAGGGGTTCCTAAAAGGCATCCTGCACACAAGGCCCCCAGTGAGAAAGCCTATTGCTCCCTTGGAAATCAACCCTGTATTGGACATGCTCACGCGTAAGCCCTCTGTACCTCTGGCTACATGTGACCTTACATAGAAACACAGACTTTTATGGCAGATAAGGACCATGTGGCCCACCTAGTCTGCCCATTTCCCTACCTGTTGGATAAGCTGCAGATCCTAGTTAACCAACAGCCTACTTCCTCCTACCCCCTCTAGAATTGTCTTATGTCTGTCCCATACATTCTTGAATTCCCACACTGTTTTTGACCCCATGACCCCCTCAGGAAGGCCATTCCATGCGTCCACCACCTTCTTCATGAAAAAATTCTTCTTCATGTTGCCCTGGTCCACCCCTCTATCTTCAAATTGTGCCCCCTTGTTCTTGCACATCTCTTTTTCTGAAAGATGCAACCCTCTTCAACTTTGTTGATTCTTTTTAGGTACGTGAATGTTTCTATCATATCCCCCCCCTTCTAACTTTTCCTTGAGGGTATACATATTAAGCTCCTTTAGTCTCTCTTCGTATGACCTTAAATTTTAACTTGGAAAGCAGCTTTCCTGGTGGCTGTCACCTCAACCCGAAGGGTCTCTGAAATACACACTTTAGTAATGGACCCTCCATATACGGTGTTTCAGAGACAAGGTGGTTCTCCGTACACACCCCAAGTTCTTGCCCAAAGTGGTTTCAGAGTTCCATTGTTCCATTTGAACCAGCCCTTGGTATTGCCTATGTACTATCCTAACTTCCAGAATGAGGAAGAAAGAACTCTCCACTTCCTGGATGTAATGAGAGCCCTCAGGTTCTACACTGACACAACCAAGGACATTCGTCCTTCCAAGCAACTCTGTTTCCTCCAATGCTACCCGACTGTACCAGCCAGTCATGATTAAATGTGTGTCTGCCTGGACAGTGGTTTGTCTTCACCACTGTTACTCCATGGCTCAGGTCAAATTGGAAGGCCAAGTCTGTGCCCACTCTACCAGAGCAGTTGCAACTTCTTTGGCAGAAATCCGCTCTGTCCCCATTTCTGAAATTTGCAAAGCAGCAACTTGGAGAACAGTGCATACTTTCAGTAAGCACTATGCCCTGGATGTCCATTCCAGGCAGCATGCCTCCTTCAGCAGGACAATCCTTAATGGACTTTTGTCCTGAGTGAGTTCTGCCTCCTACCACCCTGCTAGGGGATGTTTGGCTGAGCTTGGTACTCTACCCAATAGTGTGAATAAATGGCGAAGACTACGTCCAGGAAGATATGAAAATTACATACCATAATTTTTTTATCTTCTTAGACAGTCTTCACCATTTATTCACATGCCCACCTGCCATCCCCCGAGCTCACTCTCTCTCTATCGTGGTCTTCACCTCTCGTTTCAGTTTGTGAAAATGTTGTTATTGTTGACCTTTCTTGTACGGGTCCAAGGGCTATTTTGTGCCCTCATTAGGTTTAGTATTGCTTACTAAAGGTATGCCGCACCTCCTCAGTAAAAAAGGTACTGAAGCAGTTGGGGGCCATTGCCGAGACAGGCTATGTAGCGCGAGGGCAGCCCTCACGGTGGCGCACATGCACGCAGCCTACCTCAGTGCCAGCCCCCTGAAGATTTTTGGCTCCTGCAGGGTCCTAGCACCTTCCAGCTGAGAACCCAACAGAGAGAATAAATGGTGAAGACTGTCCAAGAAGATCAAGAATTATGGTGAGTACGTAATTTTCATTTTTTGGTCACCTTCACCTCAGCCAGATTAGTGTGAGCTCCAGTGCTATCCGTGGCTTCATTTTACAAGGTTTTCCATGAGAACAAAGTACCTCCCCATGTGAAATTCGTGCCTTAGGTAGTCTTTATTTTCACCTAAATTAGGCACTCATCCTACCAACCTTCTTCCTGAAACCTATTTTGGAGGCTGAGCAGACATTCCACATGCTCGATGTCCATCAGGCCCTGCTATTCTACTAGGAGTGTACTGTGGAATTTCATGGCGAGGCTCAGGAGCTGTTCCCAACTTAAGCTGAAGTTGCTCTAGACAGACCAGCAGCCAGAGACAATTGGTCAGCGCATCACCTCTTGCATCACTCTATGTTACAGACTGATGGGGGTAGGAGCCAGCCATAGTGTCGAAGGCTGACTCCACCAGAGGTACTGCTGCCTATGTTGCTGCTGCCAGATACATCTTTTTCTGAAATATGTAGTGCTACCTTGACTGTGTACACATTCATTTCCCATTACAGCCTCGACTTGCGCAGTCATCATGATGCTGCTTTTGGGTCCTCAGTCCCCCAATCTCTGTTCGTCTAATTTGGTGTACATGCCTTGCTTCCTTCTCCTGAGGACTGCTAGGACACTGGCTAAGTGTGGATAGTGAACTGAATCTAGGTAGTGGGATCTAGAGGTTACCAACTTGTAACCATAGTTCTGTGATCCACACAACCTTCCCTGACAAAGCTTGTGTTGAATCCCCATTCCAGCATGCAGATCTGAGTGGACGGGGCAGAGCAGGAGGACATGTTTGGGTGGTGGAATAAGTCAAGCCACCGTTCCGTTGATTGAGCATGTTCAGTGGCAGGTTATCCAAGAGTGGGTGTGAACTGAATATTATCAGTAGAGCTATGGTTACAAGTTAGTAAATGTAAATTACATACCTACTGTAATTTTTGATCTTCCCTTGTGTCTTCACCATTCATTACTGCTGGGTGTAAGCCGGTGCGCACCTGCCGGGAGGGTTTTTTGGGGAGTCGGTCACCCATGTGACCCATGCACTGCATGGAGCTCATACACAAGCACGCCAATGACTCTCCTCCACCCCAGTTCTGTTCTGCCGAGAGAAGGAAAAAATGGGGATAGAGAAATTTTAAGATGAGGCACGAGAGTTGAGGGATAGGAAAAAGGAAAGGATATAAACTGAAAAAGGAATAAGCCGGCCATAGGACAGAGGGAAAGTAGGACTTTGCTAACTGGTAGTAGGGCCTCAGCCCCTGGGCAGCAGCATAGGAAAGAGAGAGAAAGAGAGGGAAACGAATGAGAAGAGAAGATAAGAAAAAAATTACTCACCTTAGTAATTGTGTTTCTTCTAATGGAGTCTTGCTGTATTCTGACATTATGCAGCTAGCCCCAGCACTTGAACTGCTCCGGAGAGGAAAGAGTTAACTCTACGCCAGAGCATAGAACATTGAGCTCGAGCTTGGTTCAAACCTCTGTCTGCTGCACTTTGAAGTGTAACCATCAGATTCTTACGAGCTAACACTAACTACCCCCACTATGTGGAAATTGTAACATTTTTACTACCCAAAAAGGCAACCAAAGATTTTGGATCCCCAAAAGACTCAAGTCGAGAAATCCAAAACAAAAACTAGGTAGGGAACAAAATAATTACCAAACCATATAAATAACCAACTCCCCCGACTAAAGAGGGAGAGTGCCAAGTACACCCCTGAGGTGCAACACTGCGCCTACCAGCCCACTTCCCAAAAAACAGGTTCTGAGAGGGGAGGCAGGGAGGGATGTCAGAATACAGAAAGATTCCATTAGAAGAAACACAATTACTAAGGTGAGTAATTTTTTCTTCAAACAACATGAAGTCTTGCTGTATTCTGACATTATGCAGACTACCAAGCAGTACCTCCATGGAGGAGGGAATCAAACCTATTTTGGGAATTTGCTCTGCAATACTGCTGTGCCAAACCGAGCATCACTCCTAGCCTGGATATCCAGAGAGTAATGCTTGGTGAAAGTATGGACTGTTTTCCAGGTGGCTGCTTTGCATATCTCTAATAAGGATATATCTCTGGCAGCAGCCAGAGGAGTAGCAGTACCTCTAGTCGAATGAGCCCTCAGGCCTGAGGAGGGCACTTTGTCTAGCTTTTCATAGCAACATTGTATACAAGAGACAATCCACCTGGTAATAGTTCTCTTAGTAGCAGGTTTGCCCTTGCCCACTTCACCGTGAGAAACAACTGGAAGGAGTCAAATCTAAGAACCTTGGTATGCTCAATGTAGTAGTTAAGAGCCCTTTTAACATCCAAACTGTGTAATCTTCTCTCTCCTGAAGAAGAATGATCAGTGAAGAATACAGGAAGAGACATGGATTGATTCAGATGAAAATCTGGAACCACCTTGGGGTAGAACCTCCTGTTGGTTCTAAGGACCACCACAATCTCTATGGAATGAGATAAAATCAGACTCCACTGACAGAGCTTGCAATTCACTGATATTCATGGCAGAGGTAATAGCTATCAGGAAAACAGTTTTCTAAAAGTACTTAAGCTCTGCTGAAGACAAAGGCTCAAAAGGGGGTTGCAGAAGCTGAGCAATGCAAACATTAAGATCCCAAGCAGGAGTAGGATCCCTAAAGGGGGGATTGGTATGAAGCAATCCTTTGAAAAATTTACAGAAAACAGGGTGCAATGCCAGTAAGGAGGGTTTTCCCACTGACAGAAAAGCAGAAACAGCTGACAAGTGTACTTTGAGGGTAGCTGGTCTGAGGCCTAGGCCATTAAGATGAACCACGTAATCCAGAACTGTAGACAAGTCAGCAGTATCTGGGGATACATGCTTCTTGGAACAACCAAATGCTGAATCTTTTCCATTTGGAGTTATAAGTTTTTCTGGTGACAGGTTTTCGAGAAGCTTTGAGAATGTCCAGAACCCCTCCGCCTAACACTTGATGTCATGTTAGCCCCCCTCACTGACCTTCTTAACCGATCCCTATGTCTTGGCCAATTCCCGAGTGCATGGAAATTGGCTGAAATTAACCCTATCCATAAAAATGGAGACCGCATATCACCAAACAATTACAGACCTATCTCCATCATCCCCCAAAAGCCCTGGAGAAAATAGTATCCACCCAACTCCTGGATTACCTATCCAAGTACAACATACTATGCCAGAGCATCATGGCTTCCGCCCTGGTCACAGCACCACTACAGCCCTGTTGGAGTTCTCCCACCAAATACACTCTGCACTTGATTTATTTATTTTATTTATTTATTTATTTTATTTAGCTTTTGTTGACCGGGTAAGTGCACTAGACAAATCCTGCCTATTTTCAGGCACGACCCGGGGGAGGGGGATACAGATGAATGCCAACTGACCTTGAACCAGATTGCTGTTGGTGGTACTTTTTAGTGAATGAGGAAATTTGGCCAGGACACGGGGAAATTCCCTACTCTTTCGATAAGTGCCATGGGATCTTTAACATCACAGACTGACCACCAATCCAGGCAGATGGGACCTCGGTTTAACGTCTCATCCGAAAGCGGCACCTCAGAAGTGCAGCACCCCTCTTATGCTGCACTACAGTGTCAGTACTGGGATATTAACCCAAGTGCCAGATGTGGGAACTGAACCCACAGCCCTCTGATCTCCCGGCCTCAGAGGCGAGTGTGCTGCCTACTGAGCCACTGACACTGATGCTGGGGAGATCACTGGGGCAGTGTTCATTGACCTATCCAAGGCCTTTGACACTGTCTGTCACCCACTAATGCTCGACTCCCTCCGTCAGCTGGGCTTCTCATCTGGCCCACTGGCCTGGTTCTCCAGCTACCTCAGGGATAGATCCCAACGGGTCAAATTAAATGGTATCCTATCACCGGCCCTACCTGTACGCTCCAGGGTCCCTCAAGGCTCCATCCTGGGCCCCACATTGTTCAGTCTCTTTTTAAACACCCTTCCCAGCTCCTGCACAGGCAAAATGCTTCTATACGCCGATGACGCAGTCCTCATCGCCTCACACCCCGACCCACTCACACTCCAGAATTCCCTGCAACTCACCTTCAGCCAAGCTGAAAAGTGGTTCCTCGACCATCGTCTGGTTCTGAACCTCAAGAAGACGAAGTCTATGATTTTTGCACACTGCCAAAGTAACTCCAGAAATGCTCCCCTTCACATCATTCCCAGTACCCTCCATCCCCTTGAACAGGTATCAACATACAAACACTTGGGCATCACCTTCGACTCGGCTTTCTCCTTTCATGCCCATCTTAACTCTCTGTCCTCTGCCGTGAATGCCTGGATTGGACTCCTCTACCACCACAAAGACTGCCTCCCTGAGTTTGCCCTACGGCTGGCTATCACTTCCTCCATCCTGTCTTTGGTTGATTATGGACTCCCTACCTATGCAGCTGCTGACCCCACTGTCCTCACCAAAGTCCAAACCTCTATCAACAAAGCCTGCAGGCTCCTCACTGGTGCCCTCAGCAGAACACACACATGCCAGCTCTACTCCGACTCAAACATACTCACTTTTGAAGAACGCCTGCAATACCACACCTGTATACTGGCAAAAAAGACTCTACTTGAGCTCTGCCCCTCAGGAGTCACTACACCCCTTCAACGGGCCTCCCACTCGGTCATCACCCGCAATACTACCAAAGCCACCTTCCAGGTGCCCAGAGCTAGGACTTCGCTCGCCCAAAGGTCTTTTCACTACAGAGCACCTTCCTGGTATAACTCCCTCCCCTTGCACATTACAAATACCCCCAAAATCGGCCCCTTCAAAGTTGCCCTACGCAAACACCTCACTGACACTCAAGAGCTGTAAATGCCCATTATAGGGCTTTCCGAGTGCGCCGTTCTGAACCAATTTGCCTCTTATAGCATTACATATGTACTAGTCCACTTAAAATAGCTTGTTGTAGTCTGTACACCACGCACTGTAACCTGAGTGCTCCACTGGGACACTAAATAGCTTAATTTTGTATGCTTGTCTGTATCTCGCCTATTTTGCTCTCTGAAATGCCTTGCTCTGTATCCTCTTCTGTATCTCACCTGTATTATTCTCCACTGTCTTACTTCACAAATGTGTTGTCTCCCCTTCCTGTGACGAGGTGCCTTTATAAATGAGTCTTTGACTCAAAGGTTTGTAAATCCGATTTTTGAAATAAATAAATAAATACATAAATGTGCATAGTCTAACTCTTCAAGAGACATGCCTTGAAAAGGTTGGGGTACCAGATCCTCCCAAGAGGAGGTTAACAGGTTGTGATTCCTGGGAAGAGAGAGGGGACGATGGACTGCTAGGGACAGCAACAGGAGATACCAAGGCTGCCTGGCCCAATCTGGAGCAATCAGGATCACTTTGCAAGATTGTGACCTTATCTTGACCAGGACCTTGAACAGTAGAGGAAAAGGAGGGAAGGCATACAGAAATTTCCCTTCCCAATTGAGAATCAGAGCATCCAGAGAGACTGAACCCAAGACTGGGGGTCTGCAACAAAACAGTGGAAGTTGATGATTGTCTGAGGCTGCAAAGAGATCTATCTCTGGAGTGCCTCACCTTGAAAAAATCACTTTTAACACTAAGGGACCCAGGGACCATTCGTGCTGGCCCTGGGAAATCCTGCTCAATGTATCTGCTAGCACACTGTCCTTCCCTGGGAGGTGGACTGCTACCAGAGAGGTCTGTAGAGAATAAGCCAGGGACCATAATTTCATGGCTTCCGTGAACAAAGCCGTAGACTGAATGTCTCCCTGCTTGTTGATGTACCACATGGTGGTGGTGTTGTCTGTCCTGATCTGAACCACATTGTTCTGTATTGATTCAAAGAAGGCTTGCAGAGCCAGGTACACTGCCCTAAGCTCCAGAAGATTGATGTGGAGAAGAGACTCCTGAGTGGACCACACTCCCTGAGCTGTGAGAGCTCCCAGGTGAGCTCCCCACCCCAGGAGAGACGCATCTGTTGTTAGAACCACAGAATGAGACTGAGTGATGAATGGGACTCCTTGCCTGAGGTTGTCCTGATCCAGCCACCATTGGAGAGCCTGGATCAGAGTCTGAGTCACTGGAATAAGCTTGGTTAGAGGATCTTTTTTCTGAGAGCAAAAAGCCCTCAAATGGAACTGGATGTCTCTCATCTGAAATCTGGTCCCTTGGACCACTGCAGTGGAAGCTGCCATGTGGCCCAGAAGTTGAAGGAAATGCCTTGCTGGTCGAGACACCAGAAGGTGGAAAGAGGAAGCCATCTCTATAATGGCCCTTACCCTTGTCAGAGGGAGAAATGCTCTTGCCTTGACAGTGTCCAATTCTACCCCTATGAAGGTCAAGAGTTGTACTGGCTTGAGAACTGGTTTGGGAAGATTGAGGAGGAATCCTACAGAAGTGAGCACTTGTTGGGTCACTTGTAAATCTAACTTGACTTGGTCTGGAGACTGACCCACTATGAGCCAATCGTCCAGGTATGGGAATATGGAGATGTTTTGTCTCCTTAGAAAGGCCACTACTACTGCTAGGCACTTTGTAAACACCCTTGGAGTTGATGTTAGGCCGATGGGCATTGCTTTGAACTGGTAATGGCCTGAAGGCAGTTCGAACCTGAGGTACTTTCTGTGGGAGCACCTGATGGGAATGTGAAAGTCCAGGGAGGCTAGCCAGTCCCCTGGCCTTAGAGAGGGAAGAATTATTCTCAGAGTCACCATTTTGAATTTTGGCTTTAGTAGGTGCTTGTTTAGGTATCTTAAGTCTAGGACTGGCCACCACTCCCCTGTTTTTTTCGGGTAAGGAAGTATCTGGACTACAGACCTTTGTCCTTGTGAAGTGTAGGAACTTTCTCTATGGCTCTGAGAGCCAGCAGAGATGAAACCTCAGCCTCTAGAGCAATGGTTTCAGAGATGTTTGCAGGTGGAAAGGACCTGACCCTCAGCTTTGGAAATTTTTTGAAGTGGAGGGCCAGTTCCTGGCTTACTACTTCCAGGACCCACCTGACTGAGGTAACAGACTTCCAATCCTGGGACTAGTAAGCCAGCCTGCCTCCTACAGGAACTGGGGAGTCGACCCGGGCTGACACATCAGGGTGTCTGCTTGGCAGGAGCCTTAGGCTGAGAGGAGGATGCAGCCCTTCTCATCCTTCTTCTGCCTCTCCCTGTGAAGAACTTCTGGGAAAAAGGAGAGGAGGCCTGTGCCTGGTAGAAAGGCCTACTGAAAAGGCCTGCCCCTGCCCCAGCCTGCTGCTTCTGTGGAATTGCCTGCCTTTCCTTGGCCTTTGCACTCCTGTAGGTGGTCCTGTACTCATCCATCTTTTTCATATAATTCTCTTTCTGCTCCCCAAACAGAGAATTCTCGATAACAGGAAAATCCATGGCCCTAGCCTGGGTGTCCTGCAATAGGCTAGTACATCTGAGCCAAGCCAGCCTCCGAAGAGCCACAGATGTAGCCATGACTCTTGATGACACATCATTGGCGTCCACAGCGGCATGAAACTGAATTTTTGATGCCTCAATCCCATCAGCAGCCACCTCCTCCAGCTCCTTGGCAAGCTGGGGGGAGGCCTGTTTAGCCAGTTCCAGAACAGTGTCCCATCTGGATTTCTGGTACCTGGCTGTGTAGGCCATATAATTAGCCTGCCTCAGTCTCAAGGAAGATGCCATGTACTGTTTCTTTGCCATGACATCCAGCTTCCTGGAGTCTTTATCCGGGGGTGTGAAGCCAAGGGTATGAGCCTCATCACAGGCTGCAGCCTGCACCACCCCAATATGACTGCATTGCTGGTACAAGTACTCCATACCTGGGCCTGACAACAGATACCTCTTGTCCATTTGCCTGTCCACAGGAGGTAAAGAATTTGGAGTCTTAAGTAACTTATGCGTCTGTTTCCCAAAGCATTTGTGAAGGGGAATTAGACAATTTCTTGGACTCCAGGATGTCCATCATCTCCACATAGACAGGCTCCTCGACAGCTTCATCCAAAGGAAGCTGGAGGGTTTCTGCCACTTTCCTGTAAAACATAAAGTGGGAAGAGGACTCAGAAAGCCTAGGAGGGGAAACACCAGAAGGTTTGTCTGGGGAGATGTCCGGTTCTATGGGCTCATCCAGACCTTCCACAGCATCAACAGCATCATAATCTTCATCCCCCTCCAAATCCGGTTCATAATAGTCTTCAGGGGAATAATCCTGAACCGGAGGAACTGACCGACCCGAACGCCTGCCTGAAGGTGTCGGATCACCCGGAACCGAATGGAGTGATTCCACTAAGCTAATCGTGGCAATTTCTTCGGCGGTTGGACGATGCGGTTCTGGATCCGAACTGGCTGATTTTTCTTTCTTTCTTTTTTGGCGGAACCGACCCCTCAGGATCAGCTCTCCATTTGCCTGAGGGAGTCTCGCCCAAGTCAGTGAGCACTCCCTCAGGTTCGGTCAGAACTGAACCGGGCTGGCCATCTGGGTCAGTGGACTTCTCGGCCTCCTTTTCCCTAAGCCTGCCCAATCTTTTATCCAGGGTGGCTTTAGGGAAATTTTTACATATTTGGCAGTCTGACTCTAGGTGGTCAAAATCCAGATAATAAACACAGGTGGTGTGGGGATCAGCTTTAGCAAAGGCCTCCCTACACTCACTGCAGTGTTGAAACCCAGTGGGCCCGATTTTTCTCTTGGGTTTCTCAGACAAAGCCATCCTATCACTTGCCCTTTTTATGGCAACAGCCAGGCAAGACCCCCTTATTGGTTCCTAACCGTGTTACGGGTGTTTGAAAAAAATGATGAAACACGTTATTTTTTACAACCGATAAGGACCGGTACCTCACACTAAAATCAACTAAAAGAAAAAAGATACAGACAACTGGTTCAGCCGAACCGGTTGAAAAAGTTTTTGACAATTTCCACACAATTTTCAGAACTAGTCCACTTCCTATGTCATTACTGTACCAAAGACAGGGATCTGAACCGAAATAGCGAAAAAAATATCAGTATAACCGACGTTTTAAACCGGACCGAACCGTTAGCAAAGGAGAAATCTCCGGAGCGACTGTCCAGTTAGGCGGAGTAAAGAATCTGATGGTTACACTTCAAAGTGCAGCAGACAGAGGTCTGAACCGAGCTCGAACTCAACGTTCTATGCTCTGGCACAGAGTTAACTCTTTCCTCTCCGGAGCAGTTCAAGTGCTGGGGCTAACTGCATAATGTCAGAATACAGCAAGACGTCATGTTGTTTGAAAGACAGATGATACAGGGGGGGAGGAGAGAGAGAACTGTGCCATGCTCAGCTGGAAGACTATTGACTTATCTCTAGACTCAAAACACCTGGGAGGAATGAAGACACAGGTGCGAGGATCTCATCAAGCTTCAGGGATGACTGGACATAGGTCCACAACAGTAGAATTTGAAATGATCTTGGAGGATATAAAGCATGGCGGAGTCTGACCCTCCCCGCCCCAAACCCGTATTTGGGATGAAAGTCCTGGAGCATGGCACTCTCAAGCTTACCACCTGAGGGCTTAGCCAAGGGGGAAAAACCCCTAAACGGGGAGGACCCTGTCCAGAAACAACCCCTGTAATATGGAGGACAGCAAGAAAGAGAAAAATTGGGGAAGGAGTCCCTGTGAGTCTTCCCACGGGATGCATCAAGTCCCCACCCTTAAAAGAGCCAGTGACAGACCAGATAGGTCCGTGCCAAGTCAAGGAACAGACCCCACAGTGCACCCCACTGTGAACCCCGAGGAGTCCCCTCCAAGGCCAGGGCAAAGACCCTACTCACCGCCCTTCTTAGGATGGGCGCTCTGTGACTTTGAGAAGGAAACAGAGGGCCCTGAGGTACCAGGGGGACTCTGCCTCCAACTGGCCTTGGAGGGTGGAGGTGATGCCCAGAAGCTGAGGCCCAAGAGGGGATGATGGGTGGGAATCAGTAATGAATGGTGAAGATACAAGGGAAGATCAAGAATTATGGTAGGTACGTAATTTACATATCTTACCCTTGTCAGTCTTCACCATTCATTACTGCTGGGTGAGTACCAAGCCCCCCCCCGAAGGGGACCTGGCACTGCCCTGTGGGAACAGATTCCCTCAGCCTTCTGTGGGGGACATGCAGAAGGGGGAGACCCTTTGCCATACTAGGCCACAAATGGTCTAAGTCTGTTTAGGCCGAGGTGTCCCCTGTAGCCGAGGGGACGGAAGATGCCCCTGCAAATTCCTTCTCGCCCTGCAGAAAAAAAGACAGGTCCCCCGGAATGTGGAAGAAATCACCCTACGCCGGGCAATGGGTGACAGTCTTGATAGGTGAAGCCATGCCATCCGCCGAATGCAGATCGCTGTCCCTATCAGTCTGGAAGACACCTCATTTGTGTCATAAGATGCCCTTGCCTTGTGCCTTGCAAGCTCCAGACCCTGTGCAGGGAGGGCAATGGCTTGCCTAGATTCCTCAGAATGTATTTATTTAGTTTTTGTTGACCGGGTAAGTGCACTAGACAAATCCTGCCTATTTTCAGGCACGACCCAGGGGAAGGGGATACAGATGAATGCCAACTGACCTTGAACCAGAGTAAGCTGTTGGTGGTATTTTTAGTGAATGAGGGAAATTTGGCCAGGACACCAGGGCAATTCCTCTACTCTTTTTGATAAGTACCATGGGATCTTTAACGTCCACCTGAACTACCACCAATCCAGGCAGATAGGACCTCGGTTTAACGTCTCATCTGAAAGACGGCACCTCAGAAGTGCAGCACCCCTCTCATGCTGCACTACAGTGTCAGTACTGGGATATTAACCCAAGTGCCAGATGTGTGAACTGAACCCACAGCCCTCTGATCTCCCAGCCTCAGAGGCAAGTGTGCTAACTACTGAGCCACTGACACTGCTAATCAGGCAACAATGCTAACACCTGTGCCAGCACTAACCACAGATGCCTGTTATAGGCAGTGTGGTGAGCCTCATGTGCTGTGATGCAAAGCAGTACATGAGATGAAGAGAAAACTCTTCTTCCCCACCACTCAAACTCAGTGGAGTCCGGATCCGGTGGTTGGTCATGCACCTGGTGTTGTAGTCCAGGAGGAGTGTCTAGAGCAGTCAGCCCTGAGGGGGAGTGAGACACAGAACAAAGAGACTCCTGGGTGCGCAATACCGCCTCCTGCAGTCCGCTGGGGCTGAGGCAGCTGGTGACTGCCAGGTGTAGATTGATGCTTCCTGGAAAAGAATAGGCCAGGAAGGGAACACAAGGTGGTTCGCAGTGAATTTGCTCAAGAAAGAGCGCATCTCCCCTCAGTATTGCACCTTACCACATGGGAAATATGGAGCTCCTGAATGACCTCAAAAGGAATTGCTGCTATTCTGTGAAATCAGCATCGGAGAGGTGGGCGGAACATTCCTCTTCCTCGGAGAAGGAAGTCGAGAAAGCAGAGGAGCTCAGATGTTCAGAGTTCTCCTGCAGAGGTGGGGACAGGCGGAAGACCTGCTTGTCCATAGCCCTGACATATGTAGGGAAGGCCACCACAGTAGCTCTGAACATCCCCCAGGTCAAGAGCCCTATATGACTCACATGGCCAGGGAGAGGAGGTGGTGTCTGCAGAGGGTCTGGGCAAGGGCAACTGACAGAAAGTGCTTGGCCTCCGCCAGGGCTCTGAGACCTCGCAGTAGATCCTCCTGCACAGTGGGATACTGTGGTTAACCCAGTCAGTGGACACTGCAAATCTGAGAACAAATCCTGGCCAAGCCCTGAGGGAGATTCTTCTCTGTAGTGCAACCGGGGTTGCATGGTTCCAGAAAGGCAAACCCCAGCCGTCCACTAAGGGCACCTCTGCAGTCTTACAGGAGGAGAAGTGGGGGTTTGGCACTGTGGCTCCTCCTCACCCTCCGCAAGGTAGTGGAAGAGGGCCCCCATGCGTCACCCCGGCCTCTCAACCCCTCCGACTCCGAGGCTGCCCTCTTGCTCGAGCCCAGTGTTGAGGGGTTCCCCAATCCTGCCGGCCCCTGAAGGAGGCCGCAGAATAGGAGGTCCCCGTCTCAACCACAGTAGTCAGGGCAGCACCAGGAATGGGAGCTTCCCCAGCTCCTGAAGTTAGGACCGTCACCCCAGCAACCCCAGAATTACTATCCGCCACTAGGCCAGACACTGGCGTTGACGTGGGGGCCCAAGGAGACAGCAGCATCCGGAGTCACTGAGGGACAAGCACTGGAGTGCCTGGTGTCACGTCTGGGGGGGGGCTCCCCGATTCCGAGGAGTCGGGACACCAAACCGGATCGGCCAGCAAGTCATCCCCCTCCAAAGAGGAGCAGACCATGCACACCACCAGACTAGCAACCCTGGGAGCCCCCCTGCCAACGGCGCAGTGAATGATAACACCACCCACGGCGCTGCCCCAATCACCAGCACTGTGAATGGTGCCGGGATCCAAGATAGCACCGGTGGGTGGCACCGAGGGTCTGCCGGTGCCAGGCCCAGCAGCCATAGGCCGCAACACCGGGGGAGCCTGCATCTCCGAGGAGGTGACTGCCGTGGCAGTGCTCCCGACTTGGCTCTGGAGGGAACCAAGTCGTTCCTCTGGCACCACGGAAGAAACCTCCTCTACGGCAAGGCTTGAATCAGAAGAGGAGGTTTCCTCCTCACCGGGCCAAATAGACCCGGGAAGGGACCCAGAGGCAGAGTCAAGAGTTCTCGCCATGGCATCCCTAAAATGCTGCCACCCTCCAAAAGTCGTCGGGGCCCTAATGACTTTAAATGTGCGGATCTCAAGAACGTGGCAGTCCATTGAGAAGCAGGCATCGCAATTATCCATATCGTGGTTGGGACCCAGGCAACGAAGGCAGACGTCATGCTGGTCTGTAACAGAACGATGCAGGCCACAAGGGCATTGATGCACGGGGGCACAGCCCGCTTTGGATTTCTTCCTAGCCCCCCGAACCAGACATGACACCCGAAACAAACTCGAAACAAGTACAGAAACAGACCCGGTGCCGCCGGTAAGAATTTTGAGAATAAAAAGAATGGGCATTCCGGTATCCAACGGTGTTGGATGAGCACTTCAGAACCGGGATGGAGGAAAAAATGACAACAGCAGGTCAAACACGGCATCAAAAATGAAGAAGGCCTTCTGACACAGTAAACTTTCTGGTCACTCACGCAGCAGGTGCTACCTCAATGGCAGGAGAAAACAAAACTGGGGTGGAGGAGAAGTCAGCAATGCCTAACAGCCAACCTTCGAGCGCCATGCAGTGCGTTGGCCATGTGGGTGGTGCCGTCGGTGCTGACCCCCCCAAAAAAAAGCTCCTGGGCAGGTGCACACCTCCGGCTTACACCCAGCAGTAACGAATGGTGAAGCTTGACAAGGGTAAGATCCTCCATTCTCCACACTGAGGGACTGCAGTACTGTAAATTGTACTGTATTTTGCACCTCACTACACTATTGTAAACTGTATTTTAGTGCTTTTCTTTGTAATGTAACCCCCTGCAAATAAGCTCCAGCTCAGTGACCCTTTCCTGCCAATTTTAAATACACACTTAGGTGATGCAAGGTTAGCAATTGTGCCTTTCACATAGAGACACTTAATATCTAAAGTTTTTTTTTTTTTTAAACTTTCTGACACTCCAGCTATGCTGGGAGATGTACCCCATATCTGCCCGAGTTCCCCGTATCACATCCTTCCCATTTCCCTGCGCTGCCCGGTCTGGGAGGACTGCAACTTACTCCTCACAGAGGAACTTCCCACAGGAATGGAGAAACCATCATTCTTGGGTCCTGGCCAAGTCTTATACTGGTGTTGTTTTGGTTTGAGAGTGGCTGATGATCTCTGGACATCATACTGCCTACTGGGAGGGTTTTTCCTTTTGAGGTCCTCTGAGGCTCAGGTGTGCAATGGCATTAGAAGTATGCCATGCACGCTTCTGTGCGTACGCGTGCTGACACCTGCTAAGCTCCAATCCCGCATGTGCACAGAGTGTCAGGTGCACCGACTCCTTATCTCCACTAGGAGTCGGACTGTTGCCGACCGCTCAGAACCTCCCACCTGGAGGAGAGAAGTCCTCCACATGCTCATACTCCTCCCCCGGCCGACCCTGTGATGTTCCGGGCACATTCCTGAACCCAGGTTATCGGCATTGCAAGTGGGAGTGCTACAGCAGGCCTGCTGCCTAAAGCTTTTTTAGTCCTTTGTTGATTAAAAAAAAGCTAATCCTTCAAATCATTATACTCCCTGCTACAAATTTTTGAGAACAGACGCCAAGTGTCTTCTTTAGTGTAATAACTTTATTTCCAAATTCACTTTTACAGCAACAATCAGTGCAAACCAGTTAATAAAACACACAGTTACTAACAATGTGGACATTCACAGACAGGAAGCCAAGCTTGAATGAGAATAAAATTGTTTGCAAAGGGGACAGTTTGGGATTGATACTACCATACCTTTCTTGACACCTCACAGTAATACTCATGAAGCAAATTCAATGTAATCTTTTCTTTTTAACTGACAGATTTAATGCAACGGGAGCAGTTTGGGATTCCTACTACTATACCTTTCTTGACACCTCACAGAAACACTCATGAAGCAAATTCAGGTTTTTTAGTTAACAGATTTGTATCAAGCTGGAGCAAACCAACAGTCAGCAAAAGATGGCAAACGGGGACCTTATTAACAATGGTCACCATGAGTAGTTGACATGAATACTTTATACTTCACTTAAATGCAGCCAGTACTAAGGGAGGGCACAGCTATGAGGAAGCCTGCATGCCTCATGCTATGCAGCAAATGTTAGGGCTACATAAAATGGAGATGAAAAGGGGATTCAGGACAAAAGAACCAACTGAGCAATTAAAACAGGGGCAGACTTTATGTATGTCAGTGGGGGAAAAATGTTTCTCATATAAACCACTGGAAACAGCATTAGCAAAACAGTGAAATATATCCATCAAAAGCACTGCATTTAGTCCCGCATCAGTAGTGTTACTGCATCCATCAACTCCCAAGTGGCTTAAAAAAGAGATGGGAGGTGGGGGAAGAGTGAAACACTTTAATTTTACTTCAGATACTGGAGCATAAAAGACAGTTGGGAGGGTTAAACTTTATTTTTAAATATTTGAAGGGTGATGTCTGTTGTCAGGTAGCAACACATTCTGGAATCCAAGCACTTTGAAAACGCTGATTTGGCCGTTCTGTACACACAGCTGTGGCATTACAACTCGGGACCCGGGATCAGGAGTGATCTCTGGTTGTCAGGGGACCAGCTGGGAGGTGAAGGATCAAAATCCCAGAGGACGCTTTCCTCCTCAGAGGAAGCTGGTCTGCTTCCTTTGCCATAGCACTGCCACCAAGACGACCACAGCTGGTAGTGCAGGCTGGAGGAGCACATACTGGAAGAAATGGCAGATTTCAGCATCAATGCACGAGCACGCCCACAGCAGGGGAGAAAACCAAGAAAATGGCCCTGGCACCGGGGGCTAGTAAGCCCCAGTGAATCTGGCCCTTGATTGGGTGGACCCCAGGACTGCGCTTAATACTGTCATAGATTCAGGAGGGACCCCTCCTCCCCACCCCATCGGGGGGGGGTGGTGTCCAAGGGTATGTGGCGGCTCAGGAGGCAACCTTGGTAAGTGGCAATGCGGGTCCAGGTAAGACAGTGGAAGGGAGCTTACACAGAATGATGGGGGAAAATGCTGCTTAGTGGCTTTCCTCTTCTAGCATTATTTCTATAATATCTTAATGGCAACCAGAAATTTTACAGTAGGAGACTGACTAAACATATCCTGCAATATATGTTCATACTATCATGTAGTCTGTTCAGTAATAAGCTGCCAATACATACAGCTCGGACTCAAAGAGATCCCATCACTGACTGACCAACAGCATTGAATCCATTTTATTTCACAGATACCCATGCTAGGCCCAATTCTGTGGAGCTCAGGAACCTCAGTCATAGATTTATAGCCAGCAGTGTTGGGGACGATAACAAGCAATGTTACAGTTACTAGTTACTCTCAAATATTTATGATGTTCTATTTTCATTACACATGTATAAAAAAGTAATAAGTGTCACAGTAATGCTTTATTTTGTTACTTAACTGTCATAGTAATGCATTACTATTTTGTTAAGTTATATTACATTTAATTTCATTATGTGTCCTCTTCAGACACTGGGCTGGATTCTCAAAAGACTTGGAAGGTGTAAAAATGCACAAGTCACCAAACATTATGCAGATGCAGAAAAAGAGGGCATTTGCGCTGCAGGATATTCTCAAAACGTCTGCAGGAAAAATACGGATTGCGGAGGAAATGCAGCTGCTGAAGTTCTTTGGGAAAACAAATGCCATTAACAGGTATGTAGCATCCGTTTAAAAGCTATACTCAGCCACTGTTTTTCCACAGGTGTGGAAAAAATATTGAGCACATGCTGCACCGGAGTGAGACGCAACTCGCACATGAGCTGAAGGCAGAGTACTATCAATTGAGAAAGTTATAGTCGGGGTGCACGCCCCATGCAACATCAAGCAGGGGCTTTATAGTAGTGTCAGATGTAAGACTACTAACAGCACACAGTACTACTGAAATTCAACTGACCACAACCACATGATCCAGTGATGCCCATACAAGAGCTACACAGGCAGTAGAGGCTGAGGCAGTGACAGCCAGAAGTGTGGGCTAGAGAAGCAGGCAGATGACAACCCTCAGAGAGACAACCCACTTTTACAAAATGGAACTGGGTGCAAGGTCCTGCGGATACAGGTGATGCTGCTGTGGTCCAAGTAGTGGGACTGGATGCTGGCCTCCCTGAGTGTGCTGGTTCTGCCGCACATTTGGACAAATCTTCACAGTGGCTCCTGCTCCACTTAATGGGCTAATCTGTTGTTCTGTCTGCTGGGCCTTTATATTATTTCTGCATCGGTGGATCCAAACTTGAGCACATTCTGCAATTCACCTTTTTTTTGCGATTTTCCACGTGTGGAATTTTTGACTGAGAATATCCCGCACATGCGTTTCCGCAGTCTGCTGGCCTTTTTTTCCAGAGACGTGGAAATTTTTCTTGTCTTTGAGAATCAGACCATTGAGTTTTACTTATAAACACAAAATTATGTGGGAATAGTGTCAGAATACCAGATGAAGAGTAGCCCTGAATTTGTAACAGTTCTCCCTCGTGCTGGTAAAGAGAGCAAGAATGCGGTCATGGAATAACAACTGATCTCATGTAAAAGTAACTACAAATTTACGTTACAGTAATTAGTTTCTTTGAGGAAATGTTTATATATATGTGTGTGTAGTTAGTTACCAATTGCTTCTTAACATCACTAGTTACTAAAAAAAGTCAGTATGCCAGTAACTAGTTACTTCCCAACACTGCCGGCACATATCAGTGATCCCATCATTGGTCCTGTGTATATCTTGATTTTTTTTATAAAGTACAGCAAAACCTGCCATACAGATGGATGCACATCGTTTGGAGACAAGAACTACTGGCTGAAGCACAGGTCTGAGCAAGTTGCTTAGTGATTTCCCAATATCCAGGACAACTTTCAATATATATAAAACATTATATTTCATTATTGTTCTGTCTCCTCTTCATTACTGAGGACATTTGCAGAAAAGTACAGGTTACTCACCTGTAACAGGAGTTCAAGGAGTGGTATATATGTTGTTCATCCACACTTATTGGCAGGTTCCTTGCCGCTTTAAATCTTGCCAGAAGGTCTTCAAGCTGGCTCCTCCCACCCACCCGGGTGGTAAAACTCTCGGCTCTGCCCCATGATGCCAGATCTAGCCCGCTGGAAGCCAGGTTGCGCTTCGGAGCCGGGGAGGTCGGGTGGGTTGTGTGGATGAACAACATAAACCACTCCTAGAATTCCTGTTACAGGTGAGTAACCTGTATTTCTAGGGACGTGGATATGTTGTTCAATCCACACTTATTGGCAGACTCCTAGCAGTTCGGGAGGAGGGAGGCAAGGCGCGCACCCCCTACTTAGGGAATAAGGACTGGAGAACTGAGGTCCCAAAACCAGCATCCCGACGTGACTCAAGGTTGATGTGCTAGTAGGTAATGAAGGTGTGTGCTGACTTCCAGGTAGCAGCCCTGCAGATTTCCTGGATAGGGATGTCCCTGGAAACAGCCACTGAAGCAGCGATATGGCGGGTAGAATGAGCTCTTATCCTTTTGGGAGGCTCCATGCCCGCCAACCTATAGCAGAGATCTATGCAGGAGGTGACCCACCTGCCTATCGTCCGCCTGGCTGCAGGTCTGCCAGGTGCGACTTCAGCGTAGGTGACAAACAGCTGGCGAACCTCTCCCCGAACTTCAGCCGTCCGCTCCTTATAATAAGAGAGCGCTCTTCTAGGGTCCAGAGTATGGAGCCTATATTCGGCCTCCGAGGTGTGATTGGGGTAGAACACCGGCAGAGTCAACACCTGGTTAGGGTGAAACTCCGACACCACATTCGGAAGGAATTTCGGGTGGGGGCACAGGACAACCTTGCCCCTGTGGAAGACCAGATAAGGAGACTCGATGGAAAGCACCTGGAGCTCTCCCATCCTTCTGGCTGATATAATAGCCACCAAGAAGGTGGTCTTCCACAACAGATGGGAGATATCGTACCTGTGCATCGGTTCGAATGGCTTGCCCATGAGCTTAGCCAATACCAGCAGTAGATCCCACGGAGGTGGAGGTTCTCGCACCAGAGGGGATATGTGATCAAGGCTTTTGAAAAAGCACCCGACCACCTTCTCCTGCTCCACCGACTGCTTGCTGGCCCGCGCCCGGTAAGCAGAGATGGCTGCCAGGTGCACCTTAAGGGTCATCGACCGAAGCCCTAGCTGAGAAAGGGACCACAGGTAGTCCAGAATGATAGCCAAAGAACAGGAGGAAGAGTCCAACCCCTTGCCCTGACACCAAATGGAGAATCTCTTCCACTTGAAGAAATAGCATTTTCTGGTCGACTCCTTACGGGATGCCTCAACAACGTTAAGGACCTCGTCGGAAAGACCCAAGGCCTGGAACTCTAGCTGCTCAGGAACCAGGCCATCAAGTGCAGGGATTGAAGGTCCGGATGGAGTACCTTCCCCTTGTTGACTGAGGTCAGGTCCGGGCAGGCTGGAAGCTGCCTCGGGAACCTGGAGCTGAGACTGAGGAGATCTGGATACCAGAACTGGCGGGGCCAGTCTGGGACTACCAGAATCACCTGTGCCTGGTCCCTCTTCACCTTGAGAAGCACCTTGTGGATCAAGGGGAATGAAGGGAAGGCACAGAAGAGGCCCAGGATCCACGGCCTCAAGAAGGCATCCTCCTGCAGCGAGCCCTGCTGGGGGGGAGCGGGCATGAAACAGCCTCAGCTTCGCATTCTCCCTGGAGGCAAACAGGTCCACCTGAGGGGTGCCCCAGTGGGAGAACAGATCTTGTACTATCTCCGGCAGGAGAGACCACTCGTGAGATGCAGCGCCTATCCGGCTTAGGGCATCGGCCAGACTGTTGGAGGCTCCTGCCACATGGATGGCTAGGAGATCCGCCTCCAGGCTGATCATTAGAGACCCAGTGCGGAGATCCTCCTTGCACAGGGGCAAGGAGTGTGTCCTGCCCTGCCAGTTGAGGTAGTACATGGTCGTGGTGTTGTCCGTCTGAACCCGGACCACTTGACCCCGTACAAATGGAGCCAAGGCGGTGAGGACTAGCTGTGACCATTAAGCTCCAGCAGGTTGATATGGCATCGGGACTCCTGAGGGGACCAGAAGCCGTGGGCTCTGAGCTCCCTCAGATGGGCATCCCAACCCATCAGAGAGGCGTCGGTCGTCAGAGTGACCGTTGGCTCGGGGCGGACAAACGGGATACCCTCCTGCAGAAGAGCTGGAATGAGCCACCACTGGAGGCCATTCCACATCTCCTGGGTCACGTTCACTGGCTGGTCCAGAGCACCGGAGCGCTGTGACCATTGGCGGGTCAGCCCCCATTGTAGGGGACGCATATGCCAGCGGGCCCAATGGACCACACTGGCAGGCCGCCATGAGGCCCAGAAGGTACAGGAGGTCCCGGGCAGGGTGCAATTGCTCAACCAGAAATTACTGGAAAAAGGACCTCGGCACTGTCCGCCGGGAGCCGTGCTCTGGCTCGAAGAGAGTCAAGCTCTGCCCCAATGAACTGAATCACCTGCAATGGCACGAGTTCCGACTTGGCCTCGTTGATGAGGAGGTCAACCTGAGAGCAGACCTGGAGGGCCAGATCCCTGGACCGCTCCACTTCCAACCTGGAGGGGGCCTGCAATCAGCCAGTCATCCAGGTAAGGGTACACCTGGACCACTCGGCGCCGCAGGAATGCTGTCACCACTGCCATGCATTTGGTGAAGACCCTGGGAGCTGGAGAGAGAGGCCGAAGGGCATGGCCCGGAACTCGTAAAGGGATCCCTCTGCCCTGAAGAGGAGGAATCGCTGGTGAGACGGACAGATTGGGACGTGAAAGAACGCGTCCTGAAGGTCCAGAGAACAGAACCTCACGCCTCATTCCAAGGATGGAATGATCTGAGCCAGAGTGACCATCCTGAAGGTGTGAGACCTTAGGATCTTGTTCAGGCCATGTAGGTCGAGAATGGGGCGCCAGACCCCCATCCGTTTTGGGACCAGGAAGTACCTGGACACAAACCCTGGGTCTGGAGGGGGGTCCGCCACCTCCCTGATCACCTCCTTCTGGAGAAGCAATGCAATGGCAACTCGATGAGCCGACAGAGAGGCTGCGGAACCCGTAGCCCCCATGGGGGCGGCCAGCTCGATAGGAGGAACTCCGAGTTCAGAGGCACACCCCTGCCTACCACTTCCAACTCCCAGTGGTCTGTGGTGATATCGGACCAGGCGGAAAGGAAGTGGCTGTGCTGTCCCCCCATGGGGGGGACCCGGGGAGGAGTGATGAGGTTCAGGGTGACACCCCTCAACCTGTCACTGGGCAGGCTTGGAGGAAGGGCCGGCCGAGGAGCTGCCTGGGCCTTTTCCTCACGGCTTCCTGCTGGAGGAAGCAGCAGGCTTGGCTTTGGGGTGCCAGGTATGAGCCTGCTGGCCCTGATGCTGGTGTTGCTGGGCCGGTCATGCCGCAGGGGCTGAAGGACGAAAGGACTTACACTGCTGCTGGTGGCCTTTGTCCTTCTGAGCAGATGTGACCAAGTCCAAGGTGGCGTTGGACTTCTCGATCCGTTGGAGATGACCCTCACCCCGGATCCAAACAAGTCGGTACCCAGGAAGGGGACGTCTGCCAGCTTGTGCTGGGTATCAGCCGTAAAGGTGGAGATCTGCAGCCAAGCTCTGCAGCACATGGCCACTGTGGCCGCTACTGACCGGGCACATGAATCAGCGATGTCCAACGAAGTTTGGAGCTGCTGTTTAGCTACCGCCCTTCCCTGATCCTGCACCTGCTTGACTGTCTTTTGAAGGTCAGCCGGGAGACGAGGAATCACCTCATCCACGGGGCCCAAAAGGGCGTGTGAAAAGTGTGCCATCAGAACAGCCGAACTAGCCTGACGAAGGCCTAGGCAGGAAGCAGCATATACCTTCTACCCTGAGCAGTCCAATTTCTTGGACTCCTTATCGGGCAGTTTGTCCACATCCCAAGCATTCCTGGAATGCCAGAAAACACTGTCGGTCACTAACCCCTCCACAGAGGGGTGCTCCGAGAAACCGGACAGTGAACCGGTAGGGACAGCATACTTTCATGCCATCCTGGCCGAAGGTGCGGGACAAGATGCCGGCCGCTGCCACAGCTCCAGGGCCGGGCCAACAATGGCTTCGGCCACTGGAAAGGCCTCCGTAGGGGAATCCCCTTGGTCCAGTATCTCCGTGAGGGGATACTTGGCCCATTTTGAAACAGGTTCGAGCTTCATCCCAGTGGACTCTGAGATGAGTCGAAGCATTCCTAAAAAAAGAGGATGGGCTCTCGTCCACCAACTGACCCCCTGTAGACTCCAGGTCAAGCGGCCTGGAGAACAAGGAGGAGTCGCTGTCAGACTCCGAGGAGTCTGCGAACAGCTGCTGAGTGCCTGAGCCACCCTCCACGTGCCAAGGTTGATCAGGAGTGAGAGTGACCGACAACCTATGGGGCAAACCCTGACCCGATCAAGAAGCCTTGGTCGGGGCCCCAGTCTTCGGTTGTGGAGGCAGAGGTTCCACCACAATGGGTGGAGCAGCCAGTTTCGGCCGAAGAACCGGTGCCGGTTTCGGATCCTCGACTACGAGGGGTTGTTTCGGACGCTCAGGTGACAGTCACTTAATGGCCAGAGAAGGCGATGGAGTCGGTTTATTCCCGGACAATAAAAGCTGCTGCCATATTAAATCCTCGTAGCACTGCGCAACTTGTGCCGGAGCCTATCCTCCAAAGAGGATGAGCGGCGCCGCCGCTTTCCATGGTGCCAAGACCGAGACCGCCAACGTCGGTGGGACTGGCTGGACCTGGAAGAGGTCCGAGATCGAGACCTTCGGGGATTCCGAGGGTGGGTCAGAGAGGGGACGGGGGAATCCCTCTCAAGTACCTTTGCCTTTGGTTGGACACTCAGCTAAACTTTTTGGAGCACATCATTAGAATTGTAAGGGGCTCATGTTAGAAGCTCTGGGCTCTGTACCAGGTGAAAAAAAAAATGCTTCACCCATACACTAGCCATTTAATTCTAGGACAATCCCACCTGCTACTCTGGAATATGACAGTGAGCTTTAAACATCTGCACCCACCACCTCACTGCTCAAAGTAGCATTGGTGTACAACAAATGTGCAGGTTTGCCTTTGGGTATGATAAAAGACCCACCACTGGTTGATGTAGGGTGATTTTGGACTTGTACATCCAGACAAGCTTGCAGGCTTACACAGAGCCCTTCAGGGAATAGCAATTTCTACAAAAAACACTACTTTTATAGAAAGGATAGTGCTACCTACTTCTAGCAAATAATATATACTCAAGAGGAGCTGTAAGGCTAAATGATGCAGGAGAAATGTTGGGCTTCCAACTTTGCCCATCTTCTTGTCTCCTGCCAAAGCCAGAAGCCCTAAGCCTGCGTAACCCGAAATTACTAACCAACTCCCTCAAAACTCCCCACCCTCTATAACCCCTTGTTTTAAATAAGCACTTTACTGCATAATTGTGTTAGTATACTTATATATATGCCTTGTTCACTTTTTATGATTGCTTGCACACATGTGCAAAGCGAATATATCAGTGGTGCTCGGGCAGTGTAGAGGGCTGTGGAGGCATGTGCTGTATATGCCAATGGCTGTAGGAATGTAGGGGGCTTGCTACTCAAAGCTACTGCTGAGAAGGCTGATGATGATGGTGTTGAGCTCGCTGACAGACGTGAACTTTGTGTAGTTCAAAGGATGCAACCACACCAATAACACTGGGTTTCCACCCATTAGCCAGTTAAGACATCATCATTAGGCTTTGAAGATGAACATCAAGCTTCACAGTCTCTCTCTAAGTGTATCCCCCCCCCCTCCACACACACTTTTAGTGGGTTTCCCCAGACAGGACTCTGAAGAGTCTCTTTGATAGTACTAAACAAAGTGAGGGACAAAAAACACTGCATGAAAAATGCATAATATAACAGCATCAAATATGTTAACAGCATGTCGATAATGAACAGAAAACACCAGAAACAGCTGATTTAAAATACACAGAGAACAATACATGGGTGTGTGTGTAACCAGAATTTTGCACATACTCGATCTGGGGGATGCTACATAAACCCCGAGATCAAATCTCGAAGAGTTTATAAAAGAATTCAACACCAAGGGTGTGTGTAAAATTCTGGTTTACACACATGCACCCATGTATTCTTCTCTGTGTACTTTGTTTTCTGTTCATTACTGACATTCTAATAAATGAAAATAATATTTCCAGAGCAACAGATTGTAGATTATGACATCAGTGGGAGGGAAGCGTTTTACAATAAATGATCTATTACCTAGCATCCTTCTCCCCTTCACTGATGTCATAATCTTTGATTTGTGACATCACAATCTGTTGCTCTGGAAATGTTATTAAAACCAAGGCAAGTTACATCAACATAAGTCAAATATAATAGTAATAAAACTACAAGAGTACAGTACAGATCAATGTGAAAACTGCCATCTGTTTCAGTCTCCTACAAAAGCCTGACTGAAAACCCATCTTTAAGCTTGCCATGGTGTTAACACTGACCAGCTCAACTGGCAGATGGTCCCACTTTTCCACCTCCCTCTCCATAAAACAGGTATTTCCTGCCATCCCTTCTAAATTTCCACCCTGCCACCTTTTGTTGTGGCCCCTTATGATCCTTCCAAAAGGAGGTTTCTTGGAAAGGTCCTCCATAATAAAGATATCGAAAATTAATGAAAAGATGGAGGATTGTGTATGAGCAACCATGGACAAGGCTGTGTTTGAATCAAGAGGCTTCCATGGTAATAAGAGACGTCAGGAGTGCAGCTCGAGGAGTCTCTTGTTACCATGGAAACCTCAAGATTCAAACTCTGCCTTGTGTATGTATGGCTGCTCATATACAGTCTTTTATAGCGTATGGGCAACCATAAAAGAAGAAAACACGGATTTTAAAAAGGAACTGAGCTGGAGTAAGCCATGCCGGCCATCACTCTGTGCCTCGTTAATGCTGACTGAAACTGACAAAATGACTTGACAGTGCTAACGACAGCAGCTGCAGATCATGGTCTGTGTGTCACACTAAAGTTTTCTAATCTATTGTGCTGCAGTTGTGACGTTGCTAGTGCAGTACAACAGCATTGTGACATTGCTACTGCAGCACAAGGAAATTCCAGTAATGCAACTTCATCTGCACCGACGTTCTCCCATACACTATAACTTGAATTGTATCTGAATGTTACATTTAATAAGTTTTCCTGGATACTGGAAAAAAAAGTCACCTTTCAGTGCTTCAGTCCACTCAGCTGTAGACACATACACACACACAAAATGGGTAAAACCAAGGCCCCACTATAAATGGGACTGCATCATAGCTGGACTATCTTGGGTTTATAAAATCAAAAAATACCAAATTCATCTGCACAAGGTTAGGATTTATTTGAGGTCTGCAAACTGGCAAAGACCACCTCAGCAAGAAGACACTGCCACTTTGGTCATCATAAAAACACAGGCTCTGAATAAGTTTGGAAGCATTATTGCCCCCCTTCCCCCGGCTGTCCATCAGGTTTTGAAGGATAAACTGTGGTATAATCTCCCTGACTTTTCAAGGAGCCTATCAGATGGCATTTCCCTCAGACATCACATTAAAATGTTTTCCAGTTACCAATCTCCTGTTTTCATTTACGGAACATCATGCTTGTGTTTAATATGATACTGCAACAGGTCCTTAACAAAGAGGACTAAATTTTACAGAGAAAACACTATGGACCCAATTTCCAAAAGAAACTTCATTTTGTTTGCTATTTTAAAAGCAATATTTGTTGAAAACTAAATGCGTCAATGTGAACTTACATTTAAGGAACCTGAGGATACTGGTGCTCCCTGTAAGCAAACATGGTACTCTACCAACCCCCTACTATGGCTCTGGGTACC
Source organism: Neoceratodus forsteri (assembly GCA_016271365.2). Classification (NCBI taxonomy): domain Eukaryota; kingdom Metazoa; phylum Chordata; order Ceratodontiformes; family Ceratodontidae; genus Neoceratodus; species Neoceratodus forsteri. The sequence continues at coordinate 58,670,841 of JADMNL010000032.1, forward strand.
CACACACTACACCATGTCACTGCTCCTATTGTATCCTGGGAACAAAAGTACTAATGCTGCGGAGATGGTGGCAGACAGGTAAGCGATGAAACCATGTTAAAATATTAAAACTTTCAGAAAGTTTTTGTAGAATAAGAAGCGTCAATTGCCAAAAATGCTACACTGGCATTGCCACAGTTTACTAGGTGCCAGGGAGACTTGAGCATTGGCCTTAAGCCGCAATTTTAGTGACAATTTACAACCATACCTTTAGTCAACTTGTGGAAGCAACAATCCAACTTGTACTGTAACAGCAATGCAATAAAAGGCCTTTACACCCCCTCAAGGAAAAATTCAATAGAAAGCCTTTAAGGAAGTTGTGCCAAGTAAAGCGGTCTAGGTGCTAGGGAGAACCAGGGGCTTCACTGCAAACCACAGCACCTTTTTAAAACAACTTCTTAACACAAGTGAAACCAATCCCTATACAACTGGTGGATGAATCTTCACTACTGAAATTATAATACTGCACTGATGTGTCACTCTACACTTGTAGCTCCAACTTGTTTCCCCCAATTGAACTTTAGTGTCATCATTAGATTCGCTTGGTCCCACAGTTGTTTTGACTTCACTTAATTGCAGACCTTTCTAAAACATGTGCATGTCCAATTAGGTTGTTCCTACAAATCTGAATACATTTGTGGTGTGCAAATAAATGTCTGCCTGGTCTCCAGAGACATCATCAAAATGTATTGAATTTGTTTATTGATTTGTTATCCAGGTTAAGTGTTCTGGCCAAAGCCCTCTTTCTGAAATGACCCTGGGCCACAGGGTACAGCAGAGAGAGTAGTATAGTAAGAGCAGACTTTTTTCCTGTAGGTAGTTTTTTGTACATTTTTCGGCTTTTTGTGCGTGTGGAGCACGTGCATGCCATGCACTATAGGACACCCCACCCCTACCTGTTATAACGTTACGCCTCGCCTTATCACGGATCTTCATCTGGTGGCCAGCGGGACTACAGGCACATGACCCCTCCCCAGGAGAGGACAGCCAGTGCACCCCCCCCGTGCTGGCACCCCGACGACCTGAAGTTGTTCCTGAACCCGGGTCGCCAGTGTAGTATAAGATAATGCTTCCAGCGCCACCGGGCCGGCTGGCTAGTAAAAACAGACTTGATGGACCCTTGATCTCCTTCTGCTGTTAGATTCTATGGGCTGGATTTTCAAAGGGCTGAGAATGCCGCAAGCCTCGGATGGGCTGAACATATGGCACATGGAGCTCGAGGCACTTTCCCGGCCAGCAATCGGGATTTTTGATCCTGCGCACCATTCGCTGCAAAGTTAGACCAACTTCTTCTGGTCTAGCTCATGGCAATCCTGGGTAACCTTTTTACGGGGCTTGGGCCAAATATTTGGTGTAAGTTGCTGTAAATCAGGTGAAGTGTTGTAACTACACTCAACCTACTCAAATTGGGTGCAGTTTGCAGCACAGCAGTTGACGCAGCGGTGCCAAAGACCTGCATCGCCAGTTGAAAATCCAGCCTCATGCTTCTAACACAGAATGACAGATGACAAAAAACACACTGTGTGTGCATACATACATGTATGCGAGTGCAAGTAGAGCAGCCAAGGAAATAATTCTGAGTTAAAAATTTAAAATACTGGTGAGACGTGTCATTGCAACTCCTGAAAACTGTGTTGTCTGTTGTAACTCTTGACAGGCAGTTTACTGCAAAAACTAAAGGTTTTAAAATCTGATGGAACAACAAACTTGTACATGCAAATGTTTTGCGCTTCTGACCTCATGATTAGCGAGTGTCAATGAAAGGGAATTTCTGATAAACTGGAAGGGAATGTTTTCTGCCTTCACTGAAAGTCCAATTGCTCGGTTTCACCTCGTAGCAGACAACACAAACTCACGGTCTGATGAATTGTCCATCTTCATTATTCAAAAAATGGAAATTCACCCTTTGAAAAAATAAATGTGATTTTTCTTGTTGTGGAGACTGGGTGGGATATGCGTGCAGCAATGTGATGCTTTCCAATTATGTTTCACATCTGTTGACCCACACAGTTAATGTATACCACAACCCTTTTAGGATGCCTGCTCTTAGGCAAATAACCCAGCACCACAGCACTTCCTCATCTCTATGGAATAGGACTAAGATGTTTCATGGGTACACAGCAGTATGAGTAAATTAGTAAAGCTGCATGATACAGTGATAAATCAAGAAACAAAAAGTATGGCACCTTATCTCATGATACGACTGAAATGAAGGGTCAACATGAAGGCCAAAACTGGCCTTTTTTCCCCCCGGAGTGTGAGAAGAAAAAATTACTCACCTTAGTAATTGTGTTTCTTCTAATGGAATCTTGCTGTATTCTGACATTACGCAGTTAGCCCCAGCATCTGAACTGCTCCGGAGAGGAAAGAGTTAACTCTATGCCAGAGCATAGAACGCTAAGCTCAAGCTCGGTTCAGACCTCTGTCTGCTGCACTTTGAAGTGCAACTGTCAGAAACAAGCTAATCCTAACTAACTACACCTGCTAGGTGGAAATTGTAAAATTACTAGCCAAAAAGGCAACCAAATGTTTTGGGTCCCCCAAAAGACTCAAGTCAAGAACTCCGAAACAAAAAACTAGGTAGTGAACAAACATAACTATAAAAAACAATATAACATAACTCACTCCCCCTCTCTATATAGGGGGGAGTACTAAGTGCACCCCTGAGGTGCAGCACTGCAGTTGCCAGCCCACTTCCCAAAAACCAGGTTCTGAGAGGGGAGGCGGGGGGGAGGTCAGAATACAGCAAGACTCCATTAGAAAAAACACAATTACTAAGGTGAGTATTTTTTTCTTCAAACAACGTGAAGTCTTGCTGAATTCTGACATTATGCAGACTACCAAGAAGTACCTCCATGGAGGAGGGACAAACCTATTTTGGGAATAGGCTCTGCAGTACTGCTGTACCAAACCTAGCATCACTCCTAGCCTGGATATCCAGAGAGTAATGCTTGGTGAATGTATGGACTGTTTTCCAGGTGGCTGCTTTGCATATTTCTAACAATGGTATATCTCTGGCAGCAGCCAGAGAAGCAGCTGTACCTCTAGTCGAATGAGCCCTCAGGCCTAAGGGGGGTATTTTGCCTAGCTTTTCATAACAGAACTGTATACAAGAGACAATCCACCTGGCAATAGTTCTCTTGGTAGCAGGTTTACCCTTTCCCACTTCACCATAAGTTAGAAACAACTGAGGACAGTCAAACCAAAGTGCCTTAGTGCGCTCAATGTAGTAGCTAAGTGCCCTCTTAACAGCCAAGCTGTGTAACCTTCTCTCCCCTGAAGAGGAATGATCAGTTGAAGAAGACAGGAAGAGACATGGGCTGGTTCAGATGAAAATCTGAGACCGCTTTGGGTAAGAACCTCCTGTTAGTTCTAAGGACCACCTTATCTCTATGGAATGAGATAAAATCGGGCTCCACTGACAGAGCTTGTAATTCACTAATACGCCTGGCAGAGGTAATAGCTACCAGGAACACAGCTTTCCAAGTCAAGTACTTAAGTTCTGCTGAGGTCAAAGGCTCAAAAGGGGGTTGCATAAGCTGAGCAATGCAAATACTAAGATCCCAAGCAGAAGTAGGATCTTTAAAAGGAGGACTGGTATGGAGCAATCCTTTAAAGAACTTACAGAAAACAGGGTGAGATGCCAGTGAGGAAGCCTTCCCCACTGACAGAAATGCAGAAACAGCTGCCAAGTGTACTTTTAGAATAGCTGGTCTGAGGCCTAAGCCATTAAGATGAACCATATAATCCAGAACTTTAGCCAAATCAGCAACATCTGGAGATATCTGCTTACTGGAACACCAAATGCAGAATCTTTTCCATTTGGAATTATAAGTTTTTCTGGGGGCAGGTTTTCGAGAGGCTTTGAGAATATCTAGAACCCCTTGAGAAAGATGCAGGCTTGCATATTCTAACTCTTCAAGAGTCATGCCTTGAGGTTGAGAGACCGAAGGTTGGGGTACTAAATCTTCTCCTGAGAGGAGGAGGTTAACAGATTGTGATTCCTGGGAAGAGATAGGAGAAGATGGACTGCTAGGGACAGCAAAAGAGGATACCAAGGCTGCCTGGCCCAGTCTGGAGCAATCAGAATCACTTTGCAAGATTGTGACCTTCTCTTGACCAGAACCCTGAATAACAGAGGAGAGGGGGGGGCATACAGAAATTTCCCCTCCCAATCCAGAAGTAGAACATCCAGGGGGCCTGAGCCCAAGATGTGGGGTCTGCAACAGAAGAGAGGAAGTTGGTGACTGTCTGGGGCTGCAAACAGATATATCTCTGGAGTGCCCCACCTTGAAAAAAATCACTTTTAGCACTAGGGGATCCAGGGGCCATTCGTGATGGCCCTGAGATATCCTGCTCAGGGCATCTGCTAGCACACTGTCCTTCCCCGGGAGGTGGACTGCTACCAGAGATGTCTGTAGGGAATAAGCCAGGGACCATAATTTCATGGATTCCGTGCACAAGGCCATAGACTGACTGCCTCCTTGCTTGTTGATGTACCACATGGTGGTGGTGTTCTCTGTCCTGACCTGAACCACCTTGTTCTGTACTGAGTCTGAGAAAGTTTGCAGAGCTAGATACACTGCCCTGAGCTCCAGAAGACTGATATGAAGTAGAGACTCCTGAGGGGACCACACTCCTTGTGCTGTGAGGGCTCTCCTTGTGCTGTGAGGGCTCCTAAGTGAGCTCCCCACCCCAGGAGAGAAGCATCTGCGGTCAGTACCACAGAATGAGTCTGGCTGATGAATGGGACTCCTTGCCTGAGGTTGTCCTGATTCAACCACCATTGGAGAGCCTAGATCAGAGTCTGAGTCACTGGAATCAGTTTGGTTAGAGGATCGTCTTTCTGAGACCAAAAGGCCCTCAAGTGGAACTGGATGTCCCTCATCTGAAATCTGGCCCCTTGAACCACTGCAGTGGAAGCTACCACGTGCCCAGGAGTTGAAGGAAAATGTCTTGCTGGGTGAGACACCAGAAGGCAAAAAGAAGAAGCCAGATCTGTAAGGACCTTTACCCTTGCCAGAGGAAGAAAGGCTCTTGCTTGGACAGTATCCAACTCTATCCCTGTGAAGGTCAAGAGTTGCACTGGTTCGAGAACTGACTTTGGAAGACTGAGGAGGAATCCTAGAGAAGTGAGCAATTGCTGGGTCACTTGCAGGTTTGACTTGACTTGACTTGGTCTGCAGACTGTCCCACAATGAGCCAGTCATGGGAATATGGAAATGTTTTGTCTCCTTAGAAAGGCCACTATTACTGCTAGGCATTTTGTGAACACCCTTGGTGCTGATGTTAGGCCGAAGGGCATTGCTCTGAACTGATAATGGCCTGAAGGCAGTTCGAACCTGAGGTACTTTCTTGTGGGAGCACCTGATGGGAATGTGAAAATAGGCATCCTTGAGGTCCAGGGAGGCTAGCCAATCCCCTGGCCTTAGAGAGGGAAGAATTATTCCCAGAGTCACCATTTTGAATTTTGACTTCACTAGGTGCTTGTTTAAGTACCTTAGATCTAGGATGGGCCACCATTCCCCTGTCTTTTTTGGGTAAGAAACTATCTGGAATACAGACCTTTGTCCCTGTGCTGAGTAGGAACTCTCTCTACAGCTCTGACAGCCAGCAGAGAGGAAACCTCTGCCTCTAGGGCAATGGTTTTGGAGATGTTTGCAGGTGGAAAAGACCTGACCCTCAGCTTTGGGAATTTTTTGAAGTTGAGGGCCAGTCCCTGACTTACTGCCTCCAGGACTCACTTGTCTTAGGTAACAGACTTCCAGGCCCGGAAGTAGTAAGCCAGCCTGCCTCCTACTGAAAAGGGGGAGTCGGCCCGGGCTGACACATCAGGGTGTCTGCTTGGCAGGAGCCTTTGACTGAGAGGATGATGCAGCCCTGCTCATCCCCCTTCTGCCTCTCCCTCTGAAGAACCCCCTCTGGGGAAAAGGAGAGGAGGCCTGTACCTGGTAGAAAGGCCTGCCCCAGACCCTAGATTGCTGCTTTTGACGAGTTGCCTGCCTTTCCTTGGCCTGTGCACTCCTGTAGGTGGTCCTGTACTCGTCCATTTTCTTCATATAATTCTGTCTGCTCCCCAAACAGAGAATTATCCACCACAGGGAAATCCATGGCCTTAGCCTGGGTGTCCTGTGAGAGGCTAGTACATCTGAGCCAAGCCAATCTCCGAAGAGACACAGATGTAGCCATGACTCATGATGATACATCATTAAGAGTCTACAGCAGCATGAAACTGGATCTTAGATGCCTCTATCCCATCAGCAGCCACCTCCTCCAGCTCCTTGGCCAGCTGGGGGGAAGCCTATTTAGCCAATTCCAGAACAGTATCCCATCTGGACTTCTGGTATCTGGCTGTGTAGGCCATGTAGTTAGTCTGCCTGAGTCCCAAGGAGGATTCCATGTACTGTTTTTTAGCCATGGCATCCAGCTTCCTAGAGTCTTTATCTGGGGGGTGTGAAGCCAAGGGTATGTTAGCCTTATCACAGGCTGCAGCCTGCACAACCCCAACATGGCTGCATTGCTGGTAAAGAACTCCGTAAGAGCCTGACAGCATGTACCTCTTGTCCATTCGTCTGTCCACAGGAAGTAAAGAAATTGGTGTTTTAAGCAGTCTTTGTGTCTGTTTCTCTAGGAATTTATGGAGGGGAACAGACAATCTTTTTGACTCTGGGATGTCCATCATTTCCACAAAGTCAGGCTCCTCTTGTTCCTCAGCAGCTTCAACCAGAGGGAGCTGGAGGGTTTCTGCCACCTTTTTGTAAAACAAAAAGTGGGAAGGGCACTCAGAAAGCCTAGGAGGGGAAACACTAGAAGGCCTGTCTGGGGAGATGTCCGGTTCTATAGCCTCATCCAGACCTTTAATACCATCATCATCGTAGTCTTCATCCCCCGCCAGATCCAGTTCATAGTACTCCTCTGGGGAATAATCCGGAACCGGAGGAACCGACCGAACCGAGCACCTACCAGTTGCCAGATCGGTCAGAACCAGCCGAAGCAATTCAACAATACTAATCGCCCTGGCAATTTCTTAGGCGGTTGGATGATGCGGTTCTGGATCCGAACCGCCTGATTTCTCCTTTCTCTTCTTCTTAGCCGGAACCGACCCCTCAGGATCAGCTCTCCTTTTGCCCGAGGGAGTCTCGGCCTGGTCAGAGGGCACTCCCTCAGGTTGGGCTGGAACCGAACCGGGCTGGCCATCCAAGTCAGTGGACTTCTCGGCCTCCTTTTCCATTAGCCTGCCCAATCTTTTATCCAGGGTGGCCTTAGGGAAATTTTTTACATATCTGGCAGTCTGAATCAAGGTGGTCAAAACCCAGACAGTAAACACAGGTGGTGTGGGGATCAGCCTTAGCAAGGGCCTCCCCACACTCACTGCAGTGTTGAAACACAGTGGGCCCGGTTTTTCTTTTGGGTTTCTCAGACATAGCCATCCTAACACTTACCCTTTAATTGGCAAAAGCCAGGCAAGACCCCCTTATAGGTTCCTAACCGTGTTACGGGTATTTGAAAAAAACGTCAGAAATGCAGGTTTTTTTTAGAACTGATAAGGATCGGTACCTCATACTAAACAGTGAAAAAAACAAAACTAAATTAAAGTAAACCAGACAATCGGTTCGGCCGAACCAACTGAAAAACTTTTTTATCAATTTCCACACACAAAATAACACTCAGTCCACTACCTAAGCACTTACTGTACTGCAGACAGGGATCTGAACCGAAGTAAAATAAGAAATAAGTGGTATAAAACCGACGTTTTACTGTTACCGAACCGAAAGCGATGGAGAGATCTCTGGAGCGACTGTTCAGTTAGGCAGAGTAAAGAATCTGACGGTTACACTTCAAAGTGCAGCAACAGAGGTTTGAACTGAGCTCGAGCTCAACGTTCTATGCTCTGGCATAGAGTTAACTCTTTCCTCTCTCGAGCAGTTCAAGTGCTGGGGCTAACTGCATAATGTTAGAATACAGCAAGACGACATGTTGTTTGAATATGTGTATATGTGTGTGTATATATACATATATAGTATAACTTTTTTTTAAGAGAGAGAGAGAAAAAGAGACAATACTATACAGCCAAGTTTGTTTTTTGTGTTAGAAAAGACAAGTACATCTGACTCAGTGGCACCTGGCGTACAGCATCACACTACCATGGTAGGAGTCTAACCCCCCCCCCGGCCAGAGAAGTCTAGGACAGATCTAGGAAGGGTAGTTTTGAATACTCCAGCAGTGCCTCTCATGAAAACAGCTCAAACAAAACTGACACCGTAAGTGACCATGCCATATCAGTCATCCTCTGCACAGAGGAGTGACCGCAGGTAGTCTCCAGTCAGGGGTAGTGGGAGGGTATGGGGGGGGGAGAACACACCCCATCCAACTCGCCCAACCATCTCAGCTTGCAACTGCCTCCAAGACACTATCACAGACCTCCATCACTGGCTCTGTGTTCTGACTAGGCCAGGAAATGTGCCTCAGACGGAAACTAATAAATAAATAAATACATAAAGGTATGGCTGTACTGAGGTCCAGGAGGATCTGGAGTGGCGTTTACTGGGGGCCAAGAACAGTGCCAGAGAGGAGTCTGGAGCCACTGATGAGCCTGAAGATGAGGAGCAAGAGCAGGAACAGCGGTTGGGAGTATAAACTGCTCAAGTACAACCAAAAAAAAGGACAAGTATACCTGTCATATAGACAATGATAGTCATTGTCAACACTAGTGTTAACTACATTCCATGCAGTCTGCTCCAGCTTAGTTGAAAATGGCCCAAATCAGCTTTGTGTCGCATTGCCAGTTTTCCTTTAAAATACATTCTTTCCCAACTGCTCCATGCCCACCTCTAGTTGTCTGCATTGTGACACACAGCACCTATGTTTAAGCACGTCTAGCATTTTCAACTCATGGCCTTCACTGTTGAAACGTGATATACATTTTTAAGCAAAACTCAAGCAATATTTGTTAGCATGATTGGCCCTCAAGATCTGGCTTCAGCATCTGTCAGTCAAGTCAGGATCCCTCATTAAAATGTTGCCATATAAAACACATTAACAAAAGCAGCCTATTAACATTTCCTCCCTCCCCAAACAAAGTCCCCACGCAGCTCCCATCCACTATATGGAAATAATGTGCGCAAAACAGTTTCTTTAAAGCATTGCCAAAAAAGCACTTTAGAAATATTTACTTCTTTGATATACAGTGCTACGAACTACCCTGACATCATAACAAAGCAGTTTCCACTGTCACTTCCATACGCGTTGGAGCAATGTTTTACTTGATCAGGGAAATGCATGCAGGACTTGGTGGCAGGTCAGTTCAGCAGCTGAGACGGGCATGAATAGTAAAAGATCATCAGAGTCTGCTAGTTCTGAAGTCCCACCAGCTGAACAAACTATTATACAAGCCTGAAACCAGTTCCGCAGGAATAATTTATTTTCCTTGGAGATGTACCCGAAGTCCAGATTTGATTTTAAGGTAACTATAAAAAAAAAAAAAAAACACCTCACAGAAGCTAGAATTCAATCCGACTTAAAGTTACGCATGATGTATCCTAAGCCATCAACTTCAAAATTGTGAATTAAGACCGAATTTTTGCACTTCAAAAATAAGCTATATTCACTGTTTAGATTTCAACGTGTGTTTTTAGTCCTGATTTTCTTGACTCTGGTTATGTGACAGTATCTTGCATCTGCTAACCATGACATTAGCAGTTTCCTTTTTTTGTTACAATAATTTTTCTTCAGACATTAGCAGTTTCCTGACCCACAGACAGCACAGACAATGGCCACATCCTGGGTCACTGCAGGGAAAATGCATACTTCTGCTACAGCTGCCACCACAAATCCCTGCCAAACTTTGCTGTGGGTATGTTTTGAGTCCAACTCTGCTGTGTTGCATACTTAAAATGCACCTTCTAGAACCGGATCGGCATGAATTCTAGCTCAGCAGTGACTGCACTACAGTGTGCCATAAAACTGAAGCAGTAAATGAGTCGGTTAATAACTATTTGTACAGCAAGACATGCAACCGGCATTCATTTTTACATTCACACCCTGGTGATTTCCAAGCATATACAAACAAATCCAACTATACAGTACTAGGGTATGCAGAAACATATTTATACTTAACAGCTTTTGCATAAGAGGTACTTAAACATCAGGAGGACATACAACCTGCTTTGAAGTTTACACTCTAGTTAAAACCTCAATCAGAAACAAAAATAAAACAAGAAAAAGGGGAAAATGAAATTATAAAATATTACCTATTTTTAATTGTAAGAAACACATCCTTGACTGATAGTTAAAATGATGCAGTATCCCGATTTCCACCACTGCGAAATGCAGTATATGTTGCCCATGATTATATTACTATTGGAAAATGATAAAAACTGCCTCTGTCTATAGTAAGTTCAAGAATTTCATATACTATACTAGTGCACTTAAGCTCTGACCTGCTGGGTAACTGCACAGTACCATGAACATGCTTCAGTCTCACCACTGCCACAGTGCCTGGATCCCTCCTTTCTTTCACTCATGGCTGTCAGTGCCTTCTACCCCACTCTGGAATCACTGCGAAAAGGGGAGTCAGGCAGCTGGGCTGTTTTTTTGCAGGTTCCTTACTGCTTTATCCTTGTGGAGGTCAGCACGTAGCCTAGCTTCAGTGAAAAAGGACCTGGCTTCATGTTGGGATCCAGAGACCAGGCGCTCCCTAGCACCAAGAATAAAGCACAAAGGCTAAGCGAAAAAGCACAATGTGCAAAAGAATTTGGAAATGTTATGTTGCCTTGTGTCAGGGTAATTTCCTGTTACACACCTGATTCCCATGAACTTACCCAGTAATCAAAATAAGTGAAACAAGCCATTTGCTGTTATACAGTTAGATTTCTAGTGCATGAAGTCCACCTGATCATGGCAGATACTTGTCAAACAAAATCACACATACCCCCATAATGCAAAGAACCATAGGCTGTATATGCAAATCACCACAGAATATTATGCTGGTTCAATTTTAAGCAGAAATGCATGGTACCAAAAGGTCTCTCACACAGTCTGCAAAGGGTGCTAACAGAAGACACATACACGTGTTTCGTTCTACCATGACTCATCAGTGTGCCTCATCTGTGTGACACCCCAATGGAATGAACCAGCTACCCTAAGATGGTCTATCTGGGTTATGTTGTGGTGAACCCAATAAAACAAAAACAAGCTAAAAGACAAAGAACCTCAGCGGGCAATTACTGAGGCAATGGTTACCCCAAAGGGCACTGGCCGGAAAGCCAAGTTTCAAAGAAATACAAAATCACACATACCCCCATAATGCAAAGCACCATAGGCTGTATATGCAAATCACCACAGAATATTATGCTGGTTCAACTTTAAGCAGAAATGCACCCCTTAAGACTTCATGCAAGGAAAACTGACAGTGAGCAACATTTGGAAATGGATTCTGCAAACTGAAACTGTTGTAAGTTATTACAAAATATTGGTTTTAGCCTCTTCCCTGGACAAATGGGCTCAAACCACTGATCAGAGTGAAACTGAAATGTTAGGTAACAGCATCTGCACAACCATCTTTTAGTGATCTATATTCTGCTTCTAGCAGCCTCCAAAAAGCAGGAGCTGTAGCCGCATGGCACGTTCTTCAGTACTTAAAGAACAACGGCATGCTGACGTTACTCAAACCCCTCTGTTCCTGAAATTTAGCCACAGTTAGCCATAGCACCATACAAACTGGTACAGAGCCCACACACCCAGTTTATGGCAGAGCAAGATCCTTTTTTTGTTTTTTAAACAGATTCTTCAGTGGCAGAAGACATTCTACATCTCATGGCACACAGGCAGCGTATGTCAGTGATTGGGTTACTCCCAGAAATGCTTTGCTGGAAAGATTATGAATATTTAGAGCCCTGTGGGTATGCAGCATTAAGCTACTGCAGCCAGTATGTAAAAGATTAGCATTAAGGGATCTAAAAACAGTAGAACAGAATATCTACAGCTAATTAATGACTGTCCTCCATTTAATGTGGCACAGACATTTAATATTTTAAAAAAAGCAGCCTGATGCTGCATTTTTAACGGACCGCCTCCGTTATTAAAAATCACACCACAGAGGATGCTGAAACTGGAAGGTGCGTTATAGTACTGCTGTCAACTGCAGATAAGCGGCTAGCAGCTTTGCACCACCCAACAGTCCTGGGAGTCTGATCATGTCCCTGGACATGTTCCAACTTACCCTGTTTCATTTCACATGGCTCACAGTGGCTTTATGCTACTTGCTGAAGCTCCTTGGTATATGGTGTCCTCACGTCTCGAAAGTAAACCTTTCAAGATGAAATTTAAGAAATACAATCTTAACAAAAAAAAATCTCCTTGTCGCTAGAATGAAGGCTCTGCCATCGAAGTGTGACACAGAGAGCCCTACTGCCCAACAGCATGCTGCAGGTCACCCAGGGCAGGTCTGCTTCACTCATCAGTTGCACACAAATAAGTCATGATTACAGAGAATTCAATTACTCATTTAGGACTGAGGGCTACCGTACAACTATTACAATTCTGAACAGAAAAAAAAATGGTGAAAAAAAGCAATACTGTCCTTAAAAACAACGGCTGCACACCCTTTCTGACCACTCTTTGTACCATAGCATAGGAAAAGAGGCTGAGTTCAGGACATGAAATTCAGTTTTTGGGGGGGCTATGTTTTCTTTAATCTTTTCAAGTGGGTGAAGGGTTACATGGCAACCCTTAACATCATGAAATAGTATCACTAAGCTGAAGTCTGTACAACTGTAGCTACTGGATGCGCTAGGACTGGTTAAGTAATGAGCCGCACACTGGAGTTACAGTATGCCGAGCTACTAGAAAAGAGGTCAAAACAATAATAACAATGTTATAATACTATAAACCAAAGTATGCATAGCATGTTCTGTTAAGAGAACATTCTGCCACTGACAGTACTAAGCTGGGTCACACCCTTAAATTTGCACTTTGTTTCTCCATACAAACAACATGGCACGTTCTCCTATGAGCAACAGTTAAATCTCCTCCGGAAATACGGGAACAATTTTTGGGGGATCTAGAATTGACCACTAAAAGGCCTGAACATTTATAAATCCTTCACTGAATTTTAAGCCCCAAAGTCAGCTCTGGCAGAATTGTAACAGCACGTCAAGTCATTGACCAGTCAAGAAAACTGCGTAGAGCAGCTGTAAAAGGAATAAAGGAAGGGAGATATTTTTTATGACACTGTAGGAACAGGATCACAAGCCCTGATTGGCCAGAGAAGCAGCCACTTGATCAGCTAGTGTGGACAACTGCGGCGACTCCATCATGTTGATGCTGCCACTGGAGGAGACATTGCTAAGACGACGGGGGGAGCCATCAGCGGATGGAGTCGGGGACCTGTAGACAATCTCAGCTCCGTGGTCAGTCCTGGCTTTGGCCTGTTCACGGAAGGTCAGTTTGTGCGTCTCAATCTGTGAAGAAAATATGCCAGTGTTAGTGCTATGAGAAGCCAGCTGACTGCTATGAACGATAAAGGAAAATCGTAACAAGACATCCAGTTTAAATGCCTGCTTTGGTGTACAGTATGTTTTCATTTCACCAGCCAGAACAACAACATATTGCTTTCACATTTAAAGTAAAGATAAAACAACAGCAAGCAGCATGGCGGGCAGCCTCCTGCCTCGCTTTTGACTCACACCTCCCCCTGGCTCTCCCAGAAAGGCTTTTAAAAGGAGTACTGCACCCTCACATCTTGTAAATTGTATTTGTTTCTTTAACATTTTTTTTCCTGTAGCTGTTGGTGATATACACGATTGTTTCAGTTTATTTTCCCTGTTTATACCAGTCCCCTCTAACTACTCTGGGGGAATACATTTTCAGTTTTTTTTTTTAAATCTCATTAGTTCCTGAGAACCCCCTTCCAGAGAGTTTTTCATGTTATTTGCACTTGAACTTAGAGACAGGTGACATAAAGGGCTGAAGAACAATTAGCATTATTTTTATAGCACATTTCACACACATTGTATCCCAAAACACCTTACAAGCAATGAGACAATGAGAAGTGGTTGAATGTGTAGTGGCAGCTATTTCACACATCAACACCCACACACTGACCGGCCCGGTGGCGCTGAGGGTTGAGGCTGGGCGCACACCTCACGCCGATGACCCGAGTTCTGGAGGCCGAGCCGGGAGTCGGGGCGCAGGAGGGAGACAGATTGAGCGCCTTCGACAGCTCTTCTCCGGTGGGAGGGTTGGGGAAGCCTGGTGCTCTGGCGACCCCCGGTGGAGACCAGAGGTACCATTGAGCCACCAGGCTGCACGTAAGAGTGTGGCTGACGTAGGCAGGGTTGCCATGTGCCGGAGCCAGATGTGCCCATGCAGGGGGGAGGGGGGGATCTTGGATTCTCTATCAGAAACACCCCTCCAGCCCTGGATAGGCGATGGTCCTGCCAGTACCACTGCCACACGCCCAATGCTGGTTCCCCCACCACTGCCCCCACAGTCTCTTCCCGGTTGTCCTCTCCGACCTGGGGAACTGTAACGTACTTGAAGATGACAGGAGGAACACAGTGGGTGGTAGAGCAAGTGGTGAGAGCAATGGCCTGAGAGAGTTCCAGGCTGGGGGGCTACAAATAGAGTTAAAAAAAAAACACCCACACACAGCCTTGGACAACTACAAGAGCTGGTTTTATTGGAAGGGGATGTTAGCCAGGACACTAGGGAAAGTCCCTGTCATGGGTTCTTTTAGGTCCACCTGGACACCCACCAGAAAAGCACTAGATATGGGTAGAAGGGACCTCGGTTTAACGTCTCATATGAAGGATGACACCCCTCAACAGTACAGCATCCCCCTAGTACTGCACTCGGGTGCCAATGTTTATGGTATGAGCCCAGTCTCAGTGTGGGACCAAAACCCATGTCCTTCAAGTCACACTGTGAAATTAGTGTTCTTACATGCTAATTCAGCTCTCATGGACAGTGCGATTTCAACAACCAGAAAATGTAGACCCCCAGGATAATTACAGGCCAGTACTAATAAAGGTAGACTAAAGCATCAGTTTATATCCAAAACAGCTACAGTAATGGAAGTCACTGGTGACAAGTTTGAGTTGGATTTGAGTTCACAGAATGCAATACATAACAATAAAGTATTTTAGTTTAAAAAAAAACTCTACATTCATTCAAATATTTGACATTTTTGGCATACACTGAGGGACAAAACTTTTAAAGGCTTCTGTGATATCATGATAGCCTACTAAGAGTGAACGTGGGCTCTCAGAATTTGAGCCTAAGTTTGAAAGGAGTCTAGCAATTTTCTAGAAAATAATAGAAATGGAAATTTGACCTTGGTTTCATGTGGAATAAAATACGGTATAAATTGGCCAAGTTTCAAAACAATTTGTTAAAAACTGAAGAAGGGAACAGGGAAAAATGAAAATTACATACCTACCGTAATTCTTGATCTTCTCTTGTATCTTCACCATTCATTACTGCTGGGTGTAAGCTGGAGGGAGGAGTCGGCGCACATGGCTGATGCACTGTGTAAAGCATGCCGGGTTGGCCATTAGGTGCCATAGACTCCTCCTCCATCCCCGTTCTGTGTAGCCGGAGAGGCAGAAAGACAGGTTTCAGAGAAAAAGGGTGAGGCAAGAGAACCAAAGGATAGAAAAAGGAAAGGATATAAACTGAAAAAGGTATAAGTCGATTAGAGGACAGGAAAAGAGAAGCCTACCCTAAGTGGCTATAGGGCCCCAATCCTTGGGCGGTTTCGGAGAAAGGAGAAGACAAAGGACAGAAGGAAAAGAGAAGAGAAGGGAGTAAGGAATAAAAAAGGGGGGTGGAGGAGAAGGGCTGTCTGCCACACTAAATTGGAGACCACTGGCATGAGAGTTTCAACTCCCAGCGGGGTTGAAGACAAGAGAGTAAGGATCCCGCCAGTTAAGGAGTTATCGAACCAAGGTCTGAAGGGGATTAATGATCTTGTCAAACTTCGCAAAGGCAGACATTTCCTCACCCCCTTTAACCAAAACATTATTAAAACTTAAACCTAGGTCTCACAGACTGTCCTAGGGAGGGTAACAGTCCTGCTCAGAAGAGGAGTGAGTCCTGAGTTAGGCGTGTGGAAAGAAATCTGTAAGAAGTTTCTCCATGGTAGTACTGTAGCAGTCCACACTTCAGAAGAAGAGAAACACCGGACAACTGTGCCATAAGAAAAAGAGAGGGAGAAAACTCCCACGGACTCTCTTAGGACTGCCATAAAGTAAGACAGCTAGAATGTGACTTAAGTCAGAGGATTATTCAAGCCCCAAGTGGGGGACACCCTAGAAATCGTGAAGAGAATCAGAGGGAGTTCCCTCAGAGGGATTAGGACAAAGACCCTACTGACAATCCTCCAGGGTAAATGCTCTGTGACTTTAGAGAAGGAATACAGAGCTCTGAGGTACCAAAGGGACTAAGCCCCCAACTGGCCTCTGGGAGGGGGTGGGCGAGCAGGGTGGAGGTGACGCCCAATAATTGAGGCCCATGAGGGGATGGAGGGTGGGAATCAGTAATGAATGGTGAAGATATAAGAGAAGACCAAGAATTATGGTAGGTACGTAATTTTCATATCTTTCTTTTGTCAGTCTTGACTATTTATTACTGCTGGGTGAGTACCAAGCCCCC
Organism: Neoceratodus forsteri; assembly: GCA_016271365.2. Taxonomy (NCBI): domain Eukaryota; kingdom Metazoa; phylum Chordata; order Ceratodontiformes; family Ceratodontidae; genus Neoceratodus; species Neoceratodus forsteri. The sequence continues at coordinate 58,687,533 of JADMNL010000032.1, forward strand.
CAGAGGGGACCAGTCACAGCCCTGAGGGAACAGATCCCTCAGCCTCCTGCGGGAGAGACGCAGGAGGGGGAGACCCTAGCCTTACTAGAAAGGGCAAGATCTAAGGCTGCTCAAGACAAGGAGGTGTCTCCCGAGGCCAGGGAAACAGAGGGCGCGCCTGAAAAATCCTCCTTGCTCTGCGGTAAAAAAGACGGGTCCCCTGGAAAGTAGAGGAGATCACCCTATGCCAGGCAATGGGTGACAATCTGGATAGACGAAGCCACGCCGTCCTCCTAATGAAGATCGCTGTCCCTGACAGTCTGGAAGCCATCCCACTGAAGTCGTAAGACGCCCTTGCCTGGTGCCTTGCAAGCCCCAGGCCCTGAGCAGAGAGAGAGAGAGCAATGGCCTGTCTAGACTGCTCCGTATCAGGCAAAGATGCTAGCACCAGAGCTAACATCGACCACAGGTGCCTGTTATAGGCAGCATGGTGCGCCTGATGTGAACCTATGCACATCAACACACAAGCCAAAGAGAAACTTCGCTCCCACCAGTCAAATTCCGCAGAACTCAGATCCAGGGGTCAGTCGTGCACCAGGCGCTGAGGCCCGGAGGGAGTGTCTAGGGACGTCAGGCCCGAAGGAGGGTGAGGTAGGGAACCTAGAGACTCCTGGGGGGCACAATACTGACTCCTGCAGTCTGCTGGGGCTGAAGAAGAGGTGGCTGGAGACTGCTAGGTGTGGATAGATGCCTCCTGGAAGGGAATGGGCCAGGAGGGCACCACAAGGTGGTGAGCACAAAATTCACTAAGGAATAAACGCGTCTCCCACTTGGTATTGGTCCTCGGAACATGGGAGATGCGAAGCTCCTGTACTAGCCTTGAAAGGAACTACTGATACTCCATGAAATCAGCGTCGGAGGACAGGTGGACAGAATGTTCCTCTCCCTCGGAAGATGAGGAGCTCGAATGTCCAGAGGACTCCTGCGGCGGGGGAGGGGGGGAGACAGGCAGAAGACCTGTTTGTCCATGGCCCTAACATAGGAAGGAAAGGCCACTGCAGTGACTCTGAACATCTCCCAGGTTAAGGGCCCTGTAGGACCCATATGGCCCAGGAGAGGAGTGGGCGTTTGCAGAGGGATGGGCGATGGGCACCGTATTGAGCGTGTCCGACCTCTGCCAGGGCTCTGAGACCCAGGGACTGATTCCATCGTGCAAGGGGACCCTGAGGCCATACCATGCTGCGAAGTTTGAGTCTGGGAAGGCAAACTATGGAAGAGCCCTGAAGGGGAGTCTCCCCTGTGACGTACCTGGGGTTGCAAGTGTCCAAAAGGGCAACCCTCTGTGTTGCCAACCAAAGGTTCCTCTGAGATCTTAAGGGAAAGGCGGGGCTCAGCACTACAATCCCCCCCCCCCGGCAGGGTGGTGGAAAGGGGCCACCACACCTCACCCCGACCCCTCGGACTCAGAGGCAGCCCTCTTCCTCGGTCCCAGTGAAATGGGTTCCCCCGATGCCACAGGCTCCCTGAAGGAGGATGCAGAAGCGAGGGCTCCCACCCTTCGGAGGTCCATAGCAACACCAGAGATGGCAGCTGCCTGGACCCCTCCGGCCAGAGAAGGGCATCCCACCCCTAACCCCATAACCGTCGCCTCGCCCCCAAGGGATCCGTGGCCACCTCCAGCTGAAGGATCCTCCAAGGCAACAGGCTCTGGGGACTCAGGGATAGGGATGCTGGGGTGCCTGGTGCCGTGTCCCATGGGGCTCTCCAACCTTGAAGAGTCAGGCTGCCAGTCCGGGTCTGCCACAGAATCGTCCCCTCCAAAGAGGAGGCGGCCAGGCAGACCTCCAGGCTAGCGACTCCTAGAGAGCTCCTGGTAGCGGCACGGCGAACAGTGCCACTATGGGACATTGTGCCACCCGCGGCACCGTCCTGATCACCGGCGCCATTGGTCCGCCACTGCCAGGCCCAACAGCCGAGGTGCATGACACTGGGGGAGCCTGCACCTCTGAAGAGGCAACTGCCAGGTCGGCAACAGCAACGCAACTTCAGGGGGAAACACGCTGCTCCTCCAGCGCTGCAGAAGAGGCCTCCTCCTCGGCAAGGCTGGAACTGGAGGAGGCACCCTCCTCACTGGGCTATACAGACCCAGGAGGGGACCCGGAGGAAGCCCTGTCGACTTTAAAGAACACGGCCGTCCATGGAGAAGCAGGCGTTGCAGTGGTCCATATTGTGGCTGGGTCCCAGGCATCATAGACAAACATCCTGCTGGTCTGAAACAGAAAAATGCCGGCCACAGAGGCACCGACGCATGGGGGCACGGCCCGCTTTGGATTTTCTTTTGGCCCCAGAACCAGATATGATGCAAAAAAAATAATCAAACTACAGCAACAGAACCCGGCACTGCTGGAAGAAATAAAAGGAACGGGCTTACCGGGTTTCCAACGGTGTCAGGAGTTTCAGAACTGGGATGAAGGCTGGAGAAAGGCGGCATTGAAAGGCGAAGGCCTATGGCGCAGATGAAATATGTTCATTCGTGCAGCAGGTGTGACCTCAATGGCGGGAGAAACAGAACTGGGATGGAGGAGGAGTCTACGGCGCCTAACGGCCAATCCACGTGCTTCATGCAGTGTGTTAGCTGTGTGGGTGGTGCCTGGGGCGCAGACTCCTCCCTCCAAAAAAACCCCTTGGCAGGTGCGCATCTCCGTTTTACACCCAGCAGTAATGAATGGTGAAGACTGACAAGGGGAAGATCTTCAACTTTTCAACCTGTATGCTAAATGTCCAAGTCATGGTTCACAGCACTGATAGGAAACTCAGGCTAATACTGTAAGTATCTGCTAGAACTTAGAAACACAGAAAATATAGACAATGACGGCGGAAAAAAGAGCAATGGACCATCCAAGGTGGTGAAATATAACTAGTATTCTTCCCTGGAATACGTGGAGTCTGACAAAATGCAAAATTATGTCAATTCCCCCAAATTTTGGCAGTGAAATTCCACATCCTGGGGAACTGAGGCAGCGACTCCAGACAGATTTTTCCAATATTGAAACTTGGATAAGAAAATCTGGACTTTTGATAAGTACTGGGAAGACTCAGAGTATGATTTTTTCTGTAGGATCTAATATTAATAAAGATTCAATTGATTTGGAGATTAGTTTTTTGGACGGGACAAGGGTACAAGGGGTTAATACTTATAAATATTTGGAAGTCCTGGTTGATTATCGTCTTTCCTTCTCAGAGCATATTTTGTTGCAAATAAAAAAAGTCAATAAAAGATTGGGGGCATTAAGAAGAGTGTCAGGATGCTTGACTAGGGATGTTAAGATTAAATTGGTAAAACAATTGTTGTTACCTGTCTTAGAGTATTGCTTACCATTATATAAACATTCTTATAAAAATTTTTTATATAAATTGGACCATACTTATTATAGAATGGGAAATTTTATTTTAAATAATGGGCCTCGACTCCATCATTGTGTAGTTTATCAGGAACTTGGGTGGTTGCATCCAATAGCTCGAAGAGAATATATATGGCTTATTATATGTCATGGTTTAATATACTTAAAAATGCATCCTTTACGAAATTTGATATGTCAGAACTCAGATTCTAAATATTCAGACACATTTAGGAGGTCTACTAAAAAATTGCCCATGACACAAATTATGAATCGTATGGGGGATATGGTGTTACAAAATAGTTTAGCAAGGACATGGAATAAGTTACCTTGCCAAATGATTGCAATCTCTGACCAGTATATTTTTAAATTGGAACTGTATAATTATTTAAATGTTTGTTGTAGTTGTTTTTAGGTAATTGTGATTTTGTACTGTGTTTCAATCTGTATTGTCTTGTTTTCATTGTAAATTTCACAGGTATTTGTTATAAATGGGGATTTTTTCCCCAATCAGATTAACCTGTATAAAAATAAATTTTAACAAACAAACAAACAAACAAACAAACATCCTCATGGAAATCCACCAGCAAAACTGAAATACACATGGTAGAATATCACTAAATTCTCAGGGAAACGTCAACAAAAATTCTATTTGGAATAGTGAGTAATTCTGCAGGAGGAGTTGCTAATTCAACCCATCTCTAGAAACTACCAAGCTTCAAAAGAACTGTTTGTAAAAATTGTTAAAGAAATCCTGGAAAATGCAGGCATCTTTCATGTTTATTGCAAATGTTGCAGGCAGAAGGTTTTCCCATGTATGATGCAGAATTAGTAAAAAGGAGCACATACACCAAGTTCATTAAAATGATGGAAAGATGTTCAAACTTTGACTTTTGTTTGAACTTTGACTTTTGCACCCTAGGTGCGCGAGGTAGAGATGCATTTCTGAGTCTAAAGGAAATCTGACCTACAGTAGCAAAGAGAAGCAGCACAATAATCAGCTCTAAAATAAATGTTGAAATAGGGATGGCTTGTATTATGACAGCACACTGTCTCCCACTGCATGGCAGGGGCATACGCATTCAAGGCCCTGTTTCTCTAAGTAAACATGAAAGACACCACATCCTTGCAAAGAAAAATGTTGCACCTACAAGTTAAAATGAAACAGATCAGGCACAATAAGAACAGGTTACTCACCTGTAACAGTAGTTCTAGGAGTGGTAGATGTTGTTCATCCACACTGTTTGACATTGTCCCCTTCCACTTTAAATCTGCCCGGAAGTCTTCAAGCTGGCTCCTCCCACCCACCCGGGTGGTATATACACCTCGTCTCCGCCCCATGACACCAGATCTTAGCCTGCCGGAAGCCAGCTTGTGTGCGTCCACAGCTGGGGAGGTCGGGTGGGTCTGTGTGGATGAACAACATATACCACTCCTAGAACTACTGTTACAGGTGAGTAACCTGTTCTTCTAGGATCGTGGCTATGTTGTTCATCCACACTCTTTGGCAGACTCCTAGCAGTTCTCCGGGAGGAGGGTGGCAAGGCGCACACCCCCCTACTTAGGGAACAGAGATTGGAGAACTGAGGCCCCAAAATCAGCATCCCGGTGTGACTCAAGGTTGATGTGGTAGTGGGTGATAAAGGTGTTTGCTGACTTCCAGGTAGCAGCCCGGTAGACTTCCTGTATAGGGATGTCCCTGGAAGTAGCCACCAATGCAGCAATATGGCAGGTAGAATAAGTTCTTATCCCTCTGGGAGGATCCTTGCCCACCAACTCATAGCATAGACCTATGCATGATGTAATCCATCTAGCAATGGTCCACTTTGCTGCAGGTCTGCCAGAAGCGGCTTCAGCGTAGGTGACAAACTGCTGGTGAACCTCTCCCTGAATTTCCACTGTTCTCTCCTTACAATAGGAGACAGCATGTCTCATGTCCAAGGTATGGAGCCTGTACTTGGCCTCCGAGGTGTAGTTTGGGTAGTAAACTGGTAGAGTTAACACCTGATTAAGGTGAAACTCTGATACCAGCTTCAGAAGGAATTTTGGGTGGGGGCGCAGGACAACCTTGTCCCTGTGGAAGACCAGATAAGGGGAGTCCACCGAAAGTGCCTGGAGCTCCTCTGTCCTTCTGGCTAATGTGATATCCACCAGGAAGGCCATCTTCCACGACAAGTGTGACAGCTCACACTTGTGCATGTGTTCGAATGGCTTGCCCATGAGCTTTGTCAGTACCAGCAGTAGATCCCATGGAGGTGGAGGTTCACGCACTGGAGGGGATATGTGATCCAGGCCTTTGAAAAAGTGCCTGACCACTGTCTCCTGTGCCAACATCGGCTGACCAGCCCATGCCTGGTAAGCAGAGATGCCTGTCAGGTGCACCCTGAGGGTCAATGACCGTAGACCCCTTTTGGAAAGAGACCAAAGGTAGTCGAGAATGTTAGCCATGGGGCAGGACAGAGGGTCCAAGCTCTTGTCCTGACACCAAATGGAAAACCACTTCCATTTGAAGGCATAACACTTCCTGGTCGATTCCTTTCTAGATACCTCCACCACAGTGTAGACATCTTCAGAAAGACCCATAGCCTGGAACTCTAGTCGCTCAGGTACCAGGCTGTGAGGTGCAGGGATTGAAGGTCCAGATGGAATACCTTCCCCTGACTGAGTGATATCAGGTCCAGGCGTGTACAAAGCCGCTCTGGGGGCCTGCAGCTCAGGCTGAGGAGATCTGGATACTAGGACTGGCGAGGCCAGTCTGGGGCTACCAGAATCACCTGCGCCTTGTCCCTCTTCGCCTTGAGAAGCACATTATGGATCAAGGGAAATGGAGGGAAGGCACAGAAAAAGGGCCCGGGATCCACGGCCTCGAGAAGGCATCCCCCTGCAGTGAGCCCTGCTGAGGGGGGCAGGCATGAAACAGCCTCAGCTTCGCATTCTCCTTGGAGGCGAAAAGGTCCACCTGAGGGTTGGTGCCTCAATGGCAGAACAGGCCTTGAACTACCTCCGGCAGGAGAGACCACTCATGAGATGCAGCGCCTATCTGGCTGAGGGCATCGGGCAGACTGTTGGAGGCTCCTGCCACATGGATGGCTAGGAGATCCTCCTCCAGGCTGATCACGAGAGACCAAATTCGGAGAGCTTCCTTTCACAGAGGCAAGGAGTGCGTCCCACCCTGACTGCTGAGATAGTACATGGTCGTGGTGTTGTCCGTCTGGACCTGAACCACTTGATCCTGTACAAACGTAGTGAAGGCAGTGAGGGCTAGCCATACCGCTCGAAGCTCCAGCAGGTTGATGTGGCATCGGGACTCCTGAGGGGATCAGAGGCTGCGGGCCCAGAGCTCCCCAGATGGGCAACCCAACCCATCACGAAGGCGTCGGTCGTAAGGATGACCATCGGCTCCGGGCGGACAAACAGGATGCCCTCCTGCAGGTGAGCTGGGACAAGCCACCACTACAAGCCATCCCACATCTTCTGGGTCACGGTTACTGACTGGTCCAAGGGACTGGAGCGCTGAGGCCACTGGCGGGCCAGCCCCCATTGCAGGGGACGCATATGCCAGTGGGCCCAACAGACCACACTGGTGCAAGCCGCCATGAGACCCAGAAGGCGCAGAAAGTCCCAGGCAGGGCCCAACTGCCCAACCTGAAATGACTGGGCAAAGGAGGAAAGGACCTCGGCCCTGTTCACTGGGAGCCGGGCTCTAGCTCGAAGAGAGTCGAGCTCTGCCCTGATGAACTGAATCACCTGCGATGGCAAGAGTTCCGATTTGGCCTCACTGATCAGGAGACCAATTTGAGAGCAGACCTGGAGGGCCAGATCTCTGGACAGCTCCACCTCCAACCTGGAAGGGGCTGCTATCAGCCAGTCATCCAGGTAAGGGTACACCCGGACCCCCTTGGTGCCGCAGGAATGTCACCACTGCCATGCATTTGGTGAAGACCCTGGGAGCTGGAGAAAGGCCAAACGGCATGGCCCGGAACTCGCAGAGGGATCCCTCTGCTCTGAAGCGGAGGAATTGCTGCTGTGACGGACGGATTGGGACATGAAAGAATGCGTCCTGGAGATCCAGAGAACAAAACCACATGCCTAGTTCCAAGGATGGTATGATCTGAGCCAGTATGAGTATCCTGAAGGTGCGTGGCCTTAGGAACTTGTTCAGGTCGTGCAGATCGAGAATGGGGCGCCAGCCTCCCCCATCTGTTTTGGGACCAGGAAGTACCTGGCCACAAACCCTGGACATGGAGGAGGATCCGCCACCATGCTGATCACCTCCTTTTGGAGGAGTAGAGCTATGTCAGCTCAATGAGCCGACAAATAGGCTGCGGAACCGGTAGCACCTGCCCGAGGGGTGATGGTTCAAAAGGGAGGGGTCTGCTCGAATTCCAGAGGCAGACCCCTGCCGACCACTTTCAATATCCAATGGTCCATGGTGATAGTGGACCAGGCGGAAAGGAAGTGGCTGAGCCGACACCCCATGGGGAAAACCCAGGGGAGGAGTGATGAGGCTAGGGGCGGCACCCCTCAACCCGTCACTGGGCAGGCTTGGAGGAAGGGCCGGCCGAGGAGCCACCTGGACCTTTCCCTCCAGGCTTCCTGTTGGAAGAAGCAGCAGACTTGGCCTTGAGGTGCCAAGCATGAGCCTGCTGGCCCTGCTGCTGGTGCTGCTAGGCTGGACATACCGCAGGGGTGGAAGGGCGAAAGCGCTTACGCTGCTGCTGGCGGCCTTTGTCCTTCTGGGCAGATGTGACTGAGTTCAAGGTGGCATTGGACTTCTCGATCCTCTGGAGATGGCCCTCAACCCCGGGCCTGAACAAGTCGGTGCCCAAGAAGGGGACGTCTGCCAGCTTGTGCTGGGTATCTGCCGTGTAGGTACAGATCCGCAGCCAGGCTCTGCAGCACATGGCTACTGCAGCTGCTACTAACCGGGCACAAGAGTCTCTGATGTCCAAAGCAGTCTGGAGCTGTTGCTTGGCCACTGCCCTTCCCTGATCCCGCACCTGCTTGACCGTTGTTTAAAGGTCAGCTGGGAGGTGAGGAAGCACCTCATCCAGGGAGCCCAAATGGGCATGTGAAAAGTGTGCCATCAGTAGAACCAAGCTAGCCTGTCAAAGGCCTAAGGAGAAGGCAGCATAAACTTTGTGCCTGGAGTAGTCCAGTTTTTTGGACTCCTTGTCCGGTGGCTTCTCTAAGTCCCTGGTGTTTCCGGAGCACCGGGAAAACACTGTCGGTTACCAGCCCTTCAGCCGAGGGGTGCTCTGAAAAACTGGAGAGGGAACCGGTCGGGACTACGTACTTGCGGGCCATCCTGGCCGAAGGCGCCGAACAGGAGGCAGGCCGCTGCCACAACTCCAAGGCTGGACCAACAATGGCCTCGGCCACAGGAAAGGCCTCCATGGGGGAATCCTCTCAGTCCAAAATCTCCGTGAGGGGATATCTGGCCCATTTTTGCACAGGTTTGAGCTGCATCCCAGTAGACTCTGAGATGAGCCAAAGAATACGAAGGAACGAGGATGGGCTCTCGTCCACCGACAGACCCCCGGAGGATTCCAGGTCGAGGGGCCTGGAATACAGGGAAGAGTCGTCGGACTCCAAGGAGTCTGCGAACAGCTGGCGAGCGCCTGAGCCACCCTCCACTCACCGAGGCCGATCGGGGGTGAGGGTGACCGACAACCTGTGGGGCAAGCCCTGACCCGACTGAGAATCCTTGGTCAGGGCCCCCCAGTCTTCAGTTGTGGGGGCTGTGGTTCCACCACAATGGGTGGGGCAGCTGGTTTCGGCTGAGCAATCGGTGCCGGAGTCGGCTCCTCGACCAAGGAGCCGAGGGCGAGAGGCTGCTTCAGCCATTCAGGCGACAGCCACTTAATTGCCGGGGAAGACAATGAAGTCGACTTGTTGCCGGCCAATAACAGCTGCTGCCACATCACATCCTCACAGTGCCGACGCAACTTGCGCCGGAGCCTATCCTATGAAGAGGATAATGAGGAAGAGTGGTGACGCTGCTTTCCGTGATGTCGGGACCGAGACCATCAGGGTCACTGACGGTGGGTCGAAGAGGGGGCAGGGGAATCCCGCTCATCCCCCGGCTCAGGGTTCTTGACCGGGGACTTCAGCTCGGAAGGCCGAGGCAAGTCATCGGTAACCACCGGGGGTACCGGTGAAAAGGGTGTCGGCCTCTCAATCGACAAGCCTGTCCAACAGGTGTCTCAACCCCTGACTGACCTAATGAGGACACGAAAAGCCAGCGGCCTTAGCCACAACCTCAACTGAGGTCGATAAGGGCAGCCCGGGAGTAAGATCTCTCCCACTCCCATGAGCGCGGCAGTGGGACTTACCTTTCAGTTCCTTCTTCTTGATCGATTGAAGTGAGTTCCTGAGGGCCCCTCTCCCTTGGTGGAGAGGGACTGACAAAGCTCCCGAAATGAAGCAGCATAGGAGGAGCCCAAGGAGAGCGGGATAAACGCTGACACCGAGGAAGAAGACGTGGCCTGGTCCACCTCCTCCTCGAGGGCGATCAACTGCTCCAGCTGCTCCCCGGAGCCCACAGCCGCGGACACCGCCCAGCGGGCCTCCTTAGACTTCACCGGCGGAAACCATTTTTCGGGGTGCCCCAGCTGGAGTTGGGCAGCGTGGTTTTCAAGAACCGGAGCCGAGAAGGACTTGCAGAGATCGTAGGCCTGCGAATCATGGCCAAGCCCAAGGCAGTAGATGCATGTGGCATGCGGGTCGGTCTGAGACATCTTCTGCCCGCAAGGGCACCAACGGAAGCTGGGAGTAGATTTAGAATCCATTGCAGCCGCGAGGGAAGGAGAAGACTTAAGTCTCATGAATTCAAGCACGATTTTTGGTAAAACCGAAGGTTTTGGATCCAGGCCTAGAGACGCAAGAGCACTAAGGAGGGAACCTGAACCTGAGCTTCCCAGCGGTAAGGAAGATCTGGCGTCATGGGGCGGAGCCGAGGGTTTTACCACCCGGGTGGATGGGAGGAGCCAGCTTGAAGACTTTTTGGCACATCTTAAAGCGGCAAGGTACCTGCAAGACGGTGTGGATTGAACAACATATCCATGTCCCTAGAAATAATGTTTTCCATGACAGGAAACATAGGCCACAACTCACGGTCCATTCAAAGGGAGGCAACGTCAGTTTCTCAAAGACATAATTCAAGCCCCAAGGTGGGAATGAACTGCGGATAGGAGATTTCACATGGAGAATACCTCTCATTAAAGTATGGGACACCTCCAGCTGTGCAACTGTATGGCCACCAATAGGGGCATGGAAAGCTGATACAAAAATGCACCTTAAGTGAGCAATAATGTAGACTAGTCTCACAGGAACAGCAAGTATTCCAGCACAGCATTTATAGGGTGTGTAAATAGATCTAAATTCTTGGAAGCAGTCCGCAAAGTGAACCACTTTCACTTTGAGGAATAGGTGTGACTGGTATAAGGTTTTCTAGCCGCAAGCAGAATATCAGCAACCTTCTGGGATTCCCCAAAGTGTGCTATGGTTAAGTTCTCAGAAGCCATGCCTGGAGATGAAGGGACTTCAGGTCCGGATGAACCAGGGACCCCTTGTCCTGTGACAACAGACCTCAACACAGAGGTAAGGTCACCAGAGGTTCCACTGTCATCTGCTGTAGAAGTGGAAATTATCTAGCAAGGTCAGAACGAAGCAGTGAGGATGAGAGTAGCACTCTCCATCCGCAGCTTGATTAGCACCCTTTGTATCTATGGAATTGGAGGAAATGCACATAGAAATTTCCCTTTCCAAGGGAGGGACAATGCATCTCGCCAGAAAATTCTAGGCTCTGGATCAAGCAAGCAACAATGCAGCAGTTTTGCATTGTGTGGGGGACGCAAAAAGCTTCAACTCTGGATGACCCCATCTTGCGAAGAGGTCACAGACCACTGAGGTCAGCAGTTTCCACTCGTGCATTTTGGGCTGTGACCTGCTCAGCTGGTCTGCCAAGATGCTTTGGAGCTCTGGGAGATGCATGGCTGACAGCTGTAGGCCATAAGACAGAGCCCAACACCATACTCTCTTCGCTTCCCTGCATAGCAGGTAAGAATGAACTCCCCTTTGTTTACTGATGTAATACATCACACTGGCATTGTCCATCTGTATTAACAGAGGACCAGGGCACAAAACTGCTCTCATCTCCAGGACATTTACGTGTAACTTGGCCTCTACCTTAATCCCTAACACCCCCCCCCCCCCGAGTCTGGTAAGAGCCAAGATAAGCTCCCCAGCTGGGGCCTGAGGCATCCGTGATGAGGATCTATACAGAAGCTGGTACAAAGAATGGAATACCCTTTACCAGGTTTTTACAATCCACCCACCACAACAGCACTCTGCAAAGTGGGGACATGATCAGAACCATTTGGTCCAACTCGTCTGTCAACTGACCCCACTGGACCACGAATGTTCACTGGGGAATTCTCATTTATAAGAGGGACAGTGGCACTGTCACAATGGCTGCAGCTGCAAGCCCCAGGAGATGTAACATTGTTCTTACAGAGACATGTTTCCTGTATATCAGCTGTGCTGGTTGTCTGCTCTGCCCTAAGGCAATAATGCACATCCCTTCTCTGTGTCATAGACTGCTCCTATGTACTGCTGCCTCTGACAAGGGTTTAGCACTGACTTTGGTACATACACTGTGATCCTCAAGCTGTCGAACAACAGACATGTCAGAGACAGGGTATGTTGTAGGATGTGCCTGGAGCTGGCTTTGAGCAGCCAATCATCCAAACGGGGAACACGTGCAGGCTTTCCCTGTGAAGGGCTGCTGCCACTACTGCCAAGAATTTGGTACAGACCCATGGTGCAGAGGACAAGTCAAAGGGCATTAATCTGATCTGGTAATGTTCCCCGTCCAGCACAAACTGAAGGTATTTCCTGTGAGCTTTCCTGATCTTTATATTAAGGTAAGCATCCTTCATATCTCGAACGCCAGTCCCCTTGTTGCAGAAGGGGAATGACAGCTTGCAAGGATACCATTTCAAACTTCTTGTATTCTATGAAGAAGCTGAGGTCTCTAAGATCTAGCACAGGCAGCAGATCCACTGTCCACTTTGCAAGTAGGAAGTATCTCGAATAGAACCCTTTGTTCCTCTGCTGTGGAGGGACAAGTTCTATAACACATTTTCTGTGCTGATGACTGCACTTCTTCCTTCAGAAGGACAGATTGTCCCAGAGGATAACAAGAAGGAGGCTGAGGATGATCGGGGGCAGTGTCTGTTAGCTCCAGAGTGTGTCCCCTTGCAATTATTTGCAAGACCCACTCATCTGTTGTAATATCCCTCCACTGTTCCAGAAGCAGGGAGAGTCTTCCCCCCCTTCCCCACAACCACCCCTGAAGGCACTGGTGGAAGCTGGGGTGGGTTCAGGTACAAGTCAGGCTGAGCCAGTAGGGTCACTGCCACCAGCACCTGCTCTGGGTGCTTTTGTATGAGCACCAGATGGGAAGGGACCCAGCAGGCGACCACCTCCCTTACCATGGCCTTGTGGGCAGAAACCACAGTCACCTCTGGCAGCAGGCTGACAAAAGGGTTCTCTCCCACGCCCTCTAACAGGAGTGGGATACAAGGATTTAATAAGCCTCAGAGTCATCTTGGATGTCTGAAGGCCTCTAAGGGCTTCTTCAGGATCGTACCCAAAAAGTTTTCTCTCTCTCTAAAAGGGGCATTCAAAATGGCCAGCTGCACATCTGTGGCAAATCCTGCCACTCTGAGCCAAGAATATCTTCTCATACAAATGCCAGAAGCTGTAGCCCTGACAGCGGCATCTGAGACAACATATGCCGAGTGAGGCAAATGTTTGCGAACTTCAGCACCCAAATTTTTTTTTTTTAAATTGTATTTTTATTGTTTCCTTTTTTAAACATCAATAAAAAAAACAATAAAACAAAAGACAGACCTGCATACAGAAGCCTTATAAGCAGACCAGGTTACAGATATTAATACAATTGAAAATTGATATTCTATAGAACTATCCATCTTGAATGGTGAGCAGTTCTAAGATAGAGTCTATAATGTACACAGGTAGACCAGACTAACTCAGAGGACTACTGTATTTTACCTGTTTTGCTTCTACAGGGTGATGAAAACCCCAACGAAAGAAATAAACGATAATTACTTGACTTAAATCCTAACTACAACAAACACATTAACACCCTCCCCATCTCCTCCCCTCCCACCCATGCAGCATGGTCTTGTCTGAATTCAGTAAGGATGCCTTCATGATGCACAGTCTACAATCGTGCACAGCCGGTCCTACAGCATGCGTTCTCATAAAGTTCTTTTTATTTATGGTTAAGGGACTTCCTAACTAAGATTTCCAGAACTGGGATACCTTCTCTGGTGCTGAAAAACTCAAAGAATGGAAACCATCAAGTCTTATAGGATTCAGATCTTAGGTTCAGGTTAGCAGTAATTCTTTCCATTGTTTTAATTTGGCGACAGTGTGCCAACCACTGCTCCTCTCCTGGGGGTGTCTCCGATAGCCATAATCTTGTAATAGCCTTTTGGGCTGCAGCTATCAGAATAGGGAAAAGGTAGTTAGCCTTAGAACCCCCCCCAACCCCTGTGGTGGCTCCCCCAGTATAAGATACCGTGGGTGTCTGTGGGGACTGGTATCTGTAAAATCTGTCTCAGCTGATCACCTATAAGATTCCAGTAGTCCTTGAGTTTTCACAACTCCAAAAAATATGTTCATAGGATCCAACCGACCCGCACCCTCTCCAACATTTGTCTGAGTAGGTTTGCCCAAAATGTTTAGTTGTCACAGGTGCTCAAAAGAATCTTGTGAGCACCTGCCAATGAAACTCTCTCCACGTAGGGAAGGATGTGGTTCTGTGTGCCAACCTCCAAATCACCTCCCACCCTAAGTCGTCCTCTCCCAGTCCAAGCAATTTTTCCCACTGGTTTTGGATTCGAGCTCTAATGTCTGAGATATCTGGCTCACCAGCCTGCTATAACTTGGAAATCAAGTGTGTCTTTTGGGAAGAACCGTTGGACACCTCGAGCAGGAGATCCAGAAGTATAGTGGGCTGACCAAGGGACTGACCTTCCCTCCCCTCCTCAGCCTTAAGGTAGTGTCTGATTTGTAGATAACCACAGAAGTCGCAAGATGGAACCTTAAACTCCTGTTTAACCTGGGTAAAACTTTTTATAGTATCTCCTGAGAACAACTGTGTGACGTAACTAAGACCCCGACTTGCCCATTGTGTAAACAGCCGGTTTTCCCTCCTCGCCGGAAAATCAGCCCTATCTACAATCCTACCATTCTGCAGAATCCTAGCTTGTAATTTCTTCTCTCCTTCACAACCTGATTCCAAACTATAATCAACGTCTTGAGCCAAGGATTCGATAGGCCCTGCATCACCCTAGGGGTACTTTTATTAAGTACGATTGAAGGCAGGATGTAAGGCCTCAAGGTCCGGAGATCCATTTTTACCCAGCTTTGCTTAACTCCTGGAGATGAGTAGGCTGCCACCTATTGTAACTGGGCTGCTCTATAATATCCCTTAAAGTCTGGAACACCCAGGCCTCCCTTCCCTTTAGGTAGCTTCAGCAAGGCCCAGCTGAGCCTAGGCTTCCTCCCAGCCCAGATGAATGAAATTATAAGCTTTTGAAGATCAAGCCAGAACTATCTTGGAGGGCGCAAAGGGACTGCATCAAACGGAAAGAGCATCCTCAGCAGAATATTCATTCTCACCGATTCAACCTTGCCAGTGATAGAGGGGAGAGTTGCCCATCTGGCACAATCCTTTCGTATTGTGTCTAGCAACTTCAAATGGTCAATACGGTACAGCAGATCCAGGTCCTTCGGTATTTGAATCCCTAAGTATCTAAAACTGGAGGTGTTCCACTTCAAATTGGTTAGATTTTTCACCACCGAAGGGACAGGGGGCTCCAATGGAAATTATTTCTGATTTGGAGTCATTAATTTTAAAACCAGAAAATAATATATTTTATAATATATAATACCTAGCTCAGATCTAGGTGTCCATTTGGTTTGGTGACGTCACTGGAAGTCAACCAAAGTTAGTTTTAATTAACTCATTCTTGGCAGAGCCTGAGCTGCAGTCTTGGCAGCTTTCCACAGGTTACTCTGGTATTTAATCATATGGGCTTGATAATCTACAATCCAAAGGCCAAGTGAGGCAGATACATAAGTATCCCAAATTCCCCCAGGAGGAACATGGCCGCCAGTAGGGATGTAATAGGATTTTTTAAATAAAGTAGGGTGTTGTCAGTGTATGGAGAGAGATGCAATTCTCCACCTCAAGCACTGTGATCCCAGTGATGTTCTTGTGCAGCTGAAATGCTTCCGCTAACGGCTCCATACCTAGGGAGAATAGAAGGGGTGAGAGAGGGCAGCCCTGTCTAGTACCTCTCTCAATAAAAAAGGGGGAAGAAAATACCCCATTCAACCTCACTTTGGCAGAAGGGTTCGTGTAAATGGCAGCCACCCATGCTTGAAACCTGGGACCCAACCCAAATTTCTTAAGCACTTCACCTAGAAAGTCCCATTCCAGGCGATCAAAAGCCTTTTCGGCATCAAGTGTATTAATTACTGCTTGGTCCCCTTTGCTTTGATTTTTTTTGGTGTGTCATTACAGTAAGCAATCTTCTGACATTGTCATGCAGATGCCTCCCCTGGCAAAAATCCTGCCTGATCCGGATGCACCAATTGTATCACCACTCCCTGCAACCTGTTTGCTACCATCCTAGCAAAGATCTTAACATCCAGATTTAAAAGTGAAATGGGACGATAGCTACCACATAGGGTTGTGTCTTTGTCCTGTTTTGGGATGACGGTTATTAGGGCTTGTGTCCAAGAGTCTGGGGCCTCTAAAGGAATGTGGGCCACATTACATATTTGTAACAGCAAGGGCGTTAATTTGTCCTGGAATTTCTGATAGTACTCTGCAATGTAGCCATCGGGGCCCAGGGCTTTATTGTGCTTAAGGTTCTTAATAACCTCCGCTAACTCCAACTGAGAAAAAGGACGGTCGAGCTCTTTCTCAAGTTCACTTGAAAGCCTGGGTAGTTTTAGTCTATGCAGGAATTGTTTAATTCCATCTGTTCGACTGGCACAGGACTCCGACTTATAGAGAGCCTCATAAAACTTTTTAAAACATTCCGCTATATGAGCGGGGTCCATGACTAGCCGACCAGGCAGTTTTGGGTCTTTTATTTTAGAAATGTACCTATCTGCCTCTTGTTTCCTCAACTTGTACGCTAAGAGCCTACCCGCCCTATTCCCCCCCGAACAATAATTTTGTGCTATGAACCTTAGAGCATTCTCCGTTTTTACAGAGAGAAGTTGCTGTAATTGCTCCCTCACTAACTTCAGTTCTCTCAGTAAAGCCTGGGTACCCTCTTTTTTGTGCTGGTCTTCCAGTTCCTTAAGTTTCCACTCCAGTTTATCTTGTTGCTGTTGTCTAACCTTCTTTTGATGGGATGCGTAAGATATTGCTTCACCCCGGACTACTGCCTTTAGGCCATCCCAAAGGAACTTGCTCCTTGAGACCGACCCTGTATTTTCTCTGATATAATTATCTATCACCTCTTTAATTTTGGATATGAAAACCTCGTCCTTAAGCTTCCCAGCGTTCAGGCACCATAAAGATTGTTAATGTAATGGCCCCAACTGAATAGTAATGCTAACCTTTGCATGATCTGACATGCAAATGGGATAAATCTGCTGGTCCTATATACTTCCCACCCAAACTTTATGCATGTAAAACCTGTCTAAACACGAGTAGGATTCATAGGGGTGGGAACAGAAGGTAAAATCCTTACTGGATATATACTTGTCCCTCCAGGTATCCACCATACCAGCCTCTGTATGTAGGTGAGCAAGAGATTTTGCTCCTGTGTCTTTTACCCGGCTCCCCTTCCCCCCAGCCCTGTCAACCAAAGCGTCCACCATGCAGTTCCAGTTGCCTCCCAATATAATTTAGCCCTCAGGTAGAAAGTCTACAACTCCAAAGACATACCTAAAAAATTTGGAATTGGAATGCGCAGGAGCATACACATTCACAATATGTATAACCCTGTCCGCAATCCTACCCGAAAGGGTAACAAGCCTGCCCTCTTCGTCAGAGGACGAGTCCAGACAGGTGAAACCCAGGCCTTTCCGCATCAACCCCCGCCTTTTTAGGATTTTAGTGGGAGGAGGAAAACACCTCCCCAACCCACATGCAGCGTAATTTGCTATGTTCCGCCATCGAGAGGTGGGTTTCCTGCAGGAGGCCAGTATCACATCTAGCCCTAGCTAAATCCTTTAACATAGTATGCCTCTTTGCAGGGAAGCCGAACCCCTTGACATTTAAAAAAATAAATTTTAAGTCCCCATAGGTTGGCTGTAATAATATTTTCCCTTACTTGTCCGAAGTTATGCACTGTCTGTGCAGCCCCGTCAGGCATCTACCATCTTCCCCGGTCCCTGCCCCACGGATGGGTGGCACACAGAACGCATCTCCGACCCTCTAAAGCCCCATGCTGCATTCCCCAATCCTTCTCATAAAATCCCCGGTTACAAACCACCTCCCCCATCCCCGAAATTTTACCAACAAACAAACTTAATAAACTATATACAGATAGGTATGTCAGGGCCGGCAACAGAAGGAAGCTCCCTCCGCCCAGGAGCATTGACTAACTAAAAAGTCCCTCGCCCCCCTGCTCCTCCAAACCGGAGGAAACAGAAAAGGCGGTCTCTCGGGGTGAATCTTCTGCCGGAAGACAATATACCCTAGCAGGAGGCAGCACTGTCAAAAGATACTGGCTGACCTCCGATGGGTGACCTATCCCCTGAACTGACTTTCGGCAAGTGAAACTGAGCTGCAAATGTGGCAGAGGTGAGTCGGCCCCAATATATTCCAAACTATGTTCGGTGCTTGCCAGCGTAAATATTGAGGGATCCGAGCCACAGTCAACACTGGATTCCCAGTAACCCATTTCGAACCCAAATAAGCCCAGCCACTCTGGGCTGCCATACCTGTCACTCGGATCTGGAGGTGGGGATGTTTGGGCCTAAATACCTGCCCTTTTCTAGCTAATATCTCCCTCTTACAAAACCAAGAGGTTCCGGAAAAGGCATTTAAATTTTTTTTAAAAAGCACCCCCCACCCCCCACCCCCCGTTTGCTCCATGCAGAATTTGAGGTAAGCATCTGAACACGATAGTTTGAACAGAAAAACATGCATAAATAACTTATGTAGCCACCTTAAACCGTGGCTTTCACCCAAACCCAAATATATGGAGCCCTTGAACTGCAGAGCCTGAAAAGAGATAAATAACAGCTGTGCCCAGGAGGCTTCCCTGTGAATTCAGTCATTCAACAGTTAGCCTGCGAACATTGCTATAAAATGCAGGTGTCGAAAAGCTAAACTGTCCATCCTTGCATGGGGGTATCATTTCCAGCTGATCTCCGAGACGAGAAGTGTCGAGCCCAATCTACTGATACCTCAGGTTGATTGCTGTGTCTGTAGTCCCTTTCCCAGTTTAATCAGGTCTTTGAGAAGCAGATCATCCGGCCCAGTACCTTTAGATGTAGTTCCTCTCGTAGCTTCCTTACCTGCTGTTTCCCACCGTAGCTGTGACAGAGTGTGTTCCGACGTCTCAGCCTGGAGGTCAGGGAGGATGACACCCACCTCCTGCAGGGGTTTACTGGCCTGCAGCAAGGAATCGTAGAGTTTACTGCCAGAAGACCAATGAATCAGCAACTTCGCTGGGCATCTGAAGTGAGCCTTTATTTGCTTTTCCTTAAGTTGCTTGATAACCGCCAGAACACGTCTTCTTTTTTGTATAGTTACGGGTGGAAAATCGTGAATTACGTACACCCGTTTCCCATCCAAATTTAGATCTCGCTTGGACCATGCCTTGCGCAGTATCGTATCTTTTGTGGGATAGAGACTGAACTTGACTAAGATCGAACAAGGGGGAGACTCTTTTTTGGGTTTAGGACCCAAGGCCCGATGTACCCTCTTGAGCTCAAGGGGTTCAGTACCAGGGATGTCCAGTTCTTGCCTCAACCAGGTTTTAATTAATTCAACAGGGTCGTCTTGCTCTGCACCTTCTGGAAAACCAAAAATACGAATGGTTTTCCTTCTCCCTCTAGATTCCGCATCCTCCATTTTTGCCGTCAGCTCTCTTTCTCTCCTGGCCAGATACAGCACTGCTCTGCTAAGCCGCATGGAGTCATCTCTGAGCCCATCAAGGCCCGTTTCCAAGTCGTTGGTCCTCCGCTCAAGATGTTTAATCTCCTTTTTTATATCTTTTACATTTGAGTCTATTTGTTGCAGCATTTTAACGATATGTGCTGTTGCTCGGCCATCAAGGGAACTGCCTCGTGAGGTGGTCTCCTCTTCTTCCCCGCCCGAGCCTGCAGCCGACTCCGATGCCCTACACAGTGGAATGCTCGAACTGCGATCTTGTTTGGAGCAGTGTCCCATGGGCGGCTTAGTGACACTTCTGACTCTCGATTTCATCGGCTGACTCATTCTCCTCCTCACAATGTTGGCTGAAGAAGAAATTTTTCATATAAAGCACCGGAGTTTATAAATTTTATCACCACTACCGTGGAGCTCAGATGTAGGTGTCCATTCGGTTTGGTGACGTCACTGGAAGTCAACCAAAGTTAGTTTTAATTAACTCATTCTTGGCAGAGCCTGAGCTGCAGTCTTGGCAGCTTTCCACAGGTTACTCTGGTATTTAATCATATGGGCTTGATAATCTACAATCCAAAGGCCCAGTGAGGCAGATACATAAGTACACTTGCCGATCACGTCCAACTGCCTAGATTCTTTATCTGGCAGCAGGGTACTCAAAGGTCTAGGTGCCCTAGTTCTATCATGAGCAGCCATGATGACCACAGAGCCAGTTTCTGGCTGATTAGCATAACAAGCCTTAACAGATGGGGCAGGATACTGCTTATCAGCCTTTCTGGGTACTGAAGGCAGTGAGTTTGGTTTGTACCATGCAGCAAAGGTAGCATCCACTAATGCAGTATATATAAGTGGAATGATTATTGAGGTAAGAGGTTGGCCTCCAGGAATTACATCAGGTTCTTCTTTGTGGAATCCTCTTCTTCCACAGCAAAGCCCCAGGCAGCTTACATTTGCTGCATTATGGCTCGTAAAGTGAGATCCTCAGAAGGAGATCTCGGGGTATATACCACCGAGTCCTTGCTGCAGGATGAAAGGGTAGAACTAGAATGGGACACCACATATTGTTCTCCTTCATATTTCTCCTTTAAATCCTCCTCTAAAACCATAAGGTCAGGATAGTGTTCTGTCTTGGTCAATGATGGGGACCCCCTGAGTGCACAGGAGACACTGGTGGAGGCTAACAGGCAGGAATCTGCAATGTAGTGGTAGCCAGCATCCATGGAGGGAGTGCCCACAGTTCCCATTGACGGCACCACCTGTATAGGCAATCCAGGCAGAATGTGTCATATCATTTCTGAAAACAATGCCAGCACAGCTTAAGAGCCGATGACACTTGGGGCCGCAGCTGTGACTACTTGTGTTGATGACAGGCCTTGGCCCTACGATGATGGTGGTGTCATACTGTCCACAGCAGGTACGGCAGTGCCTAAGCCAAACCCTGACCTTAGTGTCTCACTGATGATTGAGGGGGCTGTCATCAACGCTGCTGGAGCTGGCGATGGCCCAACTGATTTACCTTGTCCTACCAGTGACTGGGACTTCACTGGCGATGAAGACCTCTCTTTTTACCTATGCTTGTGTCCTGATGACAAGGATGGCCTCAACATCGATATTTTCTGTCCAGATCCTTCCATTTTGGCAGCTGTTTCTCAGCCGACATAGAGGGAAACACCAATGCTGGACCCTCATCTTTCTCCAAGGCTGTTAATGCTTTAAGGAGAAGGACATTTTCTTCAGCTTTCTTGCAGTGGTACCTTGTAGCGTGACTGAAGTTTTCGTAAATCTCACAAGTCCTTACATTGTCAGACGGGCCCAAACAACGCACACAGACTTAGTAGGTGTCTTCCTTGTAGATTTTATTTCCGCACTTACAATACTGAAATAAATCTTTTGGCGGCATGCAGAGATGACAAAACTCACTTAACTATAAAATTAATAGTAAACAGACACGGCTGGTTGACGTTTCCTTTAGCAGGTCCGATGAGGCTGATCGACGGTAGGAAAAGAACTGAGAAGCTATGGGGCCACCCATGTTTATATAGATGATAAAGCATGATGACGTCATGGGCTGCCCCAGCTAAAAAATATTTCATGTGGTCCTAGCATTGACGTGGGCATAGTTCCAAAGGTGTGGCCTAAAGGAAGAGACATCTTCAAAGAAGATACACTGTTTCTAGCTTAAACCAAGAGCATAGATATGTGAAAGAGGGACCTGTTGGATTTGTGGCATTTTACTTTAATGTGGTTTGTATTCTTTTATACACAAGTTAGACAAAGATTTAGGGTAGATTGTATACCCCACCCCCACACACACATTAAGAAGTTTTATTAGACTATACCGACATTTTCTATGCACTACCACCGGTTCTTAAAATAGTTTAGTGAGCATGTATTTTTGTTTAAGAGGACGGGATCAAGGGATAGATACACTGGTCATTAGCTGCAAACCTAGGACTGCCATGCCAGGCAACAGTAGCCTTCTGAGTAAAAGATTTTATTTAGTGTTGCTATACTATTGTTGACTGAAGAGAACATAAACCTCTGTCTTTTTTAATAAAACAGTAATGGTATGTTCCACCACTAGAGGTGAGACTGGGATTGATTTCTCGTCCTGAGAGCTTGCAGTGTGTTATGGAAGTGTTTGGCTTGAGCTCCATGAAATGAAGGAAGACTGGCTGGCTCAACATGCAAGCCTCCTGTGGCTGATAAGAATAAGTGACATTGGGGCCGCCTGAAGGTCCACTGGGTAGCACTGCATGCTCCCACATCGGTGACCTGGGTTCGGAAGTGAGCCCAGGAAGGCAGTTGGGTGATTTTGAGGGCTGGGGAGATGCTGCCATGTGGCAGCGCTCCCAGACAGGGAGGGGTGGCACTGGGCTCTGTTCCTTTAGCGACCACTTTGGTGGGCCATGGAATGTGCCTCTCCCACAGGGGCACACTCGAGCATGAGGAGGCCACATCGGGGCATGACTCGATGTCTGGGAGGAGGGCAGGGTCATTAACAAGGAAATTCCCACAGCTGCAGGACAAATCCAGTTCACCACAGCCCCTGCACCACATACATGTTCCTGGGGGATCCTGGATTGTACTTTGGGGGGGAAGGGGAGAATAGCCCCTTCCCTTCTCTGACCTCACCACAGGAGATAGATGCATGGGGGACCCTTCCCTAGGTAAGTCCCTGGGACAGTGGGTGATGGGGTGGGTAACTGGAGAGGCTAGAGGTGTCTCAGAGAGAGAAAAAAAGCAATATTACAAAAAAATAAAAAAAAATCTGTGATATTGACATTCAACTTGGTGACGTCAGATGTTGTCCCTCATAGCAGAAGCATCAAGTTTGGGTGGTGCAATTACAAGGATGGGATAGGGTGAGTAATGGGGCGGGAGGGAGAACAATCAGTGATGGCAGTGTCCAGCTTCAACAGCCCATCTGTTGAGAAGGCTGCAGTCTGATGAGGGCAGCCAGGGTCGGGGGAGGCTGCTGCTCAGATTCACAAAAAGTTTTAAAATCAAGGTATCATAGATGTTCCAAAAAGAAAGTCTGGCTGAAGAAGCAAGTGGATGCCAGTCATCATTTAACATACATTTATTTATTTACCAATAAGAGTCCAGCTGAGATGCAACCAGTGTTGGAATTATGCTTTATACGCACTGGGAATGGGGGAGGGGGAACATGAGGGTCCTTTCTTTAAACTGAGCCCCCCTTCCCATTTGTGACAGGGAGTTCCTGCAACTCTTCTTTTTTTTACATAGTATTTATCCCTCCTACTGCCCCTTCTCACCACTCAGTCGGACTTCCTCTGTTGCGCTATCCTTCTTCACACTGGAGTCTGCCCCTAGAGCACCTGGTCCATACATATCCTTGATTGTTGGATTACCCCCCCGGTGGGGTGGAGGGAGCCCCCTACTCCCCCCGACCATTGATTGTGGACACTGTGCAGCGGAGTCTGCCCCGATGATCCGAGGGCACGCAGTGAGGAGTCGTCACCTAGGCGAGGAGAGGGTGATTCTCCTCTGTTTTCTTCCACCAGCGCTGGCGTGCAGTGAGGGCCAATGAGCAAGGAGGCACGATGAGATGCACCTCCTGCTCCGCCCCCCTGCCAACGTCTGTCCAGGAACCCATGCTGCTACCTCCCTCTACCACACCTACCTCCCGAGCTCCCCCAGGAGGCGGTATTGTGGCGGGAGCTTGCAGGTTGACCCCCCAGAGAAGGAGAGCAGCCGTCGGGTGCTCAATCCTTCTCTTCCCCGGCTGACCCCCAGCGGTCCATGCTCGTTCCCGAACACGAGTCGCCAGTGTGGTGCGAGGTAAGGCGTCCAGCACCTCAGCCCTCAGCGCCACCGGGCCAGCATCCTGCCACTTTTGAGGATCAACCTTTTCTTAAATCTGTTGCAACAGTTCTTCTATTTCTTAGCCTAATATATCCTTTACAATTTCTAGCCCATAAGGTTGGCCACCTCTGGGCACCCACTCCCCTTTCTTGACTATGCTATAGTGTCCTCTTTAATTTTCCGTTTCCATTCCAGGTCCTCGTGCAGGGAGGTTACTGTAGTGACCTCCGAGCTGATGTAAAACAACAGGCTGTGTTCCTCATTGTTGGATTTAGTATGTAATAGCACTATGTCATAAAATACCTTGATGTATACACCTTATGTGTATGAAACCTGTAAATGTTCAAAATACCATGTCACTAGGTGTTTTTGATAAAGGTAAAAAGTACTAGGTGACTATATTATAGAAATTGTTACCGAGGTAGAGATATCAGAAAAAACCCTGTTGTGTTGTTAAATGCATGTAAATTGCAGGTTGTTTGAGAGGCCCTTTTGGTACCATGCATTCCTGCTGTAAACTGAGCCAGTCTGAAATTTCATGGTGATTTACATATACATCCCATGATGCTTTGCATTATGAGTGAGTGTGAGTGTGTATGTGTGAGATGTGCAGTGCTCCCAGATCAGGCAAAGCATTTTCCTGTAGTGCACCCTAATTTTCGCTGTATTTTCACTGTAAAACTGGGATGATATTCCTGTAGATTTTCCTGTATGCACAAATCAATGTAAGTACGCAATTGGTGTCATTGTGCCAGTCAATAAAATCACTAGGACAAATGTTCAGGCTGTTTTATGTGTTCTTATTTATTTTAAATACAAAAAACCACCTACAACGTATCATATAACTACTCTACAACTATAAGAACTTTATATGTAACAATATAATACCATCTTGAGGTTCTGGGGAAATGCTGGAACCTATAAAGCTCAGTTCTCAAGGTTCACATGTCTCCAGAACCTCCTGAAGGTGTTATAACTTTGTAATAATACAGTCCCTTATATAGTATTCTATTTATAGTACGAAATGCCTTAACTTCAAATGTATCCCTTAATCACAGACTGATACATTTTGTGTTCTGCTCACAATGCATGAAAGGGGCATAGGGATGCACAAAATGCGCATACCCCACCCTCGCCCCTGCAGCCCACGGACAGGTGCGCCCATACTGGCATTCACCAATGCCGATCACCTATCCACGGCTCCTCCCTCAACGCACAGGATTCTGCAGGGTGGCCGGGGGAGGAGTTGTCCCAGGCAGACATCCAATGGGACGCCCCCGGGACCCATAGTGGATCCCACATGTAGGGTGGCATGGGTCTGGGGCTGTACATGCCGATAGCACACACCCAGACCAGTGCAGCATCCTACAGCCCCAGTGCTGCCTCACATAAACTTTCTGGGCGCTCACCCATCCAGCTGCCCCTGCCACCTCCTGCAGCCCAGTAGTCGGGAGCAGCACAGTGTGTCCTGTCCTGGTCCCCCGGTGACTGAATGCCTGTGTTCATGGGGGCATGCTGTGAGTTATGGCAGGGACCTCCTAGTGCACCCTGCACCACCATCTGTGCCCATGCGGCCAGCACTACGCGAGTTAGTGAATACACGTAGTGCTGGCACGCCCCCGGAACGTCCCCATCGCGGAGCTGTCTGCAGACATGGGGGATCGGGTGCAGTGGGTCTGCATATGCCCCCTTCGTGCATGCCATGCAGGGGGCACAGGGTGTGTGGAGTAGCTACTCGCCCCAGATACGTGTGCATAGCCATTCCACACCAGTAGTGCATTGGGCCTACAGCTCTGTGTACCTGTAGCGCTCCATTAATAAACATTGTTTCAGTGTATTGTTGTGTTTTTCATTAGCAATCTTAAGCATCCCCCTTCACACACACACACACACAGCTTTGTGCACCAAACTCTGAAGTAAAAACTAATATTCCCTTTTTTTTCATTTATTTTACTAACCTTAGGCCAGACCAGGGTCTATGGGTCCCTTCTGATCTCACACATATAATTCATAACTCCTGCTTATCTTGATGAAGACACCCCCATACCTTTCCTAGGCTCACAATTAAATAGAAACATTGTCTAATTTTTTTTCAAATAACCTCAACCTCTAGGCTGGTCAGAAGAAGTGCTGCCTTAGTGATCTTTTTAAAAACACAACTCTGCTCTGTGCACCAAACAAGCCAAATAGTACTTAAGCACTCTTGGTGTCCCCGTCACCCTTTAAAGCCCACCATCATCGAGTCTCTTTTGTCTGGCTTGCTTTTTGCACTTCATGTGTTTAAAACAGACAATTTTGCAAAACAGAAGGTTTGTTTGCCTTGGTGGTTCAGGGCGCTGCTTCCCTCAAGCAACACTTAAGCACTCTTTCTTGCACCCCCAAAGCATAACACCATCAAGTGGCCAGTCTTTTGTCTGACCCATTTTGCACTTAAAATGAGTTTAAAATAGACTAACCTGAGGCTGCCCACAAGAAGGCTTGTTTACCTTCAGTGGCTTAGGCTCTGCTAGTCCAGAACAGTGGCATTTGAGATGCAGCTCAGCTGACTCAACGGTATTGCTGTTTTGAGTGGGGCCACATGGCAGGTGTTTGGATCATGCAGCAGCTCACTGGTTCCTGATCAGAAGATCTGAATTCATCCTCAAAAAGATGCACTGCCAGCATATTACCTTACTACCCCAGAGAAACACAGGCTGCAAATGGACCAACAGAATTGTTTAGTGCAGCAAAATCAGCAAACTGAGCACCAATTGAAGGGCTCTGTTTGGATCTTGGCAGCCATAAGATTCATAGTGGGCATTTTCCCGTAGTGTTTGTCCATTTCCCGATATTTAAAAAAAGAAAGATTTCCTTCCTGTATCCCATTTTTGTAGTAAAAATTCCTTAAAATACAGGAATCCCTGTAGATCTGGGAGCACTGTGTTGTGTTTCTTTGAAACTTGGCTTTATTGCCAGTGCTCTTTAGGGTAACTCTTGCTTCAGTGCTTCTGCACTGAGGTTCTCTGTCTTTAGCTTGTTTTGTTTTTGTTGAGCCCCCCCCATCACCCAAATACACAAGACAAACATAGGGATGAAATGGTTTTCACTGAAAAGTTAGATCAGTAGATGCTGACTAAGTGCAGAGGAAGGACATGCATAGTCTGTTACTGCAAACTGATGTATTGAAGAAGGGATATGCCATTATTGAAGGTTATTGGCTGTATTTTAAATAAACATCACACAGAGATTGTGCGTTCAACCTGAAGTTCTGCATCTGGTCCGTTTGTTATCTCACAGCCCCTCCACACTATTATAAGTTAATGGCAGTGATACATGAGCTACCAGGGTTCACATCAGAACTATGGGGAGGTTGAGCCCTGGCAAGACACCTTGTAATTTCAACACTGACATCATCTCATTTTCATTAGGGTCCTGCTTCTACCCAATTTCACAGTTGGGTGGTCATAAACAAAAAAGACTTGTTCAGGGTCACCCAGTGAGTATGGGGCTCCAATGAGTTGTGAACTTGGCATCCCAGGAGTTCCCTGGTCACAGTTTTGTACCCTACTCAGTAGAACAAACTTTAAAGCTCTCAGTTTTATACAAAAACATTTTCATCTTTAAAGGAAAGCAGTAAATTCAACACGCAGCTGGTGACAAAACATGACCAGAATTGTGCATCTTTTCCCTTTGTCCTGGTCCCAAGATTGTTACAGAAATCGGCTGACAGAAAAACTCAGTCACACAAGCTGCACTCTGTGAGGCATTCTGTATAGAATATTACTTACTGGCATGTATCATGCATGTATCTCTGTTTCTTCGGGTATGGAAGATTCAGTAATCAATGGTGGCTGGAACATGGAGTTACCTGGACTGTAAGAGCCACCGTTTTGTGAGGACTCTTTTACACCCTTCCCATCTTCTTTCCCCTTCTCTCTCTACAGGTAAAAAAAATCCGTGGGGAGCAAAACGTAGAAACAAAATGAAATGATGGGGGAGAAAAATTAACTTTCAAATCAAACAAAAAGAAGCAGGAAAGGAAAGAAATGTCACTAATGCCAAAGTGAAGAACTGGCTTCGCTCCCAGTGCCATTACTCCTTTGAGGTTAGTGATTCAACTAGAATGAGAGTTCCATTGAGACAGCAGGCAGCCCTGTGAGGAGGCAGCCAAAGTTGATCCTTGCACTACACAGAGGGCTAACTGTCACCATCCATAGCACTCTGACATGCTACCTGCATCTGAAGTGGACGCAAAGCTATATTACTGCTGATCCTGGGCTGCTGAACAAAGTTTTGTTTCAGTTGTTTACAGTTAATTTCCCTAGGTTAGCCTAGCTGAGCCTGCTTTGACCCATTTTTACAACTAGGTAAATTAAAGCACTGAGAGGTCAAATAACCCTCTCAAGACCACACAGGATTTGAACCTGCGTTTCTTCATTCCCAAGCCTGTGCTCTTGCCTCTAGACCATACTGCCTCAAAGTTGTTTTTTCCCCATATGTAATTTCTGGGGTTTTACGGGTTTTCTCCTGACCCCTACACCCATACATCCCCGATGTAGCATGTGGAGGCATGCGCGTGCACGCCGTTCGGGACACCCCTTCCTTCCAGTCGCACCGCTGACCACCTGCTACGGCACCGAACCTCCATTCGGTGACAGTGAGACTATGGGTGGGTGACCCCACCCCTTACCTGGGAGAGGAGAGCCAACACTCGATCCTGCTCCCACTCTCCCCCAAGCCGGCACCCCAAGGCCGTTCGGCATAGCATGAGGTGTGGTGTCCAGTGCCTCAACCCTCAGTGCCACTGGGCCGGCTACTGCCTCAAAGTTTTAACACATTACACTCAGTTATGGAAATGAAAAGGTATCCATGAGGGGCATGGACAATGGCCGACAGAGAAAAGGCGCTTCTCAGATCCTCTTCAATGCATCTGTACACTTCAAATTTAACATTTTTCAGTTTTTGTTCTTTAATCAAATTTGTGCAGCACCAACAAAGTACCCACTGGGTGACTTACAGCTGAACTGAAGGATGAGTTGACCAAAAGGAGAACAACAGGAGGATACCAGGAAAGCGAAGATTCTAGCCCCGTCTACCAGCAGCGGGAAAGGCAGCCAAACCCCAAAAGCAGTAGGTGGTGATTTACAGGCAACAGTCCACGCAGTCCTGAAGGCAGTTTGTCAGCTTGACAGGATGGTTGAGGGATTCAACGCCTGTCTAATGACCGTGGAAACACGTCATGACATAGTCAACTCAGAGCACTCAGCATGACAGACTCTTTTAATAAAACCGAGATGGCAGTCATTAAAGAGAACAGACTGGCCGGCTCCATGGCACTGAGCGAAGGGGTTAGCTTGGCACAATGGCAATCTGGGTTTGTGCCCCAAGCCCAGGTACCAGGAGCGGAGACCGGCAGGTAGGGGATTCAGAGCGTCCATTGGATGCTTCCCTCCTGAGGGTGGTGGGTCTGGCTTCAGCACCCTTGGGCGGATTGGAGGACGTGATTGGGGTCATGGTGCCTCGACCCCCCCCCATACCTCCCTGCCCAGGGTCACTGTGCTCATGCATGGCTGAGAACTGCGGTGGGTGAGGGTTGAAAATTGGAAAATAGGAGCTCCCTGCCCGGCTGGATGATGAGTGCCGGCTCCACCACCATGAAGCCCCAGAAATAGCCCGGAGCAGCTCCGAAACACCCAGGATACGCAGAGTGGCCAGTAAGGCACTTCCTCCTTGGAAGAGAGGGACCCTCCTGACGAAGGGTTATATGGGGGGTTGCAATGGGAGCTGGTGGCTGGCACCAGGAGTCGGGACCTATGCATTCTGAAGGAGTTGTGACAGGTGAAGCTTCAACTGGGAGAAGCATTAAAAAAAAAAAAAAAAAAAGAGAACAGATTACTAAGAGCCAGAATTATCTTGTGTTTTTTTGGGCAAACCAGAGGGCGTGGAGGGACAGAACTCTCTCGGATTTATTCAAAAATCTATTTCTGACCTATTTAATGTGGACATTGGAATTCTTGTCCTAAAGGCCTGCCACATTACACCTCAGAGGAGACCAAGTAAATCCGGACCTCCTCACATCTATTTAGTAGTTACAGCAGGGGTGCATGTTAGGGACTTCCTGCTGCAGATGGCAAAATCAACTGGGACATGGTACTTGATGTATGGCACAGTGGTACACAGCTTTCCTGACCTTAGTTACACCACATGGCAGAGCCAGCGTGGCTTTGACAGGGTCTGAGTGAGGCTGTCTGAGCTAGGCATTTCTCATGCTCTGCAGCTGCCCGCTTGCTCAAGATCATCTAGTCAGGAAAAGTATTTATCTACAGGGATCCAGTGAAAGCCAGGCACAAACTAGGGGCCATAAAGCAGAACTATACTCCGCGGACCCACGTGGCACATGGTGAGGAAGAAGATGAAACTTGAACAGTCGTAAGTAAGGCTGCAAAGAAATTCAATGTGAGTTAACAACTCTTGAGACTTTTAAATTCACAGACTTCAAGGTTACTGTCGGACAAATTTAACTGTTTATATAATCGACTGGCATGGTGTTGCTTACTACTGTCTTGTGGGTATTCAGCTGAAAATGATTCTTTGTGATCCATTCTCTTACAGCTTTTCTAGGCACCCCAGCATGTACACACATGGCGGTGACCAGGTGGTTGGGTGCGAACTGGGGGCCTCTACCTCTTGGTATGCCAAGGTTGGGAACATAGTCCTAGAGGGTTCTGATTAATCAGTTTATGAATGGGCAAGCAGCCCCTGTTGTCAAGGGGTATATCCCCTTCTTCTGTTTCAAAAGGGTCACTTTGCTGCACTAGCATCTGTTATACACGCAATTCTATATTTAGTTATACCCTAATTCAAGGTTTATGTTGTTTGGTGATTTACTCTAATAGTTGTGCTACTACTAAGAAAATGTTTTTCCTTTAATATAGACAGATGTTATATTCACAAGTTATCACTGAATATGGGTGGGAAAGAGCATAGTTGTGAATGTCCTTTAACAGTTAAGAGGGATTTGATTCTACGTACTTGCTGAATTTCATGGACTCCAGGGCTAACTGTTTACACCCATTAGTGTTGAATAGTGTTGTCTCTGAACATTGGATTTAGTCACATTTTCGGATGGTCATCCATGGTTTTGCTGTAAGGGCCCATTCTGGAGCTTTTGGACACAAATGCATCATATTTAGCAATCCCCTAACATGCTGTATCAACGAAAAGAGGAGATAAGCATTAACTACTGTTATATTACTTTAATGCAGTATCCTAAACTCTGAATCAAGTGTTGTGTGCTTTAATTGTTCATTTTGTATTTGGAAACTGAATAAAGTTAAAAAAAGTAAAGGGAATAATCCACATGAACTCAGTCTCAAGAGCAAAACTAAAAGTACAATTCAGCTCCATGATAAAGGTAGGGCAATACACCCCAAAATGTACAACAGTACATAATTTACAGTGTGAAACTGCACTATCTGGAGCCTGGCCCAACTGTGTACAAGACAGGGCATGGCAGCAGGCCAGCATGAGCAGAACTAAGCATCCCATGGATTCTGCCCTTCCTTGGGAGGATAAGGTTGAATTCCTCACAGCTCTTGGAGAGGAGGGGATAAAGAGAACAGGGACAAGGGGGCAGGGACTCAGTAGATGATGGTCCAGATAATGCCCCTGGAGTTTGGAAGACTGGTGTTGCTTCCTTCCCTGCCTGCTCCACTGACTGCATCCTATACAGAGCCGTGGCAAGGCCCCATTGGGTGGGGGATGGGAGGAGTTCCAGAGGACTAGACACCTAGAAGTGCCACCATACCAGACTGATATAGTGAAGACCATCCACTGGGAGGCTCTGGATCTGGCAGATAGCTGAAGAAGAGTTGTCCCCCCCTGGAGGTAGATGCATGCAATATGTTATTGTGTCACCAACCCCTCCCTTCTAGAAATGTTCCTTCCTACATCAAAGGTGGTGGAATCCTAACTGATATTACTTGAAAGACTCCTGGTTCCCTACCGCCCTGGGCGATCACTCCACTCAGCTGATGAGGGGTTGCTAGAGATCCCGAGGGTATGTTTAAAATCATTACGGGCCCCGGCATTTATGTTTGTGGCCCCCACCCTCTGGAATTCTCTACCCCGTCGGTTATGGGAGTGCGTGACCGTGGAGGGATTTAAACAGGATTTGAAAACTTATTTATGGATGCAAGTTTTTGGCAATTAGGTTCTTATTCAATTGTTTTGTTTTTGTTGTTGACGTTTTATATTGTAAAGACACTGAGCTGTATGATTTATTTTAAATGTTGTGCGGCGCCTTGGTATTTGAAAGGCGCCATAAAAATAAAGCTTTATTATTTATAATTATTAAGATAGCAGCAGAATTTGGCTGTTAGCTGAAAATTACATTTAGTCCCTGATCATCTTCAGTTCTAGTGACCTCGCCCTGGCACCGCCCCTACTCCAATGTGTTTATCCCCCAACTGCAGCCAGTTTGGAAGATTTACCTGAATAACCAGTAACCTCCTCAGCTGAGTATGATCGCAGATCTCAGTCAAAGCTTTATCAGTCTAATGCTGAAATACTATCAATTTAAATTTCATTCTATGCTGTTCTGTTTCTCAGACACAAAAGTGCCTTCAGAGTTGGGAGAAACACAGTTCTAGATATTCACTTTGGCACAGTGAATTTAAAAGCAAAAATAAAGATGAATGAGACCATGAGAGTTAAAGAAATGAAAGTGACAGGGGACAGCATGTAGAGAAAGTGAGGAGAGAAGGGAAAGGAAGGCAGATCTCCTGAGCAGCAACGATGCACACGCTGAAAGCCAGAAAAGCAATTCAAATCTGACCTTAAATATCTTTAATTAGCATTCTGCTTTTCACACCTTGCACCCCTTTGTAGGAGCTTGTAGTTTTGGCTTATCAGTCATGTAATTCAATAAAAAATACTTATAAAAGAAAGCGAGAACAGGCTCCGTAATGTAAAGATAGCAGTGCTATTCTTTACTGTATTTTATACTTCCAAAGGAAAATCAAGCTAGGCATTTCTGGTAATTACCAAGTACTTCCTTGAAGGGAATTTCAGCTTTAAAGTATTTAAGGTCACACTCAGTTACAGCAATTAAACTGAACAATATGACAGCTCTCATTCATGTTTGGAAAAGTGATGTGGTTCATATAAGTTTGCTTTCAAACTCTTTATCAACTCACCTTCCATTGTTAAAAACTACAGAATAACAAACCAAAAGTTTTAAATGCTGTTTACTTTGTTTTCTTCTGCATGGTGTTGATAATGGACTGCTCATTCAAAATAGAACTGCGCCACCCATGTATTTTACACATACAGTAATTCACCCAAATTAAATGTACTTACAGATTCGAAAAAAAGGCACTACCACATCCTTTGATAGAATGAGAATAACAGCTCATGAAATGAATATACTGACTCCCTCTTAGTGAATGATGAATATGCTATACTGTTCACCTGTGTAAAATGATTTTCCCAGAATGCAATTCTACACCTTTGCCACAGTAACAAAGGCTGTTCTATACTTTCCAGAATCCACTTTGGGCAGATCTGCTAAACCCAACAGTGACACTGTTAACTATTTTTGTGGGCTAAAAAACCTTCATTAACTAGAAAAGAGGTCATCAAATGTAGTAGTTGTTCTGTTTAGAAAAGCTGTTTTCACATGATGATATTTATTTTAAGCAGCAATCCATTTTTGGGGCTGTTTTTAGCTTGTTGCGAAAAAAAATAAAAAGGCCAAAGCTCACCTTTTCCCGTACCTGCTGTTTCTAGGATACCTAAACTAGAGCTGGCCCATTAGTACAGTGCTTGGATTTCCACTTGAGGTGCCGGCGACCTGGGTTCGGGAATGGACTTGGGTCGCTGGAGGGCCGGCCAGGGGAGAAGGATGGAATGTTCCTGGGACTGCTCTCCTTCTCCGGGGGAGTGTGGGAATAGTGCCTGGTGCTCGACAGACCCCCGGCGGAGGCTGGGGGTACTGCAGCTACTGGAAGATTCAGGGGGCCGGGCAGGCGCAGGACGTCATTGCACGTCCCTGCCTCCTCCACACAAAAAAAGGGGAAGAAAATATCCTGCTCCCGCTGCCTTGATGATGCCCGCTCCAGCTGCAATCGGTTCTCTTGCCGACTCCCGCCTTTCCCATGCTCGCGGCGCCCTTGGCTCCAGGGTGCCATGACCCCGCTCTGGGGGGCAAGCCAGGGGGTTCAGGGAGTGTGGCTAATGTGAGAAGCCGCAGCCGGAGTCCGTGACCACACAGATAATCCGGCAGTAGGGAAAACGGACCAAAAATAGAGAATAATAAAAAAAAAAGGATACCTAAACTAATTTTGGCCAACTGCAACTCCACCAATCTAATCTCATAATGCTATAGAGCATTGCATTATTACTTTTTTTCTTTCCATCTTCTATATTTTCTCCGCTGTGGGGTGACTGGCAGGCAGCTTTGGCTCTCTCCCATGGGAGGGCTCACATCCACCCATAACTGCGTTGCTTCTTCCAGAGCCCCCCACCCTGGTGAGTCCCCCACAGATTTCCCCCCATGGTAGGGCTAGGGAGGGGAGGGCCCCCTGTGCACACAATCCAGTTGCCGGGAGTTGAGCTGAGGGTCGGGAGCGCGGCACCGGCTTCATGTAGCCTGCCAGTGTTCCCCTTTTCCCATATTCTGCCCCCCCCCATTGCTGGGGCACGCACGTCAGTGCATGCACGTGGAGGCACGAACATGTTGTGGAGTCTCGCAGCACCCTTCTGTCGTTGGCATCTTCCTGGTCGTTCTGCCCTCACACCTCCACTTGGAGTAGTCATTCAGCGGGACTGCCAAGTTACCCTCCCTGAGAGAGGGGAGCTGTCCTTTGGATGCTCGATTCTCTACCTCTCCGGCCGCCCCTGTGACCTCATGCTCCCACTGAACACGGGCCACCGTATGGCAGGAGGTAAGGCGCAATGCCTCAGCCCTCCATGCCATCGGGCTGGCCTTGAGCACTGCATTATTAACAGATCCCGTGCTTTACATAAATAAGGATTCTTGCTGTTTAGTGCTGTTTCCTTAGGTCTGAAAATGAAAACACGCCAAAGATCCATTTGAAATCCCTCTCCTGACTGCTCACAAAGTGTCCACTGATGTCATGTCCTTTCATGTCCATTAAAATGTTACCTCACATAGGTCCACGCAATGCCTTCTCCTAAACACAACTATTCACTGCAGCTGGACTAATCATGTTGCAATACATCAACAGTGAAGACCTACCTGAAGTAGAACTGCACTAAAATTATGTGCCCTAATTTAAGATTTCTTTTCCGTCCTGTGTTTATACTCCTCTCCACGGTGACCCCCTTCTGACCGACCCCACCCAGCCACAGTCACCTGGCTCCTCTGGGGCTTACCTTACCACTGTCATACTCTGCCACAGGACTGTGGCGGGTGCCCTGCCACAGGTGGGAGGTCTGCGAGGGGTCAGTCTTCATCCTGTTGCCAAGGTGTTTTTCCTGTTTTTTCCCTTTATCCCTGGTCACAGTAACATGGTCGCGCATGCACCCCAAATGACCCCGATCCTCCAATCCGGCTTAATGCCAGCCCCCGCCCACCTGATACTACCATCGAGCCCCCATCCGATGGCAGTCAAGGGCCAGGTGGGCTTACCTCCCCAATCTGAGATAGCAGTGCTTCCTGGTGGTTGCTCAATCCTTTCTCGGCCCCCCAGTTAACCCCTGACGGCTTGAGCTTGCTTCCAAACACAGGTCGCCTTCAATGGAGAGGTGAGATGCTAGGCACCTCTGCACCACTGGGCAGGCTGTCTAATTTAAAATTTTTCAAAAAGTGCACAGCACTTTCACACAGTAGAATTATTTTAAAGTGATCTGCCAGTTTCCTGCTAAACAATCATGCTGGCATCAGCAGGACTCAGATTTCATAACAGTCGCCAAGAACTGAATTCCAGGACATTCCCATTCATTGGACTGTACAAAACACAAATGGCCCTACCCAGCACATAAGTTTGCATTTTACTAATCTCAGCTGTCCATGAAATGGGATGCACCAACAGACCTCTCCGAGGTGTTGCCCTCCCAAGCTCAGGCCGTGTATGACCACACACAGCTCATCGTGGCTTGGGACAAGAAGAGGGTGTGCTGAGGGCAAGGTCAGCAGAGCCCAAACATTCATAATGTAATCTGCGCTCTGTCAGTCCAGTGTCACAGCTGGGTTAGATTAAGGCAGCAAGAGGACTACTGTAACCACTGAGTACCTCTATGACAAGAGGCCAGAAGCTCCGAAAGAGCACTGCTGCTACGGACCTCCTCCTTCTTGCCACGAAAGGCTGGGGTGAAGAGGACATCCAAAATTCTGTGCAAAGGTTTATAGGTCTCCATGATAACGCAGCTATTAGTCCTTAGTCCTTATGTGGACTGCCTAATCCCATGTTCTGTGCTCCCGCTCAACAGGAGATCCACTCTGATATGGAATAGGTCTTCTGATTGGCATCGGTGTCCATCCCACCTCCCCCAGGCTTGTCCCTGTCCCAGCAGAGCGCTATACACCCATGCATCAGGCCAGGTGAGGATAGTGAATCCCGGCTGTAGCATGGCCTGGTGTGCTCTTTTTCTGGAACTTTTTGGTCCCGACAGCACACCGGGCCCAATACTGGATTAGTAAAAACAGTTGCCTGAAACAAGGCTCTTTGCCCCCTTAGACTTCACTTGTTTAAACTGCTCTACCCTGAAATTATAATCCTCTGCTTGTGACAACAGAATCTTCTCCACGGCAACAGGTTGTGATGTCACAAGCATAGGATTATGACTTCTGAGAACAGGAAGAAAAAATTACTCACTGTAGTAATGTTGTTTCGTCCAAAAGGACCCCTCACTAAGTTTAACAACAGCAATCATTCCCCTGGAATGAGCAGCTCTGGAGCTTTAGAATTTATGCAAGTTATGGAGTTTGATAGAAAATTCAAACTTTGCTCTGTGTGGTCCCGCTCACCCCTGCACTCTAACATCTGATTTTTTTCTAAGGCTAGGGTGAGCTGTGACTACTGAAACCAGCCAAATGGCTGCCAAAAAATTATTTGATTCTTTTTTCAGAGAAAATTTTAAAATTAATAAAACAAAGCAGAAAAAGCTTATTTGTCCTGAAGAACTAAAGTAAGTCAGATTAGTTAGCAATAACTGTAAAGGCACAGTAACAAGTAACGATCAAGCAATCAGAAAATAACTGATTCTTGTCTGAACCGTCTACCAGGTTCAGGAAGTTTAGGGAAGGATTAGTGATATAAATCTAATTAATTATTCATGAGCTAAACTAGCTCACTGATTGGCTGCTGTGCCAGTCTGAAATCTCTTGCCTGGCGACACTTGGCTCGTGTCGTTTCGGTGCTAAAAAACTGAAAAAAAACCCACGTCATTACGGTGATTAGACTTATAATGACCTCAC
The DNA here is from genome assembly GCA_016271365.2 of Neoceratodus forsteri. Classification (NCBI taxonomy): domain Eukaryota; kingdom Metazoa; phylum Chordata; order Ceratodontiformes; family Ceratodontidae; genus Neoceratodus; species Neoceratodus forsteri. The sequence goes on from JADMNL010000032.1 coordinate 58,724,839, forward strand.
AGCCGTTCATGTCCTTTTGATTAATGACTGGCTGGGTGGGGTTAGCCCTTGGCTGCACCTTGGGCCACTCCCCCCTCCCCAGTCGGTCATTAATCATCAGAAAATGACCGGCTGTTCGATCATTATTGCATAATTGTTAAACTTAGTGAGGGATCCCTTTGGGAGAAACAAAACTACTGTCGTGAGTATTTTTTTCTTCAAAACCCAGGAATCCCTCACTTAAGTTTAACAATGGCAGACTACATAACAGTGCCCTGGGAGGCTAGGTGCAGAAAAGTTCAAGACAGCAGTGCCATAAAAACAGGTTACTCACCTGTAACAGTAGTTCTAGGAGTCATATATGCTGTTCATCCACACTATCTGAGCGTGTCCTTTTCCTTTAGGATGTGCCAGAAATTCTTCAAGCTGGTTCCTCCCACCCACCCGGGTGGTAACTCCCTCGGCTCCCTCCCATGATGTCTGATCTTGCCCACTGGAAGCAGTGCTGTGTGCCAAAGCCAGGGGAGGTCAGGTAGGTCTGTGTAGATGAACAACATACACCGTTCCTAGAACTACTGTTACAGGCGAGTAACCTGTTTTTCTAGGGGTGTGGATATGTTGTTCTATCCACACTAACTGGCAGACTCCTAGCAGTTCTCTGGGAGGAGGGAGGCAAGGTGCACACCCCCCTACTTAGGGAACACAGATTGGAGAACTGAGGCCCCAAAACCAGCATCCCAGGGTGAGTCAAGGTCGATGTGGTAATTGGAAATGAAGGTGTGTGCTGACCTCCAGGTAGCAGCCCTTGCAGATTTCCTGGATAGGCACATCCCTGGAAGCAGCCACTGAGGCAGCTGTAAGATGGGTGGAATGAGCCATCAGCCCTCCGGGAGGCTCCTACCTGCCAACCTATAGCAGAGGTCAATGCAGGACACAATTCATCTGCCAATCGTCCACTTAACTGCCAGTCTGCCAGGTGCGGCTTCAGCGAAGGTGACAAATAGCTGGCGAACCTCTCCCCAAACTCCAGCCATGCACTCCTTGTAGTAGATAAGTGCTTGCCGCAGGTCCAAAATATGGAGCTTGTGCTTGGCCTCCGAGGTGTGACTGGTGAAGTATACTGGGAGATTAATCAGCTGATTAAGGTGAAACTCTGACACAACCTTCGGTAGGAATTGCAGGCTGGAGCGCAGGACAACCTTGTCCCTGTGGAAGAGCAGGTAAGGAGATTCCACCGAAAGCGCCCGGAGCTTACAGATCCTTCTGGCTGATGTGATAGCTACCAGGAAGGCAGTCTTCCATGACAGGTATGACATCTCACACCTGTGCACTGGTTCAAAGGCTTGCCCATGAGCTTGGCCAAAACCAACAATAAGTCTCATGGTGGTTGTGGTTCACACACTGGAGGGGAAATGTGGTCAAAGCCCTTGAAAAAGTGCCAGACCACCTTCTCCTGCACCACCGACTGCTAACTGGCCTGTGCCCAGTAAGCAGAGATGGCTGCCAGGTGCACCTTAAGGGTCATCGACCGAAGGCTCGACTGAGAGAGAACCAGAGGTAGTCAAGAATGCTAGCCACTGGACACGACAAAGGGTCCAACCCCTTGCCCTGACACCAAATGGAGCATCTCTTCCATTTGAAGGTGTAGCACTTCCTAGTCGACTCCTTCCGAAAAGCCTCCACCACGATGAAGACAGCTTTGGAGAGACCCAAAGCCTGGAACTCTAGCAGCTCAGGAACCAGGTTGTCAGGTGCAGGGACTGAAGGTCCAGATAGAATATCTTCCCGATTGATGGAAAGCAGATCCGGGTGTACGGGAGATGCCTCGGGAGCCTGCTGCTGAGACTGAGGAGATCGGGGCACCAGAACTGGCATGGCCAGTCTGGAGTCACCAGGATCACCTGTGCCTTGTCCCTCCTGGCCTTGAGCAGCACCTTGTGGATCAAGGGAAATGGAGGGAAGGCACAGAAGAGGCCTGGGGTCCAGAGCCTTAAGAAAGCATCCCCTGCTGAAGTGGACAGGCACAAAACAGTCTCAGCTTTGTGTTCTCCCTGAAGGCAAACAGGTCCACCTGAGGGGGTGTCCCACTGGGAGAACAGGCTGTGAACTACCTCTGGGTGGAGGGACCACTTGTGCGACACCTCACCCACCTGACTGAGGGTGTCTGCCAGCTGACTGTAGGCTCCTGCCACATGGATGGCTATGAGATCCACCTCCAGGCTGCGCATGAGGGTCCAGACATGGAGAGCTTCCATGCACAAAGGCAGGGAGTGCATCCCACCTTGTTTGCTGAGGCAGTACATGGTCGTGGTGTTGTCCATCTGGACTTGGACCACTGACCCTGAATGTGTGGAGCGAATGCAGTCAGCGCTAGACGAACTGCCCGGAGCTCCAGCCGGTTGATGTGGCACTGGGAATCCTCGGAGGTCCAGAGCCAGTGGACTCCGTGTTCCCCCAGGTGGGCACCCCAGCCCAGGAGTGAGGCATCAGTCGTCAGGATGACCGTCAGCTCTGAGTGGACAAAAGAGGTTCCTTCCTGCAGATGTGCTAGGACTAACTACCACTGGATGGCGTCTCACATCCGCTGGATCACAGTGACTAGCTGGTCGAAGTGACCCTTGCACTGAGACCACTGGCTGGCCAGCTCCCACTGCAGGGAGCACATTCTCCAGCAGGCCCACAAGACCACACTGGTGCAGGCCGCTGTGTGGCCCAGCAAGTGCAGGAAGTCCGAGCAGGGTGCAACTGCCCAACCCGAAATGATCGGGGCACAGGAGGAGAGAGCCTCCTCCCTGTCCACTGGGAGCCAGGCTCTAGCTCTGCAAGAGGCAACCTCTGCCCTGATGAAGTTGATCGCCTACGAGGGTACGAGTTCTGACTTGGCCTCATTGACCAGGCAGCCAAGTTTGACACAGGTCTGGAGGGCCAGGTCCCTGGACCGCTCCACCTCCTGCCTGGAGGGACTTGTTATCAGCAAGTTGTCCAGGCAGGGGTAAACCCGGACCCCATGGCACCTCAGGTAAGCTGCCACCACTGCGATGCACTTGGTGAAGACCCTGGGGGCCAAGGAGAGGCTGAAGGGTATGGCCTGGAACCTGGAACTCGTACAGGGTTCTCTTGGCTCGAACGCAGAGGAACCTTCGATGAGATGGATGGATCGGGATGTGAAAGAACACATCCTGAAGATCCAGGGAGCAAAAAAAAAGGTTACTCACCTGTAACAGTAGTTCTAGGAGTGGTACATGTTGTTCATCCACACTCTTTGGCATGTCCCCTTCCACTTTAAGATGAACCGGAAGTCTTCAAGCTGGCTCCTCCCACTCACCCGGGTGGTATGTACCTCAGCTCCACCCCATGACGTCAGATCATAGCCCGCTGGAAGCCAGGTTGTGTGCATCTGCAGCCGGGGAGGTCGGGTTGGTCCGTGTGGATGAACAACATATACCACTCCTAGAACTACTGTTACAGGTGAGTAACCTGTTTTTCTAGGAGTGTGGATACATTGTTCATCCACTCTCTTTGGCAGACTCCTAGTAGTTCTCCAGGAGAAGGGAGGCAAGGCACACACACACCCTACTTAGGGAACAGAGATTGGAGAACTGAGGCCCCAAAACCAGCATCCCAGCGTGACTCAAGGTCGATGTGGTAATGGGTAATGAAGGTGTTTGCTGACTTCCAGGTAGCAGCCTGGAAGATTTTCTGGGTAGTGATGTCCCTAGAAGCAGCCACTGATGCAGCGACATGGCAGGTAGAATGAGCTCTTATCCCTCTGGGAGGTTCCTTGCCCACCAATTCGTAGCACAGACCTATGCATAATGTAATCCACCTTGCAATGGTCCATTTTGCTGCAGGTCTGCCAGAAGCGTCTTCAGTGTAGGTGACAAACAGCTGGCAAACCTCTCCCCAAATTTCGGCCGTCCTCTCCTTATAGTAGGAAAGGGCACGTCTCGGGTCCAAAGTATGGAGCCTGTACTCGGCCTCCGAGGTGTAATTAGGGTAGTATACCAACAGAGTTAACACCTGGTTAAGGTGAAACTCTGACACCACCTTTGAAAAGAATTTCAGGTGGGGGCGTAGGACAACCGTGTCCCTGTGGAAGACCAGATAAGGGGAGTCCACCAAAAGCACCTGGAGCTCCCCTGTCCTTTTGGCAGACGTGATAGCCACCAGGAAGGCCATCTTCCATGACAAGTGTGACAAGGCACACTTGTGCATTGGTTTGAATGACTTGCCCATGAGCTTTGCCAGTACCAACAGTAGATCCCACAGAGGTGGAGGTTCACGCACTGGAGGGGATATGTGATCCAGGCCTTTGAAAAAGCACCCAACCACTGTCTCCTGCACCAACGTCGGCTGACCGGCCCATGCCCTGTAAGCAGAGATGGCTGCCAAGTGCACCATAAGGGTCAATGACCATAAACCCCCTTTGGAGAGAGACCAAAGTACTCGAGAATGTTAGCCACTGGATAGTATAAAGGGTCCGGGAATACCTTCCCCTGAATGAGTGATATCAGGTCCAGGCATGCTGGAAGCTGCTCCGGGTGCCTGCAGCTGAGGCTGAGGAGATCTGGATACCAGAACTGGCGTGGCCAGTCTGGGGCTACCAGGATCACCTTCGCCTTGTCCCTCCTCACCTTGAAGAGCACCTCGTGGATCAAGGGAAATGGAGGGAAGGTGTAGAGGAGGCCTGGGATCCAATGGCCTCGAGAAGGCATCCCCCTGCAGCAAGCCCTGCTGAGGGGGGCGGGCATGAAACAGTCTCAACTTGGTGCTGTCCCTGGAGGCAAACGGGTCCACCATCGGTTTGCCCCAGTGGGAGAACAGGCTGTAAGCTACCTCTGGATGGAGGGACCACTCTTGGGATGTCTGGCCTAAGCGGCTGAGAGCATCTGTCAGATGGTTTGAGGCTCCTGCCACATGGATGGCTAGGAGATCTGCCTCTAATCGGCTCACGAGGGTCCAGATGCAGAGCGCCTCCCTGCACAGCAGACGGGAGTGTGTGCCGCTCTGTTTGTTGAGGTAGTACATGGTCGTGGTATTGTCCGTCTGGGCTTGAATCACTTGATCCCGGAGCTGAGCAGCGAAAGCTGACAGTGCCAGTCTGACTGCTCTGAGCTCCAACCGGCTGATGTGGCATCAGGACTCCTTGGGGATCCACAGCCCGTGGGCCCTTTTGTCCCCCAATGTGGGCTCCCAGCCCATGAGAGAGGCATCGGTCGTGAGGACGATCGTCAGCTCAGGGTGGACAAACGGGATCTCTTCCTACAACTGGTCTGGGTAGGTCCACCACTGGACAGCGTCCCACATCTTCTGGGTTACAGTGATCAGCTGGTCAAAATGACCGTGGCGCTGAGTCCACTGGGCGGCCAGCTCCCATTGGAGGGGGTGCATGTGCAACCGGGCACAATGGACCACTGAGTTGCACGCCACCACGTAACCCACAAGGCGCAGAAAGTCCCGGGCAGGGCGCAATTGCCCAACCAGAAAAGATTGGGCAAAGGAGGAAAGAACCCCCGCCCTGTACACCGGAAGCAGAGCTCTGGCTTGACAAGAGTCTAGCTCTGCCCCGATGAAGCCCATCACCTGAGAAGGCACGAGTTCCGACTTGGCCTCATTGATCAGGAGGCCAAGTTGGGAGCAGGTCTGGAGGGCCAGGTCCCTGGACCTCTCAACCTCCTGTTGGGTGGAACCTGCTAGGAGCCAATCATCGAGGTAAGGATAAATCCTGACCCTCCCCTGGTGTCAGAGATGGGCCGCCACTGCTGCAATGCATTTGGTGAAGACCCGTGAGGCCGATGACAGGCCGAATGGCATGGCTCAGAACTCGTACAGGGTCCCTTCGACCCTGAAGTGGAGGAACTGCAGATGAGATGGACGGATTGGGACATGAAAGAACGCGTCCTGCAAATCCAGTGAACAGAACCACATGTTTCGCACCAAGGATGGTATGATCTTGGACAGAGTGATCATCCGAAAAGTGCGTGACCTGAGATATTGATTCAGGTCGTGCAGATCTAGACTGGGGCACCAGCCCCCCATCCACTTGGGTACCAGGAAGTACCTGGAAACAAAGCCTGGGTCTTCTGGAGGATCCGCCACTGGGGCTACTGCCTCCTTGAGGAGGAGCTGAGCGATGTCGTCTCAGACACCCGACTGAGTCTGAGCGGATACCCTTTCTTCCCAAGAGGTTTAGCTTGGCGGGTACTGCTCGAACTCCAGAAGCCGTCCCTGACCAACCACTTTCGAGAACCCACCTGTCCGAAGTGACAATGGACCAGGCAGAAAGGAAGTGGCCCCCACAGGAGGACCCAGAGATGAGGTGACGTGAGAGGGGTTGACAGCCCTCGCTCCATCACTGAGCAGGCTTGGAGGAGGAGGAGGCTCCAGGACCTGAACCTCGGCCTCCTTTATGGGCTTGTTGGGGTATGGGCTTGGGCTGTTGCTGCTGTCCACCTTGAAAGAAGGACTGCTGAGCCGCAGGGGAAGAATGTCGAAAAGGCTTCTTATTTTTCTTCTGCTGGTTCTTGCCCGAAGAACCCTTGGCAGAAGTAGCGTCCAAGGTGGTGCTGGACTGCTCAATGCGCTGAAGGTGACCGACCACTCCTGGGCCGAACAAATCGGTCCCGAGGAAGGGCACGTCAGCTAGTTTGTGATGGGTATCTGCTGGAAAGGAGGAGACCCTCAGCCAAGCCCTGTGAAGAGAGGCAACCGTGGCAGCCATCGTGCGGGCACAAGAATCCCCAATGTCCAGAGCCATCTGAAGCTGCTGTTTGGTAACAGCTTGGCCCTGATCCCGGACCTGCTTGACCGTGGTCTGTATGTCTGCAGAAAGATGTGGGAGGACTTCATCCAGCGACCCTAAAAGAGCGTGAGAGAAGTGTGCCATGATGACAGCCGAACTTGCCTGACAAAGGCCCAAGGAGGACGCCACACAGACCTTCCTGGCTGAATGGTCCAAAAGCTTGGACTCTTTATCAAGAGGTCGGTCAATGTCAGCAGAACTGCCAGTACACTCGAACACAGAGGCGGTCACCAGGCTCTCAGCCGAAGGGTGTTCTGTGAACCCCGCAAGGGACCCCATGGGTACCATATACTTGCGGGCATGCGGGCAGATGGAGCTTGACAAGAGGCAGGGCGCTGCCAAAGTTCTAGAGCCGGGTCAACAATAGCCTCAGCCACAGGAAAGGCCTCCATCAGGGTATCCCCTCTCTTAAGGATGTCCGTAAAGAGTGTACTCTGCCTTTTTCTGGATTGGCTCCAGGGGCAGCCCTGTAGACTCAGAGATGAGGCGAAGAATCCCTTGAAAAGATGAGGGACCTTCCTCCATCTCTAAGCCAACAGTTGATTCATCATCACCTGGATGAGAATGTAAGCCGGTGACGTCCGAATCCGAGGAGTCCGGGTATAATGGCCAACCACCCAGGTCACCTTCGACCCGCCGAGAGCAATCTGGGGTGACCGTGACCGACAACTGCCAGGGAAGCCCGGTGTCTGGTCTATCTTCCTTGGAAGGAGTCCCACCCACAGGCTGTTTGGGTGGTGGTTCCACCACAATTGGTGGAGAGAACGTTTTGGGCCAAACTGGTGGTTTTGCCAGCTCCGCAGGCAGTGGAACTGATTTAATTGGCTCCGAAGAGTCGGCTTCGGCCTAGGAGGCGAAAGCCAGGTAATGGCCGGTGTAGAAGCCGGAGTCGGCTTGTGCCTGGTCAAAATTAGCTGTTGCCACATGAGGTCCTCGTAGCGCCGATGGAGTTTCTGCTGAAGCCTCTCCTCATCTGAGGAGGATGAGGACAACCGATGCCTCTTTTTAGAGCATTTATGGCTCTTCCTCGGTGATCGGATGGGCCAACTCAGCTGCTTGGGAGACATCGGCGGGACCGGTGATTTCCCAGGATCAGGGACCACTTCTATGATGGGAGTCCCAGCAGGCTGGATCTCGTCATCTGGAAAGACCAGTTTAGGGGTTCGATCGAGGGAATCGTCGACCAGAGCTGGCGAGATCAGATCGATCATGATTTCAACATCGTTGATCGATAATTCGGTCGATTGACCAGACGGCAAAGCGAAAAACCAAAGTCGAGACTGCATGTTCCTGGGATCGAGATCTCTCCTGCTCCAAAGAATGTCTCCATCGAGACAAAGACGATCCCGGATCCTTCTCCCACTTACGGGATCGAGAAGAGTGCGAGCCTGCAGGCGCCTCTCCCTTAGTCAGAAGAGACTGGAGCAACTCTCGGAAGGAACCTGAGAAGGTGGCGACCAGGTTGAGCAGAACGAAGAAGCTCTGAGAAGTCTCTGCAGCATGAGCCGCTTCCTCCTCGAACGCTTACATGCGTTCCAATTGCTCGGTGGATCCCGCAGCCCCTCAAAAGGTTTCGATGAGGTGGAACCATGTTCCGTGATGAACTTAGTTTCACTGGGTGAAATGCACTTCGCTTTTGGGTAGAAATGTCGGGCACCCCTCATTTCGGGATACCGAAACTGGGTCCGTGAATGTCAGGACCCTCAGCTTCGGTATCCTGATAGGATATCTTCTGGGCAGATGTCACGGAGTTCAAGGTGGCACTGGACTTCTCGATGTGTGTGAGGTGACCCTCGACCCCGGGCCTGAACAGGTCAGTGCCCAGGAAAGGGATATCTGCCAGCTTGTGCTGACTGTCCGCTGTGAAGGTCAAGATCCTCTGTCAAGCCTTGCGGGGCATGACCATTGAGACTGCCCCAGAGCGGGCAAAGGAGTCTCCAATGCAGGGTGTGACCACTGCCTCTGCCACCCTACCCCTGGTCTATTCTATGCGGCACCTGTCATCTACTTGGTTAAGGCTCTGTTACTGAACAAACTAAAAAAGACATACCATAGGTTAACTCGCTTTGCCGCCTCAGCCCCCACCCGTACTCACCATTGCCTTGTACTCAACAAACTAAGTTTGCCAACCTTTGACAACAAATTTGACTTCCCCGTGCACTGTACCACCTTTAAGTTGATTCATCAGCCCCCCCCCCAGTCTGATGGGCCTGCTATCCCTAAAACCTACCCCTCATGTACTAAGATCTTCTAGCCTACCATTACTGGAGCTCCCGAAGGCCAGGCTTAAGATAGGCCAAAGACCCTACGCCGTCACTGCTCCCAGAATTTGGAACAATTTGCCCCACCCTCTACTTTCCTGCAAAACCATTAACCAATTCAAAAAACTCTACAAGGATGAGTTCTTCAAAATCCCCAATGCAGAGGTAACTGTTATTAATGAGTAAGACCACATGTCACTGATATTACGCGTCTCTCTCAGTCTCTGCAACAGTCACAAACAGCCTCCCTTCTCTCCAATCTCAAAGACAATCTGTTCTCCCCACTTCTCACTCCTCCTCTACCTAGAATTACATCTGACTGTAACCTGAACCTGTAACCTGAACCCCATGGGCCGGATATTCAGACGCGTTCATTCACATATCTGGCCCTGTGTAGTACAGTTTAGTCTGCAGGCCCATTGGTCCAACCTGTGGGCCAATAGGCTTACAGAGTATACTGTACCTGTCATTTAGCGGGCAGTACATGGGCGGGGTGCTGCCACCCACCGAAGAAGGGGGGGGTGCTAGGTGGCCGGGGGTCCTCTGTGGGAGGGTGGTACCACTGGACCACCAGGTACTTCTATGAATGCAACAACTGCCCGCGATCGGGCTGCAGGGGGTACTGCTAGACCACCAGGGATACTTCTATTTAATCAGATGCCAGCGATCAGGCATGGGGGGGACTGCTAGACTATCGGGGTTACTTTTATTTTCTCAGATGCCCGTGATCGGCTGCAGGGGGACCGCTAGACCACCAGGGATGCTTTTCTGCTACAGATGCCCGTGATCGGGCTTACGGAGTGGGTGGGGGGGCCACTGGACCACCAGGGGGGTATGTGTGCTTGGCAACGGTGTTCTGGGTGGGCGAGTGGCCTCCCACGGCTGGCGGCTGCTGTGTTGTGCCTTGCAAAACATCAGCCCACCTGTGGGTGGCCGGGACTTGCTCCTGCTTTTCGAGGATCAACTCTGCAGGCCCCTGTGCAGCCGCAATGCAAGGTTGCACCATGTACACGCATCCCAGGCTGAATATCGGATGTCTGCATATGCAGCGGCACGCCCTACATCTGTGCCGCATGGAATTACATTGCGCCCCGCATCGGAACTGTGCTGTGCCTGGCAGCCTTTGAATATCACACTGGGACGACTGCGGGTTGCGCAAATATCCCGGCCCATATCACTAACTAAATGCAGTTGAATCTGGCTATTCTTGGTTATCTTGCTGTTTAAATTGTTGACAACTGGAATGTGAATGGTATAACTGTCCCTGCACATGGTATAAAATGTTAATCTGCCTCCTGCCTTCCCTGGCTACCTGCAAACTGCCTACAATCCTGAATCCTTTGGTTATTGCCTACTCGGGTACTGCTGTTATTTACCTATAGTGTAACTGTATATTATGATTCACTGTACTATTCTATATGCATTATTGTACTGTATTATGTTTTGTTCTTGGAATGCTTTATTCCTCGGGTCGTCACTGAAAAAGTAGTTTTGTCTCAGTTGATCTACCTGGTTATCAAAATTCAAAGACAGAAATAAATAAATAATGTCTCTGGCAGTCTGGAGTTGTTGCTTGGCCACAGCCCAGTCATGGTCTCGGACCTGTTTGACTGTGGTCTGATGGTCTGCAGGCATATGAGGAAGTACCCCATCTAAGGTGCCTAGCAGGGCATGGGAGAAGTGGGCCATGAGGAGAGCCGAGCTCGCCTGGCGGAGGCCAAGAGAGGAGGCAGCATAGACCTTCTTAGCCGCATTGTCCAACTTCTTGGACTCCTTATCAGGCAGCTTGTCAACATCCGTGGTGTTGCCGGGGCGCCGGAACACAGAATCGGCTACCAACCCCTCAGTCGAGGGGTGCTCTGTGAATACCAAAAGGGATCCGGTGGGTACCGCATACTTGCGGGCCATCTGGGCAGAAGGCGCAGGGCAGGAAGCAGGGCACTGCCAGAGCTCCAGGACAGGGCCAAAAATGGCCTCTGCCACCGGGAAAGTCTCCGTCAGAGAGTGTCCCCAGTCGAGGATCTTGGTGAATGCGTACCAAGCTTGTTTCTGGACGGGCTCCATCTTCATACCCATTGACTTGGAGATCAGACGGAGGAGGCCTATGAAAGAGGATGGACCATTGTCCGTCGAGAGATCCCCCACACACTCCACGTTGACCGGATGGGAGTGCAGGGAGGACCCCTCAGACTCCAAAGAGTTGTCAAAGATCAGTCGCCCGCCGGAGTCCCCGCTGACCCTCCATAGAGGGTCAGGGGAGACGGTGACCGACAGCTGATGTGGAATCCCCATGGCCGGCCAAGACTCCTTATGCAGTATGCCTTTAAGCCAGATCTGCCCGGAGATGGAACACCATTGGCACGTGCCACTTTTCAAATGCTGCCCCTATCAACTGCCTACATTCTAACCTCTCACATTTCATGGACGCCTGACAAGACAGGCCTCACGAAGAAAACACCTATATCACACTATAATAATAATAACACCCAAAAAGCCTCCAACAGGAGGAAATAACACCAAAACACACACCAAATGTGAGAATCACCTGAAGAGGATAAAACCAATGAAAACACAGTTTCAACAGAAATGCCAGTGTGTGGCACTCATACCACTGATTACACGGCATGGAGTGCAGAGGCCACTGGTTCTAGCAGGGGAGGCAGGGTGGGCGAGTTATGAATATTGGAGTATCCCCTGGAAGAAATAAGATTACTATGGTAAGTAATTTTTTCTTCTCACCCCAGGAATACTCCAATATTCCTCTTATGCAGACTAAGAAGCAGTACCTTTGGAGATGGGCACAGAACCTACTTTGGGAATAGCCTCTGCAGGACAGCTGTGCCAAACCTGGCATCACCCCTAGCCTGTGTGTCCAGGCTGTAATGCTTAATGAAAGTGTGCACTGTTCCCCAGGTAGCTGCTTTACAGATGTACGTCCTGCCCGCCCGGGTATTTAATTCTGCTCCTATGAACTGCAGCACTTGTGCAGGGAGAAGGACTGACTTTTTGAGATTTATCAGAAAACCCAGTGACTCTAGAAGTCCTTGGGTGAGCTGAAGATGTTCCCTTATCTGTTGTGGTGACTTTCCGACCACCAATCAGTCGTCCAGGTAAGGGAAAACTGTGACATCTAGCCTTCGCAGGTATGCCACAACCACTGCCAGGCACTTTGTGAACACTCTTGGAGTTGAAGTGAGACCAAATGGCAGGGCTGAGAACTGGTAGTGACCTGAAGGGAGTCTGAACCTACGGTACTTTCTGTGAGACTCCCTCATGGGGATGTGGAAGTAAGCATCTTTTAGGTCCAGATATGCCAGCCAGTCTCCTCTTTGGAGTGCTGGCAGAAACAGTAACAAGGTTACCATTTTGAACTTTGGCTTTAATAAGTGCCTGTTTAGCACCCTCAGGTCTAGGATAGGCCACCACTCCCCATTTTTCTCTGCTGTAATGAAGTATCTTGAATAAAAACCATTTCCCCTTTGTTGTGGGGGGCACAGGTTCCATTGCCTTTGACAACAGTAGCTGTCGTACTTCCTTTTCTAGCAGCTTCCTTTCTGCACTGGAGGCTGGCTTGAACACTCTGGTTCTTAGAGTGGGAAGGGTTTTGAAGCTTAGGGACAAACCCTGACTCACTACTTCCAGGACCCACCTGTCTGTGCTGATCTGTTTCCAAGCCTGGAAATAGTGAGTCAGTCTGCCCCTACTGGTAGTGGGGAGGCGGCCTGGGAAGGCATGTCAGAGGTCTTGCTTTGCCTGAGGCTGAGACTGGGAACCACGCTTGGAACCCCTTCTGCCCTTGCCCCTGAAGTACCCCTGCTGTGGGTACTGCTGAACCTGGGGTACAGCCATGGCCTGATAAAAAGGCCTGGTGTGGAAAAGTCTGCCCCTGCCTTCTCGTCCATAGGATCTAGTGGATGGAGAGGCCCTTTCTTTGGCAGAATTGCTTTTGTAAGTGGCCTTGTACTCGTCCACCTTTTTCATGTAAGCCTCTCTCTGAGTTTCAAAGAGGGAATGACCCTCAACAGGAAAGTCTAAGGCCTTGGCCTGAGTATCCTGAGTGAGGTCTGTGGCTCTTAACCAAGCAAACCTCCTCTGAGCAATAGTATTGGCCATCCATCTGGCAGCAGTGTCATTAGCATCTGTTGCCATCTGAAATTGGTACTTGGCTGCTACTTAGCCAAACCTAGCAGTCTCAGCTAAGTCAGCTGAGAGACCAGATGGAGCTTTATCTACCATAGCCATGATAGATGACCACAGAGACTTCTGATATTGGGCTGCATAAGCCTGGAAATTCATTTGTCTGATGGCCAAGGAAGCTGACAGGTAATCCTTCTTGGCCATGCTATCAATTTTTCTGGAATCTTTTTCAGGAGGGTGAGATGCCAGAGGTACTTTTGTCTTGTCACCGGCTGCAGCTTGTACCACTCCCTGGTGGTCAGGGTGGGAGAACAAGAATTCAACCCCTTCCCTGTCCAGATTATATTTTTTGTCCAGCCTTTTGTCTAAAGGAGGGACATACCCATGTGTCTGGAGGATTTTAAATACATCCTTTTTAAAGAACCTATTCACAGGAAGCAATAATTTCTTGGTGGGTGTTAACCCCATCATTTCTAAATATTCTGCTTTCTCGTCATCCTCGTTTCACTTCAGTGGTAGTTATGTCAAGGGCATCTACCATTTTTCTGACAAACGTGAAATGGGAGGAATAATCCTCTGAGGCCCAGGGCCGTGAACCAAACTCCTGCTCAGGGGAGACTTCAGGCTCTACAGGCTCCCATTCACCTTCTTCCTCATACTCCCCATACTCCTCATCATCATCATGAAAGGAAGATTGGGTAGATTTAGTAGGGGTCTGAACTGGTGGCTGCTTTCCAGCAGGCAGCATCCCCTGTAAAGCCTGTAAGACTTTAAAAGTCTGTGCAATCTGTGGAGAAGGCATATTTTCGGTCACCCCAGAAGTCCCCTAACGCTGTCCAGTAGGGGGTTCTGTGTGTTTAGTTTTTGTAGTTTTCTTTAATGGAACCAGAGAGCTAGCCGCTTCAGCAGGCCTTTTTCCAAGAACCTTGGTACCCGTATCAGGGGTAAAGATAATGGTCTCTGTGGTTTCACCCACAGGCACTGAGAGTGTCAGCTGGTCAGAGCCTGAGGGCTCCTTAGGCAGAGGCAACTTCTTTTTGAGCTTTTCCAAATGTTTTTCAAGTGTTTTTTCAGGAAAGGTCTTGCAAATTTCACAATCAGACTTTAAGTGTTCACAGACAAGACAGGTCACACAAGAAGTGTGTTTATCTGCCTTGGCAAATATTTCTCCACACTCCAGTACAGTTTTTAAAATTGGGTTCACCAGTTTTCTTCTTAGGTCTTTCTGACATACTGCCCAATTTGGCAAAAAGATTTTAAATTTTAAATAATAGTTTGCAGTTGTGGTCGGTTCAGGAATCGACTGGAACAGAGAACCATTACAAAAAGGAACCAAGGTTATCGATTCAGTAATCTGTATTAGTGGTTACACAAAATAAATTTATTTAAACAATTTAAGCTAAAATAAAGGAGTTTCTTTCACAAAACTCCGCTCTAGACTAAAAAATTCCCAGTTCTACTCTGGTTATGCCGAACCGGAAGAAACCGAGAAAAACAACAATTTTAACTAAATAAACTTAGCGGTTAAGCTAAAAACAAAAGATAAGGGCAAGAAATTAAAAAATAAGAAATACTTATATCTTTTTTTATAAGTCTTCACAATGAGATATTGAGGAGAGGCTCTACGAGCGTGTAGTCTTGACAGGTGGAGAGTGAAATCTGAGAGACTGGAATGCAAGCAATTTATAGGGGCAGCATTTGAAAAGTGGCACATGCCAGTGGTGTTCCATCATTAGCATAACGTTCCATCTCCGGGCAGATCTGGCTTAAAGGCATACTTCGTAAGAGTCAGGAATATTGGAGTATTCCTGGGGTAAGAAGGCAGCAGAGGTACTCAGCAGCCTTCTTGTCCACCTGATATTTTATTTTCTCAATTCTCTTGTCAATGCCAGCAACCAAGATAGGTACTGACATGACTTTGGAGGTGGCTTTCCTGAGGAATTTTGTGAATGGGCAGCATTAATCTTCTTGTGAGTGCTAAGCCCATCATATCCATAAAATCTACCTCCTCAGTTTTATGGGTGGAGATATCGAGGGCATTTACCATATGCCTTACAAAGGTATAATATAGAAACACAGAAATTGTTGGCAGATAAGGACTGCTAGGCCCATCCAGTCTGCCCGTAGGCCCTATACATTGTATGTGGCCACTGACCCTAAGTGATCAATGGCTTTTCATCACTCCCTTCAATATGAGGTATAATCCTCTGAAGGCCTAGCAGGAGAGCCAAATTCCTGCTCAAGAGAACCATCTGGTTCAGTGGGTTCTCCCACCTCCTCATCCTATAGCAAATATCAGCCTTCTCCTTCACAGGCATTGGGAATGGAACCGGAGCCTTGCTGGAGGAGCAGGCATATTCTCCACAGCCTGGAATGCCTGGAGGAACTGCCATGCCTTTGTTATTTCCTTTACTGAAGGCATTTTATTTCTGTCCACAGGCGGCTCCTTTCCTTCTTCAGGAGTGGGGATAGTGACATGTTTTTATTTTTATTTTCCCTGGCAGTCATTGGTTCTGGTGTTGGCTCAGAGGTTCTCTTATTTTTACTGGATTCAGAACTCCCCTTTTCAGATACCCTGAGTTCTGAACCATCTTCAGCAGCTTTATCTCTTCTTTCTGTCACCTACGATAAGGACTACTGCTTATTCTGAGGAGCTGGTCCCTCCTCTGAGCCTTCTGGTGGTGTGGAGGCAGACAGAGATGCCATAAAATCTTCTAATTTTTTAGCCCTTTTCTTTTGTATTTTAGGGCAAAACGTTATACAGTGGAGGCCGCTTATAAGAGACTGTATTTGCCAAAGAAAAATTTTCTTATAACTGGGCTGTTCTATATGCGGGCTTGCTGTATTAGTACTAAGTGAACATACAGCGGTGCTATTGTTATGTGTTAATAATCACTGGAAGCATTTTTAGTTACCTGTACAGTAGCTCTCAATTTTTTTTGAAGAAAGTCAGTTAAAAAATAGTCGATCCTGCTGGCCCAGTGGCGCAGAGGGCTGAGGCGCTGGTGCCTTACCTAGCGCCACTCCGACGACCCGGGTTCGGGAACGTACTCGGGCGCCGGAGGGTTGGCAGGGGAACGAGTAGGACTGAGTGTTCGGAGGACTGCTCTCCTCTCCTGGGGGTGGGCTGGGGATCGGCGTTGCTCTGTAGTGGCCCCCGGTGGAGCCCAGGGGAAGCTCAGAGGCAGCGCAACTAAGGGAACTGGAGGAAAAAATGAAAAATGGCGTCTCCTCCTGCCGGATGACGGCCGCCTGGACCAATGCCCCCTTGAGCTCCGCAGCAGCCAACCCGACCACAGCAGCACCCAGGACCTATGCTTAGGCTGAGAGGCTGTTTCTCCTTGGAAGAGGAGGACCCACCCGACGCAAGGGTTACGTCGGGTTACCCTGAGGTGGCTGCAATGTGGGGTCGGGGTCGGTGGCAGAGACGAGCAAGAGGTGAGTGTCCTTGGCAATTGGCCTGAAGGAGAGGTATGGGAGTCGCAGGGGAGATAAATACATAACACACACACAAAAAAAAAAAAGTTGATCATTTGTCAATTTATTTGAACACTTCCACCTCTGATAACATTGGTGGTTCAAGTGGTGGCTCTGATCTGCCTCTCAACGCTTGTTTCAGCACTATGATATCCCCTGTGTAGTTGTAATCCCTAATGTTTCTGTGCTCTCCTCAAAGGAAGCATTTTTAGTTGGCTCTCAATTTGTTTTTTGAAAACCAGTTAAAAATAGTTGATCAATGCTGTTGTGTTCTGTGGGAGAGGGAGACAAGTGATGAGGCTTAGTGTTAGATTCGGGTGCTGCAAGATGAGACCGATCTTTCTGCGTTCTCTGTTTGCGCCTCATACTGATGCTTAATGTTGGCATTTAGTTTAATTGCAGTCTGTCAGCACGATACTGTGTGGTTTCTACATGGCTGGGGGTCACGTAAGGCTAGTAGGACTACAACAGGTGCTTTGCAGCATTGAAAGCATTACGCAATGTGCTTAATCAGCTGAGATTAACATTTAGCTCGGGACCAGAGTAGACGCTAATGACCATCAGGACAGGTGATAATGCATTTTACTACCAGGATGCTGAGAAAAATTTTTCTTTGACCAGGCTGATAGTTCTTACAAACAGGCTTTGGGCCCATAGAAATACATGGTAAAAAATTGGGACATCATCACAATGTTCCTATATGTGGTCGGCCTGGTGGCGCTGAGGGTTGAGGTGCTGGATGCCACACCTCGTGCCACTCCTGGGTTCGGGAACAGACTCGGGTTGCCGGAGGTCAGCAGGGGAGAGAGAGGATTGAGCATCCGGAGGACTGCTCTCCTCTCCCCTCCCCTCCCCGGGTGGGTTGCAGGGGACTCTCTGATCTGTGGTGACCCCCGATGGAGATCGGGGGTAGCCAAGTTCGGGGACATGAGCATGGGGAAGACAACAACAGATGCCGGTGGCAGGAAGTGGAGCCGTGCAGGGTCATTGTACACTGCGTCTTCAGGGAAGACACAAGGAAAAACCCCGCAGGCACCAGGGAGGCGACGATGACCCCAGGAGCCGACACCCACATCCCACCGGACCACGTTCTCACCAGCTCTCCAGAGCCTCTCGACCAAGGTATGAACCGGATGTCTAGATTTCAGAAAGGTCGCCAAGTAGGAGAGGCAGTCCCGCCCTGAGGGGCTTAGATCTAGGGGGCCGACCGAGTCCGTGGCCTTGGGTAGGGGGTAGCTCAGCCACTGTACTCCCAGTGCAAGGGATTTCAGGCAGGGAGTAGAGGCCGAGGCTGAGTTGGTACATCTGAGAGATGTCGTGGCCCTCTGGTGCAGAAACAGAAGATAAAAAAAAAAACAAAAAAACAATGTTCCTATATGTGGGATGTTCCTTTAACCAATGTTCTTATAAGTGGGCTCCACTGTACAGAGATCATACTTGGCAAAATCGTGGTCTGGACCCAGGCAATTTAAACACAGCTGGGGCAGTCTGCCTTTGTCAGGAGCTGAAAACAAACGGTACAGTTTTTAAAGCCTGCAGGTCCTGTATTATTTCTTTCTTTTTTTTTTCTAATTATACTTTTGCACCCTCTCCTTGTGTACCCCCAAACTCTCTCCAGCGACTGCCCATCATCACCCGGACTACCTCCTTGCATGGCCCGACTACTCCCTCCCTCCCCGCCGACACCGGTCAGGTCTGCCACCAGGGAAGGGTCGCCCCTGCCCAGGGCGCTCTTTCTATAGGGTTGAGCACGGTCCGAGGGAGGAGGCAGGACAAGGAGAGCCGTGCCCGACTATGGGAGTGTGGTTCGTTGGTGGGAGGCGGTTTCGCCTATTGGAGGGAGGAGGGAGGGTTTCTTACTGGTGCACGCCCTTGTGGAGCCCGGCTGTCAAGGCAACATGCTGCCATGGCTCCACCCCCCTGGCATACGCCACGATGCTGCTGTTGGCAACCTCCAGCCTCCGCTAGAGGTCGCTCCTTGAGCGATCGTCTCCCCAACCCTCCCTGGGAAGAGAGAGCAATCCTCCAGACACTCAATCACTTTGCCCCCTGCCGACCCCCAGCAGCCTAGGCTCCCCGGGCTCATTCCTGAACCCAGATCGCCGGTGTGGCGCGAGGTATGGCGTCCAGTGCTTCAACCCTCAGCACCACCAGGCCGGCATCCTGTATTCTTTCTGAGTCTGTCAGTCATGCCGAACACTGGGGACCCTGAAAAGATGTTTCCGGTTCCCAACAGAAAAAGCCCCAACTAAAGAAAAAAATGTGCTTCAGTTATTTCAAAAAAAATGAAACCACTTTCTGACAGTGCAGTTCAATTACTGGTTGTTACAGTTTTATTACAAGGTTACCATTTTTTTTTTGTTTTAACTTTGTAGTTTCCCTTTGAATGGCATAGTAAAGGGATAACATTATTTATTACTAGAATTATACTGCATAGCATTAGCAACTGCCAATGTAACTGTTAGCTTATGCCAGAGTGTCTTAATATTAGTTTTTTTTAATTAGTACTTTTACCGTTTTTGCATTTTTCTCCCAGTCCTGACTCCGTGCGTCCCCAACGTGACGCACGCATGTGGAGGCACATGAACGTCACACCCTATGGGATGCCCCACCCTACCAGCTGTACCTCTACCCACTTGCGCCACCACCGGATTTCTACCCGGTGGTGACGGGACTACAGGTGAGACGGCATCCACCCCAGGAGAGGAAACATAGACTTTGACAGCAGATAAGGACCGCTTGGCCCACCTAGTCTGCCCATTTCCCTACCTACAGGATAAGTTGCAGATCCTAATTAACCAACAGCCTATTTCTTCCTACCCCCCCTCCACAAGAATTGCATTGTCTGTCCCAAGCAATCTTGAATTCTCCCAGTTTTAGACCCCACAACCTCCTCAGGAAGGCTGTTCCATGTGTCCACCACCCTCTCTGTGAAAAAATACTTCCTCACATTGCCTCTGAGCCATCCCCCCCCCCTCTATCTTCAAATTGTGTCCCCTTGTTCTTGCACATCTCTTTTTCTGAAAGATGCTACCCTCTTGGACTTTGTTGATTCCACTAAGGTACTTAAAAGTTTCTGTCATATCCCCCCTCTACCCCTTCTCCTCAAGGGTATATATATTAAGCTCCTTTAGTCTCTCCTTGAATGGCTTCTCTTGCAGACCCTGCACCATTTTAGTTGCCCTCCTCTGGACTGCCTCCATCCTGTCTATGTCCTTGCGGACATGGGGTCTCCAGAACTGGACACAGTACTCCAGATGGGGTCTCACCAACTGTCTGTACAGAGGGGATAACAACTTCCTGTTTTCTGTTGGTGATGCCTCTCCCTATACATCCCAGTGTTCCCCAGCCCTCCCTACTGCCTTCTCACATTGCTTGCTAACCTTAAGGTCATCTGATATGATTACCCCCAGGTCCCTTTCCATTTTTGTTGTTGTTACTACCCTTCCCCACATTGTGTAATCTTCCCCTGAGTTTTTGTTTCCCAGGTGCATTATTTTGCACTTCTTTGCACTGAATCCAAGCTGACATACTTCTGACCATTCCTCCAACCTTGCCAAGTCCCTTCTCATCCTTTCCACACCTCTGTGTGTATCAACCCTGTTGCAGATCTTTGAATCATCTGCAAAGAGGCATACTTTTCCTTCCAGTCCCTCTGCAATGTCACTTAGAAAGACATTAAAAAGGACTGGACCCAGGACTGAACCCTGCGTTACCCTGCTAGTAACCCCTCTTTCTTCAGAGTGGACTTCATTTACAATTACCTTCTGTGTCCTGTTGTCCAGCCAATGTTTTACCCAGGCCACCACCCTGGGACCCACTCCCAGGCTGGTTAATTTGATTATTAATCTTTTGTGTGGGACTGTGTCAAATGCCTTGCCAATGTCTAGGTAGGCCACGTCCACAGCCCCTCCCTGGTCTACTACTTTGGTCACCCAGTCAAAGAAATCAATTAGATTCGTCTGACATGACCGTTCCACTGTGAACCCATGCTGCCTTGGGTCCTGTGCCCCACTGGCCTCTAGGTACTCAACAACTCTTTCCTTCATAAGTGATTCCATCACTTTCCCTACCACAGAGGTCAAACTGACAGGTCTGTAGTTTCCTGTCTCTGTCTTGCTCCCACTTTTGTAAAGGGGAATCACATCCGCCTTTCTCCAGTCCTCAGGTACCACACCATCCTCCCATGATTTGTTAAAAAGGGTAGTCAGTGGTGTCACTAGTTCTCCCCATAATTCTTTTAGAATTCTGGGTTGAATTCCATCAGGCCCCATTGCTTTGTTCACCTTTAGTTTTAGGAGTTCTTTCAGAACCCTTTCTTGTGAAAGGACTGGGATCGACCCCCCTATCCAGAGTGCTTCTGTTAATTGGATTAGGCACCTCCCCCTCCTCCTCTTTTGTGAATACTGAGTAGAAGTATTCATTCAGTAACCTTGCTTTTTCACTGTCCCTCTCTGCCTACTAACCTTCCTTTCTATTCAGCCTCACTATCCCTCCCTTTGTCATTCTCTGCTCCCTGACGTACCTATAAAAGGTTTTGTCCCCCTTCTTAATAGAGTTGGCTATCTTTTCCTCAGTTTGGGCCTTTGCTATTCTGACTTCCCTCCCTTCTTCCTTCTGCCTTAACTGGTACAGTTCTCTGTCCTACTCCTTCTGTGTTTTCTTATACTTCCGGAATGCTATCTTTTTCTCCCTAACCTTCCACGCCACCTCTTTTGAGAACCACAGTGGCTTTTTCTTTTGTTTTGATTTGTTTGTTTGCTTCACACAAAGGCTTGTTGCCTCTGTGATGGCACTTTGATGTTTCCCTGATTGTTGCTCCAACCCTCCTTCTAGCCTGTTTGCTAGTGCTGTTCTAAGGCACTCTCCCATCTTACGCAAGTCAGCCCTCCTGAAGTCCAGTACCCTCACTTTTGTATGGCTTGACTCTGTAGCTGAGTTTATTGTGAACCACACTGTTTGGTGGTCACTTATTCCCAAATGGCTACCCACTTCTAGATCTGAAATCCTCTCACTGTCCCCATTTGAGAATACGAGGTCTAAGATTGCTCCCTCATGAGTGGGTTCCAAAACTAGCTGTCTGAGGCATGCCACCTGTAGGGCATCGAGAATGGCCCTGCTCTTAGATGTGGCTGCAGCAAAGGTGCTCCAGTTAACATCTGGCATATTCAGGTCCCCATCAACAGTATCTCCTTTCTCTGCCATCCTAAGGATGCCTTATATCATATCCTTGTCCATTCCTTTCCTGACATGGGTGTCTGTATACAACCCCTAGGCGGATTGTGGTGCCATTTCCAGTCTCTAAGGTGACCCTCCCTATTTACCCTTTTGTTCCGTTGCTTTTATCCCTTCCCTTACATAGAGAGCTACTCCTCCCCCTCTTCTACCCTTCCTGTCTCTCCTGTAGATTGTGTACCCTGGTATGTTAACATCCCAGTCATGGTTCCCTGTGTACCATGTTTCTGTGACTGCTACGATATCCAGGCATCCCTCTTCCATCAAGGCCACAAGTTCAGGGAGTTTGTTGCTCAGACTATGGGCATTGGTACTCATTACCCTCCATTTCTTGATGGCCTTACCCCTTTTTCCCCATCCCTGTCCTTATTGCCTTTGTCATTTTCTCCATTTACCTGATGTTAGTCCTGGGGTGAGCTTGACCACACTGAGCAGAGCTTGACTTTAGTTCCAAATTCCATAATTTGATAAATTCTAAAACTCCGGGGCTGCTCATTCCAGTGGAGTGATTGCTACAGTTAAATTTAAGTGAGGGATTCCTGGGGTTTCAATGAGTAATGTCTGCGATGAAGTCTAAGGGAAAAAGGTCCTGTTTCAATAAAAATGCGTTCAGTAATAATAATTAGAAAAAAAAAAAAAAGAGAAAGTCCTGAAATTCTATTTTTGGAAGAATTGTGAAATTTGTGCCAGAACCAGAACATCTCTTTAATCTCTACCATATGCACCCATTTGGGGGCATCTGTGTGACCACTGTCACAGAAATGCCACCAAATGGTCAAAATCATCACAAACTTGTCATTTTACTTTAAAAAAAAAAAAACAGCTTTGTGTAGTAGAAAAGCTACTTTGGTAAAAATATCCCACAAGTATTCTGCTGTAAATTGACAGCATGTGGTGGGTTTGTCCATCTCTCAAAGATCAGTTTCTACCCTTTCAGCAGAGAAGAAGAAAAGAGTGCATGTTAGATTCCGTCCAAAGGAAGGGTAATGGGTCACAAGGACACTGCACCAACCTACTCTGAAGATGACATAAAAGGAGCCATTTTCTAAAGACGCTTTTTTAACCAAGTTCCCCTACTCTTTTTTATTTTTCTGGATCGTAACGACGTATCACTCACCCTTATGCAAAGGACTTGCTATTTTCTGTTGCTGCTTCCTGCCTTCTTTTTGCACCCCTATATTTTCCCCCTCCATTTACCTTTTTTTGTCCTCCACCAGGAGTGTGGCCAATATTTTCCATAGATCCAATCTTAGACTGCACTTTTTCTTTGAAATCCAATTTCTCTGATTTGACTTCCACGTTACCACCACCTAAACAAATACATAAACACAAGTAGAAAAATGAGCACAGGGCTGCATAACAGTGTAGAATATGTTTTTTTCTTGCATACTAGACCCAAACAAAGCCCTCACAACAACAGTTGCCCGCTGGGTGTGAAGATAACCCTTCTCCTACCAAATGCTCCAATATCATTTACTCAGGGTTCATTTGCACAGTACACGCATAAAATAATTTTTCAATTGCCCTCTCAACTGGCTGCAAAAAGGCGGCAAATGAAAAATTAAAATTATGTACCTGGCCGGCCCAGTGGCACTGAGGGTTGAGGCGCTGGATACCACACCTTGCGCCACACTGGCGACTCGGGTTCAGGAACACGCCCGGGCCATCAGGGATCAGCAGGGGAGGGATAGGATTGAGCGTCTGGAGGACTGCTCTCCAATTCTGGCGAGGGATTGGGGTTTCTACCACTCTACAGTGGCCCCTGACGGAGACTGGGTGCTCTGCAGGGGCAGTACACTAGTGGGTAGAGTGTGGCGGACATCAGCACGTAGTGCCTCGGAGTCATTGCATGGCCGCACTCCAATGGGTGCACTACACGAAGGAAAACGGCTGGGCGCAATCGTGCAGCTTGATGGCTGCACTCAGCACTGCCAGGGAGATCTGTCATGGAATCGTGCTGGGGGTCTGGTCCTGGCCTGGCACAGGCAGGTTTGGGGCCCCTCGGCGGTGGTTGAGCGGCTGCTGAACCCCATCATGAGGTGAACCTGCTGACTCCCGTGCGGTGTGAGGCAGGCGGCTAGATGCCCCTGAGCGCAGAAGGTGGAGAAAATGAGTACTGAAATTTAAAAAAATTACGCATCTACCGTCAATTCTTGATCTTACTGTATATCTTCACCATTCAGCACTGTTGGGTTATAGGCCGGATGCACTAGGGACATGAGACCATTAACCTTAGATATTTTTTCTCTAGGGAGGAGCAGGCACCGGGCGTGTCCTCGAGGCCGATGCACTGCATGGCGCTCGAGGGTTGGCCAGTAACTGACGCCGACTCCTCCTCCGCCTCAGGTTTGCACACTGGAAAGAGTGGAAAGTAAGAGACATAGGAAGAGTAGGGGGGCAGGGTAAGGAAGCCCGAGAGACAGTCAAAGGAAAGGATATAAACAGAAAAAGGAATAAAGTTGGCCACAAGAGGAGGGATAGTTACCTAGGAGTCTGGGACAGAAGGCCCCAACCACCAGGCAGGCCAAGGGAGGGATTGAAGAGGGGAAGGAGAGGAAGAAATAGAAAAGAAAGAGAGAAAAGGGAAGAGGAAATGAGAGACTCATATGGCACCCTCAGCAGTGATGCCAAGGGACTCCCTGTGGACCAGAAGGGGACTTTACTGCTTGACTCCATTCTCTCAGAAAAACATTACAGGAGATAGAAGAGTGCACAGAGACCTTCAAGCTGAACAGGACTGAAGACAAATCAAGGATGCTGTACTAGCTGGACACAACCCAGCACAGCAGTCAAAGGCAGGGCGTTAATCTTAAAGATGCATCCTTTCTGGTCCACTGGAGATGGGAGGGGGCCATGTAGCTCTCATTTCTATCCCTAAATTAACTTAGGGGTGGGGACAGGATCCCCCCCCAACCCAAACTCCTTCAACAGAAGGTGTTTTAACCTCAAGAAGAAAGACATCACCTACTCCTAGTCAGGAATGGTGAGAGGGAGACCTAAGGTTGTCCGAGTGGAGTCCCTCTTTGAGGACTAAAGGGGGGGAACCTGTCCCAGGTTAACCTGAAAAGGAGGAGCATAGGCTTCAGAAAGTGAGAGGGCGAGGAGGGGTCCCTGGAGCCCCTGCACCTTTTCACAACCGAGATGGGGATCCCTGAAGCCAACTTGACCTGTCTGGATGTCTGGACCCCTGCAGGAGAAGGGGCCAAAACCTGAGAAGGGGTTCCCATCAGGATCGTGAGGAGGGGGCTCCGAAGGGCCCCTATCATAGAAAGGCAAGCACCCCTGCTTACCCTCCCCCCAAGGTGGGATCCTGTCACTTACCAGAAGGATCAGAGGACCCGGAGATGCCAGTAGGACACTGCCCACAACTGGCCTCAACTGGGGGGAAGGCAAGCAGGGAGGATATATTGCCCAGAGGCTGAGGCCCAAGAGGGGAAGGTGGGCGGGATGCAGTGATGAATAGTGAAGATATACAGTAAGATCATGAATTATGGTAGGTACATAAAAACAGGTTATTCCCGTGTAACAGTAGTTCTAGGAGTGGCATATGTTGTTGTTCCACACTGTTTGGCATGTCCTTTCCCTTTAAGAATCTTGCTGGAAGGTCTTTAAGCTGGCTCCTCCCACCCACCCGGGTGGTATAACCCTCGGCTCCACCCCATGACGCCAGATCTTGCCCACTGGAAGCTTAGGTCGTGCGTCGAAGCCGGGGAGGTCGGGTGGGTTCATGTGGATGAACAATATATACCACTCCTAGAACTACTGTTACAGGTGAGTAACCTGTTTTTCTAGGATTGTGGATATGTTGTTCTATCCACACTGTTTGGCAGACTCCAAGCAGTTCTCTGGGAGGAGGTAGGCAAGGCACACATCCCCTCTATACTTACTTGGGGAACAGAGATTGGAGAACTGAGGCCCCAAAGCCAGCATCCCGGCATGACTCTAGGTCGATGTGGTAGTCGGTAATGAAGGTGTTTGCTGTCTTCCAGGTAGCAGCCCTGCAGATTTCCTGGATAGGGATGTCCCTGGAAGCAGCCACTGACACAGCAGTATGGCGGGTGGAGTGAGTTCTTATCCCTATGGGAGGCTCCTTGCCCGCCAACCGGTAGCAGAGATCAATGCAGGATATAATCCATCTGCCAATTGTCCACTTTGCTGCAGGTCTGCCAGGTGCGGTTTCAGCATAGGTGGCAAACAGCTGGCAAACCTCTCCCCAAACATCTGCTGTTCGCTCTTTATAGTAAGAGAGTGTGCCTCTCAGGTCCAGAGTATGGAACCTGTACTCAGCCTCGGAGGTGTAGTATGGGTAGAACACAGGCAGAGTTAACACCTGGTTAAAGTGAAACTCTGACACCACCTTCGGGAGGAACTTTGGGTGGGGGCACAGGACTACCTTGTCCCTGTGGAAGACCAGGTAAGGAGACTCTTTTTTTTTTTTTTCACCTTCCATGCTCCTGGCCCACCTCTCCTTCCGGCCAGCCAAGGACCCTCACCGACATCCTCACCACAACCCCCTTCCATCTACCTCACATTGCAGCCGTCTCGGGGGTGGCCCGGTGTATCCCTTCACCGGATGGGTCCCTCTCCTCCGAGGGGGAAGGAGCCAGGGAGGGCAACCAGCACACTCTCAATCAGTCCCCAAGAGCTGATGAGGTGGTTTCTGGGGCATCAGGGCACTCATGTCAGCAGGAGCCGGCAGCCACCATATGGCTGGCCAAGGAGCCGGGTTTCCGCTGTTCTTAACCCAGGGCGTGGCGTGCCACAGATGTCAAGGCATACGCCGACGTCCACCACGGCCTTGTACAGTGGGTCTCGCTGAGCTGACATGCTCCTGGCCTCTGCTAGGAGGTGACACACACTGAGCTGCATCTCCTCCCTCCCCCTGGAGAAGGCGAGTAGTCATTGGATGCTCAAGCCTTCTCCTCCCGGCCGGACCTCCAGCGACCCGAGTCTGTTTCCGAACCTGGACTGCCGGCGGAAATCCAGCCGCTGCGCCGACGGGCTGGCCTGAATTTTCATATCTTAACTGTATGTATCTTTACCATTCATCACTGTTGGGTGAGTACCAAGCACCTAGGCATTGGCACCTCCCTGAGGACTGTAACTTCCCTCGTCCCCCTGTGGGCTAGAACACAGGAGGGAGCCCCTTACAGGCCTGATGTGGCCCACGACTGGTCAGGGTGAGACGGGAACTCCCAATGCCTGGGAGAAGAAAGGTGCCCTGCTAACTCCCATCTTACCCTGTGGAAGAAATAATGGGCTCTTTGGACAGGGGAGGCAAATGCCCTATGCCGAGCCGTGGGCAATACCTGGGAGAGGCAAAGCCATGCCATCCGCCTAATGCAGACTGCAGTTCCTGCCAGCCTAGAAGCTACCTCACTGGTGTCATAAGACACCCTTGTCTGGTGCCTCACTAGCTTTACCCCCCTCGCAGAAAGGCATATAGCTTGCCTGTTTGCCTCCGTGTCATGCAAGGTCGCTAGGAGTTGTCTCAGCACTATCCATAGGTGCCTAACGTAGGCAGCCATATGTGCCTGATGTGTTCAGACACATAAAAGAAGACACATCACTGAGAAGACTCTCCTCCCCCAGCAGTCGGACTCGGCTGAGTCAGAATCCCGGGGGCAGTCATGTCTTGGGTGATGATGCCGGGGGGTTGGGTGGGATGGTGGTGTCCAGGAGCTCTTTCCCGGAGGAAAGATGAGGCATGGGACCTGGTAACTCCTGGGGTGTGCTGTTCCTGCACTGGCAGTCCCTTAGGGCTGGAGAAGGGGCCAAGAGGGTATGCCAGACCCAATGCGACGCTTCCGAAAAGGGAACTGGCCATGGAGGAATAATACAGGTTACTCACCTGTGACAGGAGTTCTAGGAATGGTATATGTTGTTCATCCACACTGTCTGGCAGGTTCCTTGCCGCTTTAAATCTTGCCGGAAGGTCTTCAAGCTGGCTCCTCCCACCCACCCGGGTGGTAAAACTCTCGGCTCCGCCCCATGACGCCAGATCTAGCCCACTGGAAGCCAGATTGTGCGTCGATGCCGGGAGGTCGGGTGGGTCGTTTGGATGAACAACATATACCATTCCTAGAACTCCTGTTACAGGTGAGTAACCTGTATTTCTAGGGACATGGATATGTTGTTCATCCACACTGTCTGGCAGACTCCTAGCAGTTCTCCGGGAGGAGGAAGGCAAGGCGCACACCCCCTACTTAGGGAATAAAGACTGGAGAACCGAGGCCCCAAAACCAGCATCCCGGCATGACTCAAGGTCGATGTGGTAGTGGGTGATGAAGGTGTGTGCTGACTTCAGGTAGCAGCCCTGCAGATTTCCTGGATAGGGACATCCTGAAAGCAGCCACCGATGCAGTGTATGGCGGGTAGAATGAGCTCTTATCCTCTGGGAGGCTCCATGCCCGCCAACCTATAGCAGAGATCTATGCAGGGGTGACCCACCTGCCTATTGTCCGCTGGCTGCAGGTCTGCCAGGTATGGCTTTAGCGTGAGGTGACAAACAGCTGGCAACCTCTCCCGAACTTCAGTCGTCGCCTCCTTATAGTAAGCAAGCTCTTCTAGGGTCCAAAGTATGGAGCCTATATTCGGCCTCTGAGGTGTGATTGGGGTAGAACACCGGCAGAGTCAACACCTGGTTAAGGTGAAACTCCAGCACCACCTTTGGAAGGAATTTCGGGTGGGGGCGCAGGACAACCTTGTCCCTGTGGAAGACCAGATAAGGAGACTCGATGGAAAGTGCCTGGAGCTCTTCCATCCCTCTGGCTGACGTGATAGCCACCAAGAAGGCGATCTTCCATGACAGGTGAGAGATGTCACACCTGTGCATCGGTTCGAATGGCTTGCCCATGAGCTTAGCCAATACCAGCAGTAGATCCCACGGAGGTGGAGGTTCTCGCACCAGAGGGGATATGTGATCAAGGCCTTTGAAAAAGCGCCTGACCACCTTCTCCTGCGCCACCGACTGCTTCCCGGCCCGTGCCCGGTAAGCAGAGATGGCTGCCAGGTGCACCTTAAGGGTCGTCGACCGAAGCCCTAGCTGAGAAAGGGACCACAGGTAGTCCAGAATGCTTGCCAAGGGACAGGAGGAAGGGTCCAGGCCCTTGCCCTGACACCAAATGGAAAATCTCTTCCATTTGAAGGCATAGCATTTTCTGGTCGACTCCTTACGGGACGCCTCAACGACGTTGAGGACCTCGTCGGAAAGACCCAAGGCCTGGAACTCTAGCCGCTCAGGAAATAGGCCGTCAGGTGCAGGGATTGAAGGTCCGGATGGAATACCTTCCCCTGATTGACTGAGATCAGGTCCGGGCGGGCTGGAAGCCGCCTCGGGAGCCTGGAGCTGAGACTAAGGAGATCTGGATACCTGAACTGGTGGGGCCAGTCTGGGGCTACCAGAATCACCTACGCTTTGTCCCTCCTTGCCTTGAGAAGCACCTTGTGGATCAAGGGAAATGGGGGAAAGGCGTAGAAGAGGCCCGGGGTCCACGGCCTCGAGAAGGCATCTCCCTGCAGTGAGCCCTGCTGAGGGGGGTTGGTGTGAAACAGTCTCAGCTTCGCATTCTCCCTGGAGGCAAACAGGTCCACCTGAGGCGTGCCCCAGTGGGAGAAGAGATCTTGTACTACCTCCGGCAGGAGAGATCACTCATGAGATGCAGCCCCTATCCGGCTTAGAGCATCGGCCAGGGTGCTGGAGGCTCCTGCCACATGAATGGCGAGGAGATCCGCCTCCAGGCTGCGCACGAGTGACCAAATGCAGAGAGCTTCCCTGCACAGAGGCATGGAGCGCGTCCCGCCCTGGTGGTTTAGGTAGTACATGGTCATGGTATTGTCCGTCTGGACTTGAACCACTTGACCCCATAGAAACGGAGCGAAGGCGGTGAGGGCTAGATGAACCGCTCGAAGCTCCAGCAGGTTGATATGGCATTGGGACTCCCGAAGGGACAAGAGGCTAGGCGCTCTGTGCTCCCCCAGATGGGCACCCCAACCCATCAGAGAGGCATCGGTCGACAGCAAGACCGTCGGCTCGGGGCGGACAAACGGGATGCCCTCCTGCAGATGTGCTGGAATGGTCCACCACTGGAGAGCGTTCCACATCCCCTGGGTCACTGTCACTAGCTGACCCAGTGGATCGAAGTGCTGTGACCACTGGCTGGCCAGCCCCCATTGGAGGGGACGCATGTACCAGCGGGCCCAACGGACCACGCTGGTGCAAGCCGCCATGAGGCCCAGGAGGCGCAGGAAGTCCCGGGCAGGGCGCGATTGCCCAACCTGAAATGATTGGGCAAAGGAGGAAAGAACCTCGGCCCTGTCCGCCGGGAGCCATGCTCTGGCTCGTAGAGAGTCGAGCTCTGCCCCGATGAATTGTATCACCTGCTTTGGCACGAGTTCCGACTTGGCTTCGTTGATGAGGAGGCCAACCTGAGAGCAAACCTGGAGGGCCAGATCTCTGGACCGCTCCACCACCGCTTCTGAGGGGGCTGCAATCAGCCAGTCGTCCAGGTAGGGGTACACCCGGACCCTTGGGTGCCGCAGGAATGCTGTCACCACTGCCATGCATTTGGTGAAGACCCTGGGAGCTAGGGAAAGGCCGAAGGGCATGGCCTGAATCAGAAGGATCCTCCTCTCTGAAGCGGAGGAATCTATGGTGGATTGACTTGATTGGGACGGAAAGAACGCTGCCTGAAGGTCCAGAGAACAGAACCACACGCCTGCTCTAAGGATGGGATTATCTGAGCCGAGTGACCATCCTGAAGGTCCAAGACCTTAGGAACCTGTTCAGGTTGTGCAGGTCGAGAATGGGGCGCCAGCCCCCCCATCCGTTTTGGGACCAGGAAGTACCTGGACACAAACCCCGGGTCCGGAGGAGGATCTGCCACCTTCCTGATCACCTCTTTTTCGAGGAGCAGGGCAATATTGGCTTGGCGAGCCGACAGAGAGGCTGCGGACCCCGTAGCCCCCGAGGGGCGACGGCTCGGAAGGGCGGGGCCTGCTCGAACTCCAGGGGCAAGCCTTACTACCACCTCCAATACCCAATGGTCCATGGTGATAGCGGACCAGGCGGAAAGGAAGTGGCGGAGCTGCCCCTCATGGGGGAAACCAGGGGAGTGACGAGGCTGGGGCGACACCCCTCAACCCGTCACTGGGCAGGCTTAGAGGAGGGACTGGCCGAGGGACCTCCTGGGCCTTTACCTCCCTGCTTCCTGTTGGAGGAAGCCGCGGGCTTGGGTTTGGGATGCCAAGCGCGAGCCTGCTGGCCCTGGTGCTGGTGCTGTTGGGCTGGATGTGCCACAGGTGCAGAAGGACGAAAGGGCTTGTGCTGCTGCTGTCCATCAACTGTCAGATTCTAACGAAGCTTGCCTAGGAAACTAACTAACTAATGCTAATCTGAAATAGTAATAATAATAATAATAATAAAAGTAATCATATACTCCCAACTCCCTAATCGTACTCCAATAATAGGCATTATCCCCAAGACTCAAGTCACAGATAGCCTAAGTAAAAAACAGCCCAGGAGTGCACCACAAAGCTGTAGTGCAGTGCCCCCAGGTTCTAGAAGGGGAGGAAGGGTGGGAGTTCAGAATACAGTAAGATTCCCTTGAAAGAAACATGATTACTATCGTAAGTAATGTCTTCTTCTAACCCCAGGACATCTTACTGTAGTCTGACATATGCAGACTACCCAATCAGTGCCTTTGGAGGTGGTCACAGAATCTATTTAGGAAACAAGCTCTGCAGTACTGCTGTGCCAAACTTAGCATCACTCCTGGTCTGTAAATTCAGGCTATAATATTTGACAAATGTGTGAACAGTTTTCCAGGTAGCTGCTTTGCAAATGTTCAGTAAGGATATGTCCCTTGAGGCTGCTATGGAAGTAGCAGTGCCCCTTGTGGAATGGGCTTGAAGGCCCACAGGAGGCTCTTTACCAGCTTTGCTATAGCAAAACTAGATACAGGCCACACTCCAGCAAGCAGTGGTCCTTTTTGAAGCTGGTTAGCCCTGTCCTACCACTCCATAAGTGAGGAGCAGCAAGGTCCTGTTTCCCTATGACCCTTGTTGTGCTCTAGGTAGTAGCTGATAGCTTTTTTTACATCCAGGCTATGCAATCTGCATTCGCCTGAGCATGAATGATCAGTAAAAAAGACAGGCAGAGTAACAGACTGATTGAGACGAAAATCAGACACCACCTTAGGAAGGAATCTTATGTTTGTTCTCAGGACTACTTTATTCCTATGGAAGGAAATGTATTCTGGATCTATACACAGGGCCTGTAATTCACTGATCTTTCTGGCTGAAGTGATGGCTATTAAGAAGACAGTTTTCCAAGTAACATACTTGAGCTCTGCTGATAACATGGGTTCAAAGGGTGGCTGCATTAGCTAACTAATATAGATGTTAAGAGCCTACCCTGGGGTGGGCTCTCTGTGAGGAGGATCCAGGTGCAGAAGCCCCTTAAAGAATTTCTTGAACACCTGCTCAGATGCCAAGAAGGGCTTTCTGCCAACCAAAAGGTAGGCTGAAACTGCTGCTAGATGAACTTTTAATGAAAACGGCTTAAGACCAAGTGAATAGAGGTGTACCAAGTATTCCAGCACCAGAGGTACACCTGCCTGGGTGCTAATCACATCTTGTTGCTGGCACCAGCAAGAAAATCTCTTCCACGTAGAGGAATAAGTTATCTGTGTGGAGGTTTTTCTGGAGCTCCTAAGAGCCTGGAGTACCGTCTCTGAAAACCCTAGGCTGGCAAATTCTACGTCCTCAAGAACCAGGCCCTGAGTTTGAGAGACTGCAGGTTGGGATAGAGAATTCGGCCCTGTGAGGAGATTGTGCCTGCAGGGTAGGGTTATCAGCTTGCTGACAGACAGAAGTAGAAGCAGGGAGTACCATGGTTGCCTGGCCCAAGTTGGGGCTATGAGGATCATGGTGGCTAACTGAGACTTGAGTTTGTTCAAAACTCTGAGCAGTAGAGGGAAAGGAGGAAATGCATAAGAAAATTCCCTGTCCAATCCAACCGTAGTGCATCCATTGGTACTGTGCCCACTGTGAGAGGCCTGCAACGGTACTGTAGCAGCTGGTGATCGTCTGGTTGAGCAAAGAGGTCCACCTCTGGGGTACCCCACCTTCTGAACACTGTTAGAAGCACCTGTCTGTTCAAAGTCCATTCATGATGGTTTTGATTGATTCTGCTCAGTGCATCCGCTAGGGTGTTGTCCTTCCCTGGCAGGTACACAGCTATAAGGGACAGATTTATGGAGTAGGCCAACTTCCATATTAACATGGCCTCTGTGCAGTGGGGAAGACCGAGTGCCCCCTTGCTTGTTTATGTAGTACATTGTGGTGGTATTGTCTGTTCTGACTTGTACCACCCTGTTTGCAAGCTCTGAAGCAAAGGATTGAATCCCCAACCGCACTGCTCGGAGCTCCAGCAGGTTTATATGCAAGAGGGTCTCTTTTTTGGACCAGGTGCCATGAGCTGTGTGGTCCCCTGTGTGTGCTCCCCACCCTAGGAGGGAAGTATCTGTGGTCAGGACCTTTGAGGGGAGCTGTTGCAAGAAAGGGACACCTTGTCTTAGGTTTCCCCTGTCCTGCCACCACTGCACAGCCAGAAGCAAAACCTGGTAGGGTACCAGCTCAGACAACTGGCACTTTCTTTGTGACCAATAAGATCTGAGGTGAAACTGAATGTCCCATATTTGAAATCTGACTCCTGGCACCACTGCTGTGGATACAGCCATGTGTCCTAACAGTTGGAGAAAATGCCTTGCTGGCCTGGGGCAGGATAACTGGAAGGAGCTGGCCAGCTGAACCAGAGTATCCACCCTTGCTGGTGGAAGGAAGGCTTTTCCTTTTAGCAATGAAAGCTAGATGCTGAACTGGGACCAGGACTGATTTTTTGGGATTTAGAAGGTGCCCTAGGGATTGAAGAAGGCTTTGAGACTGAGCTAGGGCATCCAGCACTTGCTGGGGAGACTGACCCACCAGCAGCCAGTCGTGAAGGTAGGGAAAGACTGTGACAGCCTGCTTCCTTAGATGTGCCACTACCACGGCCATGCACTTGGTAAATACCCTTGGAGCCAAAGAGAGGCAGAAGGGCATTGCTCTGAACTGATAGTCCAGAGGAGGGCAACTAAAATGGTGCAGGGTCTGCAAGAGAAGCCGTATGAGGAGAGACTAAAGGAGCTTAATATGTTTACCCTTGAGGAAAGAAGGGAGAGGGGGGGCATGATAGAAACTTTCAAGTACCTCAAGGGAATCAACAAAGTCCAAGAGGGTAGCATCTTTCCAAAAAAGAGACTTGCAAGAACAAGGGGACACAATTTAAAGATAGAAGGAGGGCGTTCAGGGGCAATGGAGGAAGTATTATTTCACAGAGAGGGTAGTGGATGCATGGAACAGCCTTCCTGAGGAAGTTGTGGGGTCTAAAACTGTGGGAGAATTCAAGAATGCATGGGACAGACATAAGGCAATTCTTGTGGGGGGCAGGAAGATATAGGCTGTTGGTTAACTAGGATCTGCGGCCTATCCTGTAGGTAGGGAAATGGGCAGACTAGATGGGCCTAGCAGTCCTTATCTGCCGTCAAAGTCTATGTTTCTATAATGGCCCGATTTGAGCCTGAACCTGAGGAATTTTCTGTGTGATGGCCTGATGGGGATATGAAAGTAAGCGTCCTTTAAATCTAGTGAGGCTAGCCAATCCCCTTGTCTGAGTGAAGGCAGAATGGTGTCTAGAGTGACCATCTTGAATTTTGGTTTTGTCAGATATCTGTTTAGTTGTCTGAGATCCAGGATGGATCACCACTCCCACCTTTTCTACTGTTAGGAAATACCTTGAGTAGAACCGTAGAACCCTTTCCCCCAATGTAGGCGTGGAACTGGTTCTATTGCCCTGTCCAGCAACAACTTCTGTACCTCCTCCTCCAGTAGCTGTGATTCTGTCAAGGATAGAAAACCCTTGTCCTGAGCTTGCTGAAGGCCTTGAAGCTGAGGGAGAGGCCTCGGCCCACTACCTCCATGACCCACTTGTCTATAGTTATAGACTGCCAGGCCTGGAGGTAGTGGGTGAGCCTGCCCCCTACAGGAAGAGGGGAGGCGACCCTGACAGAAACTTCAGGGGTTCTGCTTCACCTGTGGGGTAGGCTGAGGGCTTGGACCCGCTCTGCCAGTACCCCTTCTACCCCTGCCCTGAAATAGCCCCTCTGAGGTTTGTAGGTTGAAAGGGCCTGGGTCTGAAAGAAGGGCCTATAGTAAGGTCATGCTCTACCAGCCCTGGGCTGCTGTTTCTGAGGGGTGGCTGCCTTTTCTTTGGCTGCTGCACTCCTGTAAGCCACTTTGTATTCATCCATCTTTTTCATACAGGCTTCAGTCTGCTGGCCAAAGAGGGATGAGAGGTCACAATAAAAATCCAAAGATTTTGACTGAGTGTCCTGGGATAAATTAGTGGTTCTCAACCAAGCAAATCTCCTGAGAGAAACAGAATTAGCCATAAGACTGGCTGCAGTGTCGTTGGCATCCACAGCCATTCTAAACTGAAACTTGGATGCCTCAACACTCCTTTTTACAGCCTCTGCCAAATCAGCTGCCATAGGTTCAGGGCAGGATTTTGCAATCTCTGAAACTGTACCCAAAAGACTTTTTTGAAATCTGGACACAGAAGCCATATAAGTGGCTTGTCAAATGGCTAGAGAAGAACCCAGGTAAGATTTTCTGGCTAGAGAGTCCATTTTTCTGGAGCCTTTATCAGGGGATGGGATGCCAGAGGTATGCCAGCCTTATCACAGGTTGCAGCCTGTATAACACCCTCATGGCTGGGGTGTGCAAACAAAACTTCAGCACCAGACTTGACTACCCAGTACGTCCTATCCAGTTTCTTATCAACTGGAGGAATTGAAGTAGGTGTTTGCAGAACCTTAAAAACATGTTTCTTTAGGGTTTTATGGGTGGGAAAAAGCAGCTTCTTTGCTGGAAACACATCCATCATTTTGACAAAATCAGCCTCTTCCTCCTCATCTGTTGTCTCTTGAGTAGGAAGGTCTAAAGTCTGTGCCACCTGTTGCATAAAAGGAAACAGGGCGGTAAAGTCCTCAGATCCCTTATCAGGGGAATCAGAATGATGAGGGTCAGGAGAAACCTCTGGTTCTACTGGTTCTCCATAGTCCTCTTCTTCTTCTTCCTCCCCATAATCCATATCCCTCTCCTCCTCTATGTGTTCAGAACCGGGATTGAGGGGACCAGCAACAGGAAAAGAACCTGGGGGCACAACCGCAGGAAATTTAACCAAAGACTGTGGAACCTGAACCGTGGGAGACTGGAGGGATTGAATAATCCGAATAGCGTTAGCTATCTCCTCCACGATAGGAACCGACGGTTTCTCCGGTTGCGGTTCTGTGTGTTTTTCCTTTTTCTTTTTCTTGCCCGTGGTTGCCGGTTCAGCGGCCTGATCAGTGGTGCGTTTCTTAGGCTGTGAACCAGTACCCTGGTCAGAGGGTGTTTTGTCTGACTCAGCAGCATTTTTTGATTTAGAGAATTTGTCTGTAACTGGGTCAGTGGTTGTTTCAGACATGTTCTCCTTCAGTCGGTTCAATCGCCTGTCCAGAGTGGACTGAGGAAATTTTTTTTTACAAATTTCACAATCTGTCTCTAAGTGTTCAAACCCAAGACAGAGAACACACATCAAATGGGGATCAGCTTTTGCAAATGTTTCCCCACACTTGGTGCAGTGTTGGAAACCAGTCGGGCCAGTTCTTTTCTTAGGTGTCTGAGACATGGCCAACTATCCCAAAGTAAAATCTCTCTCATTTTTTTTGGGTCAGTTTTAGGACCAGAGAACAAACCGTGGTTTAGCCCAGTAACATCCCACAAAGAGAAATTTGAGTCAAGAAAATATACTTACAAGAAAAAATAAATATTATCAGTTCCTGACCGGAGAACCGGACAGAAACCGAGGACTTACCTAACTCTTTCTATCTATACTAGTTTACTTTTGTGAACCAGAGACAGTGGTTTAAAAATTTTAACTAAAAGCGGTTGTAAAATTGAGAAAAATAAATATGAGTTTAGTAAAGATGCAGAGAATTCTCCGAGGCATCTGACTAGTCAAGCAGAGTGAAGAATCTGATGGTTGATGTATTATTTACCAAGGACGGTGGTTTGAAAACCGAGCTCGAGTCCAACATTCTCTCATTTGCATAGGTTCTTTAAACCTTTTCAGCTCCGGGGCAGTACTATGGTGGTACAATACTGCATATGTCAGAATACAGTAAGATTTCGTGGGGTTAGAACCAGAAGCAATGTAAATAGGAAGCTATGCTCCGTTCTGCTGTGGAACAACTTCTACTGCCCAGTTCCTGCAGAGGCTCTGTATCCCAGAAGCAAGAAAGTGTGACTGGGGGGCAGACAGACCAGGCTGCCGCCTGGATGGAAGGTCTGAGGAAATCTGCGAAATTTGGGAGATTATCCCTCTTGGACAACCCTGATGACCCACATGTCCGCTGTAATGGGCTTCCATTGCTTGTAGAACCAAATTAGACACCCCTCCTATCGCCGAGATGCATCCCACTCAGACAGCCGAGGTGGGACCTGGACTGGATCCACAGAGATTGGTACTGGGTGATTTCCAGCCCTGTGCCCTAAACTGCATTCTCTTCATGGTTGAGGGGTTGGTTCCTGATAAAGGCACCTAGGCCTCTACCTAATAAGCACTGCCTGTTTACGAGAACGTCGATGATTCTCGTTTCTCAGAGACGCAGCAGGCGCCATCCGTTGTTTAAATGGCAGCTCTATTGTTCTGTGGCCTCTAGAGCTCAACCTGAGGGCCAAACAGATAAACACTGTCAAGGAGACATTAACCAGCTGCTGGCTGCAGCAGCTGCTCTAGAGGTAGAGTCGTAAGCGTCCATAAAAGCTTTCAGCTGATTATTGAGCTATATCCCCCTAGCAATGGAGCATTTGGTAACGGAAGGTTCTCGACAACTGCATTGAGCGTGTTCTACAGGGTGTCCTTATACTGAGGAATGCAGGAACTCAAGACGTAGAAGTCTGTTTTGGTCCACAGATGAAGGCTGAAATGTTATGGTGGACCCCATATCCCTAAGTTAAAAACTGGAAAGAAGATCTTCAATCACACTGATACAGAAGGCTTGCATTCTAGCCCATAAAATAAGTCATTCACTGTGTCTTCGACAAAGCAGAATAGGGCGAGACTCATCTAGATCCACTTCTACCCCAGAATAACTTCCAAAAGGTGGGTATAGGCCAGGAACATGGAAAATGCCGCTACCTGGAGCGGTGAAGAGTTCAGCGCCATCCACAGCACCGCCACCACAATTGGTGCCAGGCGGCATTGGTACTACACACAGCATCATCATCACACATGGTGCCAGTACCACAAGTGGCGCTGGCACCATATGCGGCGCCGGCACCATTCACAGCATTAGCACCACGCATGGTGCCAGAACCGCTGATGTGCCCAGACCTGAAGAAAAAGACTCCCTTGTCTTTACCACGAAAGGACTGCCTATTGTGGTACAACACTCACCCTTTTCCCCTTTGGGGGTGAGCACGGGCCAGCCGAGAAGCCTTAATGGCTGTCTTACTCTTCTGAGAGGCCTCAAGGGACTGTTCTATCTGCTGGCCGAACAGACAGGAGCTGCTGAAGGGGAAACTTCATGACCTGCTGCTGGACATTGTTGGAGATGCCAGACGTCTGAAGTCAGGAGTGCCTCCTGATGCAGATTCCTGCAGCAGAAGAGTAGGAGGCAGTGTCAAATGCATCCACAGCTGCCTGTAACTGATGACTGTTTGTCTCAATGCCATGTGTAACGGTCTGAAATATTTTCTTCTTAGTCTCTGAATCTGGCAAGGACTCCGAGAGAGATCTGAGAGAGGTCCAAAGGGCATACTCGTACTTGGAGAAATGCTCCCGAAAGCAAGCTATTTGCATGCTAATGGTAGCTGCAGCTAAAGCTCTTATCCTCATTGTGTCTATCTTACGAGACTCCTTATTGATGGGATGCGCTGTAACATTTTGAGGAAGAATGGCCTTGTCATTCTCTGCCAGAATGAAAATCTTGTCCACAATAGGCTGGGAAGACAGAACAGGCCTGTCTTTAGGGGGAGCATACTTAACGATCTATCTGGACAGACAGAGGGAATGAACACAGGTCTGGCCCGCACTGCTTCAGAGAGAGTCTCAAAAGCAGGTGGAATGGGAGGCATAAGGCTGACCAGCACAGTGAAAATGTTGAGCCACTCCCGAAGGAGATGTTACCCTGGGTCAATGGCAGAAGGCTCAGAAGTGAGGGTTGCATACATATTGTGAAGTACAGCCTAGAAAGAAACATCCTCCTGTGGTACAGAAGACTGACTGGAGTTGAATTACCCAGGCTGTAAAAAGAGTCATCGTCGCTGCCCTCAGAAATAATGAGGTAGGGGTCAGACTCATCCCCTCCAACATCTCTCTGGAGAGAGTGACCATAGAAATGTCTAACCCAGCTCTTAAGAGTCAGAAAAACAGGTGACACCAGCAAAGGCAGAGGGGGAGCTGGCACAGGGCTCAGCACCGGCAAAGAAGGGGCAGGTACTGATCCCGGCATTGGAAAGAAGAAGTCAACGCCAACACAAGGGGAGCTGATGCCAGAGCTGATGTCACCAGAGAGAGACTGAGCCTGGCACCAAGGAAATCTCTCAGCGCCAGAGGCAGTGCGCTGAAACAGGCCCCAAAAGACCTGATCCCAGCACCAGGACCTGCCCAACTGGTGGTGTAGGTTCAGCCGGCACAGACCTGACCAACTAAGGTACCCGGGCCGGTCCCAAGACAGTGACACTGAAAGGGGGTGAGGCCAGTGGAACAGGTGTCGGTGGTGCAGTCACCGGCAAGGTCTCTGAGGCCACTGCCAGAGCTAAACGTTCTACCTGGCTAGAGTGTCCCGACTGCAGCTCCAGTACCCCGGCCTTGTGAGACCCAGAACCGGTTCCGCGAGAAGGGGCAAGTGAGCCAGACGTTGTACCCACTGCTCTGTAAGAGCTCCCCAGCGAAGAAACTGCCCACTGGAGTTCCCAGAGGAAGACAGGGAGGGGCTCTGGGTCTGAGACCTCAAACGCCCATGAGCAGGAACCGTCGGGGATACTGATGGTGCCAGGGAGGGCCTCCTGCTCCTGGAAGCCGAGGACCATAGCAGACCTACCAGAGGGCAACTGGGTGGTGCACCGCTTCCCCTTTCTCACAGGAAGAGAAAGAGCCCCGAGGTTTAGAAGCGCCCAGGTCTCCTCTCGTTTTACGGGAGGGCCATCCTCACTCCCGAACATAGGACTGCCCATCATCAGAACCCTTCCTCTGAGAGGGAAGTGGACTGGACACAGCCCTGCTGCCAGAGCAGCATACCTGAAGAGACTCCCTACCATCACCATCGATGTCCATGATCTTCGACCGTTGTTCACTAGGGCTGTGAGAAATCGTTATTTTTTTAGAAACCAAACTGACAAAAATAATAAAACACTAGCTTTAAATGCTAAAACCGAATGAACTGAATGCTGTTGTCGTACAGACGTGAAGTTCTGACTCACGTCGGGCAAGCAACATTGTTACTGATGCACACTCGATGGCAGGAAAAAAAGGAACTGAGGCAGTTGAGGGCTGGTGCCATGGTAAGCCATGCGACGCAAGCTAGTTTTGCGGTGCTTGTGCACAGTGGCTCAGCAGGTTGCACACTTGCCTCTGAGGCTGGAAAATCAGAAGGCTATGGGTTAAATCCCAATACTGACACTGTAGAGCAGCATGAGGGGGGTGCTGCACTCCTGAGGTGCCGTCTTTCAGATGAGACGTTAAACCAAGGTCCCATCTGCCTGTTCTGGTGGTAGTGGATGTTAAAGATCCCATAGCACTTCTCGAAAAGAGATGGGGAATTTCCCCAGTGTTTTGGCCACATTACCTCCATTCACTAAAAATACCATCAACAGCTTAAAAAAGCTGGTTCAATTTCAGTTGGCATCCATCTGTAGCCCCCTCCCCCAGGACGAGGCTGAAAATAGGCAAACAATTGTCTAGTCCTCCTTCCTGGTCAACAAAAGCTAAATAAATAAAAAAATAAATGTGTGCAGCCCACCTCAGCACTGGCCCTCCTGAAAAATTCTGGCTCTCGCAGGGTCCTAGTGCCTCCGGCTCAGAACCCACTGGCGTGAATCAATGGTGAAGACTGGTCCTGGAAGATCTTTGTTTTCTTTCAGCATTCAGCTAGAAGTCTCTGGTCCATTATCAGATTTGTGGGGTTGTAAATCTTTAGAATTAATTCTTATCTAGTGTTATAGGTTCCTTTTGTTCTTTCCTCTACTCA
The DNA here is from genome assembly GCA_016271365.2 of Neoceratodus forsteri. NCBI lineage: Eukaryota > Metazoa > Chordata > Ceratodontiformes > Ceratodontidae > Neoceratodus > Neoceratodus forsteri. Next base: position 58,766,064 of record JADMNL010000032.1, read on the forward strand.
TACTGATGAACAGACTCGCCATATGCACCAGTGATCCCTCTGGTTGGATGGCACATCATTTCGTAAGATTACATTTTTTTCTAATTTAGTTCACTAACTAAATACTGCTGGAACAGTACCTGAGGAGCATCTGTGAACCAGAGATGGAATTCAGCTATTTAACAAGACAGAGCTTAACCAATCACAAGCAGAGGGCCAAAGACAGTCATGAAAATCCTCAGTGAGGATCTTTAGCATCGTAAGGACATTGCTGTGAGACTGTATCATAAATCAGTCAAACTTTTTTCTTTTTATATTTAAAAAAATGTCTACTTTCCCATTCACCACCAGTTTAACTTGGTTTGATCTAGAAGAGGCAACCGATTATAAGAGATCCTGCTTCCTGATTGGACTACGCTGTGATGACTTATTTATAATATCTGCAGTTACCTGGCTTATGATGAATATTGTGCATAGAGCCACATTTGGAGGTCACATGACTCAGGTCGACTGGCTTGTGGACAATCTGCACCTGTGACCCAAAAAAAAAAAATTTATATTAAAAAAAAAAATACTACCTCTGAAAATACCTGGATACCATCGGCATGCAAAAGAATAAATTAGTTTCTGACTACACAAAAAATATAAGGCTAAAAGTCAGAGTTCTTGATTGAAAGAAAGTGGAAAAAATCAAAGAGGTTAGCAAAGATACTGTAATGAAAATAAAAATACCTTTATTGCTGTAAAACTTAAAGATTATGTCATCAAGTACTGAAACAACAGAAATAATCAATGTTGACAAGTTTATAAATGTAACTGAAATAATCTGGCACATATTTTTAACAAACTGTGAGCAGCGAATAAGTGTGTGTGTGTGTGTGTACGCAGGCATGTGTGCAAACGTGTACCTGTGTGTCTTAGCATCATGAACTGTGAACACCATAATATTCATAAAATCACAATGTCTCTAAATACTAAGGATCATCCTGCATTATAATTAGACAAGACATTATTTATACAGTGTCTCGTGTACCAAAGTAGCAAAAACTGCTTCACATTGTAAAATAAATATTATAAAGGTACGTCTTCAGTTAGCCTTTAAGATGGGGGGATTAAGTCTTAAAATCCCTTATGTGCTTCCTAGAAACAAAGATATGTTCACTTTCTTAAAGAGCTAGTGTACTGCTTGGAATTAAATGAAAATGATGTACCCACCGTAATTCTTGATCTTAGACAAGTCTTCACCATTTATTCATACAGCTGGGTTCAAGACAAGAGACAGGACCCTGCGGGAACCAAAAATCTTCAGGAGGGCTGGTGCCAAGATAGGACCATGCAGGCGCAGTGCCGCGAGACTGACTTGTGCCATATAGGCTATCTCGACGTCAACCCTCCAACTGCCTCAGTACCTTTTTTACCAAGGAGGTGCAGCGTATGCTACCTAGAGAACACTTCACCTAACAAGGGCATAAGATAGACCTTCTGACCCGTGTAAGACGGGTCAGCTGAGAACAATGTCTTCACAGCCCAAACAGAAACAAAGGGGTGAAGACCAGGAACAGATTGAGTGAGCTTGGGGGATGGAGGGTGGGTGTATGAATAAATGGTGAAGACTTGTCCATGAAGATCAAGAATTACAGTGAGTACGTAATTTTCATATCTTCCTGGACTTTTAAGTCTTCACCATTTGCTCATACTGCTGGGTTAGCGTACCAAGCTAAAAACAAATCCTCCGAGCAGGGTGGCAGGAGATGGAGCTCATTCAGGATAGAAATCCATTAAGGATTGTTCTGCCAAAAGAAGCATGCTGTCTGTCATGGCCATCCAGAACATAGTGCTTAATGAAAGTATGCACTGAGCTCCAAGTACCCACTTTGCAAATGTCCGCAATGGGAACAGAGCAGATCTCTGCCAAAGACGCAGCCACAGCTCTGGTTGAGTTGGCACGCATTTGGCCTTCTACCTTGAGCTGCGCCACAGAGTAACAGTGGTGAAGGTAGGCCACAATCCGAGCAGAAATACACTTAATGGAAACCGGCTGACCAAGCCAGACAGCACTGAAGGACACAAAGAGCTGCCTGGAATGACAGATGTCCTTGGTTCTATCGCTGCAGAACCAAAGGGCTCTCCTAACGTCCAGGGAGTGAAGGGTGCATTCCCCTTCATTCTGAAAGTTAGAAAAATAAGTAGGCAGATCCAAAGGCTGGTTGAGTTGGAACTCCGAAACCACTTTGGGCAGGAACTTAAAAGGTGGGTACGGAAAACCACCATGTCTTTGTGAAAGACAGTAAATGGAGGGTCTGTGTCCAAAACATGTATCTTGGAGACCTTGCAAGCCAAGGTGATGGCTACCAGGAAAGTGGTTTTCCAGGTGAGGAACTTGAGATCACACGTAACTAGAGGCTCAAAAGGTTTACGAGTGAGCATGTCTAGTGCAAGGTTAATATCCCAGGAGGCACCCAATGTTTTGACTGGAGGCCTTGTATGTAGAATATCCATGTGGAATCTTTTGAACAAAAGCATCTGAGCCAGAATCATGTTCTGGACTTGCTTGTGGAAGGCAGTGTGCAGAGAGATATACATTTACAGACGGGTATTGGAGTCCCATGTCTGAGAGGTCTAGCAAGCATTCCAACACTTGGTCTGAAGGACACTGGAATGGGTCTGCGGGCATCTTAGCACACCATTCCGAGAAACATTTCCATATTGCTGTGCAAGCCTTCCTAGTGGACAGCTTATGTGCAGCTAGGAAGATCTCAGAGACTCTTTGACACACCTTAAACCTGTCCACGTCTATCTCTTCAGGAGCCAAGCGTGGAGATGAAGGGAGTGCAGGTTGGTATGGATCAGGGACCCCTGCACCAGCAGGTCTGTCCGAAGAGGCAGTTGCCTCGGAGGTGCCACTGATAATTTGTTGATCAAGGGAAACCAGATCTGCGCAGGTCAGAACAGTGCACGAGGCCAGAATGGTGCAATGAGAATCATGAGGGCATTGTGTTTGAGGCAGTATGGTGCAGTGGTTTAAGGCTCTGAGATGCAAACCTGGAGACCTAGGTTTGAATCACACAGCCCCCACTTGCGTACTGTGTGACTCTGAGCAAGTCACTTGACTGCCCTGTGCTCCCAGGTCGCACCTGTGAACAAGCTTTCAGCTTAGTGTGTCTCTCCTGGTTAAATAAATAAAACAAAAAAAAATATTGCCTTTGTGCATTTCCAGCCTGAGCAGGACCCTCTTTGCAGGAACTAAGAGAAGGGGAAGAAATGAGTATAGAAAGCAATGTGTCCACTGCAGTCTGCATGCATCCTGACAGAAAACACCATGTTCTGGATTTTTGGAGCAGAACTGAGGCAGTTTTCCATTGAGTGAGGATGCAAAAAGATCCAGGTCCAAAGTACCCCACAAATCGAAGAGCAGCTTCACGGCGTCTGGCACTAATGACCACTCGTGAGGATCCACTTCTGTCCTGCTATGATGGTCCGCCATTTTGTTCTGAGTCCCTAGCAGGTAAACTGCCTGAATCAGGGCATTGTGTTTGAGGCACCACTCCCATACCCTCATGGCCTCAGTGCAGAGAGTGTAGGAGTGCACACCTCCTTGCTTATTAAGGTAAAACATCACTGCCTTGTTCTCTGAAGGAGGATCATCTTGTGACTTACAACATCTTCTACAGCTCGGAGAGCACAGAGGACCACCCTCATTTCTAAAATGTTGATGTGGAGGTGCGATTCCACCTGGGTCCAAAGTCCCTGAGTGCAGTGGTCCTGGCAGTGGGCTCCCCAGCCGAGAAGAGATGTGTCTGTAGTGATGGTTATCTGAGATTCTGGCGGAGAAAAGGGGAGACTGTGACACAGATTGTCCTCTAGTGTTCACCATGTCACTGAGCAGCACAGAGGCTCTGTCACTTTGATGGGGTAGGACTGAAGATGTCTCGGGGGTGACCACTGTGTGCTGAGCATCCACTGAGTGGTTCTCATGTGTAGTTGGGCCAGAGGCACTGTGAAGATGGAAGAGGCCATGAGGCCCAACACCTGCTGCATGGAGCGAGCCTGTACAGAATTGTTTTCTCTGATTAAGTGAGCCATCTGAAGAATGGTCTTCTCTCCTGTCCTCTGAGAGGGCCCCTATGAAGAGGAGATGCTGTGAAGGTTGTAGCTGTGACTTTTTCAAATTCAGTAGCACTCCCATGGAAGTCAGAAACTGAGATGCTGTGGCGACTGCCATCTCTGTCTCCTGTCTTGATGCGTCTGCTAAAAGCCAGTCATCCAGGTAGGGAAATACCTGAATGCCGAGCTTTCAAAGGTGTGCCACAAGAACTGCAAAGCACTTCATAAAGACTCAAGGTGCAGAGGAGAGACCAAAGGCCTGCAAGGCTAAGAGTAGTGCCCTCAGTTCCAGCAGATTTATGTGCTGAAGTGACTCTGCAGTTGACCAGACTCCGTGAGTGGTGTGCTCCCCTAGGTGGGCACCCCAACACAGCAGTGATGCATCTGTTGTGAGAATCACTGATGGAGATTCTTGCTGGAAGGGCACCCCTTTCCCTGACACTGTCTACCTCCCTCCACCACTGGAGGGCTTTCAGTAAACGTTCCTGTTACTGGAATCAACCTTGAGAGAGGATCTCTTGAGATGGAACTGTATAACTCTCATTTGGAACCTGGAACCCAGGACTGTGCCTGTTGCTGTGGACACGTCCCAGTAACTGCAGGCACTGCCTTGCTGTCTTTGGTTTGTTCAGCCTAAATGAGTCAGCAATCTGCAGCATATTGCTTACTCTGTCTTGAGGCAACTTTAATTTGCCAGGGAGGTGATCTAGCTGGGAGAATATTTGTAGTCATTTGTGACTAGAGCTGTTACTGAAACTCTGTGAAAGAGGTGTCTGATAAGGGGAGGAGCTGAAGAAGGCTTGAGGGACTGTGGATTACAAACAGGAGTTGACTGTGGACTCTGCTGCAGAAGCGGAGAGAGGGAGAGCAGTTACCAGCTACCTTAAACTAGAGCTGTGTTTTGCCCTGTAGGTTACAGAAGAAAGTCCTTTTTTTTTAGCAGATCGTTGATTACAGGAATAATGCACGACAGGGTGTGTGTCGTGCTTGGATAATGCCACGCCCGTGGGGCTTGGGCACGAGCGTCCAATGCCCCAGGCGTGGCGTTATCCCAAACGACACACACCCTGGAGTGCATCATTCCTATTACACAATCGCTTGTTGTATACAAAATAAAAAAATAATTTTAAAGAATGTTTTTATTAGTGTGGTAAAATATTTTTGTTTCTTAACAGGAGATGCAAAAAAAAATCCAAACAATCATCCAATAAATCCTCAACTGGTTCACAGTGCTGAGACTAGACCTGTGGCATCGTGCTGGGATAACACCATGGGTCCAGCCCCAAACTGACCAATCACAGTCCAAGATTCTTTATTGCCATTGTATAATGTTTTTTGTAGATCACCCCGGGTGCTCTACCTTTATAGTGGAAGGCCAGGCCACACCTACTTAAAGACACAGGGAACAGTTAGGCAGCATAGCACAAGTAATAGCCTAGCCGGTATATAGGCAGAACTACAAAGGGTGTAGCTAGCAACTAGGTCCACAAAGGCACATACAAGAGGAAGAGAAGCCGTCAGTCACTACAGAAGGAGAGAAAGACAGGGAGAGAAGGAGAAGGAGAAGGAAAAAAAAAAAAGGGTTAGCTGCTGGAGGTCTGTCCCTGAGCAAGTAAGAAGGAAACTACTGTGGAATGCAGGAACTTCCTATCCCAGAACAGGAAGGGCAGAAGCTGTAAGGACACAGAGGCAGTAGGAAAGTAGGGAGAAAAAACAAACAACAAAAAAATGAAAACAGAGAGAGGTAAGAGTAAGCATGCACAACTACAGTCGAGGGGCCACAAATAAGACAAGATGGGAGTGGTGCAGTGCAGTGGCTGTGGATGCTGGAGCGGCAGTCTTCTGGGAGACTTCTGGAGGATGCGGCGTTCTCCCATCTGCAGGCACCTCTCTGGGCTGAGAGGGGAGGTTGCTTGTCTCCAGGCTGAGTTGGCCAGGATTCGAGGGAACTCCTCTCCCACCCAGGGACCACCAGGGCTGCCACCGCTGCCTCAGAAGTTGCAGTGAAAGAGGAGCGGTTGGACCACGGTGGGCTCAGGGAGGGTGAGGGTGGTGGAACAGAGGCACATCCCTCCAGTTGTACCTCCCCACAATTCGTACACCATTCTGGCCAGCGTGATTCCTCTATGAAGGCACCAGTAGTAGAGACCAAGGAGGATGCTAGGAACCACCACAAAGGAGACCCACAGGAGGGTGGCATGGGACCCCACAGGGGAAGGAAAAAACAACTGGAGTGGGGGACTCAATTGTTAGGAGGATACAACTGGGGGAGAGGGATGCAAGGTGCCTACCTGGCGCCATGGCTTGGAGGGACAGGAAGCAAATCCACAGGATCGCAGGAGCAGCTGCACAGGGAGGAAGCTGGACATCATTGTCCACCTAGGGACAAATGACCTGGCTGGGAATGGGATCAGAGCAGTGCAGGGGGAGTTTGTAGAGTTGGCGAGGGTTCTTAGACAAGTAGCACACACGGTAACCTTTTCAGAGCTGCTGCCTGTCTATGGCATGTGTGAGGCTAGGGTGCTCCACACCATGGCATTCAATTAATGGTTGAAAAACTGGTGCAGAGCTCAGGGTTTTGGCTTCATTGGGGGCTGGGGGTCCACCTGGAGGGATACAGGCCTATACTGGTGCAATGGTCTGCATCTGTCAAGGAGGGAAACCAGGATCCTAGGTAATAGGTTTAAATGCTTCACTGGCAAGCACTGGCAAGTATTTAAACTAGCCAAGGGGACGCATTGAAAAGGAGCAGGAAAATTCCAGCCCCCCCCCCCAAAACAGGGTAGTTAGATAAACACCGAAACAGAGAAGCTGACAGGGAGAAGGCTAGGGGTAAATAGAGAAAAAGGCAAAGGCAGTAAGGACAGGGTTGAGGCTAACAGAGGTAAGGCCATCAAATAATGGAGGGCAATGAGTACCAATGACTGTAGTCTGGGTAACAAGCTCCTTGAACTAGTGGCCTTGATGGAAGAGGGAAGCCTGGATATCGTGGCAGTCACAAAAACATGGTACACAGAGAACCATTACTGGGATGTCAACATACCAGGGTACATTGTGACAGGGTTGAATAGGACCCTGTCCCCGTTGTTATGGAGAGTTTGAATGCAGGGATCTGTTTCGTTCTTTCCTTCCCTGTCTCTTGTCTGTCTGGTTGCACAAGCAAATTTTCCTGTAAGACCTAGGATTTGAACACCCCGACAGTCTCGCAATTATTTGCCTCTCACTGTCTCTCAGTCTTCACTTGCTGTTCTGTCTTTTTCCTCCTTCATATATGCTGGTATAAAAATATATGTAAATCATTAAGTGGAAATATAACTGATATTGGGATCTCTTTGTTTAGAAATTATATAGTGTTATTGTTGAAATGCATATAATTATAGTTTAAGATGATTGCAAAAACTCAAGGGATTAACCTGAAATGCAATTTTTAAGCCTTTTGCAGAAGCTGTGGAGATGGGGCCTCAGTTCTGGGACACTGTGTTCTGGTTGCACCTGCCTGAAATATACAAGAACATTTTAGGGGGAAAAAAAAAAAACAGGATGCTTGTTAAGAAGGGGGGTTGCAAAGACTTATAAGAAAAGAGAGCTACAATGTTTGGTGACACAGAGACTGAAGGAAAACTCAGATGGATCTTCTCTGTTTATTCTGCCTTTGTAAATAGTTATTCTAAACAATTTTATTTTTTTATTTTACTGTTATTCATAATAGAACTCTTGTTGTGAATTTTACAACTGCTCCTAGTTTTTCCTATGCTTCCTGACCTATGCCTCGTCAACTGATGGTGTCAGCCTAAGTGGGATTTATGCCGTGCATACTCTAAGCCAGGAGTTTTGTGCGTGAGTACTGGACCTAGTACCAGGGAAGCATAGAGAAAGGTATGGATTCTGCAGTAGCAAGTCTAGGACTGGTTACCAGGAGAATGGCAGCCAAACTAGCAGAGACAGAAGTCCAAGATGAGATTGTACAGCCAGCACAAGTTATGGAAAAAGAACAGGCAGTGACAGAACCTGAAAGCCTGATGGACTTTTTCAAATGGTGGGCTATACAACAAAAAGAGACAGAGAAACAAAGGAGAGAAGAGAAGCAGCAGATGAGAGGAAAGATGCAGCGACAGGCGTAGCGATGGCTGGATGCCTTGCAAGCTATCAAAGGCAGAGGATCTAGCACATATCCAGACAAGCAACACAACACAAGCAACTTAAAAGTCATTAAACTTACAAAGTTGTGTCCCTCGGATGATGTCGAGGCATACCTGACAACTTTTGAAAGAGTTACCACAGCCTGCCAATGGCCAAAGCAGCAATGGACAATCAGACTGGTACCCTACTTGACAGGGAAAGCCCAACTTGCCTACAGCAATATGGACACTACACAGTCAGAAAACTATGACCCGGTGAAAAGCGAAATCCTGAAAAAGTAGGACATCTCAGGAGAGACCTACAGGCAGAGATTTCGATCTCTGCAGTACAACTCAGTCGACAATCCTCGAGAAGCCTTCACCCGACTCAGAGAACTCCTGATAAAATGGCTCCAACCAGAGAGCAAAACAGTCACACAGATCATCGACACATCTGCAATGGTGCAATCCATCAACATCCTGCCTACAGATGTGCAGCTTTGGATGAAAGAACACCAACCAGAAAGTGGGGAAAAGGCTGTTTCTTTGGCCGAAGACTACCAAATGGCCACACAGAAGCCACAGCAGCGAGGTAACAGTCAAGCACCGTAAGACACTCTTTTTCCCATTTAAACTCTAAGTCTGATAAGGACTCTGGTGGGGGTTAAAAATCTGTGCCAAAGACATTATTGCTATAACTGTAATAAGTCAGGTCATATTGCAAGAAATTGCAGTAAGAAGAGTGACACTGGAACAGATTTGTCCTTGGCAAATTGGGGCAAGTACTTAACAGATGTGAGGGTGGGGGATAAAACTGTAAAGGGACTCATCGATTCAGGAAGCAGACAGACCCTAGTGCATGTTGAAGTGCTGGGAAAACACTGTGCAAAAGGACCAGGTACTGGTGTTATCTGCATCCATGGGGGCACTCAATACTATCCCACCACCAAAGTGACTCTGACCATTAAGGGTGTGTCGCACCAAATGAAAGTGGGGGTAGTACCTAAGTTACCTGTACCAGTGATTATTGGAAATGACTTTCCAGGATTTACTGAGTTAATCAAAGAGGGAGTAAATCCTGATGTTTCAGCAGCTGTGGTGAAAAGAGCTCAGGCAAAGAAAATGTCAGATGGTGGAGACACTTTTCTTCAGTGATTTTGATTTGAACTTGTTTGGGCACAGATCCAAGATCCGGAAATCCAGTAAAGAAAGATGATGCCTGAAGAAACTGTGGCAACAAATGACTGATGGACATAATGGGTTAACATGTGAAAATGCTGAAACTAAACTGATCACCGATTGTGTGATTTTCTTTCAGAATCAGCTAACGATGTTTCTCTCCAGGGTTATTTTAAGCAGCTGGGGGTGAAACCAAAACAGGGTGGATAAATGTTTAAAAAATATAATGGGTTACTGTATGGAGTCTGGATTAAACCACAGACACAGGAACAGACAGAACAATTGGTTATACCACAGAAGTATAGAGTAGAGTTGTTACAGATAGCACATGATGGTCCTATGGCTGGTCACTCAGGGAGGGATTGCACCCTTGCCAGACTGCTGTATACATTTTACTGGCCTGGAATTCATGAAGATATTGCTACCTATTGTAATTCCTGTGCTGAGCGTCAGAAAGTAGCCCCAGTCACTAGAAAAGACAAGGTGTCCCTGGTGCCCCTACCCTTGATAGATGTGCCTTTTGAGAGAATTGCAATGGATGTGGTTGGTCCTTTAGACAAAAGTAAAAAGGGTAACAGATTTATCCTGGTAGTATGCGACTATGCTACTCGACACCCAGAAGCAGCTCCAATGTGTACTGTCACAGCTTCAAAAGTGGCAGCAGAGCGGAGTGGGCATACCTAAAGAAATTATTACTGATAAGGGTAGTAATAATTTTGGTGCTGCATTACTTAAGGAGCTGTACAGACTACTAGGTATCACTGCCATAAGAACCTCCCCCTAAAACCCTCAGACAGTCTTATTGAGCATTTTAACCAAACCCTAAAAGCATGTTAAAAAGGTTTGTAAAAGGGGAAGGGAAAGATTGAGACCAATACTTGCCTTACCTACTTTTTGCTTACAGAGAAGTGCCACAGGCATCAACAAGGTTTTCACCATTTGAAATGCTGTATGGTAGGCAGCCAAGAGGGCCACTGGACGTGATAAAAGAAACGTGGGAAGATAACCCCACTCAGAAACAATCTATAACATCTTATATGTGTGCCCTAAGAAAGAAGCTGGCAAAATATGTTGAAATTGCCCATAGTAATCCGGAAGAGGCCCAAAACCAGTAGAAGGTATATTATGACCATGGGGTAAAAGAAAACGTTTTTGAACCAGGTGAAAAGGTTTTGCTACTGTTACCCACAACAGAAAATAAACTGTTAATGATGTGGCAAGGGCCTTATAGAGTGCTTAGATGTACTGGCACCGTTTGCTACAAGATTGAGACCCCGACAGGAAAAATCCTACTAAGATATACCATGCTAACCTCCTCAAGAAATGGGTTGAAAAAACACCAAAAGCTGCTTTGTTAGTTTTACCAGAAACTGATAAAGAAGATACTGATGTAGCTTAGGATAGACTGAAACAAACTCTAACTGCTGATGCTGTAAAGGTGAATGTTTCCTTAATCTCAGAACAAACTGCAGAAATTCGTAATGTGCTAAAGACATTTAACAGTACTTTTACCACAGTACCAGGCTGAGCAAAAGGGCTCGAGCACATAATAGTGACTAGGAATGCTCACCCTATTAGGCAAAAGACATACGGGTTACCAGAGTCGGTTAAGAGCCGACGTGCTTAAGGAAATGCAAAAAATGAAAGAATTGGGTATCGTGGAAGAGTTGAGGAGTGCTTGGTCATCTCCAATGGTAACTGTAAACAAAAAGAAGGGGATGTTAGAATCTGCCTTGATTTTAGGAAACTTAATCAAGTGTCAGAATTTGACAGTTACCTATGCCCAGAATAGATGATTTGGTGGACAGATTGGGGAGTGCAAAGTATAGCAATACCCTCAATCTCACCAAGGGTTACTGGCAAATCCTTTTAGTTAAAGAATTCAGAGACAAAACTGCATTTGCCACTCCTGTTGGATTCTTTCAGTTCACCACCATGCCATTTGCTTTACATGGTGTGCCAGCTACATTCCAGCAGTACATGGATGTAATTTTATCCCCTCACACTGGTTATTGTGCTGCATACCTGGATGATGTCATGGTGAAAGCCACCTGGAACACCTAGGAGTAGCTGTCCAAGCTATCAAAAATGCAGGTCTGACTATTAATCCTACCAAATGTGCATTAGCAATGCAGGAAACCAGATATTTGGGCTATGTGTTGGGAAATGGAGAAGTTAAGCCAGAAATTTCTGGTGCGTGGCTTGCAGTCGACTGAGCTACCCTACAGCGCTCTCCAACTTTATTGAAAATAAAGGCATAAACTTTGGAAATCGTCTGTTTAAACTTCTCAGGCACTGTGGTAAAGTAGCTCAGAACGTACTGTGCATTTTTGTTTTGATGATCCTCTATCGGGAGAAATGGGGAATCTGAAAAAAGCAGGGCAGCACGAGTCAGGCAGAGGGAAGCATGACAGGCCACCCGAAGGTGTTGGATCAAGCGGCCTAGCGAGTAGAGGGAGACCCGAAGCCCACCAACAGCGCAGTTCTCCAGGCGGTGAAAGCACTCAATGCCATGGTCAAAGCATTGGATACCAAACTCGACACCTACAACTTTCGGTTGTCAGCCCTAGAAACTAATACTGAAATAATTGCAGTGGAGTCTCATTTGGCGAAGGAATCTGCCGAAAGGACATCTGCCACAACTGCGGGGCTTGTTTTAGAGAAAAAATTACTAGAATTGTGATTAGAGCAACTGGAAAATGGGGTCCGATTGCACCATGTGCATCTGCTTGGGATACCAGAAGGCATGGAAGGGGAAGATCTTTTACAGTATGCCTGCCATTTGCTGCAATCTATCTTAAATTTTGAAACAGTTGAGGCTATCTTTAAAGTTTATAGAATTACACCTTGAAAACCAGCAGAGAACTCTGATCTTCCATGCACAATACTGACTGTGATGGCGGGGCAACATATTCGGGATCAGATCCTCTACCTAGCTAAAATGAAGGGGATACTACATCTTCCTGAAGACTCTAGGTTCTATTTTTTCCCAGATCTCAGTTATGCCACCAGGCAACGCAGGAAAGCATTCAACGCTGTTCATGGGGAACTGAAATCTTTAGGTATAAGCCATTCTCTACTACTCCCTGCAAAGCTATGGATCTCCTATGCAGGTAAAACTTTCATTTTCACCGACCCCACTGAAGCGGGCAAACACCTCCTTAAAATCAAGGATGATTTCACCCAGCAGGGGTTGGACCCCGAGGAACTTAATGACACTTGAAAAAAAGATTATGCTCTCTTGTTCTCAATTATCACTGGGATTTCATTTCCCTGGCCTAATTTTATCTAGTTCTGAGCACTCCTCTACTGTCTTTTCTTTGTTTAATTTCTTTTTATTAGAAATTTTTACCACACATATACATAGAATGCAGTATTTTGAAGGTACAAAAGATATATTACAGATTTGAGTTCAAGACAGCATCAACATCAATTTCATAGTAAATACAGTTGTTGATGACATTGTATTATACCCTCGCTATGTAAATTGAGCTGGCCTGGGTCTGACACTCTGATGATATTTCGCTTGTTATGGGAGTCCAGGTTTAAAACCTGGATTCTCACAAAGTCTTTCTATCACCCAGAATTATAAGAAAACCCTCCAACATCCCAAGATGTAAGTGTTTTTCTCGACCATTGATATGGGCAATTGGTTGGGCCTGTTAAAGAACTGTAGGTTATCCAGACCTGCCATTTCAAAGTGAGGGGTGGGGTACGGCCCTGTAACTCAGCATTAAACATTTCTGTTTTGTATATCTCTGACATTATACCCTTCCAATCTTGAATTGTAGGAATCTGAGTCGACATCCATCGTCTAGTAATTGCTTTCTTAGCTGCAATAAAACAGATTGGTAGTATGGTTCGTCCCCACTGAGGGGCACGGTCCGGGTAAATTCCCATTAAGAATTGTTCTGCTGTAAGCTCCATGGGTTCTGAAAATAATGTCGAAAGCTCAATTTGAAATGAAAGTCAGAACGGCATTAGCCTGGGGCATAGCCAGAATACATGACCCAAAGTTGCAATCAGGCAGCCACAGCCCCTCCAGCACCTCCCGTACACCTCGGGGAGGTATTTAAGAAGGACCGCTGGGGCCCGGAAAAAACGGGAACGGCATTTCCATGCGAATTCTCTCCAGTGGGGAGAGACAACTGATTTCAACTCAAGCAGAAAGGATCGAGACCAGTCTTCAAAGGCAATCTCCAGATCCAAATCTCTATTCCACCCCCTCAAGATAGAAGCCGTGGAGTCCAGGAGCTCACTTCTCAGTTCTTTATAGATTACCCCTATGATATGTGATCCCAAATTGTCTTTAATTGCCTCTGTAAAGAGTTTTAATAGGTCAGGGGTTGGAGATGGTATGGTGGGCTGAATTACCCTATTACGGAGTATATGGTTACGTATTTGAAAGTAGCAGAACCTATCAGAGTTGCCGAATGGATATTGGGACTGAAGTTTATCAAAAGGAATAATGCCTTTGGGGGAGAGGAATTGAAAGAGGTGTGAAAGACCAATCGCCCTCCACAAAGGAAAGGTGTGATCCATATAAATGGAAATAAACAATTTGTCCTGTGATAGTAATTTACAGTATTCAAATACTTTAAGCAGTGGGCCAGATTTTCTAGTCTCCTTCCAAAGCTTATATGTCTGGGATGTAATTTCTATAAAAGCTGAAGGGGCAACCGATCTCTCATCCGAGGAAAACAAAATTCTTTTGATGTCAAAGAGGTCATTTAGGTAAAATTCTATTGTTTTCCACGGGAAACTACAAGAGTCGGTGAGCCACAATAGCAGTGTTCTTAGAAAGGCAGCTTGAGCATATAAACTGAAATCTGGAAGATTTAGACCTCCCCGGGAAAGTGACAGTTCTAAGATGGAGAGCCTAATTCTAGGTTGTTTTTTACCCCACAAGAAGGTTAGTATCATTCTGTTCCAGGATTTAAAGTAGAAATTCGAAGGAAGAAAGGGGATGTTCTGTAGTAGGTCTAGAATCTGGGACAGAATGTTTGTGCAAATTATCGCTTTTTGTTGGTGAAACGGGAAAAATGCCGTGGCCCACTTGTCCAAGTCTGCTTGAATTTGTACTGTTAAGGGTTCATAATTGACTGTCTCCAGGACTCTGGGGTCAAATGGGAGTTGGAGACCTAAATATTTTATTTGCATAGACAACCACCGAAATAGAAGAAAAAATTACTCACCTTAGTAATGTTGTTTCTTCTAATGGAGTCTTGCTATATTATGACATATGCAGTATAACCCCAGGTTAGAACTGCTCCAGAGGTGAAAGAGTTAACTTTCCATGCAAGGCATGGAATCTTGAGCTGAGCTCGTTGAACACTCTGTCTGTTGAAGCTCAAACTTAAACTGTCAGATCTTTATGAGCAAAACTCACTAAGGTTCTGTGTGGAAGTCGTAAACCTACACTAGCCACTGGCTACTAACTACAAAAACACAAGTCAGGGGATTCAAGAAAGAAAAAATAAGCATAACACCTAAGCACCCAAAGGGTGAAAATAAAGTGGGCATCTATGAAGTGCCAACATTGCACTGCCCACCCACATCCCAAAAAAGAGGTTCTGAGAGGGGTAGGCTGGGGGGGAGGTCATAATATAGCAAGACTCCATTAGAAGAAACAACATTACTAAGGTGAGTAATTTTTTCTTCAAACAACATGAAGTCTTGCTACATTATGACATATGCAGACTACACAGCAGTACCTCCATGGAGGAGGGACAGAACCTACTTGGGAAATAGGCTCTGAAGCACAGCTGTGCCAAATCGAGCATCACTCCTAGCCTGGATATCCAGGGAGTAATGCTTAGTAAAAGTGTGAACTGTTTTCCAGGTAGCTGCTTGACATATCTCTAGGATAGGGATGTCCCTGGCAGCAGCCAGAGACGCAGCTGTACCTCTGGTAGAGTGAGCCCTCAGGCCTGAGGGAGGAACCTTACCCAGTTTTTCATAGCAGAACTGGATACAAGAGACAATCCACCTGGCAATGGATCTTTTAGTGGCAGGTTTCCCTTTACCAACCTCACCATAAGTGAGGAACAATTGGAGGGATTCGAACCTGTGACCCTTGGTACGTTCTATATAGTAACTAAGGGTTCTTTTGAAATCTAAACTGTGCAATCTCCTCTCACCAGAGGAGGAATGGTCAGTGAAGTACATAGGAAGAGACATGGATTGATTAAGGTGGAAGTCTGAAACCACCTTAGGCAAAAACTTCCTGTTAGTCCTGAGGACCACCTTATCTCTATGAAAGGAGATAAAATCAGGCTCCACTGACAATGCTTGTACCTCACTTATGCGCCTGGCAGAGGTGATGGCTACCAGAAACACAGTTTTCCAAGTCAAGTACTTAAGCTCTGCTGAAGACAATGGCTCAAAAGGGGGTTGCATAAGCTGAGCAATGCAAATATTAAGATCCCAAGCAGGGGCAGGGTCCCTGAACGGGGTTGTGTGAAGCAACCCTTTAAAAACTTGGAGAACACAGGGTGAGCTGAAAAGAAGAGGGCTTACCTGCTGATAAGAAGACAGACACAGCTGCCAAGTGCACTTTTAGAGTAGCTGGTCTCAGGCCCAAGAATTCAAATGCACCAAATAATCCAGGATCGTGGGCACGCCACCAGATTCTGGGGAAATATGCTTACCAGCACACCATATGGAAAATCTTTTCCATTTTGAATTATAAGTAGCCCTGGTGGAAGGCTTCCTAGAGGCCTTCAATATATCCAATACACCTTGGGAAAGGTGTAGGTCAGCAAACTCTAACTCTTCAAGAGCCATGCCTTGAGATTGATAGATTTGAGGTTCGGATACCAAACTCTCCCCTGGGCACAGGTTAGCAGGTTGTGATTCCTGGGAAGACACAGGGGAAGGTGGACTGCTAAGGACATAAGGAGTGGGTACCAGGGCTGCCTGGCCCAATCTGGAGCAATCAGGATCATCTTGCAGGGTTGAGATCTGATTCTGACTAGCACCTTGAAAAGAAGGGGGAAGGGGGGAAAAGCATAGAGAAACTTTCCTTCCCAACTGAGGAGGAAGGCATCCAGAGGGACTGAGCCCAACACTGGGGGCCTGCAGCAAAAAAGGGGAAGTTGGTGATTGTCTGGGGCTGCAAAGAGATCTATCTGCGGGGTGCCCCATCTGGCAAATACTACCTCCAGTACTAGGGGATCCAGTGTCCATTCGTGATGGCCCTGGGAAATCCTGCTGAGAGCATCCGCTAGGACATTGTCCTTGCCTGGGAGGTGAACAGCCGTGAGGGAGGCATTCAGAGAATAAGCCAGAGACCACAACTTCATTGCTTCGGTGCACAAGGCCGTAGACCGAGTGCCCCCTTGCTTGTTGATGTACCACATTGTAGTGGTATTGTCTGTTCTGACCTGAACAACCTTGTTCTGAACAGATGTGGAAAAAACCTGGAGTGCTAGACGAACTGCTCTGAGTTCCAGCAAATTGATGTGGAGCAGAGATTCCTGAGGGGACCACAGCCCTTGGGTGGAAAGGTCGTCCATGTGAGCTCCCCACCCCAAGAGGGATGCATCTGTAGTAAGGGTCAAGGAGTGAGACTGGGGAGTGAAGGGAACCCCCTGTCTCAGATTGCTCTGATCCTGCCACCACTGAAGGGCCTGGATCAGGGTTCCAGTCACTGGGATCAACTTGGTTAGAGGATCTGTCCTTTGAGACCAAAAGGCTCTCAAATGGAACTGGATGTCCCTCATCTGAAATCTTGCTCCCTGCACTACTGCTGTAGAAGCAGCCATGTGCCCCAGGAGCTGTAGAAAATGCCTTGCTGGTCGAGAGACCTGCAGGGTGAAAGAAGAGGCCAGAGAGACCAAGGTCCTTGCTCTTTCCAGAGGGAGGGAGGAAGGCTCTGGCTTCTTTTGTGTTCAGTTCTGCACCTATGAAGGTAAGAAGCTGGACAGGCTCCAGAACTGACTTTGGAAGACTGAGAAGGAAACCTAGGGATGTCAACAGTTGCTGGGTTACTTGTAAGTGTAGTTTGACCTGTTCTGGAGACTGGCCTACAATGAGCCAGTCATCCAGATAAGGAAAGATGGCAATCTTTTGCCTTCTTAAATGAGCAACTGCTACTGCCAGGCATTTTGTGAACACCCTAGGGGCCGAGGTGAGGCCGAAGGGCATTGCTCTGAACTGGTAATGGCCTGAGGGCAGTTCGACTCTGAGGTATTTTCGATGGGAGCTTCTGATGAGAACATGGAAGTAGGCATCCTTGAGGTCCAGGGAGGCTAGCCAGTCCCCTGGCCTTAGAGAGGGTAAAATAATTCCCAGAGTCACCATTTTGAACTTTGGTTTTAAAAGGTGCTTGTTTAGATACCTGAGATCCAGGATGGGCCGCCATTCTCCTGTCTTTTCTGGTGTAAGGAAGTACCTGGAGTACAACCCTTTGCCCTGGTGTATGGGAGGCACCCTTTCCACAGCTCTGAGAGCCAGGAGGGAAGAAACTTCTGCTTCCAGAGCAAGTGCCTCTGATGGGTTTGCAGGTGGAAAAGACCTTTGGAAATTTTTTGAAGCTGAGAACCAGTCCCTGGCTTACTACTTCCAGGACCCACTTGTCTGATGTTAAAGACTTCCAGTCCTGGACAAAGTAAGCCAGCCTGCCCCCTACCAGTAGTGGAGAATCGGCCCTGGCCACCCCATCAGGAGCCTGTTTTGAGGGGTTTTGGGTTGAGGGGTAGAAGCAGGCTACTAGAACCCCTTCTGCCCTTCCTCTAAAGAACCCCCTCTGGGCATAAGCAGAAGAGGAGGCCTGGCTTGGTAAAAGGCCTATGAAAAGGCCTGCCCTGCCCCTGACATGCTGCCTTTGAGGAGTGGCTTTGCTTTTCTTTTGGCCTGTGCACTCCTATAGTGGTCCTATACTCATCCATTTTCTTCATATAATTATCTGTCTGCTCCCAAACAGAGAATTGCCCACAACAGGAAAATCCATAGCCTTAGACTGAGTATCCTGTGACAGGGCAGTACATCTGAGCCAGGCCATTCTGCTAAGAGACACAGATGTGGCATGACTCTTGATGAAACATCATTAGAGTCTACTGCAGCATGAAATTGCACCTTGGATGCCTCAATCACCATCTGCAGCCACCTGCTCCAGCTCCCTGGCAAGCTGGTTAGGGGCCTGTTTTGCTAGGGCCAGGACAGTATCCCATCTGGATTTCTGGTACCTAGCTGCATAAGCCATATAATTTGCCTGTCTGAGTCCCAAAGATGCTGCCATGTACTGTTTCTTTGCCATGGCATCCATCCTCCTGGAATCCTTTTCAGGAGGGTGAGAGGCTAGAGGAATATTAGCCTTATCACAGGCTGCAGCCTGCACTACCCCCACATGGCTGCACTGCTGGGAGAGGAACTCTGTATCAGAGCCTGATAAAGCATACCTCTTGTCCATCCTTTTATCCACAGGGAGGATAGAATGAGGAGTTTTCAGAATTTTTACTGTCTGTTTCCTAAAAGATTTGTGTAAGGGAATAGACAGTCTCCTAGACTCTGGAATATCCATCATTTCCACAAAATCAGGCTCTTCTTGATAATCAACAGCTTCCTCAACAGGGAGTTGCAGAGTCTCAGCAACTTTCTTGTAAAACAAAAAGAGAAGGGACTCAGATAGCCTGGGAGGGACACCCCTGAGGGTCTGTCTGGAGAGATGTCTGGTTCAATGGGCACATCCAGACTTTCAAAATCACACTCACTCTCCTCATACCCCTTCTCCCCTTCCTCCGGTTCATAAAAATCCTCAAAATCATAATCTTGAACCGGGGGAACCATCCGAACCGAGCGCTTCCCTAATGTTGTCGGTTCGGAAGGAACTGGGGAAAGAGACTGGACAATTTGAATAGCTTTGGCTATTTCCTCAGCGGTTGGAGAAAGAACTTTTGGCCCCAAACTAGCTGACCTTCTAGCCCTTTTAGTTGGAACTGGCTCCTCAGAGCTGGCTCTTCGTTTGCCCGAGGAAGTATCGCTCTGGTCAGAGGGCACTCCCTCAGGTTCGGTTGGAACCGAACCGGGCTGGCCATCCGGGTCAGCGGACTTTTTGGCCTCCCTTTCCCTGAGCCTACCAACTCTCTTTTCCACGGTGGCAGCAGGAAAATTCTTACAAATCTGGCAGTCTGCATTGAGGTGGTCAAACCCCAGACAATATACACAGTGTGTGGTCAGCCTTGCAAAGGCTTCCCACAGAGGCTACAGCGCTGAAACCCAGTGGGTCCGGTTTTCTTTGGTTTCTCAGACATAGTGCCAACCTAACCAAAACTTGCCCGTTAATGTAATCCGCCATAAGACTCTCTATCGGTTCGCAACTGTCATAGGTCGGAAAAAACGTAATAAAATCCATTTTTTAGAACCAATAAGAACCGGAACCGTGACTCTAAAGGACTAGAAAGTAATTTTAAACTTAATCTGATCGGTTCAAACTGAACCAAAAGACGCTACAAGTTCCACACAGAAGAAAATAAACAAAAGCCTATTACTTACAGTACCACAGACAGAGCTTGAACCGGCGATTGCGGTTAAATTTCGATAAAATAAACCCAAAATTACACTTTAAACCGACAAGCGAACCGAGCAGCAGGAGGGAATCTCCGGGCTGACTATTCAGTGGCGGAATAAAGAATCTGACAGTTTAAGTTTGAGCTTCAACAGACAGAGTGTTCAACCGAGCTCGCGCTTAAGATTCCATGCCCTGCATGGAAAGTTAACTCTTTCACCTCCGGAGCAGTTCTAACCTGGGGTTATACTGCATATGTCATAATATAGCAAGACTTCATGTTGTTTGAAAGGCCTTTTTCAACTGAGAGGAAGGGGAAAAGTTAAATGAAAGTATTTAGGTTTTAGTTACGTTAAGCTTGTATCCAGCTATTTTTTCAAACAGGGTTAAAATTTTCCAGACAGCAGGTATAGACTGGGAAAGAGATAACAAGGCCAAAAGTACATAATCAGCAAACATACTAATTTTGTATTCTTGCTGGCCAATTGGAATTCCCTCTACTCCAAGGGTGTTACGTATGACAGATGCCAAAGGTTCGATAAATAGGGCAAAAGATATGGAGATAGGGACATCCCTGGACGGTTCCACCTACCTAGGGAAGGTAAATAGGAGCCATTGTGCTAACAACATAGGCCCGTGGAGACTTGTATATATTGAATTAAGCAAGTGGAAAACCAAGGGAGGAAATGAAATGCTTTTAGGGTTTCCCATAGAAAGGGCCATGAGACTCGATTGAATGCGTTTTCAGCATCCAGGCTGATAAACACAGATGGAATTTGCCTAGTACGTATATGTTCTTGCAAGATCAAGTCGCCACGAACATTATCAGAGGTGTTCCTGTTTTTTATAAAGCCAGACTGATCCGGGTGTACGATCTGAGGAATAATGGATTCTAGTCTGGAAGCCAATACGGCCATATAGATTTTATAGTCCACATTAAGAATGGAGATAGGGCGATAGGATCCTGGATCTGAAGGATCCTTATTTGGTTTAGGAATTGGAGCTATTGTTGCAAAGTCCCAGGACGGGGGAGACAGATCACCCCGGGAAATATCACTGAACAATACCTCTAGCTTTGGAACCAATTCTTTGGATAATTTTTTGTACCACTCAGCAGTAAAGCCATCTGTTCCAGGACAACATCCTGAATGGAGTTTTTTGATAGTCTCCTCAATTTCTAGGACCGAGATGGGGGATTCTAAGTTTTTAATTTGAAGAGGGGAAAGTGTTGGAAGGTTTGCCCGTTTCAAAAATTGTGTTGATTCTACCAATGGGAAAGGGGGGGAGTATAGTTTGGTATAATATTCAATAAAGGCCTGTTGTATATGCTCGTCAGTGTAATATGTTTTCCCTGAGGATGGGTTTCTGAGTTTTAAAATGATAGATGAATTTTTCCGAGCCCTTAATTTACATGCCAAATTCTTAATACCCTTAGGACCCCCCCTAATGAACTGCCTGACGAAGGTAGTATTAAGGACTGCTGGACCTTATTATCAATTATCCATTGCAAGGAGGCTTTTGTATTTCTTATCGGTATTTGAAGGTCTGCATCACCCTCCCGATAAAGCATTTGATAATTTTTTTTTTTTATGTATTATTTCTACCGAGCTCCCAGCTTCTGCCTTCAGTTGTCCCCCAGCGCAGCCCTCCCCCGAAGGTTAGACCCCCTCCCTTGTGCACCCCACGACTTATCCTTCGTGGCAGGCTGGTGGGCAGCGACTCAACTCACCCCAAACGGATCCATGCCAGGGAGATGCCTTCTCGGAGGTGGCGCGGTGGGGACCACGTCATCCAGCTGGAGCTATTTTCCGCTTTTCTCCCCTTGTGAGGAGGCAGGGCGTGAAATGATGCCTGTTCAGAGCACGCACATGCTACCGCACTGCTCCTCACCAAGCGTCTGCCTGTCTCCTCCTCTTCAGCTGTAGCGTCGGCACGCTGCCCCCCAGCAGCCGCTAGATGCCAGTGGAGCGCTGACAGCTAGTGTCCCCCCACCCCGGAGAAGGAGAGCAGTCCAATGGACACTCAATCCTTCTCCTCCCCCAACCCCCGGCGACCCATGCTCGCTCCAGAACATGGGTCGTTGGCGTGGCTTGAGGTAAGGAGTCCAGAGCCTCAGCCCTCAACGCCACCGGGCCGGCTGAAGCATTTGATAATTTACTAATTGGGTCGATAATCTTTGGTATTCAAGTTCTCTTTCTTTGTATTTTCTAGTTGAGTATGATATTATCTCCCCCCGGAAGGTGGCCTTCATCGCGTCCCACTGCATTGCTTCCGGAATGTCTGGGTTTGTATTTTCGGAGAAAAAGAGGGGGATTCTAGTGGAGAGATTCTCTAGGAATTCCCTATCGGTTAGGATTGAGGGGTTGAATCTCCAAAGAGAATTCTTCCTCACTCTACCCATGGCTATTTTGAGAATCAAGGGATGATGGTCTGACAATAGCTTGGGGCCAATACTGATGTCTTGTACCAGGGATAAGTGTTCACATGCTGTTATTATATAGTCAAGTCTGGAGTGAGATTTAAATCTTGAGGAATAGTAGGTAAAACCAGGGATAGAGGGGTATAGCCTTCTCCATACATCAACCAAACCCAAATGGTCTATGGTGTTTTTGAATTGTTTGGTCATCGCATTGTTTCTGTGTTTTTGCGGGCTGGAACAATCCAAATGTGGGGCCAAGGTCAGATTCAGGTCCCCCTCCTATAATCAGTTGACCCTGGAGAAGGCTAAGAAATGTTGTTATAAAGTCCCTATATATAGGAAAGTTCGATTGTGTAGGGAAATATACACTAGCCAGTGTGACTAGTTTGCCATATAGTGAACCTTGGGCAATCACATAGTGACCCTGAGCATCTATATGCGTTTGGTGCATCTCCAAGGGTGTGGTTCTTGGAATTAGAAATGCTACTACCCTCTTTCTTCCCCTAGGATGCGATGAGGCGACCACTTGGTATCCCCCCTCTTCCCAAATTTAGCTTGAGGTGTTCAGATTCAGAGAGATGGGTTTCCTGGAGAAGTATCAGTTCACAGGGGTTTTTATTTAGGTGTTGCATGAGCCTTGCTCTTTTTATCGGGTCATGTAACCCATTAATGTTATGGGATAAGATTTTTATTGGATTTAATGCCCCCAATTTTTGTCTTTATTAATAGTACTCATTTTACCCTTTCTTTCTTTCCGGGAAGAACACCAGGGATGTCCCATGGACCACGCTGCCCCAGTCATCAAGTATATTCTTAGCTGTGGAGTCATCAACGTAATGCTGTTACCGAAATGATGCAATAAAGGATGTTTAAGTAACTCAAATTCTTTGTATGTGTGGTTTTTTAACACCCACCCCCCCCCACACATAATCTATTACTATAATGGCAATTGCAAAAACCATATTGTAAAAGCCTTGAGTATTAGGCCTCTGACCAAAACCCCGGACAGTAGACCTGATTTGCCTTTGCCAAGTCTGGATAACAACAACTTGACCCAAATTACTTATTTCAAAACCATAGAGGATGAAACCTGTACACACCCAACAAAACTTAACTATATACAAATTGACCTCCATTTTGGAGGTGCTCTCGTAGAGCTCCTCCTGACTCATCCTGTCCTGAATTCCACAAGGGAAAGGAGAGGAATGAGGGGTTCTTGAGCTAACTCCAAGCACAGATATACTCAGGGCCAGCAGTAGAGACCCTAGGGGAGTGATTATTAAATCACTTCGGGGCGGAACCAGCTTAGCCGTGGCGAATACCATGAATTGTCTTACTGGGGGTTCTTCGCCTCAGTATTAGGCATTATGGCACAATGGTTCTAATGTTGGGAAAGCCGATCTAAAGGGGCACTATTGGGCAAAAGAGTAAGGTCTGTCGCCCGGGAGTGACCCTGGGGTAATTGTTTTCGCCCTCTGTAGCCCGACTATCGGGGAGCGAGCCCCCCTCTCAACCATCTAGGGTTTGTTTTTGTTTTTTCCCCTCTTTTCCTCCTCCTCTGCCCCAAAACCCTGGAGGCAGAGAGGGAGAGAGAAAAAACACATCTCCCGAATCAACCAGACCCCCCCTTAAGTTAAAATGAGTCATAGGATCCAGGGAGGAAGGGCAAGAGGAAAGGCCGGAGAAGGGGCCTGGGGAAACCCGTATAGAGGAAGGTTAATACCGTTCCTTCAGGTCAGAATACCTTAAAGGTAGCAACCTTGGTTTACGTGAGGTCTAAGTAAAAGACGTCTCACAAGTATATTCTATCATTGCCCCCTCCATGACCCCCCCCCGACCTAACCCGACCATCCCTGGCGAATGGACCAAGGAACTTGCCCTAGGGCAGCGACCCCCACCACAAACTGACCCAGGAGCCACCCACATGACTTCAACTGATTTAGGAGCCGTTACCCTCATATATTACGTTCCTACTTCAGTAGTAACGGAGGCACACAAATAATTGCAATAATTGTCATTTGTTAATCCCCTGATGTAAAGTAAATTGTTCAGTACTATCTCACTACAAGGATTATAGCCAGAAAGTGCAGTCTCCAATATTATTCATAATAGAGCACCATGTCTGATAGGAATCTTCAGGTTGTTAAGGGGGAAGACAACCAGTTATTGGTTAAGCAACTCCCTTTTCGTTTATGGATCTTCTAACCTCAGATTTTGTCTTTTCTGTTCCACTGTCTGTGGAATTCTGGCACCATCTAGCGGTCAAAAGCGGCGCCGAATGGGATCAAAATTCTGTTTCACTTTGCACCATATCAGAGGCATGGCCTAGACAGGAGGTAGGCCTTATTAAATAACGGTGTGATACTCACTGAGTTGGGGATCGTTTTCAAGTGCGACCAGGTCAGTGAAGAAAGTACAAGCTTTTTCATTCATTCAGCTGCCCTTACATCCAGACAGCTTCTATTGCTCTGCCCTTCCTGTTTGCTCCCAACCCCGAAGCACATCGTGGTTTTTACTTTCCCTATGCAGTCGGGAGGGTGGTGAAAAGAGCCGCTTTACAATTGCGAGATGACTGCGTTGCCTAGGCCATGTTAAATCGGAATGACAATCTAGACCGGGTGGTGACCAAGAATGAGGGAAGGGCTTCGGGAGTATATTGCATGATTTTTATAGGGATTATGGACCGACCTACACAGAGGGGTATCCGAGGCCACCCAATATCAGGGAAGACCGAATCCAGGTGAGGGGGGATCAGATCTGTCATCCAAGGAGCCCTGGGAGGAAGAAGGAAGGCACAGAGGTGAAGGGCCGGAACAAAACTAGACGGAGGAGACCATATGCTTCAAAGCGATACCTCCTAGTAAGGGAAAATCCCTAACATCAGGGAGATCATAAAAGTACAAATGGCAACCCAAGGCCAAATGAGAAGTAAGAAAGTGATTTTGTTGCCTGGACTAAGGGGAGAAGCGCTTGCTCCACTCGAACCAGACCCCCCCCCCCAACGGCACCCCCGCCCCCCAAGACCACAATGGAGAAAACGAATCACCACTCTCAACTCACCACATAATGGTAGGACTGTGCCTCAGAATATCTCAGGTAGGCAGGGAGGGATTGCGGAACTGCTGTAGGCATTCTAGTAGTTCAGGGATCGGTAGTGTTGCCTGGGGAGCATTTACATGTGTCTGTTGGGCCCCCTGCTTCTGGTGTTGCTTTACTGCTTCCACCATCTTTTCCGTTATGATGCCTTTTGCAAGAAGGTCTGCAGCCGCTTCAGAAGCCGACGAATAGGTCTGCTGCCCAGCGGCCACATGGACAATCAATTTGGCCGGGTAAGGAGTTTTAAAGCGAATTCTCTGGGAGCGCAGTACAGGAAAGAGCGGGCTGTAATCTCTACGCTGCCTCTGTGTATAAGGGGTGTAATCGTTATCAAAAAGTAGTCTAGATTGGCCCCACATAATTTTCCCCTTTTGCCAGGCCCTGCTAAGGAGGGATTCCTTGGTCTGATAGCTTAACAGACGAACTAAGAAGGATCGCAGTCTGGCTTCGGGGCACGTTGGTTTTGGCTCGAGTGCACAATGGGCCCGCTCCACATCTAGTTGGAAGTCTGGATCTAGGGCTAGGGACAACCGGAGGAAATAGTCAGCAAAAGCTCGAGGGTCGTTGTTCTCCTCGCCTTCTGGGAGCCCAAAGATGCGGATGTTCCTCCTTCTGCTCCTATTTTCAGCATCTTCCTGCCACGTCGATATGGCTAGCTGTTCAGCTGCTAGGGATCGGACGGTTTCCTCGAGGTCGTCTAGTCTAGAGGTGTTTAGGGAGATAGGAAAATTATGTACCTACCGTAATTCTTGATCTTCTTGGACGAGTCTCCACCACTCATTCACACTAGTGGGATTGGCGCCGGAGGCACTAAGACCCATCGGGAGCAAACTTTTTGCTGGAGGGTCGGCGTGAGACACGGCGCCGCGAGCAGCGGCTCGAGCGGTAATGACCATCTCGGCGACGACCCTCCAACCGCCTCAGTACCTTTTTACCAAGGAGGTGAAGCGAATTAACGAAGGGTAAACCTAACATTAAAAAACGGACATAAGATAGTCCGATGACCCGTGTAAGAAGGGTCAGCAAAGAAGTCCTCACGCCAAAGATTTGAGGGAGTGAAGACCAATACAGCGGTGAGCTCGGGGATGGAGGGTGGGCGTGTAGATGAGTGGTGGAACTCGTCCAGAAGATCAAGCTCTGACAAATGCCCTCCTATCTTCCTGAACATAAGTCTCCACCACTCATTCACACTAGTGGGAGAGTACCAAGCTGATAATCCCCCACAAGGGCGGTGCAGGAGCCAGAGCTCATGCGCTCAAGATAGAAGCCCATTATGATAGTTCTGCCGACGCGGAATGTCGCTGGCATGAACATCCAGTGCATAGTGCTTAACGAAAGTATGCACTGAGCTCCAGGTAGCGGCGTTGCATATATCTGCAATTGGAACATTGCGACTTCCGCTAGGATGTCGCTGATCGCCTAGTAGAGTGAGCGTACACTCTACCTTCTAATTTAACTTGAGCCATGGAATAGCAATGACGAAGGCATGCTACTAACCATGAAGAGATACATCTAATAGCTATAGGTTGACCCAGCGGGTGTCGCTGAAAGAAACGAACAGTTGCTGAGTCTTGCGAACATCCTTGGTTCTATCTAAATAGAACCGCAAGGCTCTCTTAACATCCAAGGAATGAAGAGCTCTGCTCTTCATTTTGGAAATTAGCGGCTAAGCGGAAGTACCAGAGGTTGGTTCAGATGGAATTCTGACACAACCTTGGGAAGAAATTTAGATGAGTAATGGAGAACTACCTTGTCCTTATGGAATACAGTATACTGGAGGGTCCGTAATCAGGCATGTATCTCAGAGACCCCTGCGGGTGAGGTAATGGCCACCAGGAAGGCAGTCTTCCAGGTAAGAAATTTAGCTCACAGGTAGTAAGGGTTCGAAGGCTTCCAAGTGAGCATGTCCAGCACCAGGTTAATGTCCCAGGCTGCAACTGGACGCTTAACAGGGGTCTGGTATGGAGAATCCCTTAAGAAATCTCTTCACTATAGGTAACTGAGCCAGAGTTAAGGAAGAAACCGCTCATGGAACGCTGAGATGGCACTAAGGTGAACTTTAACTGTGGAGTACTGAAGACCTAAGTTTGATAGGTCCAAAAGATACTCCAGAACCTTGCCAGGAGGACAGGAAAGGGATTCCAAGAGGATTTTGCACACTTAGAGAGAAAACGCTTCCATTTGGAAGCGTGAGTTTGGGTGGCTGGCTTCGAGCAGCCAGAAGGATGTCTGAGACTCTACGAGAGACGTTGAACCGATTCACTTCTATCTCTTCAGGAGCCAAGCATGAAGGTGAAGTGATTTCAGGTTGGATGGACCAACGAACCCTGAGTCAGAAGACTGATTTGCAAAGGAAGTGGTCTCGAGAGGCTGCCAACATACTGTTGAGTAGAGGAAACCATAGTTGCCAAGGCCAGGAAGGAGCAATGAGAATCATCTTGGTCCCTGAGACTCGAACTTGAGGAGTACTCTGGATTAGAGGAAGTGGTGGAAAGGCGAAAGAAAGCTGCTTTTGTCCACCGCAGCCTGAACGCATCCTGACAGAAAATGCCAGGCCCTGGATTTCTGGAGCAGAAGAGAGGCAGTTTTATGCTGAGTGGGGGCAAAAGGTCCAGGTCTGGAGTCCCTCTCTTTGAACAGGGACCAGCCACGGTGGATCGGAGAGACCACTGTGAGGGTCTGCCTCCGCTCTGCTGAGGTGATCTGCTAGGTCGCTTTGTATACCTGGCAGATAAACCGCTTGAATCAGAGACTTGTGCTCCAAGCACCACTCCCACACCCTCATTGCTTCCTGCAAAGGGATAAGAATGAGCACCGCCTTGCTTGTTGATGTAATACATCACTGCTTTGTTGTCCGCTTGAAGGAGAATGTTCTTTGACAAAGGACATCCTTCAGAGCTCGGATTGCATAGAGGACCGCCTCATCTCCAGGACATTTATGTGGAGATGAGTTTCAACTGAGTCCATACACCTTGAGTGTGGAGGAGAGACAGTGAGCTCCCCATCCCATTAGCGATGCATCTGTGGTGATGGAGATCTGATGATCCGGGGAGCAAGGGGAATCCTTCCAGGAGATTGTTCTTGAGACCACCAGGTGAGAGACCTTCAAGGGGCTCCGTCACCTTGATGGGATAAGACTGGGGTGAGAGGTCGGGACCACTGAGTGGAGAGCATCCATTGGGTGGTTCTCATGTGCAGTCGGGCCAGAGGGACAGTGAAGACCGAGGACGCCATGAGACCCAACATGCGCTGTATCGAGAGAGCTGTAACCATTGGTTCTCCCTGATGTAACGGGCCATTCGAAGGATGTCGAGTCTTCTGTCCTCTGGAAGGAAAGCCTTCGCTGAAGAGGTGCCTAGAAGCGTCCCTATGAAAAGGAGCCTCTGGGAGGGTTGCAGTTGAGATTTTTTCAAATTCAGCAGAACTCCCATGGACGTAGAAGACGAGAAGTCGGTTGCAGCTTCCAAAGTCCCTTGGCCAGAAGGGCTTGCTAGAAGCCAATCGTCCAGTTAGGGAAACACCTGAGTCCGACTTTCCTGAGATGCGCCCGCGAGAACTGCACACAACACTTTGTAAAACTTATGTGCGCCGAGGATAGCCCAAAGGGCAGGACTCTGAACTGATAATGCTGACCCAAAGCTACAAACCTGAGGAATTTGTGTGGGTCGGTGGACGGGATATGCTGGTAAGCATCCTGCATATCCAGAGAGGCCAGCCAGTCGTGCTGATGCAGCAAGGGTAACAGGGTACCTAGGGAAATCATCTTGAATTTCTCCTGGGAGGAATTGTTAACTTTCTGAGGTCTAGAATGGGCGCATCCCCAGATTTCTTTGGAACCAGAAAGTAATGGAGAGAACCCTGTGTTTCAGAGATGCGGGGCACCAGTTCTATTGCCCTGTTGTTCAGAAGGCCCTGGATCTCCGCTGAGGAGATCTGACTGAGAGGCCGACAACCTGCTGTCGATGGGAGGACAATTCGGGGGTTCCAAGAAATTGAGAATAACCTCTAATTATCCGAAGAACCCATTTGTCTGAGGTTATGGACTCCACTGGTTGTAGAAGTACATCAGATGACCTCCCACCGGAGGAGAAAGTTCCACCTCGGCAGAGTGGATGGAACTTGGGCCAACGACTATAAGGTAGCGCTTGGGAGCTTTAGGTCCGCGCTTGCTGCGCTCTCTTTGAGGTTGGGCAGGTTGGCTTTTATGGAAGCTTCCCTGCCTCTGCCTCAAGGACTGACGACTATGAAACTGACGTTTGTTCACATGCCCCGAGAGGGGCAGGCGGAGGTCTGGCCAACTTAATGGCCGATCTAGTCTTCTGAGTGGCCTCTAAGGCTTGCTCCACCTGAGGGCCAAAAAGAAAGGAGCCATCAAAGCGCAGCGCCATCACCTGCTGCTGAGCATCATTCGTGAAGCCAGAAGTACGCAGCCAGGAATGGCGCCGAGTACAAATCCCAGCTGCTGAGCGCAGAAGCAGTGTCAAGCGTCCATGGCGGCTTTGACCTGTTGGTTATTGGACTCAATACCTCTAATAACGGCCAGAAGAAGCTCTGACTTGGAATCCGAATCTGGAAGAGCTTCAACCATTCTTTTCATAGAGTGCCACAGGATATACTCATACTGAGAAAAATAGCCTTGATAACTGGCAACACGATACTTAGAGTGGAGGCAAAGACTCTCTTACCTAATGTATCAATCTTACGTAGACTCTTGTTAATAGGTCGAGCTGTAGTAGTTTGAGGAAGACCCACCTTGTCATTCTCTGCCAGGACTACAATAGGATCCGCAAAGGCTTGGGATGCCAAAATGGACGATCCTTGGGAGCTGAATACTTTATCAATGGATTTAGCCACTGAGGGAATAAGAGCAGGGTTATTCCATACCATTTGAGACAGCGCCTCAAGGAAGGCTGAATCGGAGGAGTCAAACTGTAGGGATCTCCGGCGTATGAAGATACTGGAGTCTTAATATCTTCCCAGGATCGATGTCTGTAGTCTGAGAGAAAGAGTGGATCCCAGGTTTCAACAGAGACTTAAAGGACAGGTCCTCACCACAGGCTCTGTAGCAAAGAAAGATCCTGTTTCCTCCACTTCATTACCCAACTCAAGGTCTGGGTCAGGCTCAACATCATCTCCTGATGGTCCAGAAAGCGACTGTTTGACAGGAAAGGAGGAAAATTAGAGAGGAGGAAATGGCAGAAAACAAGGAGAGTCCCCGTGGTTGCCGGGCGCCAAGACGGCAAAACGGGCTGAAGACGGCATCGAGAGGCGACGGCGCCGAAGAGGCACGCTGTTCTCCGAACGCCGCGGCGCGCTGCGGATCGACGCCAAGACGGGCGCCGACGACGGCGTTAACGACGCCGTCATCCAACGGCACCACCGGTGGCGCCGCGAGACCACGCGGCGTCGCCAACGGCGCCGAGAGACCAAGCAGCGCCGCCAACAGCGCCGCAAGCTCCGGCGGCCCTGAAAACGGCGCCGACACGGCCAGAGACCCTGCAGAAGGCGCCGGAAAAGCCCCGGGAACCTGGAAAACAAGAGAAGGAAAAAAAACAGGAGATAAGGGCATCGGTGAGGCCCCCTGCGCCGCAGCCATGTGAGGGGGGGAAACACCTAAGCACGGAGTCGCTAGCAATCAAGAAGGCGCCAGGCGACTAGGAAAGTCCAACCGCCCTACCTGATCGCCGGAGGAGCCCGAGGGCTCCGAGGTAACCGAGCCAGGCAGAAGAACCAACCTCCGAGCCCATCGCTCCATAAGAGCGGCCCACTGATGAAACTGCTCATCTGGAGCCCTACCTATAGGCGGGGAGGGGCTCCGATGTCGAGGACGACGATTATCGGAAGTTGGCGACTCGAGAAGGAGACCGCAACCAGCAACGATAACCGACCGTCGGCCTTGATTATACCAGAGGGTGACCTCGAGTGATGCCTTCTCTTTTGACCCTGTAGGCTGAAGAGCTCGAGGCGAGCGGCCGAGAATGCGACCGCTTATTTTATGCCGGCGGGGACCGCCCATCCCCGGCATCGGACTGACCGTAGTCGGAACCCGCTGAGGAGAAGGAGGCTGACCGACCCAGCCCGGCTGACTGAACAGTTTTCATATCAAGTCTCCCACCACCTGACCTGCTCATGGTCGACCATTCCAGTAGGCCGAGACTTCAAGTAAGTTAAATTTAAATATTAGAAAAATTTACAAAAATAGAATAAAACTAAGCGATACTACTATCGTGATAATGTTACAAAACAAACTGAAAACTATGCGCTAGTTTGAAGTTTGACTCCGACTGAAGCGGCGGCGTCGTCACTGAAGCGCCTCGGCAGGCGGGGAAAAAGGAACTAAGGCGGTTGGAGGGTAAATCGCCGAGATGGTCGTTACCGCCGAGCTGCTGCTCGCGGGCGCCGCAATCTCGTGGCGCTGCCTCTCACAATACCCTCCAGCAAAAAGTTTGCTCCCGATGGGTCTTAGTGCCTCCGGCGCCAATCCCACTAGTGTGAATGAGTGGTGGAGACTTATGTCCAGGAAGATCTGCTGGTCAGCCTCAGTAGCTCTGGTTTGCAAGAGAGTAATTTTGTGTCTTATTTCTTTAAAAGATTCCCGGACCCCTCCTCGGAAATCCGTGATCGCCCGAAGGATGGTCTCGGTGTTCGGTTACTGCTGTTTTTTGTAGGTCTTGGATTTAAGGGTCTTCTTCTCTGAACCCACTGAAGATCCAGGATGGGCCTCTCCCTCGTCGGATAGAGGGTGATCAACATCTGTAGTTTCGGCTATAGGCTGGAATCTGTTTCGAGATTGTTTGTCCATTTCTTAGACTAGATGCAGAGCGCGATGATTGTTTGTCGTTTTGTGCGGTTTTTGGTAGGTAAATGTGCTCTTTTTTTTAATTTTAGGCGACAGCCATCAGATACCCGTCTTCACCACGGCATGACCGGAACCGGAAGTCCACTGCTGTACTGTCTGAGTTTGTAAAGCTTGTGCCACCTTATTATGTTATTGTTTATCTGTAAGACCTTTCTCTAAGTTGCAGTGTTTGCTTAATGGTAGCAACCCTTATCGTGGTACTTATTGCATTACCAGTGTTTACATGGACTTTATAAGAGTCTTATTGACTTAGTGGGTCTGGCACCCCGGGACTTATCGTTTAAATTTAAGGTGTATAGTCCATGGTCATGGCTGAGAAAACAATTGATACGTATGTTGTATAACAATTATTGTAACTGAACTTCCCCTCCCATTATGTAACAAAGGGAGATAAGAAATTTATTCCTGTATACCCACTATGCCTATATCTATTACTATGCCTTAGAACCGACATATCACTTGTCAGTGTATGATAAACTGAATAAAAAAAAAAGCCAGAAATTTCTGAAATAGAAGCTATAGCTAACAGCCCTGTTCCTAAAACAAAGAAACACGTCAGGTCATTTTTAGGGCTGGCTGGTTATTATTGGAGATTTGTTCCCAACTTTGCTGAGTTAGCTACTCCCCTCACTGAACTCACGAAAAAAACAGTACCCAAATAATGTGAAAGTGATCTCAGAGTATGATGAAACTTTTCAAGCCTTTAAGGCTGCATTATGTTCAGCCCGTTTTAAGAAGCCCAGATTTTGAGAAACCATTTTTGCTACAAACAGATGCATCAGAGGTAGGCCTAGGTGCAGTCTTGAGTCAGCATATAGATGGAAAGAACATCCCATTCTATACATAAGTAGGAAATTGCATGAGAGAGAAAAAAAGGTACTCCACCACTGAAGAGGAATATTTGGCAGCAAAGTGGGCCATGGAGTCCCTCAAGTTTTATTTACTAGGAACTGACTTTGTACTTATAACAGATACACAATCCTCTCTGTTGGCTTAACCAAATGAAAGATAAAAATTCCAGAATCACAAGGTGGTACCGGGCACTACAGCCATTTCAATTCAAGGAGATACACAAATCTGGTAAAGAGATTAGCAATTCTGATTTTCTGTCACGATATGGATCAGGAATTGAGGGTTCTGAAGGTTGGAAAACAAATGTACGAGTTTAAACTTTACTGTTTGCTGTACTGTTATGGAAAAAAGGATACTGCACATGTGCTTAATTTCTGAAAGTTAGAAGCTAATGTTAGAGAATTAATAGAAAGTTTTGGAAACCTGTTTGATAAAACAGGTTCCCTCTTAAGGAGGGGGGGAAGTATGCGACAGGGTTGAATAGAACCCTGTCCCAGCTGTCATGGAGAGTTTAAATGCAGGAATCTGTTCTGTTCTTTCCTTCCCTGTCTCTTGTCTGTCTGGTTGCGCAACCAAATTTTCCTGTGAGACCTAGGATTTGATCACCCCGACAGTCTCGCAATTATTTGCCTCTCACTGTTTCTCAGTCTTCACTTGCCCGTCTGTCTTTTTCCTCCCTTGCATATCTGCTGGTATAAAAATATATGCAAATCATTATGTGGAAATGTAACTGATATTGGGATCCATTTGTTTAGAAATTATATAGTGTTACTGTTGAAATGTATATAATTATAGTTTAAGATGACTGCAAAAACTCAAGGGGTTAACCTGAAATGCAATTTTTAAGACTTTTGTAGAAGCTGTGGAGACGTGGCCTCAGTTCTGAGACACTGTGTTCTGGCTGCACCTGCCTGAAATATACAAGAACATTTTAGGAAAAAAACAGGATACTTGTTAAGAAGGGGGGCTGCAAATACTTATAAGAAGAGAGAGAGAGCTACAATGTTTGGAGACACACATAGACTGAAGGAAAACTCAGATCTTCTCTGTTTATTCCACTTTTGTAAATAGTTATTCTGAACAATTTTATTTTTTTGTTTTAGTGTTATTCATAATAAAACTTTTGTTGCGAATTTTACAACTGTTACTGGTTTTTCCTATGCTTCCTGACCTGTGCCTCGGAGACAAACACAAT
Source organism: Neoceratodus forsteri (assembly GCA_016271365.2). Classification (NCBI taxonomy): domain Eukaryota; kingdom Metazoa; phylum Chordata; order Ceratodontiformes; family Ceratodontidae; genus Neoceratodus; species Neoceratodus forsteri. The sequence continues at coordinate 58,800,372 of JADMNL010000032.1, forward strand.
CTACAGATGGGACAGGGAGGGTAGAAGAGAAGTAGCTCTCTACATAAGGGAACGGATCAAAGCAATTGAACTAAAGGGTAGACAGGGAGGAGAGTAGGCACTGTGGGTCACCCTGGAGACAGAAAATGGCACCACAATCCGCATGGGGGTTAAATACAGACCACCGTCTCAGGGGGAGAAAATGGACAAGAAAATGATAGAAGGCATCCTTAGGATGGCAGAAAAAGTAGAGATATTGTTGATGGGAGACCTGAATATGCCAGATGTTAACTGAAGCACCTTTGCTGCAGCCACATCCAAGAGTAGGGTCAATGTTGATGCCCTACAGGGGGCATGCCTCAGACAGCTAGTGTTGGAACCCACTCAGGAGGGAGCAATCGTAGACTTGGTACTTTCAAAACAGGGATGGAGAGAGGATCTCACATTTAGAAGTGGGTAGCCATCTGGGAACAAGTGACCACCAAACAGTGTGGTTCATGATAAACAGCCATAGAGTCAAGCCATACAAATGTGAGGGTACTGGACTTTAGGAGGGCTGACTTTGGCAAAATGGGAGAGCGCCTGAGAAAAGCACTAGCAAACAGACAAGAAGGAGGGGTGGAGGAACAATGGTGAAACATCAAAACTGCCATCACAGAGGCAACAAGCCTTTGTGTGAAGCAAATAAACAAATCAAAATGAAGGAAAAAAATAGTATGGTTCTCAAAAGAGGTGGCAGGGAAAGTTAGGGAGAAAAATATAGCATATAGTATAAGGAAACACAGAAGAAGCAGGACAGAGAACTGTACCAGTTAAAGCAGAAAGAAGAGGGTAGGGCAGTCAGAAAGGCAAAGGCCCAAACAGAGGAAAAGATAGCCAACTCAGTTAAGAAGGGGGATGAAACCTTTTATAAGTACATTAGGGAGTGAAGAAAGACTGAGGGAGGGATAGTGAGGCTTAATAAAGGGGAAGGTGGGCAGAGGGTGACAGTGAAAAAGCAGGGATACTGAATGAATACTTTGGCTCAGTATTCACAAAAGAAGGGGGGTACCTAATCCAATCAATAGAAGCACTCTGGATGGGGGGGTCGATACCAGTCCATTCACAGAAGAAAGGGTTCTGAAAGGACTCCTAAAACTGGAGGTGGACAAAGCGATGGGACCTGACGGGATTCACCTCAGAATTCTAAAAGAACTAAGGGGAGAACTAGTGACACCACTGACTACCCTTTTTAACAAATCATGGGAGGATGGTGTGGTACCTAACGACTGGAGGAAGCCGGATGTGATTCCCCTTCTCAAAAGTGGGAGCAAAGCAGACGCAGGAAACTACAGACCTGTTAGTTTGAGCTCAGTGGTAGGGAAAATGATGGAATCACTTCTGAAAGTGTTGAGTACCTAGAGTCCAGTGAGGCACAGGACCCAAGGCAGCATGGATTCACAGCGGGAAGGTCATGTCAGACGAATCTAATAGATTTGTTGCACTCAACCTGCATTACTTCCTTTTATTGCTGTTCATGCCCATGCTGTTTACATTAGTGTACTGTAACTGTTGTGTATTATCCTGTATTTTGTACTTTTTCCACCCAGGTCCACCTTGAAAATGAGCTTTGCTCAACAGTGTCCGCCTGATTAAATAAAGATTTTGATCAACTTATTGACGGATTCTTTGACTGAGTGACCAAAGTAGTAGACCAGGGAGGGGCTGTGGACATGACCTACCTAGACTTTAGCAAAGCATTTGACACAGTCCCACACAAAGGATTAACAAAAAAGTTAGCCAGCCTGGGAGTGGGTCCCAGGGTGGTAGCCTGAGTAAAGAATTGGCTAGACAACAGGACACAGAGGGTAACAGTAAACGGAGTCCATTCCGAAGAAAGGGGGGTTACTAGCGGGGTACCGCAGGGCTCAGTACTGGGACCGGTCCTTTTTAATGTCTTTATAAGTGAAATTGCAGAGGGACTGAAAGGAAAAGTATGTCTCTTTGCAGACGACACAAAGAGCTGCAACAGGGTTGATACACAAGGTGGGGGTGGAAAGGATGAGAAGGGGCTTGGCAAATTTGGAGGAATGGTCAAAAGTATGGCACCTTAAGTTCAATGCAAAGAAGTTCAAAGTAATGCACCTAGGAAACAAAGATCCAGGGAAGAGTACAAAATGGGGGACTAACAACAACAAAATGGAAAGGGACCTGGGTAGTCATATCAGATGACCTAAAGGTAAGCAACAATGGAGAAGGCAGTAAGGAGGGCTGGGGGGATACTGGGATGTATAGGGAGAGGCATCACCAATAAAAAACAGGAAGTTGTTATCCCTCTGTACAGACAGTTGGTGAGACACCATCTGGAGTACTGTGTGCAATTCTGGAGATCCCATCTCTGTAAGGACATAGACAGGATGGAGGCAGTCCAGAGGAGGCAACCTAAATGGTGCAGGGTCTGCACCAGAAGAAATAGGAAGAGAGACTAAAGGAGCTTAATATGTATACCCTCAAGGAAAGGAGGGATAGGGAAGACATGTTAGAAACTTTCAGGTACCTCAAAGGAATCAACAAAGTCCAAGAGGGTAGCATCGATGTGCAAGAACAAGGGGGCACAATTTGAAGATAGAGGGGGGATGGCTCAGGGGCAACGTGAGGAAGTATTTTTTTATGGAGAAGGTGGTGGATGCATGGAACGGCCTTCCTGAGGAGGTTGTGGGGTCAAAAACAGTAGGGGAATTCAAGAATGCGTGGGACAGATATAAGGCAATTCTGGTGGTAGTTAGGAAGAAGTAGACTGTTGGTTAACTAGCATCTGCAGCTTATCCAACAGGTAGGGAAATGGGCAGACTGGGTGGGTCAAGCAGTCCTTATCTGCCATCAAAGTCTGTTTCTATCAGGCAGGTAAGCCCTTCCTTTCAATGTGTCCAGTTCCGCCCCTATGAAGTGCAGCACTTGCTCTGGTAGTAAGAGATTTTTTGAGATTTATGAGCAACCCTAAAGATTCCAGGAGCCCCTGGGTTGTCTGCAGGTGATCCTTTACCTGTTGTGTTGAATTTCCCACCACTAGCCAGTTGTCCAGGTAGGGAAACACTGTAACAACTAATCTTCTTAGGTGAGCTACCACCACTGCTAGACACTTTGTGAACACTCTTGTTGCCGAAGTGAGCCTGAATGGAAGTGTTGAGAACTGGTAATGACCTGATGGGAGTCTGAACCTGAAGTATTTTCTGTGAAACTCCCTTATGGGGGTGTGGAAGTAAGCATCTTTTAGGTCCAGAGATGCCAACCAAGCTCCCTTCCGGAGAGTTGGCAGAATCATTGCCAATGCTACCATTCTGAACTTTGGCTTTGTTAAGTGCCTGTTTAGTAACCTTAGGTCTAGAACAGGCTGCCACTCCCCATTTTTCTTTGTGGTGAGGAAGTATCTTGAGTAAAAACCCTTTCCCCTTTGCTGTGGAGGAACAGGTTCCACTGCCTTTGACGGTAGCAGCTTTTGCACCCCCTTTCTAACAGCTTTCTTTCTGTAAGTGAAGCTAGTTTGAACTGGCTTGTCCTTGGGATGGAAAGGATTTGAAGCTTAGGAACAAGCCTTGACTCACTACTTCCAGGACCAACTTGTCTGTAATAATGTTTTTCCAAGCCTGGAAGTAGTGAGTCAGTCTGCCCCCTACTGGAATTTGGGAGGTGGCCTTGGCAACTAAGTCAGGGATTCTGTTTAGTCTGGGGCTGGGCCTGACCAGTCTGGGAACCACGTCTGGACCTCCCTCTGCCCCACGACATCAGAACTGACCCCTGGGGAGCCAGCGCTGGATGTGGCGCCGAGTGAGAAGGAGACAGGGCCGAGGACGGTGCTGCCCTAGAATCCAAGCCAGCTCCGAGGAAAGATGGAGCTGGAGATGGTACCTGTGCCACGCCCCTAGAAGGAGAAGAGTGAAGGGGGGGTAGTCACATTGAACTGGCATCGGCAGCATAGACACAGGTAAGAGAAGAAGATCCGTTGTCAGTGTTGAACGCACCACTGGACCCGAAGGCCCTGGCCGCAGGTCTGAGGCACTTAGGCCCAAAGGCATTCATACCGGATCTGCAGAGGGAAACGGGTCAGACGCTGTATCCACTACTCCATAAGAGCAGCCCAATGGTGAAACAGGGGCTCTGGTGCAGAGATTCTGAGCGACCGCGGTTGGAGGCCATCAGGGAACTAGACGGAGTTGGAGAAGGCCTCCCACTCATGGACACCGAGGATCTCTTGGCCGACATACCAGAGGATGACCTCGAGCGGTACTGTTTCTTCCCCTTCCGATGGGAAGATGGAATGTTCTCCCAAACCAGATACGTGTGTGTGTGTGTGTGTGTGTGTGTGTATGTGGAAGGAACTTGAAGGTTTTCTGGTGGCCGCTCCAGGCACTCGAGAGTGTGACCGTGTTCTATGATCTGGAGCGCCCAGTTGTCTGTGATGACTCCCTCCCACCATTCCAGGTGGAAGGAGAACCGACCCCCAAACACCTCTTTCATGTTCTCAGCGGGGGGGGGGGCTAAGGAGTCAGGAGGTGGGGCTGACAGAGGCTCAGTTGGCGGCAGCAATAGGGGCCACTGGGGCCCTACACTTGTGCTGATCCTTGGCAGACTTGGTTCCAGAGAACATTCTGATATTGGACCATGTGTACCAGATAATTTATGGCCCGAATTAGCAAGGGTGGTCGAGGCAACAACCCTTTTGCCAAGGTGGTTCAACTGCTTAGACTTACGGTCTGGGGGAGAGTACAAAGATGTTTAGACTTCTTAGTACGGTCACATGCCGCATGAATGACCACCGAATCCACCTTAGGGTGAGACCCCAGGAAGGGCTTGCCTGCCGGTACGTGGTAAAGGCAGTCTGTCTTTTTGGGCGGGGGGGGAGGTGGAAGGGTGGTTCCAGGCCACCCTGGTGACACCCTTGTAGGATTCAATCAAGGGGGGCACCACCATGGAAGGGCACCATGGTGCCGGAGGTACTATACCAAATTGCGCCTCTCTGGGTCTTGCTCCTCTGTCTCCCAGCCATTAATGGACTGGATGTGACGCATAGCATCCATAAAGGATGAATCATCAGGGAAGGGGAACTTGGGCACCTCTTTAGGCTGGTCCTCTCCTTCAGAACAGCTGCCAGGAGAGAAGGAAGACCCCAAAGAATCAGAATCATCCTCAGTAGTATCTGAGTCTGGGACCGACGGCCAGGCTGCCGGTGTTCATCCCGCTTTGAACCCGAACCAATGTCAGGTTGAGCCCCTGAAGACCCCAACAAGTGAGGATCACTAGGGCCAGCCCTGTCCAAATCCTGAGGCTGGGGGTCCCAGGGAGGGCAGAAGCCGGTGGCGGCCCTTGAGAGGCGGGGATCTGCACTGCATAAAAGACTACCATGCTGAGAAAAGAGCATTATAATCCACTTGGAGTACAATATTGTACACTGACCAGTAGTAAAGACAAAGAGGGTAACGACAGCTGAGGAGCTGGCGAAGGGTACCCCAGTGAAGGGCCGCCGGTGCCAGTTGAGGATTCGGCGTCAGCTGCAGTGTAGGTAGCGGCACGGGTGACGACGGAATTGAGCCCATAGGCTGGGGCTGCAGCAGCACGGGCAGCGGCCTCACAGGTGATGGCCTGGAGTGTTCCAGGGACTGAGCCCCCGATGCTAGGTCAGATGGAGAAGCTGGCGCTTGAGGGGATGGAGACCTCTGTGATAGAGGCAGAGGTGATGCTGGTGTGGAGATGGTGAGCGCCTGCTATGGGAGAGATGTCCAGGACACCACCTCTACCCTGCAGGAATCTGGGTGGGCCCTCAAATCAGCACTATCACACTATCACACCAAACCTAGAGCAAGCCAACATCAGCTCTTTCGCAGGCCTGAGGCCTAAGAGGCAACCACTAAAGGGAAGCTGACCAGTCCCTCTGTTTGTCCTGGTGCTTTCTTGATTTCTCCTTGTGGGAAAAAGAAGAGGCCCTGGAGGACTGTGCTGGCGAGGCCAAGGAGTTCCTGGCCTGCAGCTCCTTCTCCATCACGACCAACTTCTGCTTAAAAAGCTGGCTCTCCAGTGCTTTTAAACTACATCTTGGAGTGGCCTGGTTGAATTTCTGGCAGTGCTGGCAGGCTTCAGCGCTGTGGCTGGGGACTAGACAGAAGAGAAACGCAGAGTGGTATCCTTTCCAGTGATGTTTGCCGCAGGTACATTTCATGGAGCGATCGAAAGACGAGGTTGGTGGAGAACACATAAACTCGTCAAAGAAAACACCGAAATATACAGGTTACTCACCTGTAACGGGAGTTTTAGGAATGGTATATGTTGTTTATCCACACTGTCTGGCAGGTATCCTTGCCGCTTTAATTCTTGCCGGAAGGTCTTCAAGCTGGCTCCTCCCACACACCCGGGTGGTAAAACTCTTGGCTCTGCCCCATGACGCCAGATCTGGCCCGCTGGAAGCTCAGGTTGTGCGTCGAAGCCGGGGAGGTCGGGTGGGTCGTGTGGATGAACAACATATACCATTCCTAGAACTCTTGTTACAGGTGAGTAAGAAAAAATTACTCACCTTAGTAATGTTGTTTCTTCTAATGGAGTCTTGCTATATTATGACAATTGCAGTTTGTCCCACCATTAGAACTGCTTCGGAGGTGAAAGAGTTAACTCCCATTCTAAGAATGGAACTTAGAGCACGAGCTCGGTTAGAGAAGCTCTGTCTGGGTTATTTCAAACCCAAACTGTCAGATCTTTACGAGCAAAAACTCACTAAGGTCTGTGTGGAAGCTGTAACCTACACTAGCCAACTGGCTACCTAAATATTAACACCTATTGCTGGTCCCAACACAAAGACTCAAGTCAGGGGACCAGAAGTAATAATATAATATAAAATAAAAACACCACTCAGGCCAGAGGGGGGAACTCTCCCCAGTTTCTGATAACAAAATTGGATACAAGAGACAATCCACCTGGCAACTGATCTCTTAGTGGCAGGTCTCCCTTTTCCGACCTCACCGTGAGAAAAAGTTGGAGGGATTCGAACCTGTGACCCTTGGTACGTTCTATATAATAACTTAGGGCCCTCTTAACATCTAAACTGTGCAATCTCCTCTCACCAGAGGAAGAATGTTCAGTGAAAAACACTGGAAGGGAGATAGATTGGTTAAGATGGAAATCTGAAACCACCTTAGGCAAAAACTTCCTGTTAGTCCTGAGGACTACCTTATCCCTGTGGAAAGAAATAAAGTCAGTTTCTACTGACAAGGCTTGCAACTCACTTATGCGCCTGGCAGAAGTGATAGCCACTAGGAAAACAGTTTTCCAAGTTAAGTACTTAAGCTCTGCAGAAGACAGAGGTTCAAAAGGGGATTGCATTAACTGGGCAATGCAAACATTAAGGTCCCAGGCAGGGGCCGGATCCCTAAAAGGTGGATTAGTATGAAGTAATCCCTTAAAAAACTTGGAAAATACAGGGTGAGCGGAAAGAGAGGAGGGCTTTCCTGCTGAAACAAAAGCAGAGACAGCTGCCAAATGTACTTTGAGGGTAGCTGGTCTCAGGCCCAAAGAATTAAGATGGACCATATAGTCCAAAACAATGGGCAAATCAGCAGATTCCGTGGAAATATGTTTCCTAGCACACCAAATGGAAAACCTTTTCCACTTAGAATTATAAGTAGCCCTAGCGGAAGGCTTCCTAGAAGCCTTTAGGATTTCAAGAACACCCCGAGAAAGGTGTAGGTCAGAAAATTCTAACTCCTCAAGAGCCAGGCCTTGAGGTTGAGGGATTTGAGGTTCGGATACCAAACTCTCCCCTGGGCACAGGTTAACAGGTTGTGATTCCTGGGGAGAAACAGGGGAAGATGGACTGTTAGGGACAGAAGGAGTGGGTACCAGGGCTGCCTGGCCCAATCTGGGGCAATCAGAATCACCCTGCAAGGCTGGGATCTGATTTTGACTAGCACCTTGAATAGGAGAGGGAAGGGGGGAAAGGCATAAAGAAACTTCCCTTCCCAATCTAGGAGAAGGGCATCCAGGGGGACTGAGCCCAACACTGGGGGCCTGCAACAGAAAAGTGGAAGCTGGTGATTGTCTGGGGCTGCAAAAAGATCTGAGGGGTGCCCCATCTGGCAAAAACTATCCCCAGTACTTGAGGATCCAGAGACCATTCGTGATGGCCCTGGGAAATCCTGCTGAGAGCATCTGCTAGGACATTGTCCTTTCCTGGAAGATGAACTGCTATGAGGGAAGTGTTCAGGGAATAGGCCAGAGACCACAACTTCATTGCCTCGGTGCACAAGGTCAAGACCAGTGCCCCCGCTTGTTGATGTACCACATTGTTGTGGTGTTGTCTGTTCTGACTTGGTACCACTTTGTTCTGAACAGACGAGAAAACACCTTGAAGTGCTAAAAGACAGCTCTGAGTTCCAGCAAATTGATGTGGAGCAGAGATTCCTGGGGACCACACTCCCTGAGTGGAGAGGTCATGTGGCTCCCCCACCCCAGGAGGGAAGCATCTGTAGTGAGGGTCAAGGAGTGAGACAGAGGAATGAAGGGACCCCCAGTCTTAATTGCTCTGATCCTGCCACCACTGGAGGGCCTGGATCAGGGTTCGGGTCACTGGGACCAACTTGGAAAGGGGTCTCTTTCTGAGACCAAAAGGCTCCAAGTGAAACTGAATGTCCTCATCTGAAATCTTGCTCCTTGCACTACGGCTGTGGACGAGCCATGTGCCCCAGGAGCTGCAAAAGTGTCTTGCTGGTCGAGAGACCTGCAGAGGAGGAGGAGGCCAGAGCCACCAAGTTCCTTACCCTCTCTAAGGATAGAAGGCTCTGGCCTGCTTTGTGTCCAATTCTGCACCTCATGAAGGTGAGCACCTGAACTGGTTCCAGAACTGACTTTGAAGATTTAAAGAAGCCCAGTGAAGTGAGCAGCTGCTAGGTAACTTGCAGGTGATTTTACTCTGTTCTGGGACTGGCCTACAATGAGCCAGTCGTCCAGATAGGGAAAGACAACAATCCTTTGCCTCCTTAAATGAGCAACTGCTACTGCCAGACATTTTGTGAATACCCTTGGGCAGAGGGAGGTCAAGGGCATTGCTCTGAACTGGTAGTGACCTGAGGGCAGTTCAATCTGAGGTACTTTCGTGGAGCTTCTGATTAGGACGTGAAAATAGGCATCCTTGAGGTCCAGGGAGGCTAGCCAGTCCCCTGGCCTTAGAGAGGTAAAATCATTGCCAGAGTTACCATTCTGAACTTTGGTTTCAAAAGGTGTTTGTTCAGATATCTGAGGTCTAAAATGGACCGCCATTCTCCTGTCTTTTGGGGTAAGGAAATATCTGAGTACAGACCCTGCCCTGGTGTGGGGAGAAACCCTTTCTACAGCTCTGAGAGCCAGGAGGGTTGAGACTTCTGTTTCTAGAGTAAAGGTCTCTAAAGAGTTTGCAGGTGGGAAAGATCTGATTCTCATCTTTGGGAACTTTTTGAAGCTGAGAACCAGACCCTGGCTTACTACTTCCAGGACCCACTTGTCTGAAGTTAGAGACACCCAGTTCTGAATGAAGTAAGCCAACCTGCCCCCTACGGGTAAAGGAGAATCGGCCCTGGGCAACCCATCAGGGTGTCTGTTTGGCAGGTGCTTTAGGCTGAGAGGTGGGAGCAGGCCTGCCCACACCCCGTCTGCCTCTGCCTCTGAAGAAGCCCCTCTGAGCATAAGCAGAGGCGGCCTGGGTTTGGTAAAAAGGCCTGTGAAAAGGCCTACCCCTACCCCTGGGGGTCTGCCTCTGAGGAGTGGCTTGCTGCTCCTTGGCTTGGGCACTCTTATAGCTAGTCCTATATTCATCCATTTTCTTCATATAATTCTCTGTCTGCTCCCCAAACAGAGAATTTCCCACCACAGGAAAATCCATAGCCTTAGTCTGGGTATCCTGTGACAAGCTAGTACACCTGAGCCAGGCCAACCTACGAAAGCTACAGACGTAGCCATGACTCTAGAGGATACATCATTAAAATCCACAGCAGCATGAAACTGCACCTTAGATGCCTCAATGCCATCAGCAGCCACCTGTTCCAGCTCATTAGCAAGCTGGCCAGAGGCCTGTTTGGCCAAAGCCATGACAGTGTCCCATCTAGATTTCTGATACCTTGCTACATAAGCCATGTAATTTGCTTGCCTGAGTCCCAAGGACGCTGCCATGTATTGTTTTTTAGCCATGGCATCAATCTTCCTGGAATCCTTGTCAGGAGGATGTGAAGCCAGGGGAATATTAGCTTTATCACAGGCTGCAGCCTGAACCACCAACATGACTGCATTGCTGTGAAAGGAATTCTGTGTCAGGACCTGACAGTGTGTACCTCCTGTCCATCTTTTATCCACAGGAGGCACAGAATTAGGAGTTTTAAAATTTTTATTGTTTGTTTCCTAAATGATTTATGCAAAGGAATAGACAATCTCCTAGACTCTGGAATATCCATCATTTCTACAAAATCAGGTTCCTCTTGCTCATCCACAGCTTCCTCCAATGGGAGCTGGAGGTTCAACAACTTTTTGTAAAACATAAAGTGAGAGGGGACTCAGAAAGCATAGGGGAGATTCTAAAGGTCTGTCTGGGGAGATGTCCGTTCAATGGGCACACCCAGACCCTCCAAGTCACATTCATACTGTTCATAATCATCCTCCCTCCTCTGGTTCATAAAACTCCTCAACATCATATTCCTGAACCGTGGAACCGACCTTTTACCAGACAGTGGCGGTTCAGGCGGAACCGGAGAAAGTGACTGGACAATCTGAATAGCTTTTGCTATCTCTGCAGCAGTTGGAGAAGGAATTTTGGGCTCCACACCTGCTGATTTTCTTGTTTTCTTTACTGAACTGGCTCATCGAGCCAGCTTATGCTTGCCCGAGGAAGTCTCGCCCCGGTCAGAGGGCACTCCCTCCGGTTCGGTTGGCACCGAACCGGGCTGGCCATCCGGGTCAGCGGACTTTTTGGCCTCTCGTTCCCTGAGCCTGCCAACTCTCTTATCCAGGGTGGCTGCAGGGAAATTTTTACAAATCTGGCAGTCTGAATTGAGGTGGTCAAACCCCAGACAATATACACATGTGGTGTGTGGGTCAGCCTTGGCAAAGACTTCCCCACAAGCATCACAGTGTTGAAACCCAGTGGGCCCGGTTTTTCTTTTGGGTTTCTCAGATATAATGCCAGTCTAACCAAAAACTTGCCCTTTTAACGGCAGTGCCAGGCAAGACACCCTTATCGGTTCCTAACCGTGTCACGGGTCTTGGAAAAAACCGTAATGAATTCCGGTTTTTTTAGAACCGATAAGAACCGGGAACCGCACTCTAAAACCTCTAATTTTTGTAACTTCAAGTTTTAAAGCAAGCTGATCGGTTCAAAACCGAACCGATAACATTTACAAGTTCCACACAGAAATTAAACTGAAATTACTTACGATACCACAGATAGAGCTCGAACTGATCGGTTTTGAGGTTAAAATAATAATATTCTCGGTTGATTTGAACCGAGAAAACAATGTTTAAACCGAGAAATGAACCGAGCAGTAGAAGAAATCTCCGGAGCGACTGTTCAGTGAGGCGGAGTAAAGAATCTGACAGTTTGGGTTTGAAATAACCCAGACAGAGCTTCTCTAACTGAGCTCGTGCTCTACGTTCCATTCTTAGCATGAGAGTTAACTCTTTCACCTCCGGAGCAGTTCTAATGGTGGGACAAACTGCAATGGTCATAATATAGCAAGGCTTCATGTTGTTTGAACCTGTATTTCTAGGGACATGGATATGTTGTTCATCCACACTGTCTGGCAGACTCCTAGCAGTTCTCCGGGAGGAGGAAGGCAAGGCGCACACCCCCAATACTTACTTGGGAAAGAGAGATTGGAGAACTGAGGCCCCAAAACCAGCATCCCGGCGTGACTTGAGGTCGATGTGGTAGTGGGTAATGAAGGTAAGTGCCGACTTCCAGGTAGCAGCCCTGCATAGGGACGTCCCTGGAAGCAGCGGTATGGCGGGTAGAATGATCTCTTATCCCTCTGGGAGGCTCCATGCCCGCCAACCTGTAGCAGAGCTCTATGCAGGAGGTGATCCACCTGCCTATTGTCCACTTTGCTGCAGGTCTGCCAGGTGCAGCTTCAGCATAGGTGACAAACAGCTGGCGAACCTCTCCCCGAACTTCAGCCGTCCGCTCCTTATAGTAAGCTAGCGCTCATCTAGGGTCCAAAGTATGGAGCCTATACTCAGCCTCGGAGGTGTGACTGGGGTAGAACACCAGAAGAGTCAACACCTGGTTAAGGTGAAACTCCGACACCATCTTCGGGAGGAACTTCGGATGGGGGTGCAGGACGACCTTGTCCCTGTGGAAGACCAGGTAGGGAGGCTCGATGGAAAGCGCCTGGAGCTCTCCCATCCTTCTGGCTGACGTGATAGCCACCAAGAAGGCGGTCTTCCACGACTGGTGTGAAAGATCACACCTGTGCATTGGTTCGAATGGCTTGCCCATGAGCTTGGCCAATACCAGCAGTAGATCCCATGGAGGTGGAGGTTCTCGCACCCGAGGGGAAATGTGGTCAAGGCCTTTGAAAAAGTGCCTGACCACCTTCTCCTGTGCCACCGACTGCTTGCCGGCCCACGCCTGGTAAGCAGAGATGGCTGCCAGGTGCACCTTAAGGGTCGTCGACCGAAGCCCTTGCTGAGAAAGGGACCACAGCTAGTCCAGAATGCTTGCCAAGGAGCAGTCGGAAGGGTCCAAGGCCTTCCCCTGACACCAAATGGAAAAACCTCTTCCATTTGAAGGCATAGCATTTCCTGGTCGATTCTTACGGACGCTCAACGACGTTGAGGACCTCGTCGGAAAGACCCAAGGCCTGGAACTCTAGCAGCTCAGGGAACCAGGCCGTCAGGTGCAGGGATTGAAGGTCCGGATGGAATACCTTCCCCTGATTGACTGAGATCAGGTCCGAGTGGGCTGGAAGCCGCCTCGGGAACCTGGAGCTGAGGCTGAGGAGATCTGGATACCAGAACTGGCGGGGCCAGTCTGGGGCTACCAGAATTACCTGCCCTTGTCCCTCCTCGCCTTGAGAAGCACCTTGTGGATCAAGGGAAATGGGGGAAAGGTGTAGAAGAGGCCCGGAGTCCACGGCCTCGAGAAGGCATCCCCCTGCAGCGAGCCCTGCTGAGGGGGGTGGGCATGGAACAGACTCAGCTTTGCATTCTCCCTAGAGGCAAACAGGTCTGCCTGAGGCGTGCCCCAGTGGGAGAAGAGATCTTGTACTACCTCCGGCAGGACAGACCACTGGGTGAGACGCAGCCCTATCCGCTTAGGCATCGGCCAGGGTGTTGAGTCTCCTGCCACGTGAATGGCTAGGAGATCCGCCTCAGGCTGCGCACTAGGGACCAAATGCGGAGAGCTTCCTTGCATAACAGCAAGGAGCACGTCCTGCCCTGGCGGTTCAGATAGTACATGGTTGTGATGTTGTCCGTCTGGACCTGAACCACTTGACCCCGTAGAAACGGAGCGAAGGCGGTGAGAGCTAGATGGACCGCTCGGAGCTTCAGCAGGTTGATGTGGCATCAGGACTCCCGAGGGGACCAGAGGCCGTGAGCTCGGTGTTCCCCCAGATGGGCACCACAACCCATCAGAGATGCGTCGGTCGAGAGAGAGACCGTCGGCTTGGGGTGGACGAACGGGATACCCTCCTGCAGATGAGCTGGAACGATCCACCATTGGAAAGCATTCCACATCTCCTGGGTCATCTCACGGGCTGGTCCAACGGATCGCGGCGTTGTGACCACTGGCTGGCCAGTCCCCATTGAAGGGGATGCATGTACCAACGGGCCCAACGGACCACGCTGGTGCAGGCTGCCATGAGGCCCAGGAGGCGCAGGAAGTCCCGGGCAGGGCGCAATTGCCCAACCAGAAATGATTGGGTAAAGGAGGAAAGAACCTCGGCCCTGTCCGCCGGGAGCCGTGCTCTGGCTCGCAGAGAGTCGAGCTCTGCCCCAATGAACAGAATCACCTGCTTTGGCACAAGTTCCGACCTGGCCTCGTTGATGAGGAGGCCAACCTGAGAGCAAACCTGGAGGGCCAGATCTCTGAACTGCTCCACCTCCTGTCTGGAGGGGGCTGCTATCAGCCAATCGTCTAGGTAAGGGTACACCCGGACCCCTTGGCGCCGCAGGAATGCTGTCACCACTGCCATGCATTTGGTGAAGACCCTGGGAGCTAGGGAGAGGCCGAAGGGCATGGCTCGGAACTCGTAGAGGGATCCCTCCGCTCTGAAGCGGAGGAATCTCTGATGGGACGGATGGATTGGGATGTGAAAGAGCGCGTCCTGGAGGTCCAGGGAGCAGAACCACACGCCTCGTTCCAAGGATGGGATTATCTGAGCCAGAGTGACCATCCTGAAGGTCCCAGACCTTAGGAACTTGTTCAGGTCATGCAGGTCGAGAATGGGGCACGAGCCTCCCATCCGTTTTGGGATCAGGAAGTACCTGGACACAAACCCCGGTTCTGAAGGAGGATCCGCCACCTTCCTGATTACCTCTTTTCGAGGAGCAGGGCAATGTCGGCCCGGCAGGCCAACAGCGAGGCTGCGGACCCCGTGGCCCCCCGAGGGGCGACGGCTCGAAAAGGCGGAACCTGCTCGATCTCCAGAGGCAGGCCTTTCCTACCACCTCCAACACCCAGCGGTCCGTGGTGATAGCGGACCAGGCAGAAAGGAAGTGACGAGGTGTCCTCAATGGGGAACCCGGGGAGGACGAGGTTGGGGCACCCTCAACCCGGCCACTGGGCAGGCTTGGAGGAAGAACCGACCGAGGGACCTCCCGGGCCTTTACCTCCCTGCTTCCTGTTGGAGGAAGCCGTCGGCTTGGGACACCAAGCGAGAGCCTGCTGGCCCTGTTGCTGGTGTTGCTGGGCCGGTCGAGGAGCAGGGACCGAAGAATGAAAGGACTTCTGCTGCTGACGGCGGCCTTTGTCCCTCTGGGCGGAGGTGACCGAGTCCAGAGTGGCACTGGACTTTTCGATCCGCTGGAGGTGTCCCTCCACTCCAGGGCCGAAGAGGTCAGTCCCCAAGAAGGGGACATCTGCCAACTTGTGCTGGGTATCCGCCGTGAAGGTGGATATCCTCAGCCATGCCCTGCGTCGCATGGCCACTGCTTTCGCTACTGACCTGGCACAGGAATCACCTATGTCCAGAGCAGTCTGGAGCTGCTGCTTCCCCACCGCCCTGCCCTGGTCCCACACCTGGTGGACTGTGGTCTGCAGGTCAGGCGGGAGATGAGGAATGACCTCATCCAGGGAGCCCATGAGGGCGTGGGAGAAGTGTGCCATCAGCACGGCCGAGCTGGCCTGTCGGAGGCCGAGGGAGGACGCAGTGTACACCTTGCGCCCGGCAAAGTCCAGCTTTTTGGACTCCTTGTCGGGGGGCTTGTCCACATCCCGAGCGTTACCGGAATGCCGGAAGACGCTGTCGGTGACTAACCCCTCCGCAGAGGGGTGTTCTGAGAAACTGGGCAAAGAGCCGGTAGGGACCGCATACTTCCTGGCCATCCTGGCCGAAGGCACTGGGCAGGAAGCAGGCCGCTGCCAAAGCTCCAAGGCTGGGCCAACGATGGCCTCAGCCACTGGAAAGGCCTCCGCAGGAGAATCCCCTCGGTCCAGAATCTCCGTCAGGGGATACTTGGCCCGTTTGGACACGGGCTCGAGCTGCATCCCGGTTGACTCCGAGATGAGTCAGGCAGACCCAGGAAGGACGATGGGCTATCGCCCACTGACTGGCCCCCGGAGGACTCCAGATCGCACTGCCTGGAGAACAGGGAGGAATCGTCGTCGGATTCCGAAGAGTCTGCGAAGAGCTGCCTCGGCCCTGAGCCACCCTCCACCTGCCGAGGATGGTCGGGAGTGAGGGTGACTGACAACCTGTGGGGCAGGCCATGACCCGACCGAGAACTCTTGGTCGGGCGCCCGACTTAGGTTGTGGAGGCGGAGGTTCCACCACAATCGGTGGACCAGCTGGTTTCGGCTTAGCAACCGGCCCTGGGGTGGGCAACTCGACTGGAGCGAGTGGTTGCTTCGGCAGTTCCGGTGACAGCCACTTGATGGCCGGGGTCTTAGCCGGGGTCGGCGTAGGCCCGGATAACAGCAACTGCTGCCACATCAAATCCTTGTAGCGCCGGCATAACTTGCGTCGAAGCCTCTCCTCACCCGAGGAGGAGGATAAGAGCGGCGTCACGCTACTTCGCAACGAGACCGAGACTGCTGATGTCGAGGGTGGGTCTGGGAAGGGCGGGGATACCCGCCTTCCCTCGGTTTGGAACTTAACGGGCATCGCGGTCCCGGCGAGCAGGCAGGTCCTCGGTATCCACCGGGGGAATCGGTGAAGTAGGGTTGTCGGCTTCTCCAGTCGACAGCACGTCTAACAGATCGAGAAAAATCTCGACTTCATTGATGGGAGTCTTGGCAGGCTGGCCTGACGGGAGCACCATGAAGCCAGCAGCCTCAGCCGCAACTTCGACCGAAGTCGACGGTCAGCTGCCCGGGGAAGGGGACCTCTCCTGCTCCCAGGAACGCCGACGGTGGGACTTACCTTTCAACTCCCTTTTCTTGGGCCGAGAAGAAAGTCCCGAAGGCCCCTCTCCCTTCATGGGAAGGGACTGACAAAGCTCCTTGAAAGAAGCTGTATACAAGGAACTCAGAGAGAGCGGGATAAATGCCACAGCTGAGGAAGAAGAAGATGCGGCCTGGGCCGCTTCCTCCTCGAGGGCGATCAACTGTTCCAGCTGCTCAGCCGAGCCAGCCGCCGTGGACACCGCCCAACAAGCCTCTTTGGATTTTACTGGCGGAAAACGTCTCGGGGCGCCCGAGCTTAAACGGGCAGCACGATCGCTCCAGAACATTGGCTGAAAGGAACGGCACAACCTCGCAAGCCCGCGGGTCGTGAGCTAGGCCTACAGTAGACGACGCGGAGTGCGGATCTGTCCTGGACATTTTCTGCCCGCAGAGGCACCTCCGAAAGCCAGGAACAGATTTGTCCATCGCAGCCGCGAGGGAAAAAGAAGACCGAAGTCTGTAAAACTTCAAAATCAATTTTGGGCCAACCGAAGAATTAGGATCCAGTCTCAAACGCAGAGCGCTAAGGAGAGAACCTGAGCTTCCAAGCTGTAAGGAAGATCTGACGTCATGGGGAGGAGCCGAGAGTTTTACCACCCGGGTGGGTGGGAGGAGCCAGCTTGAAGACCTTCCGGCAAGAATTAAAGCGGCAAGGATACCTGCCAGACAATGTGGATGAACAACATATCCATGTCCCTAGAATTAGACATTTGAGTGAAGAAGAACTGAAAAGAATTGAAAAATAAAAAAGCGCACCATGTGCGGGGGTGGTCAACTGTAGCTGCCGCTTATGCTAAGGTCCGATGCACGCGGGTTGATGGCGGGAAAAGAACTGAGGTAGATGTGGGGAACCACCCACTTAAATAGGATAGGCTGACATCAGCAGACTGATGTCGGTGGTGGGTGGTCCCCCGTGGTAGACTGCTAGCTAGAAGTTTTTGGAGTGGTCCTGGCACCTGGCAGCTTAGTCCTATCAGTGCAGTCTGCTGCAAGAGCCTTCCTCGAAGTAAGACCTGGTGGGTACACCAGCAGTGATAAAACTCACAGAACTAGAGGATGCACCTCCACAAACACACCTAACAGGTAGGAGGAGTTTATAATCACCGCAGTATTTTCATGGTTAGTCAATGCACAGGAGCAACAGTGAGCATGACGTGAAGGTATTGGATCGATTTTTGAGAGAATACGAGTGGCAGCATTTGGTATTATTTAGTGACTTACTAGGAAACATTGGTAATTCACATTATTGGCTTAGATTTACCAATGCATGGGGAAGACTCGCCCTTCTTTTTGGACTTCCAAGGCTCATGATACCTGGACATGACTGAATACTGAAAATAACAGAAACCAGCAAAGAAATAGAGCCTGGCGCTGTAAAAGGACAGAGAAGATAAGTGGTGTCGGAAAAAAGGCGAAAGAAAATGGTTACGGCATCAAGCTGGCAATGAGGAACTGAACTGCACAACTGAAAAATGGCAAATGCTCCCACGGAATGTGACCTGGGTGACAGGAAGAATACAACTAAGAAAAGCAGGGGACCAGTGTCAGTTACTGGCCAGCCTGCGAGCGCCATTTAATGCGTCCGCCTTGTGGGCGACACCAACCCCAACGTCAGTCCCCTTGCTCAAGAATTTTAAAGCTATGTGCTCCCTCGAGGTCCTAGTGCCTCCAGCACTGACCCATGAAGTAATGAATGTTGAAGACTGATTCTTGGAAGATACACAGAATCCGTCCGCAGATAAGGACCATTTGGCCCACCCAGTCTGCCCACATGTTCCCTGCCCAATATGTCTCTGTAGAAATAACTGGAAATGAACCCTGTGTTGCCGGGAGATCTGCGACTCTGGCCAATATAACCTTGCAGAGGAGTTGGGCGATGTCATCTCGGACAACCGACTGAGTGTGCACAGACATCATATCCTCCCGTGGGGGCGTGGGCTCAGCTTGGCGGGTACTCCTCAAATTCCAGAGGCTACCCCTGGCCGACCCCTTCCAGAACCCACCTGTCCGTTGTAACAGCGGACCAGGCAGAAAGGAAGTGGTGGAGCCGGCCCCCCATGGGAGGACCCAGAGCTGGTGTGACAGGTATGGGGTTGGCAATCCCCATCCTGTCACTGTGCAGGCTTGGAGGAGGAGGATCCAGTTTTGGGACCACCAGGACCCTTTCCTCCGGCATTACGGGCTGTTGGGGGCCCTGACTTGGGCCGAGGGTGCCAAGGCTAAGCCTGCTGCTGTTCCTGCCCGATTGGAAATAGGGCTGCTTGGCCGCAGGGGCAGAAGGCCAAAAAGGCTTTCTTTTCTGCTTTTTTGGAACCCTGGGATTCCTTCTGAGCAGAAGTCAGAGAGTCCAAGGTGGCACTGGACTTCTCCATGCACTGGAGGTGACCATCCACTCCTGGACTGAAGAGGTCCATACCCAGGAAGGGGATGTCCGTCAGCTTGTGCTAAGTGTCTGCCGTGAAGGTGGAGACCCTCAGCCAAGTCCTGTGGTGCATGGCAACTGCGGCCACCACTGAGTGGGTGCAAGAGTCCCCAAGGTCCAGAGCCATCTGGAGTTGATACTTCGCAACCGCCCAGCTCTGTTCGCGGACCTGCTTGACTGTGGTCAGGAGGTCTGCGGAGAAGTGAGGAAGAACCTCATCAAGAGAGCCCAGAAGGACATGAGAAAAATGTGCCATGATGACGGCTGAGCCTACCTGACGAAGGCCCAGCGAAGAGGTGACACAGACTTTCCGAGCCAAATGGTCCGATTTTTTTAACTCTTTGTCCAGGGGTCTATCGGTGTATCCCGAATTACCCAAGCGCCTGAACATAGATTCACTCACCAATCCCTCGGCTGAGGGGAGCTCTGTGAATCCTGAAAAGGAACCATTGGGTACCGCATACTTGCGGGCCATTCGGACTGACGGCGCGGGGCAGGAGGCAGGGTGCTGCCACAGCTCCTAAGCCGGACCAACAATGGCCTCAGCCACCGGTAAGGCCTTCGTCAGTGAATCCCCTCGTTTGAGGATATCAGTGAGGTGGTATTCGACCCTTTTCTGAATGGGTTCTAAGGGCATCCCTGTGGATTTGGAGATGAGACGGAGGATACCCATGAAGGAAGAAGGGCCTTCCTCCGACAAAAGACTCCCAACGGATTCCTCGTCCGGGGGCGAGAACGTAGATCCGAGTCCGGATAGATTGGCCGGCCACCAGAGTTGCCATCCACCAGCCTAGGATGGTTGGGAGTGAGGGTGACAGACTGCCTATGCGGGAGGCCTGGAACAGGCCAAGACTCCTTAGAAGGAGCCCCCAAAGAAGGCTGCTTAGGTGGTGGCTCCACCACAAATCGGTGGAGAGACCGGTTTCGGCCAAGCCGGAATGGTCTTGATCAGCTCCACAGGCAGAGGAACAATACAGACCGGCTCCTGAGGAGTCGACGTCGACCTAGAGGGTGACAGCCAAGTAAAGGCTGGGGTAGAAGCTGAAGCCAACTTTTGGCTGGACATAATCAGCTGCTGCCACATCAAAGCCTTGTGGCACCAATGCAGTTTTTGTCGAAGCCTCTCTGCATCCGAGGAGGATGAGGAAGAGTGGCGGTGACGCCGCTTTTGGAGCGCTTATGTGCCTTCTTCGGTCTGTCAGTCGAAGGGCTCCAAGAACTCAACTTGGACCATCGGGGGGACAGACAGGGTTGTTAGGAAGGAGCAGGGGAGAACTGCGGCTCTTCCTGGTCGGGGACCGGGACCACGAGGGGTTTCCCAGAGGGCTGGGTTTCCTCCTCATCAGAAGCAGGCAGGACTGGGGTCCTGAATAAGGAGTTGTCAGCCTCATCGAGCCACAATGGGTCAAGAATAATCTCGACCGGGTCATCGTCCTGCGTCTTAGCCGGCTGGCCTGATGGGGGTACCAAGAAACCAGCGGCCGAGGCTGCAACCTCGACCAAAGTCAAGACAGAAGATTCCTGGGACTGAGATCTCTCACAGACCCAAGAACGTCATTGGCAAGAGACGTTCCTTCCTTGTGCTCCTTGTCCTTCTTACGGGACCAAGAGACGTGCGCACCCAAGGGGCCCTCTCCCTTGGTAGGGAGAGACTAACACATCTCCCGAAAGGCGCCTGAGAAGGTGGAGCCCAGACTGAGTGTGACGAAGATCGACATAAAAGAGGACCAATCAGCGGCCCGACCCGCCTCCTCTTCGAAGGCCTTCATCTGTTCCAGCTGCTCAGTGGACCCCGCAACCATGGAGACCACCCAATGGGCTTCCTTGGATTTGACTGGCGGGTTCCGTTTCTCCGCTCTGCCCAACTGCAGTCATGCGAGGCGATCATCCAAAACATTTTGGATGAAATGCGCATCACATTTCAGACGCCTGGGTGTCATGATTGTGACCTAGGCACTAAATGCACAAGGCATGCGGGTCGGTCTGAGACATCTTTTGCCTGCACGAGCAGCGGCGGAAACCAGGTGAGGACTTGTCTTCCACCACGGTCAAGATCGCAAAGCGATTAGAAGAAACTCTAACTAGTCTTAAGTTTGGGTTAATCCGTAGATTTATGTGCCGGGGCCTACAGTAACGCGTGAGCGATAAGGAGGGAACCTGAATCTTCCAGCGGAAAGGAAGATCTGGCATCATGGAGTGGAGCAGTGGGATATACCACCCTGGTGGGTGGGAGGAGTCAGCTTTTAAACCTTCCGGCAAGATTCTTAAAGGGAAAAGACATGCCAGCAAGTGTGGATAGAACAACATATCCACGATCCCAGAAGTGCCGTTTACCACCACCCTCTGTCTCCTATTCCTTAACCAGTTTCTAACCTAATTCATCACTTTGGATCCCACCACCCACAAGCTGCTCAATTTCTTTAGCAGCCTCCTGTACATCAGTGTTGAAGGCCTTGGTAAAGTCCAGATCACTTCCACTGCCTTCCCCTAATCTTTTTCCCTTGTCACCCAGTCAAGGAAATCTATCAGATTCATTTGGAATGACCCCCGTGAACCCATGCTGCCTGTGTTCTTGAAGCCCACTAGAATCAAGATACTCAACCAGTATTTCCTTTAGCTCGGTTTCCATTAATTTCCACACTCTCCCTGCTGCCGCTCTCAAGTAGAAAGATCACATCAGCGCTACTCTAGTCCTCCAGAACCACACCTGTTTCCAGTAAGCTGCTGAACAAGGCTGTCACAGTATGGCAAACTGCACAAATGAACCCACACTCACAGTACGAGCGGGTGCTAACCCAGCATGAAAAGACTTGAAGGAAAACGTAAAAGGGAAGCACTCAGCCAAAATACTTCATTGTAACAGAGAATTTTATGGAACAAAGGAACCCGCTGCAGAGTGTTATGGTTCCTTTGTTCCACTAACAGATTTTCTGTTTTAATTAAGTATTTTTGGCTGGGTCCTGTCAGTATGGCAGCTAGCACCTCCCTGAGTTCCTTTAGAACCCTTGGATGCATCCCGTTCGGTCCCAAAGCTTTGTCCACCTTTAGAACTGCAATTCCCCTCCAGACTCTTTCTTCTGGTGCATTAGGGCAGAAGTTTGAGGTCTATATCAGACAGTTAAAAGTGACTGTAGGAGAGTATGGGTCTAGGGTTATCATGGTGGATGATGAGCAGAAGGGGATCCTAGATAGTACTCCCCCACATCCAGGGGACTGTAGCAGCAAAGAGGGTACAAAGATAGCAGTAGTGTTTACAGGACCAAGGGAATGGGCAGTAGTGATGGATAAAACAAAGGGCAAAAGCCCCAACAAGGGTGGGAGAAAACATGGAAAACAGAAGCACAGTAGCAAAGTAAGAGCAGGGGTGAGGTGGAAGGGGGTATGCCTTCATGCCAGGAGCCTAGGTAACAAACTCAGTGAGGTCCAGGCTCTGACAGCAGA
Source organism: Neoceratodus forsteri (assembly GCA_016271365.2). NCBI lineage: Eukaryota > Metazoa > Chordata > Ceratodontiformes > Ceratodontidae > Neoceratodus > Neoceratodus forsteri. The sequence continues at coordinate 58,822,799 of JADMNL010000032.1, forward strand.
CACTGAGGTGGACCTTGTGGCCACCACTGAAACGAGGGCCACAAATAATAATTACTGGGAGATGACAGTCCCTGCATATTTACTGTTCAAGAGGAACAGAGTAACTGCTGGAGGAGGAGGTGGAGTTGCCCTGTTTGTCAAGGAAGATCTTCTTTGAGACAATCTCTTGCAGCAGGTCATAATACATGGGATATCAGCCGCAGGCGTCATTTCCTCCTGATGACTTCTCAGCAATCAACCCTGGGACCTCCCCCCAACATTATCACGTGGTGTCTTCATGGCACGTATAAATGGGGAGGTCCCAGCTACTCCTCAGTGCTTTTCAACCGTGACCTGCATGCAACAAGTCCTCCTTCGGAGCTCTGCTTACCAGTCAATGACGAAGAGTTCTACTGACCAAACGTTCATTCTAAACAGGTTCATCTACTGATGTCTTTGGATCCCTTACTCACAGACAAGACTTGAGGAGGTTTTTTTGAAACAAGACAAGTGGGATAAGATGTGGAGAAACTTGCTGAACTTGTGTTTTTCCTTTTGTCTGTAAGGAAATTTGAAAGCACAGTGGCCCTCAATTTAAGGGCCTTAAACTAGAGTGGCGTTTTTGCCCTGTAGTTTGGAGGCTAGGTGAGAATTGTTTGGCTTGGGGCCCCTGCTAGGTGATAACTTGGAGGAGGGGCTGAGTGAGTCAGAGTTCTGAGTGCATCTTGGTTTGGACTGCACTAAAAGGACTCTCTCACTCAGGTTGCTGCATTAAAGAGATGTTGTTATGTACCACTTTGGGCTTCATAGCCCGCTACCCTGGGGCAGCGATCGCCCCTCTGTGTAAAAATATTAATTTTTTTAGTCAGTAAAGTGTGGGAAGGGATCGTAATTCAGTCTGAACTGTGAGCCAGATGATCCTGTCCCACTTCCTGGTACGCCTGCTCCACCCCTGCGCTGCCCCGTTTTCTGACATTTAACTAGGGAGAGCGTGGGCATGCTTTTACAAGTCTATGGGCTTAATAAAATACCTTAAGTTTCAGTGTACCTTGATAAAACTGAAGCCACTGCTCAACTAACAGCAACCCTATTGATTTGGCGATGGCTATCAGTGTTACTCAAAAGCACACTGAAGTGCTGTAAAAACATTTTGAAATTAAGCCCCATAGACTTGTGTGGAATGCAGGCTGAATTGTACCTAAATATCTTGTTTTTCACAGTTTTCTTTGAGGTGTCAGCAGCTCTTTAAAGACCAGGGAGAAAGAAAACAAACACAGTGATGAGGGACATATATAGAGAAAAAGGGATAAGCAAATATGAACTGGGAATGCTGAAAAGCTTCCCTTCCCATATATCTTAGCATGCAATAAAAATTAATCTTCATGTGCCAGCCCAATGGCTGTGATTTGTTCCTAAGCGACACCAGCGACCCGGGTTTGGGAACAGACCTGGGTCATTGGCCGACCGGCTGGGGGGAGAAGGATTGGGCATTCCTAGGACTGCTCTCCTTCTCCAGGGGGATGGATGGGGAAATTTCCGGGACTCAACGGACCGCTAGCGGAAGTCAGGAGTACCGCAGCTACCAGCATTAGACAGTGCTTGGAGGGGCGGGACAGACGCTGGTCATCATTGCACATTCCCGCGCCCCCCCATGTACAGGGGAAGAAAATCCAAGCTGCCGGATGCCCCTATGATGCCAGCCCTTGGCTCTGATTAGCCTCAGGACAGCCCCTCCTTGCCCTATCCGTCGTCCCGGCGGTGCGAACTGGGAGATTGGTGCAGCATTGCTGGGAGGCAAGCCAGGGGTGTGTCTAATCTGGAGGTGGGAGTGAGGGTCCGTGACCTGGCGGATCTCTGGGTGGCGGGCAGCTGGAAAAAAAGCACACTAAAAGAAAAAAAAAAAAAAAGGAAAAAATTAATCTTCACAAAAACAGATCAATAAACAATCACTGGCAGCATATTTTTTAATTTTTATTTTAGTGTATTTGTAACAAAATACACCTTTTATTCTATTAAGTCTGCCCCTACATGAAATAAGGCAAGCAAAGTTAAATCAATATAGTGTATTTACCCCACATCCAGTCATGTTCCCTTCAATAGACTACAGCTCCATTCCCCACTTAGAGTCATCAAAATGTCTTGTTGGAGCCGGCCCACTGGTGCAGAGGGCTGAGGTGCTGGCACCTTACCTCGAACCACGCCGGCGACCTGGGTTCGGGAACGGACTCGGGATGCCGGAGGCTGGCAGGGGAAGGAGAGGATTGAGTGTCCGTGGGACTGCTCTCCTCTCCTGGGCGGGTGGGGTGGGTGGATGGTGTCACTATGCAGCGGCCTCTGGTGGAGACCAGGAGCACTGCAAGGCCGTGCACTGAGGGAGCACACCAGAAAACTGGAAAATGCTCCACGCTCAGCCAGATGACAGCTGCCTGGCTCTGTGATGCCACCGATGCCCCTAGTGAGCTATGCCCGCCTCAGCAGCACCCCAGGGCCAAGTGTTGGGCTGGTCTCCTCCCCCCAGCGCCTTCCCCCTCGGAAGAGGGGGACCCATCCGGTGAAGGGTTATGCTGGGTTACCCTAGGGGAGGCTGCTATGTGAGGTCAGAGGCTCGGTGGGACAGGTGGGTCAGAGGAGGCCTTGGCAGCCTGAAGGAATGGCAGACGTGGTAGCACGTAGGAGGGATAAAAAGGTAATTAAAAAAAAAAGTGCCTTGCTGGGCATGGCTGCAGAGGTCAGCCCCAGGGTGGTGTGAGAGGAAGAAGTTACAAGTACAGCTGAGCCGTTGTGCCAGTGCAGCGGTAGCACTGCTGCTCTTGACACTAACAACCCAGGTTTGGGAGTGAGTCTGGGGCGTCGGCTGGCCAGCAGGGGAGAGGACAGCTCAGCGCCCCATTGATGCTCACTTCCTCTGGGGAGGGAGGGTGTATGGCTTCTGGTGCAGCACCGCCACCTGGGTGACCATAGGTTTAAGTGCACCTGGCGCCATGAATCTAGGGAAATGCTGACGGCATTACGCTTCTGCATCAGCAAGGCCTCACAGCGTCAGGGAAGGGACAGAAAAAATGAAAATCCTCTACTGATACAGGATGCCATCCGCTGCTCATTGCAGGCTCTGCACCACTGACCAAGCTCGCCACCTTGCTCACTGAAACTTCAGCTCTGCTGGGTATATATAGGGCCTGACCCCCAGCAGCCCTTCCCACAGGGGGGTTATCCGTGGGGGAACATGTGAGGTGCAGGTAAGTCCCAAGGATAGCAGGTGACGGTGCTGGGTGGGTGGTCAGACCGATGGGGGCCGGTACAGCAGAGTGGAAAATAGTAAATAAAAAAAAAAAAGTTTTAAGCCGAGCTTTGTAATTTGAATTTAAAAGAAAAAAAAACACACACACCTTGGCAGAAAGTTGATTTTATGTTTCGGTTAGACCCTCAGGCAGACTCTTTGTGTGAGGTGCCCACCCCGCTTTGACAGAATGAAGTGAGAAAAAAATAATTTTGCTTTGGAATTTCAACTGCAAGCTGATTTAAAATTCATATCCTATTACCTTTCCACCACCTGGCTGGTGCCTGATATTCTCTGTAGAGCCGATCTTGGACCTCACGTTTTTCAGATCTGGCATGGCAAGCACAGAGGGTGGTGTGCGGCTCTTTACAGAAGCTGGTGATTTTGGAGGGGTACGCACCACTGCCACCTTTTTCACTTCCTTGCCAGGAGGAGGTATCTGCTGTGAAGATGTTCGAGAGCGGCTGGCTGGTGTCCCTGGGGTACTAGGACTGCTGTGACCACTTCTGTCACTAGGCTTTGGAGATTCAGCTAGAAACATAGTAGAATATTAAATCTTTAATTATAGATTTGTTTTTATGTAGTACTTCTGAGATCATCTAAAAATACTTGCCACATTCACTTGTACTGATGTGGCTACCTCTGGCCAATATAAAGGCCTTGGAATTCCCTACATTACCCGATTTTGTGCCAGCTGGGATCCCTGTCTCAACACATTATTCTATCACTCTCCACTTGTCATTTTTTTAAATGTTTTCATTAAGTTTTCCTTGCAGTTTATACAGACCATACATGACAGTCAACAGTGGTTTGATTATACAGTCATTCCCACATGTCCTGAACCCCAAAACACAATCCTAGAAAGAGGCCACTTGGGGCACTATCTCTCCATCAATATACAAAGCATGAGTCATCCACAAACAGTCTTTCAGATACAGCAGGTATATATAATGTTGGTACAGTGGATAAACATGAACAGCACACCAGGCGTATATGATTGTATATATTCTATTTGCATATCCATGTATATAGATTTTTGAGCTGTTCTTTATCCTTGTTGTATGTTGTTTCCATGACCCCAGGCTATTTTTCTGTACGTTTCTTCTCAAGCTTTTTGGGGCTTATGTATGAATGCTTATGTGCCGCGTAAGGGTAGCACGTAGTCATTCCTACGCCTGAATGATGATCTGCGCACCTGCGGCAGCATTCACCAACAGTGCAATAGCACCTTGCGCATTGGAACCCTCAGCCAGCCGCGGCACGGCTCCACGCCAGGGACAGGCCAGGGGTGTGCCCGGGGGGGGGTGATGCTTGAGCTGCATGCATGCACGATGTCCCTTGCATGCCAGGATAGCGCAGGCAAATTTGCACAAGGGGGGGGGCCCTGGCTTATCTATATACGCACCACCCCCCACATGTCACCGGTGGGGCACGGTGGTAATGGGATCCCCCTGTGCACAGCTGCCACAGCACACAGGGCTGCCTGGGAGGGGTTGGGGTGGCCATTTGGGCAAATGCCCATAGTTTAATCACTGTAAGATGCATACTGTCCCCAGACCCCCTGCATGAGTGCAGCAGGGGAGCCATTCTGGGACCCAGGATGCCCCATGCTCCACCCCTGTGCTGCCACGATCCTCCACCACGCGGCTGCGCCGAGGTTGCAGGAGTATGGACAGGCGGCCGGCGGTTGTGACTGCTGGCCGGTGCACATCTGTGCAGGGGCGTGGAGCTGCACGGATTATGCGCATTTCGCACATACTTCTCACCCGTTAGTGCACAGGACCCTCTGTTCACACTGTTGTATCCTACCGGGTCATGCCGGAAAAATGGAAATTAAGTAGTCGTAATTCTTGATCTTCTTGTATGGAGTCTCCATCACTCATTCACACCAATGGGAGTATGCCACAGGCGCTAGGACCCTGCGGGAGCCAAAAATCTTCAGGAGGGCTGGCACCGGGATAGGGACGCACATGCGCGGCACTACGAGGCAAGCTCACACCCGTATATCCTATCTTGGTGTCGACCCCCCAACCGTCTCAGTACCTTTTCAACCGAGGAAATGCAGGCATGTAAAGGCCTGGATGACCCATGTAAGAAGGGTCATTTAAACAATATCTTCACAGCCCGAACAACAAGGCAGTGAAGATCAAAGAAACAGAATGAGTGAGCCCGGGGGATGGTGGGTGGGCATGTGAATGAGTGGTGGAGACTCCGTATAAGAAGATCAAGAATGACGGTATGTACGTAATTTCCATATCTTCCTGGACTCAAGTCTCCACTACTCATTCACACTAATGGGAGAGTACCGAGCTAAAAATCAACCCACCCTGAGTAGGCTGGTTGGAGACAGAGTTCACTCAGAATGGAAGTCCAAAAGGACTGTCCTGCCAAAAAAAAGAGCTGTCTGGAATGGACATCCAGAACATAGTGCTTTACAAAGGCATGCACTGAGCTCCAACTCACTGCCTTACAGAAGACTACAATGAGTACATTACGAATCTCTCAGGAAGCTGCAGCCACTCCGACAGAGTGCTGTGAACCCAGCATTCAATTTGGCCTGTGACATGGATTAGTAGTGTTGAAGACATGCTACTAACCAAGATGAAAATATCTCATGGCAAGAGGTTGACCCAGCCGAGGCATGCTGAAGGTACAATAGTTGTTCAGATGTGTATCTCTTCGTTCTGTCATTGAGAATCGCAGAAGTATCCTAACACCCAGAGAGTGAAGGGAGCGCTCCCCTTCCTTCTGGAGTTAACAAAGCAAAACTTGACTAACAGTAATTGAGCCAGTGACAAGGGGCAGGATTCACGAACATCAGGGAAGGTCCCGCAGCTGCGGGAAAACCTTGGCGCTAGTGGGTTGCCACTTGCAAATCCACAGGTCGCCCGCAGCTGCGGGTATTCACCAAGGAGGAGCCAGAGTACGACTGGCTACACGGCTTACGACAGCTTGCGGGTGCTGTTGCCAGGGACCGCAGCTGCAGGAGGCTGCTACAGCCAGTGTGACCCGCCGTAATACCCTCCGCAACTGCTGTGGCTGTGGATCGGCCGCTCTGCAGCTGTGGCAATTTCAAAGAGCAACTGGGGTTGCGGAATGGGACTTAGTCCCCAAACGCTTTGTGAACCCTGCCCAAGATGACTGCTGGTTCAAGACAGACCAAAAATGCGCTAAGGTGTACCTTCACTGCCAGGTATGGCCGACCTGCGATCAACAGGTCCAAGAGGCACTCCAACACCTTACTTGGTGGGCAACCGAAGGACCCAGATGGGACTTGCACACCAGATGGAGAAGGGTTTCCACTTAGACACGTAAGCCTTCCTGCTGGAAGGCCTATGCATGACTTAGAAGACATCTGCGATGGTCTGTGAAAACCCAGAGCTTACCCACTTCCATTTCCTCCGGGCCCGGCATGGAGATGACGGGATCGCAGGCTAGGATGGACTAAAGTCCCTGTGTTAGAGAGTCCATGAACTGATGCATCGTACTCGAGGTACCACTCTCACAACCTCACAGCCCTACTGCAGAGAGGGTAGGGGGACACCCCACCCTGTTTGCTGATGTACTACATCACAGCTTTGTCATCCTTCCAAAGTAGGAACACTTCGTGGCAGGGGGTCACTCCAGAACTTTGCTTATAGGATAATTTTCATCTCTAAGAAATTTATGACAAGATGAGGACCCTTCTGGCTCCACACCTGAGTGTGGAGGCCTAGACAGTGAGTCCCCCATGGATTTTGTCCGAGGCTCTGTCAACTTGTACGGAGGGTACGGATGTGCGGTCGAAGACCACTGCTTGCTGTGGAGGAAAACCCGAGTCCCCGAATCCGCTCAACCAAAAAGGAGGCTGAATAGAGTCATTTTCTGTATTGCAATGAGCCATCTAAAGATGCTGTTTCTCCCATCCTCTGGATCTAAGTTAACGCCTTGGAGGTATCCAGGAGGGCTCTTAAGAAGAGGAGTTGTTGGGAAGATGAACTGGCACCTTCCCCAAACCTGGAGAGAACAACTGAGAAGCTGCAGTGACTGCTTCTTGTGTCTCTTAACTGGAAGGGCTGGCTAGGAGCCAAATGTCCCAGAAGTGAAGATTTGGACACCGAGATTTAGGGAACTGTTCCCTGAACAGGAAAGTACAGTTACGTAAGAACTTACCGTAACAGTAGATCTTCGAGAACAGCTCTTGCAGCAGGTTTCACCATTAGGACTGAAGCCGGCAGGCGTCAGGACCCCACGGAAAAATTCTAGCTAGCTATCTTCAGCGGGGACCGCCCCCAACGTCGGAGGCCTAGTACATAAGGGGGCGGTCCCACCAGATTCCCCAGTTCTCCCGCCGGAGACTTCCGGCCGCAGGCTGACAACGAAATGGGAGACCGAGGATCCACCGTCAGAAGACAAAAGGGTATAAATCCCTGTTAAAAAGGCTTAAGCCATGCCTCCTCCAAGGGGGAAGGTGGGCGGGAAGGTACCTGCTGCAAGAGCTGTTCTCGAAGATCTACTGTTACGGTAAGTTCTTACGTAACTGTACTATCTTACTTCGAGACACAGCTCTTGCAGCAGGTTACACCATTAGGACTGATTCCCAAGCAGTAGTGCTTGCAAACACTCTGGGAGGAGGAAACTAGAAAGTTCATTCCAGGTCCTGATTCTAGGACAGGAGACCCTGTAGCACAGCCAGGCCGAAGCCGGCTCTTCGCCGTGAAGCGATGTCCAGGCTATAATGCCTGATAAAGGTATGTACAGAGCTCCAAGTGGCTGCAGCACAAATAGCAGAGGTGGAGACGTTTCGAAGTGCTGCAAAGAAGGTGGCCACTCCCCTAGTGGAATGGCCCCGGACTGATCCCGGGAGGGGCTTTTGTTTGATATCATAACAGTATGATATGCACTGGACAAGCCAGCGAGAAAGGGACTGTTTGGATACTGGTTGGCCCATCATCTTTTCAGTAAAGGAAACGAAAAGTTGCTCCGATTTACACGAAGCTGCTTAGTTCTGCTCAGGTAGTACCTTAAGCTGCGGTGAACATCCAGGGTGTGGAGCAGCACCTCTCCTCTATTAGAATAATTAGGGAAGTAGACAGGCAGGTCAATGTCCTGATTGAGAGTGAGTGTGGAAACCACCATAGGCAAGAATTTAGGATTCGTCCTCAGGGATACTCTGTCCCGGTGGAAAATCAAATAAGGCTCCTTACACATGAGAGCATGAAGCTCGGAAACTCTTCTCGCGGACGTAACAGCAACTAAAAACAATGTTTTCCACGACAGAAAACACAGCTCGCAATCCGCGGCAGGTTCAAAGGGGGGGGAGCGTGAGTTGCTCCAGGACAAAGAGTAAGTCCCATGGAGGCACTGGGTCCTTAATGGGCAGCCTAAGATGTAACACCCCTCTCAAGAATTCTCGACAGGCATCTAATTGTGCCACTGTGCGCTGTCCCACCGGGAGGTGATAAGCTGAAATGGCACAGAGGTGCACCTTAATAGAGTAGGCGAGACCCGAACGGAAAAGGGAGAGCAGGCACTCTAACACCGCTTTCACCGGACAACCTAAAGGGGAAAGGCCGTGTGTTTGTGACCATAGACAAAAACGGCGCCATTTCATGGCGTACGTCGCATGCGTTGCCGGCTTTCTGGCTGCAGAAAGAACTTCCGCAACCTCTTGCGAGACCCCGTGTCGCAAAATGGCTATGTCTCTAGGAGCCATGCATGCAGGTTCAGTGAGCGTAAGTCCGGGTGGACCAGTGAACCCTCCTCCTGAGACAAGAGATGGGAGCTGAATGGCAATGGGAGCGGAGGTTCCCGTGATAGCTGTATTAGCAAAGGGAACCAGATCTGTCTGGGCCAGAAAGGGGCCACCAGGATCATTGCTGCATGCTCCCTGCGCAGTTTGAGAAGAACTCTCTGGATCAACGGGAAGGGAGGGAAAGCGTAGAGGAATCTGTCTGCCCAGGAGAGGGACAACGCGTCTCGCCAGAAAACACCAGGCCCTGGATCTAGCGAGCAAAAATTGGGCAGTTTTGCGTTGGATGGGGAAGCAAACAAGTCCAATTCTGGAGTTCCCCATCGAAGAAACAGATCCTCTGCTACCTCCTGAAGAAGTTCCCACTCGTGGACTCTGGCCTGGGAACGACTCAGACCGTCTGCAATTGTGTTGTCCACCCGGGAACATGTACTGTGATCAGGTTTGCGCCGTGTCGGATTACCCAATCCCACACCCTCATAGCCTCCCTGCAAAGGAGGTAAGAGTGTGCGCCTCCTTGTTTGTTGAGGTAATACATCACCACCGTGTTGCCTGTCTGTAGCAGGAGAGTACTCGACGGGATCTCTGACTGAAATGCCTGCAGGGCATAAAGGACCGCCCTCATCTCCAGAACGTTGATATGAAGGTGAGCCTCCTGAGGGGTCCACGTTCCCTGGGACTTCACCCCATCCAGGTGTGCTCCCCACCCTAGTCCTGAGGCGTCTGTGGTGAGGATTACCTCTGGGGACGGCGCTATAAACGGGACACCCATAGAGAGTGTCCCTGGGTCTAGCCACCATTGCCAGTCTCGAATCACGGCGTTTGTGATCCTGACCAGATGCTGCATATGGTCTTGCCTTTAGTCCCATTGCACCTTGAGCATCCACTGAGTTATCCGCATGTGGAGCCTTGCGAAAGGGACGGTCGGAATGGCCGCAGCCACGTGTCCGAGCAAGCGAAGGACCGACCTGGCTGGGACGGTCTTGTTCGACGAAAGATCCCTGATGAGGGATCCAATGCGCTCCGCTGTCGTCTGGAAGAAATGCTCTTCCCTGAACGGTGTCCAGGACTGCGCCTATGAACTGCAGTTTCTGCGACGGCCAGAAGCCAGAAGGGGAAGGAAGGGAAGAAGCCAGAAGGGGAAGGAAGGAAACATATTCAATTCAGTGCTTTAGAGTAACTGGTAATTGCTATTTTTCTTTTAAACTTAGATTGTGGGCTTTTAGTGACACTATACTTTCTTTGTTGTCTTTACTTATAATTGTTTTTGGGCTGTTGAAAATTTAAAACATAGTGGTGGTGTAATTCTGTGCTGTCTTTCATTGCTGCAAATTTTCGCCCTCCCTCCCCTTCCCCCAACTCTTAATTATATGCCCTGTTAAATATTGACAGGAGCTAAACACAGGGTATAGTAAGGGTGTGAAGTAGGAGGGGTATAAGGGAAGAAGCCCACCCTCAGTACGACAAGTGTTTTGACTCATTTATTTATTTATTGGTTTCTTTTCTTTAAAAAAAAAATATATATCTGAGGATCAGTGGCAGGATTTTTAGTAAACTAAATTAATAAAAAGGGAACTAGGAGAGCTTCAGTAGCAGACAAGTAGTGGAATAGCAGTATAATGTGGGGAGTGGTGCAATGCAGTGGCTGTGGGGCAGCCATATTCAGGCAGACCTTCTGGACACTGAGGTGCTGTTCTATCTGCATGCATCTCTCTGGACTGCGGGATGAGGTAGCCAGACTCAGAGCGGAAGTAAACTGGGTCAGGAGTACCATCACCCCTATCCAGGGACCACCCAGTCCAATGCAACTGCCTCAAAGGATGCCGAGAACGAGGAGCACTTGGATGACAGTGGGCTCAGGGAAGGTTAGAGCAGTCAGGCAGAGGCACATACCAGATCCTATTCCACTCAAGAACTCATATGCCACACTGGTAAATGAGGACAACCAAATAGAGGCACCCAGAGAAGTGGAAGGAAAGGATGTGGAGGTTAGCCAAGGAGGTGACCTCAGCGGGGAAAGCAGTGAACCCCAGAGGAGGAGGAAGTGAATCCTGGTGGGGGACTCCATCATAAGAGGGATCCAGCTAGGAACACAGGAGGGGGAGGACAGGGAGGTGAGGTGGCTACCAGGTGCCACGGCATGGAGGGATGGAAGGAAGATCCTGGGGATCACTGGGAAGGCAAGAGGAGGGTGAGCTGGATGTCATTATCCACCTAGGTACTAATGACCTGGCAAATGAGGAGCCAAAGGAAGTTCAGGAAGAGTTTAGGAAACTGGGGAGGGTCTCAAGCAAGTAGCTACTTCTGTCACTTTCTCAGAAGTACTACCTGTGAGGCAAGGAGAGCATAGGAGTGCATGCACCAGGAACTTTAACTCATGGTTGAAGAACTGGTGCTGTGAGGAAGGGTTTGGATTCATTGGTGACTGGGGACCCACCTGGAGGGATGGAGGTTTGTTCAAGCCTGACGGCCTGCATCCATCCTGGAGGGAATCCAAGCACTCAATGATAAGTTTAAATGCTACATTGACAAGCATTTAAACTAGCAAAGGGGTGGCAGGCCAGCAAGGAGGTACCTACTTGCTCACCCCCACAGCTAGCAGTGGGAACCAGTGAACCAGAGGAGTGGCTATCTCTGCAAGCAGTGTGCAAAAGATGGAGATTAGTGCCCAAGAGGTGGATAAGCAGAAAAGGGCAAAATTCAGCAGAAGGGCAGACAGCAAGGAGAACCAGGGATAAATGACAACCAAGGAAGGGGCTGGAGTAGAACAGTGAAACAGTCTAGGAGGTCAAATCATGGAAAGCCATGTGTGCAAATGCCAGGAGCCTTAGCAACAAGATGGAAGATCTGGAGGCTGTCATGGTACAGTCAGACCTGGACATTGTGGCCATCACTGAAACCTGGTGTAATGATAATTACGACTGGGAGATGGCCATACCTGGCTACAACATATTCAGAAGAGACAGAGCAGGCAGGAAGGGAGGAGGAGGCACTGTATGGAAAAATGACATAAGGGCCACAGAGATCCAGGAGGAACAAAATGGGGGAGAGATACTGTGGGTTAAGCTGGAAAGGAAAATGGGATAGCCATCCGCACTAGGTGTGGTCTATAGACCACCAGCCCAGGAGGAAGAAACAGATAGGGAGCTGATGCTAGCCATCCAAAGGATGGCAGACAAGGGTGAGGTAGTACTGGTTGGAGACTTCAATATTCCAGACGTGGACTGGAGCATCCCAGCAGCATCAACTAGGAGCAGATTTATCCTGGACTCCCTTCAGGGTGCCTTCCTCAAGCAACTGGTCATGGAACCAACTCGGCAGAAGGCAATACTGGACCTTGTGCTCACAAACAGGGACAGTGTGATGGGGGTAACAGTGGGGGAGCACCTGGGAAACAGTGACCACCAGTCATTGTGGTTTGAAATCACAGAAAGAGCAGAACCAAACCACACAAAAACACGTATCCTGGATTTTAGGGGGGCAGACTTTGGGAAGATGGGGAGATACTTGAAAGAGGCATTAAGGGGAATGGGACAGGAATCAGGGTTGAGGAACAGTGGGCAGTATTTAAAATGGGATTATAAGAACAACAGAATTATGCATTAAGCAGGTTAGCAAGAGGAAAAGGAAGAGGAGACCATTATGGTTTCCAAAGAGGTAGCAAAGAAAGTGAAAGCCAAAAAGATTGCATTCAGGCAATACAAAAAGACACAGGCAGAAGGGATAGGGAGAAGTACCAGGAGAAGCAAAGGAGGCAGGGAGGTCAGTAAGGGAAGCCAAAGCTCAGACAGAAGAACACATTGCAAAATCAGTGGGTAGAGGGGACAAAACCTTTTACAGGTACATAAGTGAAAAAAGAAAGACAAAGGGAGGGATAGTGAGACTGAAGGGGAGGATGGGGGCCACGTGGAGGATGACAACAGTAAAGCTGACATATTGAACAGGTATTTCTGCTCAGTCTTTACTGAGGAAGAGGAGGGTAATGGGTCTGAAGGGAGTACAAGGGGTGAGAATGGTGCAGAAATGGACACAAGTCCCTTTACATGAGAAAGGGTCCTGAAGGAACTGGAAGTAATAAGAGTTGATAAACAATGGGGCCAGATGGGGTGCACCCCAGGGTCCTTAAAGAACTAAGAGAGGTGGTGGCTGAACCTCTGGCTATCCTGTTTAGCCGATCACTGGAAACAGGGGAGGTACCCAAAGACTGGAGGACAGCAGATGTAGTCCCCTATACAAAAGTGGGAACAAGAGGAAGCAGGAACTACAGACCAGTCAGCCTCACCTCGGTAGTGGGAAGATCATGGAAGCACTACTGAAGGAGAGATTGGTGGAACATCTGGTTGTCAATGGACTACAGGACCCAAGGCAGCATGGTTTCACCAGGGGAGGTCATGTCAGACCAACCTCGTTGAATTTTTGACTGGGTGACTAGGGAGGTGGATCAGGGGAGGGCAGTGGACATGGCCTATCTAGACTTCAGCAAGGCCTTTGACACTGTGCCACATAGAAGACTATTACACAAACTGGGAATATGGGTGTGGGCAGGACAGTAGTGTGGTGGGTAGGTAACTGGCTGGATGGCAGGACACAGAGGGTGGTGATAAATGGCTGTCACTCCACAGAGGGAAGAGTGACCAGTGGGTACCACAGGGATCAGTGCTGGGACCGGTCCTATTCAACATCTTCATCAGTGACATTGGCAGGACCTAGAAGGCAGAATTTCACTGTTGGCTGATGACACAAGGCTCTGTAACAGAGTAGACACACCAGAGGGTGTAGACAGAATGAAAGCGACCTGCAGAAACTTGAAGAATGGTCAGGGGTTTGGCAGTTGAAATTCAATGCAAAGAAAGTGCAAGATAATGCATATGGGGCACAAAAACCTGGCACAATATATCAGTTGGGGGTGAGGATATAGCATGCACCAAGCAGGAAAGGATCTTGGGGTTGTCATCTCGGATGACCTCAAGGTAGGGAAACAGTGTGACAAGGCAGCAGGTAAGCAAATAGGATGCTGGGATGTAGTAGGCAGGGCAACACCAGCAGGAAAAGGGAGGTCATAATTCCGCTATACAAGACACTAGTGAAGCCCCACCTGGAGTACAGTGTACAGTTCTGGAGACCATACCTACGTAAGAACATAGACAGGGTAGAGAAGGTTCAGAGGAGGGCAACAAAGATGGTGCATGGATTGCATCACAAGTCCTATGAAGACAGGTTGAAGGAACTGAACATGTACTCCTGGAGGAGAGGAGGGAGAGGGATATGATAGAGACATACAAGTATCTTACAGGGAGGAACAGGGTGGGAAAACACTATTTTAAGGGAAAAGATGTTCCAGGACTAGACGGCATGGGATGAAGTTGAGGGAGGACGATTCAGAGGAAACATGAGAAAGAATTTCTTCAGGACGGTGGTGGACAAGTGGAACACCCTGCCAGAGGAAGTGGTGGGGCTGAAACAATCACGGATTTAAGAATGCATGGGATAGACATAAAGGAATTCTGGAGATCAGGGGTAAGGGGTAACAGACTTCTAGGAAAACAAACTGAACTTACAAGCTCAAATGGGCAGACTGGGTGGGCCATAGGCCCTTATCTGCCGACACTGTCTATGTATCTATGTACCAGGAGAGACTTCTTGTAATTGCTCAAGATGCCCAGAGACCGAAACAGATCCTGGGTACTCTGGATAGCCAATAACAACGTCTCTCTGGAGGCGGCCATGAGAAGCCAATCGTCCAAGTACGGGAACACATAATGGCCCTGTCTCCTTAGAGACACGGCCATGACTGCCATGCATTTGGTAAAGACCCTGGGAGCCGATGACAGTCCGAATGGAAGTGCTCGGAACTGAAAGTGGTGGCCGAGAAACTCGAAGCGCAGGAACCTCCTGTGCGCCTGAGCTACAGGGATGTGCAGGTATGCATCCTGCATGTCTAGGGATGCTAAAAATGCGTCCCTCTTTAGCATGGGAATAAGACCCGGAAGAGTCACCATGCGGAATCTTTTGTAGGCGACCGACATATTGAGGTCGCTGAGGTCCAGAATTGGACGGAGGTCCCCTGTTTTCTTTGGAACCAGGAAGAAGTGGGAGTAGTACCCGTATCCTCTCTGGTTCTCTGGGACATACTCTGTCACCCCCTTTTGCAGGAGCGCGAGTATTTCTTGCCTGATCAGAGGCTTGTGCTGACCCGAGTAACGGGAGAGCAGAGGAGGCCTCGAGGGTGGCTTTTCTGCGAATTCTATAAAGTGGCCTCTTTCAACCAACTGAAGAACCCACCGGCCAGTGGTTATGGACTGCCATCCTGGCAGGTACTTCGCAATGCGACCCCCGACCTTGATGTACCGTTGATCCTGAGGGGCGGGGGCCGGAAAGGAGTCAGGCTGTGGCGGCAGAGGGGCCTGCGGGCTGGGCCGGTTTAGCTGGGTGTTGACCTCGGCCCGCGGGCTGTCTACCCTGGGCTCTACGGGAACCGGAGCCCCTCTGTTGTGGACCGGTGCGGGACTGTTGTCTCTGTGCCCGTCCACGAAAACGGCTTTGGTTCCTACGAAAGGAACTAAGCCTCGGTCGGTACATTGCCTGGACCGACCTCACCGCCTTCCCAGCCTCTTGAAGCTTGGTGATGACCTTCTCAGAGGGCTCACCAAAGAGAACTTCTCCCTCAAATGGGGCGTCCATTATGTTTTTGTGGACGTCCAGGGTAAAGCTGGAGACACGGAGCCAAGAGTGTCTCCGGAGGCATATACCTGAAGCTGCTGCTTGGGCCGAGGAGTCCGCGGAGTCGTACGCGGCTTGTAGCACTTGGGTCCCCACGTCCGAACCCGTCCGGAGGAGCTGCAACATCTCCTCCTTCTGCTCACCTTCTGGCAACTTCTCAGCCAGATCCAGACCCTGCTCCCACAAGGCATTTTGGAACTGCACCATGTGGGTCAAGTAATTCAGGGATCTGATGGCGCAAGTAGCGAAGCACGTGCGCCTCACCCATAGAGTCCAGCTGTTTGGACTCCGGTCCGTAGCAGAGTGCTCAAATGTTGCGGTCTCTGGGACCGGTCATGAGAGGCTGTTATGACCAGAGAGTCGGCCTGAGGATGCTGAGCCAAGTACTGGTCTTCCCTTTGAGCCTTGTACAGGCGGTCAGCTTTCTGCAGCATCGCTGGGAGTGAATGTGGACGCTTCCACGCTGCCTTGGTGACGTCCACAAAAGTGTCTACCAAGGGTGGCACCACCACAGGCTTGGGGTCCTTCTGCCGAAGATATTTCGCAAGGCGTAGCCTTTCGGGGTCTAACTCTTCCGCATCCCATCCCATGTTCTCTTGGATGTGTCTCATGATGTCCAAGAATGAAGGGTCATCCGGAGGAGACCTTGGAAGCTCACGTGGGTCCGGAGAAGGGATGTGGAGGGGAGATGGGGATCTAGATCCTGTTGAAAACTCTGATCCCGTGTCCTCCGTCGAAGGCGAACGGCGGCATCTTCTGGGTCTCTTAGGGCTGGGTGACCCAGAAGAGGATCTGGACGGAGGTCTCCTTTTATCTGGTCTCCCTTGAGGGATCCTGGGCTCCCGGGGAGGAGGTAACCAGCCTGCAGACCCGGATGGAGAAGGGGGCACAGGAACCGGAGGAGTAACCGGCCTAGGAGGAGGAGGAGGAGGTGGAAGAGGAGGTGGGGTGGGGACCACGTCCTTTTTGATGGTATCCCACCAGTAAGTGAAAAACTCCTTGACCTCTGAGAAAGAAAGACCCGACAACAGACCGGGCGCCGGTGGTCGGTCGTCGGGTTCCGGTGTCGGCTCCACAGGGGCCTCAGGTTGCGGGGAGGGTTCCCTGGGAGGCTCGACAGGACCGGGGTCGCCCGTCTGATCCTCGGGCTGTGTTAACTCCTCCTCTGTAATGGTCTCCTGAGCGACGTCGGTCGGAGGCGTCGGGGTCCTCTTCTCAATCCGGACAGGCACGGACGTCGGCCCCCCTACCGGCGTCCGGGGGTGCGTAGGCTTGGCCGGCGACGGCCTGGGGACCTGTGGCGAGAGGCCGACGCCGGGCGGGTCGACGCCGGGTCCGATGGTCTCTAAGAGAGGTGAGCTCCTTGTCTTCTCCGCTGGGGAGGAGGAGGCAAGGAGGCAGACCTGACGTCGGGTTCAGAATGGCGGGAACCCGACTTGTGGTGATGGTGGCGGTCCCCCGACTTGACCAGGGCCTTGGAAGACGAAGGAGGCCTGGAAGTCTTGGCCTGAGAAGAGGAGCCCGAAGATTTTCTCACCGCAGCAGGGGGAGGCTGAGAACTGGCCCGGGAAGGCGAGCGGTCGGACCTGGAGCCGGAGCTACGAGAATCAGAGGCCCTAGACGGGACCTGGAAGGGCCTTCTCCCGCGTTTCTCCGATCGTTTGCGGCCTTCTCCAAGAATCCTCTTGGAGGCCATGGTCTTGAGTTGTTCCCGAGCAGAAACGCCTGTAGGGCCTTCTGGCGATGGATCCGGGTTCTGCTGTTGAAACCCTAGGCAAAAGGAGCAGGACCGGGTGTCGTGGTCTGGGCCTAAGCACCCGGACGCAGGCGAATCACGGATCCTTGAAGGATCTGCTTCCCACAGGTGCACTTGAGGATGACCGGAGGTTGGAGAGGACATCAGACAATAAACTGACCGAAGAAAAACAAATTTTCGAAGAAAACTTTACCAGCGTCATGGCGCTAGAACTGGAACCGAAGGTCAAGACTTTACCAAGTCGACAGCGAGGAAGAACTAGAGAATCTGGCGGGACCGCCCTTATGTACTATGCCTGACGTCGGAGGCGGGACCGACGTCAGCGGTCCCGCTGGAAGACAGCTAGCTAGAAATTTTTCCGGTGGTCCTGACGCCCGCCGGCTTCAGTCCTAATGGTGTAACCTGCTGCAAGAGCTGTGTCTCGAAGTAAGATCTTGTTTAACCTTCCAAGGTCGACAAATGGGCGCATGCCGTTTGTTAACTTAGAACCAGAAGTAATGGAAACAGGAACCTGTGCTTTGTTTTTGCTGTGTAATGATTTTGACTGCCCAGTACCTGCAGATGCCTTGTATCTCAGAAGCAGACAGTGTGTGACTGAGAGTCCTACAGACTGGCTGCTGTCTGGGTGGAAGGTCTGGGGAAAGCTGCAAAATTGAGAGAGTATCCCTCTCGGACAATCCTGCTTACCTATAGGTCTGCTGTAATGGACTCCTATTGGTTGTAAAACCGAATTAGATGCCCCTCCTACCACTGAGAGGTGCCCTCCCCCCTCAGACAGCTGTGGTGTGGTCTGGGCTGAATACACAGAGGTTAGTATAGGACGCTTTCAGATCCTGTGCCCTCTTCTGCGTTCTCTTTGTGGCTGAGAGGTAAATTTCTGAAAAGGGCACCTAGGCCACTACCTTGACAGGACTGTTTGTCATGAGGATGTAGTGTGTTTTAAATGGCAGCCCTATTGCTCTGAGTGGCCTTTAGCTGAACAGATAAGCACAGTCAAGGAGACGTTAACCACCTGATGCCAGTGGCAGCTGCCCAAGAGGCAGAGACGTAGGTGTCCATAAAAGCTTCATCTGATTATTGGGCTATATGCCCCAAGCAATGGAGCGTTAGATTTCGGGAGGCTCTTGACCATTGCATTAAGTGTGTTCCACAGGGTGTACTCATACTGAGGAATGTAGGAACTCAAGACGTAAGAGTCTGCTTTAGTCCACAGATGAATACTGAAATGTTAGGTGGGCCCCATATCCCTGAGGAAAAGAAACTGGAAAGAAGATCTTCCATCATACTGATACAGAGGGTTTGCATTCCAGCCCATAACATTAGTCATCCACTGCGTCTTTGACAAAGCAGAAGAAGGGGAGAGACTCATCCAGATCCACTTCTACCCCAAAATAGCCTCCAAGAGCAGGTCAGGCCCATGGAGACGCCACCACCTGAATCGGGGAGGAGTTCAGCGCCATCCACGGTGCCAGAACCACACGGCACCATACTCAGCGCCACACCCAGTACAGGCACCGCCGATGCCACCGCACAGCGCCGCGGACAGCACAGGTGCCACAAGACAACACCGCACCCCACAGCGCCGCCTAAGGTAGCAGAACCCAGAGCTCACGGCACCACGATCACTACTGGAACTAGACTTGAAGGGGAAGAAGGAAGCAGTGCCCGTGATGGTCCCTGCAGAAAAAAAGGAGAGGGGGGTAGGTATAAGGGGTCGGTGCTGATGATGTTAGCATCAGAGAGGGCACCATGCACATTCTGGCCTGGCAGACCCGGCTGCAGCCCAGCAGCCCCAAGGCCCCGGACCCAGGACCGCAGCCACAACAACTAGGCAGATGCCGTACCCTCAACTCTAAAAGAGTGGCTCAGAGGTGAAACTGCTCACCGGAACCCCATTGAGGACAGAGACAGGAACCGGTGTCGAAGATCACAGTCGTTAAGAGCAGAGCCACAGGGAAACCCACCAGAGTTGGTTCAGGCTTACCGCTGTCCACTAGCAATGATCAACGCGCAGACATACCAGAGGGTGACCTCGAGAGGTACCAATTCTTCTTCCACCGACAGGAGGAAGAAAAGGTCGAGGTCAAGCGGAGCCAGGTCCCGGAACCGCTACATTTGTGCTACAGGCGGACTGCCCCCCAAGCACCGAACTGCTCGTGGTCGAACCCCCCTCCGACAAGGGCGGCGGACCGCACACAGCCCCGCCGCCATCACAGCTTTCAAACGAAGTCTCCCTACCATCACCGCTACTGTTGAAGGTCGATTCCGTTGATGGCATGCTGAGAATAACTACTTCTTCATTTTCTTCTTCTTTTTAACATAAAAGAACACTAAATATGGTAAGTTAAGTGAATACTGAACGGCTATGTGGCTGCTGTCGTATAGATGAAGACTAGACTCCCAGCGGAAGAGCAACATTGTCATCGAGGCACACCTGACGGCGGGAGAAAAGGAGCTGAGGCGGTTGGAGGGTCGAACGCTGAGATAGCCTATACGGGTGTGAGCTAGCGTCATGGTGCCGCACATAACAAAGGTTGCTTTAACAAACATAAAACTGTTTCAAAAATTTCCTCCATTGACTTCTATGTGGCACACTCCTGTGTTCTGCCTGGTTAGATGTCACAAACTGCCTGAGCATCGGGGTAGGGCCAGAAGGTCAGGAACTGAAGGGGTTGCCTGGCCATCTGTTCAGCACAATTCTTTTTTTTTTTTTATATTTTATATTTTATCTTTATGCACATACACATAAGTTTCTCATATCCAGGACAACCATACATCAAACAGTATCCTTCTGAAGAATAACATTTCTCCTTAATATTTAGGAATTACATGCATCCTCGATATAGTGATGCCACAGTGAGGGGTAACTAAATATTTAACCTCTTAGGTAACACAGAACATCTTGAGCTGCGAAATTAAGCCCATGAGCAGTATGACTTTTCCTGTGATACTAAAACCCAAAAAGAGTCCCATATAGTCCATACCCTGCTAGAGGGCTAGTGGTGTCATACTTTAAAGCTAAAGTCTAAAAATAACACCAGGTTAGAACCCAGGGCAGCAATTTCTTACTACAGGCATATGTTAATCAAATATGTATAGAAAGAAGCAAGAAGAACCGTTTTAGGTCCATCCAAATACTTGTACCAAAATTTTAGTAACTGGAGTTGCTTTAAAATAAACTTAGGACCCCCATTCATATGTTTAATCATTATGTAACCCCAGCTATATGAGTACAAAGGGGGAACAAGAGAGAACATCATTATCCAACACATAACTTGTAATACTTTCTACACTAAAACTGTAATGCCGAATTATCAAAAGAAAAGGATCAGTTTACTCTCCTGTCTGATTATACATTACAGTTTTTTAAGAAGAGTCAATCTTCTGTATCAGATTCCGATTCCTCTCCTTCTCATCTTTTTCCACGATTGGCAATAAATCGAGAGGCCCATTTCCCTGCTTCACTAGGGTCAGAGAAGGCCCAGACTTTTCCTCTGTGCACAACACGCAGCCTTGCAGGGAACATCACTGTGTGGATGATGGAGGCATCCCGTAGCAGCTTTCATACGCCGTCAAATTTTTTCCTCCTCATTTGAGTCGCGTAGCTCAAGTCAGGAAATAGATATGTGCTCCGGTCATCCTCTGTTATTTGCCCCGCTTTTCTAGCCAGTCAAAGAACTTTATCTCTGGATCCAATGCCATCCGTAACCAGAAGTAATGTTCTTGTGTTCTCCAAATCCTCCCGATAGCCACGTGGAGTAATCCGGTAGGCTTTCTGGAAATTTATGTTTAAACTCTGGCCCTCCAGTAACAGTTTTTAATCGAGCCACTCCCGAATAAACATAATAAGGTGATCTCCCTCGATCCCCTCGGGCAACCCCAAAATTCTGATATGTGTCGATCTGACCTGATTTTCTAGGGTTTCAAGCCTAACCCGCATGTGGTGGTTCTCTTTCACCAGGAGAGTAGTTGAGGCCGCGGCTGATTCAGCTTGCCTTTTTGCGTCTCCAACCTCCTGCTGGATCCCTTCTACTGATTTCTCCACAATCGTGACCTGGGTAGCAAACGAGTCTAACTTGGAGTTTAAATCGGCAACTGAAGTTATCAATCTCTGCAATTTGATGCCGACTGAGGACATAGTTTCTTCGGGCTCCCTCTGGGATATGGCCTGTTCCTCGATCCCAGCTTGTGCCGCTTGTGAGACTCCAGACGACTTAGCGCTCGCGCCTCCAGCTCTCTCTTTTCTGGGGTTACCCATTTTAGGTTTTCTGGGTTCCTCTTTCGAGCTGTAGTACTTGTTTTTTTTGGAAAAACTGCAGTAAAATATATATTTTATGCAGTTCTATTACTTCTTCTCAGAGCTGCTGAAAATTGCTGCCTGTCAGTTCGGCTCTACAGCGCCCCCTCTGTTCAGCACAATTTTTGATCACTTCCCTCCCATAGTCGACTTGAAGAAAACATTCCTTTCTGTGCTCAAATGGCTATCCCCAGAAGAAGGTAATGAGCTACTCTACTGTATTTAAAATGCCATTACCAAAATCTTAGACATTTCCTTTAAGCAGTACCTGAACCAAGTTTGGGAGCTCAGAGTTGGCATTTTCATGACATCTGGTGGGCGGGGCTGGCCAAGCAGGGCAATGGAAATTACGGTTTGCTTGCAAGCCCCAGAATCCCATTCTGATGTTGGCCTGGGGGGAAGGGCTGGACACATCCAACACTGGAGTTGGCTGATAAAAGAGCAGCATTGGCATCAGCCATGTAAGCAGCTGTTTGCCCACCCTCTCTGCCAGAAAAAGGCCTTTTTTTATCTCTTTTTCCTCCCAGACACTATCCAGTCATGCCCCATGCAACCGCCCAACCTCATTGCCCCTGACTGTGACACTCCCTTACCAGCACCTTTGTCCCTTTGACTCTCTCAAGGGGGGAAGGGAAGTCAGGAGGTGACAGGAAACCTCCTGAGCCTTCGGCAGGCAGGAGGCGATGGAAAGGCTCAGGGTCAGAGCATATGGGACCAGTCATTCTGTCAGCACAGGATGTTTGCTTTGTTTCTTCCTGGCTCCTTGGGATGTCATCGTCAAGGATGTCCTGGGTATGCATGCAATGTGTGCTAATAC
This sequence comes from Neoceratodus forsteri, assembly GCA_016271365.2. Lineage (NCBI taxonomy): Eukaryota > Metazoa > Chordata > Ceratodontiformes > Ceratodontidae > Neoceratodus > Neoceratodus forsteri. Next base: position 58,845,376 of record JADMNL010000032.1, read on the forward strand.
ATCAGCGTGAGTGACATCCCAACTTTCTCCGGTCCCCTAACTGCACTGCCACCTGTGACCTGTCAGGAGGCAATACTGGGGTAAAGAATGTTGCCTTCCCTCCCTCCCTGGTGGAGGAGAGCATCCTCTGGGATACTCAATGCTCCTCCCCCGGCCGACCCCCAACAACCCAGGCTCACCAGAGTAGCAAGTGATAACCATGTCACTGCACCAACAGGCCGGCTTGGAGGAAGGCTTTTTGCTAGAACGGTGGCTTTGATATGAAAAACAATCACACTGTAAAATATTTTTAAACACTTCAAACAACACTCCCCATCAACTTTTATGAAGAGAACTATAGCAACACCCAAACTCGGATGTCACAAAAGTTTAAAAATGGGGGTAGGGTGGCAGATCAGGCAGTTGAAGGGATTGTCAACCACAATACAATCCTTTCTCTCCCATAAAAATTCCAACCAAAAACTACTCAAAAGGCCAAACTGTCTTACCTAAATCAAAACTTATTACTGGCAGATTCTGGCTATGAGGTTACGATGAAAAAAATTACTGCAGTATTAGCGTTTCTTCCAAAGGGATCCCTCACTTAGTTTAACAAGTGAAGTCATTCTCCTGGAATAAGCAGGCCTGGAGCTTACAGAATGTTATGCAGATCATGCTTACCCCTGCACTCTAATGTTAGATTTATTTATAAAGCTAGGGCGAGCAGTATTCACTGAAACTACTTAAATGGCAACCAAAATGTCTTAATTTTTTATCCAAAAAATGTGTTAACATTTACTTAAACAACAGCATTCCACTGTGTTACATGCCACCACCTCAGCTGGTAGTGCGTTCCACTTTGCCACCACCCTCTCCGTAAAGAAATGCCTCCTCACCTCCCTCATGAATCTAACCCCCTCCAATCTCATGTCATGGCTCCCTAGTGTCTCTCCCCACCCTCCTCCTGAATAGACCCTCTGTGCATGTTTTGATCATCCCCCTTCATGTATTTGAGGGTCTCAATCTTGTGCCCCCGACCCTCCTCTCCTCCCGTGTGTACATGTTTAACTCTCTTAGTCTGACCTCATATGGCAATTCCCCTAGGCCCTGAATCCTCTTCATTGCCCTACGCTGCACCCCCTCCAGCAGCCAAATGTCCTTTTGTAGGTATGGGTGCCAGTACTGCACGCAGTATTCCAGGTGGGGTCTAACCAACGATCTGTACAACAGTAGAATGACCTCCCTTCTTCTCGAGGTCAATGCCCCTTGCAGTGCACCCCAGCATTTTGTTGGCCATTGCTGCTACCCTTTCTGCATTGCACAGAACTGTTCATTGCTCCTGGGATGAGCGCCACCAGATTCTTCTCCTCTTCTGTTACCTCCAGCCACACACACACACCCAGATGGTAGCTTCTCGGATTTTTTGTTCCAAAATGCAGTACCTTGCATTTTTTTGCATTGAACCCCAGCTGCCATCTGTCAGACCATGCCTCTAGCCTTGCTAGATCCTCCTGTAGCCCCTGCCACCCAACCTGGTCGTCCACCACCACTCCCATCTTGGTGTCACCTGCAAATAGGCTGATTCTGATGCCCTCTGAGATGTCTGCAATAAATATGCCAAACAGCACTGGGTCCAACACCAACCCCTGTGGAACACCACTTGTCACATGCTTAGGGAATGAGTATTCCCCACCTACCACCACCCTCTGCTGCCTATCTTTTAGCCAGTTCTCCACTTACCCCACCAGTTTTGCTCCTGCCCCTGTGCCCCATAGCTTGCCTGGAAGATCTTGTTCCCTTCTGTTTATGTACTATGTAGTTGTGATGCTGCCTGTTCTGACTTGGACAGACTAACCACCAATCTGGGAAGACAATGCCTACATTGTCAAGCAGGGTCAACAAAATTCAACAAAACAAAACACTGCCCTGAGTTCCAGGAACTTTATGTACTTTTGATTTTCCTGTGTACTCCAGGTGCCACTCACAGTAGGATTCTCCAGGTGGGCGCCCCAACCTAGGAGGGAGGCATCTGTTGTGAGAATGACTGTAGGGGATTGCTGGAGGAAGGGAATCCCCTCTCTGAGGTTGCATTCCTCTTTCCATCAGTCTAGTGCCCTTAACAAGGTTTTTTTTGACAGGCACTAATTTGGATAAGGTGTCCCACCTCTGATACCAATGGTCCCCTAAATGGTTCTGAATGCCTCTCACCTGGACTCTGGCCCCTGGTACCACTGCTGTGGAGGAGGCCATGCATCCAAGTAGCCTTAGAAAATCCCCTGCAGGCCCTGGCTGACCTGCTTTGGAGGATTCTGCAATTGTAAGCAGATTTGCTACCCTTGCTAGAGGAAGGACTGCCTTCCCTTGCATGGTATCCAGCTCCACCCTGATGAAGTACAGAACTTGGACTGGTACTGTGTGAGACTGTTGAAAGTTTATGAGGAAGCCCAGATCCTCCAATGCATTCTGGGTGCACAGTATGGAGGGCTTTGCATCCTGCTGTGTTTTTCCTGAGATCAACCAGTTATCCAGGTAAGGAAAAACGACCACCCCTTTCCTTCACAAATGTGCTGTCATCATAGCTAGACACTTTGTGAATACTTCTGGAGCTGAGGTGAGGGCTGTGAACTGGTAGTGGCAATCCCTAACCTGAACCTGAGGTATTTTCTGTGACCTGGCCTTACTGGTATATGGAAGTAGATGTGTTTCAGATCCAGGGATCCCAGTCAGTCTCTCACTTGTAGTAGTACGTATCACCCCTTGTGGTCGACACCCCGACGGCGAAACACCGAAAAAGACCATTACAGCAACATTTCTGTGTTTCGCCTTCCCCCAATGTTCCGCCCTCTCCCCAGACCAACTCCAACCTGGAGTTGGAATCCTAGAGTCCGGGGGGTGCGGGCGAGCCCCCTGCATGGGGTGTGTGGGGGGCACAGCCCCCCACAGAAAACAGCAATGGAAGAGGCGGCACAAGACCTGCATCGGTATTGTGCCATCGCTGTGGGGGAGGTCGGCATTCTCACTGACGTGATATCTTGGTGCTTCTGTAGTAGTAGTATCTTTTTTATTCATGAAATATGAACAGGGATAAAAACTTAATTGAGCAATGCTCATTTCCAGTGAGGTCCCTTAGCACATGTATGAGTTACAACAACAACAACATATACACGCTTAGGAAGTGTCATTACAGACATAATACATGTAATCAATCTAGCCACAAATATTCACAAAAAGAACAGAAAGACAGATGAACCAAAGGTCATTTCAATACAACTCCTATATTATAGAGTATTTCAGTTTAAGTGACTTGTAGAGATGGAATCACAGAGCACAGTGTTACCATCTTGAATTTTTCTTTCTTTAGGTGTTTGTTCAGAAATCTCAAGCCTAAAATGAGTCACCACTCCCCAGCTGGCATATTACTAAAAATTCCCTCTAGCCTGCAATGCCTGGAAGAATTGCCATGCCTTAGTCATGTCCTCTAGTGAGGGCATTTGATTCTTGTTTACTGTCGACTCCTTTCCTTCTTCAGGAGGCGGGACAGCTGCATGTTTTTTTTTTCTTGGCAGGCACTGTCTCCGGTGTCTGCTCTGAGGCTCTTTTATTTTTACTGGATTCAGGGTTCCCCTTTCAGACACCCTGAGTTCTGAACCATCTTTTGCAGCTTTATCTTTCAATTTGGTACCTCTGACAGGGACTGCCGCCTCTTTTGAGGGGCTGGGCCCCTCCTCTGAACCTTTAGGTGACATGAAGGCAGACTGTGAAGCTGTAAGGTCTTTCAATTCGTAAGCCTGTTTCTTTTGCGTTTTAGGGCAGAACCTAATACAAAGCTCACAACTGGCAAAATCATGGTCTGGACCCAGGCACTTTAAACACAACTCATGGCAGTCTGCCTTTGCCAGGAGTTGAAAACAAACTCTACAATTTTTAAAGTCTGTAGGTTCTGCCTTCTTTCCGGGTCTGTCAGTCATGTCACACACTGAGGGACCTGGGAAGACATAGCAGGTCCCAAAAGGAAAGATTTTAAATACTAAAAAAAACCCTACAAAGGTTAAATGGTTTAAAATAGTATAAATGTGGTTTGGTTCCCTTTAAATTCAAACTGCAAATGAAAATACCCGAATGTAGTTTCCTGTTAGGAAAACTAGTCAAATATTCGTCTCGGTTCTCAAAATATGAGGACTCAATAATAGTAATAATAATAATAATGAATAAAAATCATAAAGCAACAACCAAACAAATGCAGAGTAGCGATAAATAACTAACACAAAGATACTTATAAATAATAAACTGTAAACTGGTCAGAAGTTGAAGAGCAGACTTCAGGACAGCTGCTTCCTTCAGATGAGAAATAAATCTGACGTTAGAGTGTGGGGGTGAGCATGACCACACAGCAGAGTTTGAACCTCATTCTAAATTCTATAATTTGCATAAAATTCTAAAAGCTCATTGACTGCTCAGTCCAGGGGAATGATTGCACTTGTTTAACTTAAGTGAGGGATTCCTGCAGTTTAAAATGGTGCACTTGAACATTTGCTTAATCAAATAAATGCAGTTTGCATCTAATTAAAACAACCAAACTAGAACTGCATTTCAAAAATGACATAGTCAATTACTATTTGTTTTTTCACCCTAACTAGTCAGTGTTAAGCTGGGTTCACATTCTTACCAGGCTGCAGTTCTATCTACTGGAAAACAGTACTTAATGAACCAAAAGCAAAGTGTTTACTTACAGATGAACAAAAATGCATGGAAATATGATACCCTGCAAACTGCCTGCTTGACAATACAATCAGGATGCTGTCTGACTCGCTCATCAAAGCGACAGTGTGGTAGTGATGGAGGAAGCAATACTCTTAACTGTAATAAGAGCCCCCAAATCATTTTCTCATCACTGCATCTAAGCCCCAACTAGAAAAGCTTTTTCAGTTTATAGAACAAACAGCACAACTCACAACAAAATACCATAGTAAAGTCAGAGGAAGAGCAAGTTAAATATGTGGTGTTGTCTCCCTCCCCCGCCACTCCCCAGTAGGACTCACAATGCAACTCACTTTTTTTGAGCAGAAGTGCCACTGAAAATTACAGGGAGACTATCAATGCCCCTTAGGCTTCATATTTTCTCCAGTTTAAAAAACCCAAGTTATTACTGCTGCCGTAGAATGTGATGATTCAGCATCTATTTTCCTTTTTTTTTTTTTTACTTTATCCTCGTGCACCGACTGGCCCTCATTCTTCAGCCTCCCCAGCCCTGTCACACCGGCATCCTCCCAGACGTACATTGGCTAGCTTGTTCCTCCAGGGCTTCTCTCCCCCCCCTCCAGCCGGGTCCCTCAAACCCCACCAGAGACAGGATCCCGTTCGCATGGACTCATGCCTGGAAAGCCAGGTGCAGGGCCTGTGAGAGACTGGTGTCATCCAATCGGTGCCATATGCCCTCCATTTTCTGACCCTAAGGAGGTGCGGATAGCACATTACACCCTCCTGCGTGACATACATTGACAGCCACCACTTTGGGTACTTTACTAGGGCAGCGGCCACTCATTGGCTGGTTTCCCTAGCCCTCTGTTTTCTTCGCTCTGCTCTACTCAAGTGTTACAGCTCTTTTGGACTTTGTATACTGTTAAACTGCATTTTATGGGTTCAAAAAACTGTTTAGTAATTGCTGTTTAAACCAAAACTGTGTTGTTAAAATTTTCTCTTTCTACCTCTGCCTTCTGTACCACCTCTCTGCTCTCCCCTGCTAGCCCACCCCCATTCCCACCTATTCTACCTAACTGCACATTTGATTGTCCTCCCTGCTAACCCACCCTCCCTTTTTTTTTTGTCTAGTTTTCCACTGGTAGATTATATGCATCTACCACTAGAGGGTCTCATTATTTTTTTACTGTAATCCCTGCCTCACTTCCCTTGCTGACATCATTTTCAAGTACTGTGGGATTGTGATGCCTCACAACCCTATCATGCTACCAGAAGCAATGGATTTTCTTCACACTGCACTAGAAATACTTCTCTTAATTGCTGCGTTCAGCTAAGGTACACCACAAGAACCTGTGGAACAACAGCAAGGAATTACCTTCCTACACAACATCCACTATGACCCCGGGCATTGTAACCAGTAATCTGTTATACGCTTCCAAAGTCTCGTGGACTCCTCCGTGGCTCCTGGTGCACCTGCAATCCATCAGGGAATTTAGGCCCTGTTTACCACTGTCATTATCGCTTGGCCTTACGGTGATGTACATAAAAAGAAGGAAAAGCTCAAACCAATGTCAGTCTCACAAGCTGAATTTCAAACTAGTGAAAGGTTTCATGCTTAGACTTAACTAATGTTGTTACTCTCTGGAAATGTGCACCCTACCCCCTGGCACAGCAAGATCTGCTTCACCTAGCAACACAAACAAGACTGGTTCAATTGTGTTGGCGTCGTATCAATATCTGCAGCCTGTTATGTAAGATAGATAGACGCCAAGCTTGGGGTCACCCAGCAAAACCCTGACATCCTGTCCATAGTGGAAATGTGGCTTTCCCAGAAGATCCCTGACGTGGCTGTTGCTATACCTGGTTACGCCATCTTTAGACAGGATAGACTCACAAAACAAGGGGGTGGCTGTGCCATATACATCAAGGATACACTCATGAGACATACATTACCTATGGACAGCCTAGGCAATGCCACCCAGGCATTAGCCATCAATGTTCTACTTGGGGCCCACAATAAAGCTCTAACAATTGTGCCCATCTACATACCACCTAAGGACCAATTCACAGGCTTCCATAGCTTGATGGAGTACGTTAGGATCGTGCCCCATAATGCTGAGACGATAAGAAAAAATTACTCACCATAGTAATTGTGTTTCTTCTAATGGAGTCTTGCTGTATTCTGACAATCTGTATTCTGACAATCTGCAGTTAGCTCCAGCCTTTAAACTGCCCTGGAGAGTACAGGGTTAATGTTATATGCAGTGCATAGAACGTTGAGCTCGAGCTCGGTTGAGGTCTCTGTCTGCAGCCCTTTGAAACCCAACCGTCAGATTCTTATGAGCAAAAACTCACTACACTATGTGGAAATTGTAAACATTTTTACTAGCCAACTGGTAACAGAAAGTTTTGGATTCCAAAAGGAAGACTCAAGTCAGGAAACCCAAAACCAAAACCTAACTAAAATAAGATTATAATACAAAGCACCCAGGAATATGGAGGGTGTGCTGAAGACACCCCTGGGGTGCAACACTGCACCTGCCCACCCACTTCCCAAAAATAGGTTCTGAGAGGGGAGGCAGGGAGGTCAGAATACAGCAAGACTCCATTAGAAGAAACACAGTTGCTAAGGTGGGTAATTTTTTCTTCAAACAACATGAAGTCTTGCTGTATTCTGACAATCTGCAGACTACCAAGCAGTACCTCCATGGAGGAGAGAGAGAACCTACTTTGGGAATAGGCTCTGAAGTACTGCTGTGCCAAACCGAGCATCACTCCTAGCCTGGATATCCAGAGAGTAATGCTTGGTAAAGGTATGGACTGTTTTCCAGGTGGCTGCTTGACACATTTCTAACAGAGGGATATCCCTGGCAGTAGCCAGGAAGCAGCTGTACCTCTTGTAGAGTGAGCCTCAGGACTGAGGGTGGAATCTTCCCAATTTCTCATAGCAGAATTGTATACAAGACACAATCCACCTGGCAAAATTCTCTTGGTGGCAGGTTTGCCCTTTCCACTTCCCCCATACGTGAAGAACAACTGAGAGAGTCAAACCTGTGACCCTTGGTACGCCTATGTAGTAGCTAAGGGCTCTTTTAACATCTAAACTGTGTAGCCTCCTCTCTCCTGAGGAAGAATGATCAGTGAAGAAGACAGGACGAGACACAGACTGATTCAAGTGGAAGTCTGAAACCACTTTGGGCAAGAACCTCCTACTGGTTCTAAGAACCACTTTATCTCTATGAAAGGAGATAAAATCAGGTTCCACTTACAGGGCTTGCAACTCACTGATACATCTGGCAGAGGTAATGGCTACCAAAAACACAGTTTTCCAAGTCAAGTACTTAAGCTCTGCTGAGGACATAGGCTCAAAAGGAGGTTGCATAAGCTGAGCAATGCAAACATTTAAGTACCAGGCAGGGGCAGGATCCCTAAAGGGAAGATTGGTATGAAGCAATCCCTTGAAAAATTTACAGAACACAGGATGAGATGATAGTGAGGAAGACTTCCTCAATGAAAGAAAAGCAGAGACAGCTGACAAGTGTACCTTGAGAGTAGCTGGTATGAGGCCTAGGCCATTAAGATGGACCATATAATCCAGAACTGTGGGCAATTCAGCAGTGTCTGGGGAAATATGCTTCTTGAAACATCAAATGCTGAATCTTCTCCATTTGGAGTTATAAGTCTTTCTGGTGGAGGGCTTTCAAGAAGCTTTGAGAATGTCTAGAACCCCCCTGAGACAGATGCAAATCTGCATACTCTAACTCTTCAAGAGCCATGCCTTGAGATTGAGAGACCGAAGATTGGGGTACCAAATCCTCCCCTGATAGGAGGTTAACAGGTTGTAATTCTTGGGAAGAGACAGGGGGAAGATGGACTGCTACAGAAAGCAACAGGGGGTACCAAGGCTGTCTGGTCCAGTCTGGAGCAATCAGAATCACTTTGCAAGGTTGTGACCTTACCTTGATTAGAACCTTGAACAGTAGAGGAAAGGGAGGGAAGGCATACAGAAATTTCCCTTTCCAGTTCAAAACCAGAGCATCCAGAGGGACTGAACCCAAGATTCATGGTCTGCAACAAAACAGAGGAAGTTGGTGATTGTCTGGGGCTGCAAAGAGAGCTATCTCTGGAGTGCCCCACCTTGAAAAAATCATTCCCAACACCAGGGGATCCAGGGACCATTTGTGATGGCCCTGGGAGATCCTGCTCAGCGCATCTGCTAGCACATTGTCCTTCCCTGGAAGGTGGACTGCTATCAGAGAGGTCTGTAGGGAATACGCCAGGGACCACAATTTCATGGCTTCCATGCACAAGGCCATAGACCGAGTGCCTCCCTGCTTGTTGATGTACCACACGGTGGTGGTGTTGTCTGTTCTGACCTGAACCACCTTGTTCTGCACATACCGAGAGAAAGCTTGCAGGGCCAGGAAAAACTGCCCTGAGTTCTAGGAGATTGATATGGAGAAGGGACTCCCTGAGGGGACCACAGTCCCTGAGCTGTGAGAGCCCCCAGATGAGCTCCCCACTCCAAAAGGGAAGCATCCATGGTAAGAACCCCTGAATGAGACTGAGTGACAAATGGAACCCCCTTGTCTTAAATTGTCCTGATCCTGCCACCACTGAAGAGCTTGGATCAGTGTCTGAGTCACTGGAATCAGTTTGGTAAGAGGGTCCTTCCTTTGGGACCAAAAGACCCTCAGATGGAACTGAATGTCCCTCATCTGAAATCTTGCCCCTTGGACCACTGCTGTAGAAGCTGCCATGTGGCCCAAGAGCTGAAGGAAATGCCTTGCTGGTCGAGACACCTGAAGGCTGAAAGAAGAAGCCAGTTCTATAAGAACTCTTGCCCTTTCCAGGGGGAAGAAAGACTCTTGTTTTGACAGTGTCTAGCTCTGCCCCTATAAAGGTAAGAAGCTGCACTGGTTCGAGAACTGATTTGGGAAGGTTGAGAAGAAATTCCAGGGAAGTGAGCACTTGCTGGGTGACTTGCAGGTCTGACTTGACTTGGCCTGGGGACTGACCCACTATGAGCCAGTCGTCCAGATACAGAAAAACAGAAATCTTTTGCCTTCTTAAAAAGGCCACTACTACTGCCAGGCATTTTGTAAAAACCCTTGGGAGCTGATGTTAGGCCAAAGGGCATTGCTTTGAACTGGTAATGGCCTGAGGGCAACTTGAACCTGAGGTACTTTCTGTGGGAGCACCTGATGGGGATGTGAAAGTAGGCATCTTTGAGGTCCAGGAAGGCTAGCCAGTCCCCTGGCCTTAGAGAGGAAATAATTATTCCCAGAGTCACCATCTTGAACCTTGGTTTTAAAAGATGTTCGTTCAGGTATCTTAGCTCTAGGATGGGTCGCCACGCCCCTGTCTTTTTTGGGGTAAGGAAGTACCTGGAGTACAGACCTTTGCCCCAGTGTAGGGTAGGAACTCTCTCTATGGCCTCTAAGGCCAGAAGAGATGAAACCTCTGCCTCTAGGGCAAGGGTTTCAGAGAGGCTTGCAGGTGGAAAAGATCTGGCTCTCATCTTCGGAAATTTTTTGAAGCTGAGAACCAGTCTCTGGCTTACTACTTCCAGGACCCACTTGTCTGAGGTAACAGACACCCAGTCCTGGACAAAGTAAGCCAGCCTGCCCCCTACAGGGATAGGAGAGTCGACCCGGGCAGACCCATCAGGGTGTCTCCTTGGCAGGAGCCTCACGCTGAGGAGTGGATGCAGCCCTGCTCATCCCCCTTCTGCCTCTCCCTCTGAAGAACCCCCCTCCGTGAAAAGGGAGAAGAGGCCCGTGCTTGGTAGAAAAGCCTATGAAAAGGCCTGCCCCTGCCCCTAGAATGCTGTCTTTGAGGAGTTGCCTGCCTCTCCTTGGCCTGTGCACTCATATAAGTGGTCCTATATTCTTCCATCTTTTTCATGTAATTCTCTGTCTGCTCCCCAAACAGAGAATTACCTTCCACAGGAAAATCCATGGCCTTAGCCTGGGTGTCCTATGAGAGGCTAGTACATCTGAGCCAAGCCATTCTCCGAAGAGCCACAGATGTAGCCATGACTCTTGATGAAACATCATTGGAGTCCACAGCAGCATGAAACTGTACCTTAGATGCCTCAACCCCATCCACAGCCACCTCCTCCAGCTCCTTGGCCAGCTGGGGGGGGAGGCCTGTTCAGCCAGTGCCAGTACAGTGTCCCACCTGGACTTCTGGTACCTGGTTGTATAGGCCATATAATTAGCCTGCCTGAGTCCCAAAGAGGATGCCATGTACTGCTTCTTTGCCAAGGCATCCATCCTCCTGGAGTCTTTATCTGGGGGGTGTGAAGCCAAGGGAACATTAGCCGTGTCACAGGTTGCAGCCTGCAAGACCCCAACATGGCTGCACTGCTGGTAGAAAAACTCCATGTCCGAGCCTGATAAAGTATACCTCTTATCCTTTCTTCTATTAACAGGAGGTACAGAATTAGGAGACTTTAAAATTTTTTGTGTCTGTTTCCCAAATGATTTGTGCAAGGGAACAGACAGTCTCCTGGACTCTGGGATGTCCAATCATTTCTACAAAATCAGACTCCTCTTGATCCTCAGTAGCTTCCTCCATAGGGAGCTGAAGAGTTTCAGCCACTTTCCTGTAAAACATGTAGTGGGGAGGGGACTCAAGAGAGCCTAGGAGGGGAAACACCAGAAGGTCTGTCTGGGGAGATGTCCGGTTCAATAGGCACATCCAGACTTTCTGCTCCATCATAATCATCGTCCTGTTCATAATCCCCCCCTCCTCCTCAAATTCCGGTTTATAAAAATCTTCAGGGGCATACTCCTGAACCGGTGGAACCGACCGAACCGAGCCCCTAGCCAACGGAGCCGGATCGGATGGAACCGGGTGAAGCGATTCAACAATCTGAATCACTCGGGCAATCTCATCAGCGGTCGGAACATGAACCTCTGGATCTGAACCGGCTGATTTGTCTTTCCTTTTCCTTTTTGTAGGAACCGATCCCTCAGGATCGGCTCTCCTCTTGCGCGAAGAAGTATCGCCCTGGTCAGAGGGCTTTCCTTCTGGTTCGGTTGGAACCGAACCGGGCTGGCCATCCGGGTTAGCGGACTTCGCCTCCTTTCCCTAAGTCTACCTAATCTCTTTTCCAGGGTAGACTTAGGAAAATTTTTACAAATTTGGCAGTCTGTATCAAGGTGTTCAAACCCCAGACAATAAACACAGGTGGTGTGGGGGTCGGCCTTAGCAAAGACTTCCCCACACTAACTGCAGTGTTGAAACCCAGTGGGCCGGTTTTTTTCTTGGGTTTCTCAGACATGGCCAACCTAACCAAACTTACCCTTTTTTCGGCAACCGCCAGGCAAGACTCCCTTATCGGTTCCTAACCGTGTCACGGGTATTGGAAAAAAACGTTTATAACATGTTTTTTTTTAGAAACGATAAGGACCGGTAACCACACACTACAGCAAAGTAAGAAATTCAAATATAAAGGATCGGTTCAGCCGAACCGATCGAAAAAGCTTACAATTTCCACAAAGTAAATCAGAAAACTATCTAGTACTCACGGTACCGCAGAGCCCAAACCGACAAATGGAATAAATTCAGCTTAAAAACCGATACTTTGACTTCTGAACCGAGCTGAAGGAGAAATCTCCGGAGCGACTATTCAGTGAGGCGGAGTAAAGAATCTGACGGTTGGGTTTCAAAGGGCTGCAGACAGAGACCTCAACCAAGCTCAAGCTCAACGTTCTATGCACTGCATTGAAAATTAACCCTATACTCTCCGGGGCAGTTTAAAGGCTGGAGCTAACTGCAGAGTGTCAGAATACAGATTGTCAGAATACAGCAAGACTTCATGTTGTTTGAATTATGGGTGACTTCAATGTCAACTGGCATTCCCCTGAAGTAGGTTCCTTTAAGGATGCAATCTATGCACTCAACCTTACCCAGCTCGTTCTGTCACCTACTAGGGCTAATTATGAAATGGCTGGTAACAATCAAGCATTCTGATGGGCTACTAAAAATGTGTTAATATGTCTAACACCACAGAAAAAAGATCAGGCTGTGCTATGCCAGGCGGGCACTGATCTTCCCATTCTTCCAGTGTTCCAAATTAGAATGTTAAAAAAATAAAAGCTGCCATCTTATTTTCACTCGCGAACCTGCCCAATCACTGTAGTGCTGCCAGACCCAGTCGCACACTGTACAGCTGAAAAGCTGATTTTCATACCTCCTGCCTGCTTTCTCTCTAATTTCCCTATGCAACCCACTCACTCGCTCTCCTCGCAAATGAACCCGCCCGATCACTGTACTGCTGCCAGACCCACTCCAGAGATTTATTTAACTCTAAAAATTGATTAGCGTTTTGCTCATAAAAGTGCTGAATCTTTGTGAAAATGCATAGCTCTTGTCTCACTGTGTTTAACAAACACAGCACTTCTAGAAAATCTATATAACTACTTTCTGTACCGTTAGTATCATCCCAAGAAAAAAACTGCTAATCAATTATTTAAAACCCTGCACTCGCACACGGTACGCTGCACAGCTGCTGATTTCCAACCCACGCGGCTGCTCTCAACTTTTAACATTTATTTCCCTACGTACTTTACAAAACAATGTACTGGTTAGTTGTACCTCCAAAAACAATGTAATTCAAAATTTTTAATAACTTCACTTTAACATCAGGTAACAGAAAAAAAGTACAAGTAAGGAAGCCTTAGTAGCTCAAAAGTCCTCAATTCAAAAAAAAAAAAAAAAAAATAGGCGGAGGAACTATTTTATTAAAAATGAAGACAAATATTTAACTTTCTCACTTTTAAATGCTATACATTTTAGCTATCACATTCATCTGTATTTTTGATAGCCATTTCATAAGTGCAATAAGCCACTACAACGTCTGTGTGTTAGACACGTTAACACACGGCTAGGAGGCTGGACACACTCGGCCAGTGGCCTCGTGCCTCACTACGCCTCCTAGCCGTGTGTTAAAGTGTCTAACACACACCCTGTCGTCTTATTGGTTACTTATAAGACGTGTACAAGTACCCTTTTCGACTGGATACTGTCCAATCGTCCAGACCGTATCACAAATGTGAATGTTCTCCCTGATGCATTAAGCGACCACTCCCCGATTACCTGTAACTGGTCAAATAAATTCAATAAACCTCCCCCCAAAACAATTTTTCAGCAGGGTGCTAAAGCGGGGATACCTGGAACCCCTGAAACAACACCTCCGTAGCACTGACTGGTCATTATTTGATGCCACAAATGATATAAATATAGCTCTGGAACACTTCATCAGGCACTTTAATGAAGCTTGCGATATCCATGCCCCCTTGAAAAGGATGAAAATCCGAGGCACCATCAATCCCTGATTATCCGCTGACCTCATTAGTCAGACAAATCAAACAGATCACCTCTGGTGTCGTGCAAACGCTACTGGCAAGCATGCAGATGTACAAGAATATAAAACTGCCAGGAATTAGTGCATCCGGGCTATTCACATCTAAAAAAGCAAGTACCATAGGGAACAGCTTGCTAACACTTGGGGTGACAGTAAGAACTTTTGAAACAATATGAAAGGTGTAACAGGTAAAGATGCTAAGGTTGCACCCACCATGCTAAATATTAAGGGAGCCCCCACCAGTGACCCACTGACCACAGTCAGTGCTTTTAATAACGCATTCACTGACCTGGGCAGTGTCCCCACCAGACTTCTTTGAGGACACCACTGAAGACACTGAACAGTGGGCAGATGATTCGCTCCCTGCACCACCTCCTTTCTACTTCAAAGAGGTCTTGCTGTATATGGTCAGGAAATACCTAGTAAAAGTACTAGGGAAGTCAAGGTATAGCAGTGATTCCTCAGACCTCAAATTAGTTGCCATTACCATTGAAGAAATACTGGTGCCCACTGCAAAGAATCTAAACCTCTCAGTGAGACTGGCACAATTCCCCCAAATCTGGAAGTCAGCCCTTGTTACCCCTGTTCACAATAGTGGGGACTGCACTATACACACAAACTATAGATCTATCTCTATACTTCCCCCTCTGTCCAAGGCACTCGAGCGCATAGTTGCAGATCAGCTGGTGGAGTATATAGAAAGATACTTGCTCCAGTGCACCCAGCAGCATGGATTCAGAAAGCGACACAGCACTACCACAGCACTACTAGAATTCACTGGGTTCATTCACCAATCTCTGGATCAAGGCAGCCTAGTGGGCACAGCCTTCATAGACCTCACAAAGGCCTTTGACACAGTGAACCACTCCCTTCTCCTCAAGCAACTATCCTCCATTGGCCTCTCCGCAGATACTGTATCCTGGTTCAGAAGCTATCTTGTAGGGGGGCGCCGCTTAGCAGCAGAGTGGGACAGACGTGTTCTTACAGAGCTCCTAAGGTTGTGAGCCTTTATATTATATAAAACAACAAAAAAATGTACCTGTCACATGCCAAATAGAGTCCTGAATGTTGGGAAGACTACTGACTATGAACAATGGGAAAGCAAAAATCCTCTGCTCCTACCAATGAGTTCTTTTTGCTGAAAACACCCAAAACACGAGACACCAGGCCTCCGATGCAAAAAGGAGCCGCAGGAGGTAGTGGTGCAAATTCGGGTGAAGTGTCTCTTGCCACCATCAATTCCACCCTGGTTTGTATAGTCCAGGATATGGACAAGAAATTAGATGCACTCACCCCTAGAGTAACAGCTCTAGAGACCAGACTTGATAATGCTGAGCAAACGATCCAGCGAGTGGACGGATCAATATTAAAAGCTGTAGATACAACCAGTACGATAATAAAAGAAAATATGCATCTCAAGCAGCGGCTTGAAATGGTTGAAAACCAAGCAAGAGAACGGAACATCTGAATGACTGGGCTACCACAGCAAATGGAGGGAGAGACACTTTTTGATTTTATTTCCATCAAGCTACCACAGATGCTTGGGCTATCAGAGGAAGACCCAGCCCTAATTTTAGAAAAAAATATACCAGATCACACTCAGATGAGCCACTTCGGAAGGTATGGGTCCAAGAACTGTACTAATTATTTGTAGTGGTGTAGGGGTCAGGGATCGCATTCTGGACTTGGCTACAAGGAAGAGAGATCTGAAATACGGGGTTGCCCAAATCTCCCTCTTCCCCCACTTGTCATATGCCACAAGGCAACGTCGAAAAGCTTTCAATCATATCAGGAGTTACCTATGCCCCCTGCGAATACAGTACCAGCTTTTGATGCTGGCTAAACTAAAGATAATGTGGTCTGGCCACACATACTTGTACAGCGATCCCACCGATGTGGTAAAAATGCTCCGGAAAATCGAGCAAGAGAAGGCGGGGAGAGGAAGATGGCAACTCTGACAATGAGGAAAATCCATGAAGATGAGTGATTTCTCCACGTGGCACCTCCATTTTGGACGATTAGAACCTGAAATATTGCCTCATATCCCTTGGTAAGCATATACTGGGCAGAGATTGAAAAACTCTGACCAGCTGAACTGTTAAAAGATCCTCTGCTATGCTCCACTACTTGCGGCTTCAATTTCTACTGTCAGTTGTTGTTTTCTGCCAATTTCACTGAATCAGAGTAGAAGTATATACTATAGACGCAATGCTCCCTTCGCAGTGCTGACTGTACGACCCAATGCAATGGAATGTATGGACTTATTCGATAATTGATCAAGCTTTTCTGTCTTGGGTATTTTGTCCATGTTTACAAAATACCCTAGCTCACTCCTCACCAAGTTAAATGCTTAGTTTGAGAAATGTGAGATTTTCCCATGTCACGTAATGGGAAAGAGATTGATGAGGGGAGGGGTAAAAATGTGAAAGGGGTCGTGCTGGTTTAGGCTCAATGTAACACTAGAATTGAAGGAACATAATAAACTAGTTATAGCTCCATTAAGGAGCTACAAATGTGCCATAAAAGAAAATCGATTAGCAGAAAGAAGAGGTGATAAATTTTAGGTATTTTGGCAGTGCTTTTATAGAATAGTAAGTAGAGACTCCACCTTGGGGAAAAAGCTCCAATAATCTATACACGATTGCACATGTGGGTTACTTCAGTCCAAATGTTTTAAGCTGGGCGGACTAGTAAGAAGGCTATCTTGGTATTAATATGATGTTTACATGTTACCCTAGAAAGTTCCATGCTGCATAAAAGCCGAAGCAGAAATGTAATACTGTTTTTGATGCATTCAGGTATTTCCCTCTATGTGTACCATTTGGATGGGTGTCTGCATTAGCCTTATAAAGAGAATGAACGTTTTAAACACTGTGTAATCCATCAGTGATTATTTCTGCTGTAAGTTTTGCTTGCAAAATTGATAAATAAAAGTTAAAAAAAAAAACAAAAAAACACTCCCAATGGGTGAGGATAGCTAATGTCGCCTCTGATCATCAACATGTCCGCTCTGGAGTACCACAGGGCTCCATACTGGGTCCACTTCTCTTTAGTATCTTTCTTAACAATCTTCCTCACCCCTATCACCAGCAGATCCTTCTCTATGCGGATGATGTGGTCATATACCCTACCAACACTGACCATGAACCACTGGAACATCAACTTCAACTTGGTTTTAAGGAAGTGGAGGACTGGTTCAGAAAACACAAGCTGATTCTGAACTACAAAAAAACCAAAGTCATGTTGTTCAGTGGTGCTCGCAGCAAACACAGAACCAGTACTCTAACCATCAGGAACTCCTCTGGCATCCTGCTTGAACAAATTCAACATTTCAAGTATCTAGGGATAACTGGATAGCTCACTATCATATGCCCAGCATGTTGCGAATGCTGCCAGGTCAGCCAGTATCAAGATAGGGTTACTCCATAGACATAAACACAATCTAACACCCTGAAGCCCTTAGACTAGCTATCTATAGCTCCATAGTATCCATTGTTGACCATGGTCTGGTTATCTATGGCTCAGTTTCCACCACTACCCTCCGCAGAATATCAGTGGTACTCAATAAAGCATGCCGACTTCTTACTGGAGCAGCATGCCTCACCCACAAGTTTGAACTGTATGCGCAAACAGGTTGGCTTCAGTTAAATGGGAGGATTCACTATCAAACCTGCTTGCTAACTAAAAAGGCACTTCTCGGGCTCCTGCCTTCTGGTGTTACAAACTTACTCAACCCCTCTTGCAGCTCTCAGCACACACGTAGCTCAGTCAACCAACTCTTCTCTGTCCCAAGATGCCAGACTATACAAGGGCAACATTCGTTTGCATATAGAACACCACTATGGTTTAATGCACTGCCCAGAGATATCTCTTCCATACCAAACTTGGGAAAATTTAAAGGCACTCTTCATCAGCATCTTACAGCTAACAGTTCCTGTGACTGTTTCAACTGACATGGAATTACCTCAGCAGTACTAACACATCCTAGTGGACCTATTTCTTCCCCTTTCTCTGCGAATTACCACTTTCACCCTAACCGCTCTGCCTTATTTCCTGCCTCCTTCCCCAATCTTTCTTTCACCTCACCCCTCTCACCCTCCACCTTCTTTCCACTGTTTACCTTCTCTTACCTAAACATTTGTTCACCCATAATTACCTATACCTACTTGACAAAGCACCTTGAGCTGCCTCCTTTTATTAAGTTATTTTTGATTTCCTACTGATTCATAGTTTTAATTTTAGTTGCAATGTTAATGTCAGTTTAAATACTTTCCAGTCAACATTTTATGTAATACCATCTGTTGTACATCTGTCACCCTTCCCACTGACGTGGAACCTTTGTAAAAGAGCTGTTATGTGCTCAAAGGTATTGTAATCCAAAAATGAATAAATACATCTATCCATAAAGGTTTATAGTCCTTGAGCTACTCCCACTGCATGCTTCTTGATATTTGTGAACACACACACACACACACACACACACACACACACACACACAGCGTAACCACTCATGATGCCACAGGACGGGACTACTGAGTCGCTGCATAAGTAGCAGGACTTTATTCCTGAAGTTAAGGAAGGCTACAGTGAAGGAGTTGATTACACAAGCAGCTGTTTTTTTCACTACTGCTGAGAAAAAGGCAGCAGACAGAAAACAACCTGCTACATTAAAAAAATGTTACAGCAGGTCAGCTTGATGGCCCAGTGGGTGGTGTGTTGATTTAAAACATTCTACAGCAGGGGCGCTCAATGACTCAGCTGGTAGCATGTTGTGCTCCTGTGTCAGCGACCCAGGTTTGGGTGTTGACTTGGGAACATGGTCGGGTGGCGCAAGGAGCTGGAGCAGCACTGTTGCACAGCAGTGCTCCCAACCAGGGACAGACAGTGCTGACTTCTGCTGCCACTATGATCCCTGTGGTGGACCAGGGAGCTTGTCTCCACCACAGGGGCATCACTTTATGCATGCAAGGCCTGATGGTGCACCCCACAGCATCAGTGGAAGGTGTGCAGGATTGGAGACAGGGTGTTGTGGTTGTTCGACTGTACTAGACAGGTAGGGAACTCATACTGACATGGTGAAAGCACCTGGGGTTTCTGAATTTACCAATACAAAGGGGTTTTATTTTGTGGTACCCAGTGGCATTTACACAAAAAAAGGTGACATGGTCTTTAATAACCTTAAACCCCTTGCTGACATTATCCGCCAATCAGCTTGCTAGTGTGACCCTGGGGAGGCACCACCAGAATAGACCTGTTTCGTCAGCACTGTACATCAGTTCTGGCTGGTGGCACCCATCAAGCAAGATCTGTTTAAGTTTTGGCAAGAACTCCAATGCAGTAACATCATCACAGGAGTGCTGCTCACCAGTTATACACACACAACGAATGCAGTACCGTGCCATTGCTAGAAATGCCACAGCCAACCAGTGAATGAGCTGAACTTAGATTTCTCTCCCCCCCATGCATCTCCCGGACAAATTGCTCAGCTTTTCAGCAGCACAACCAACACACTGAAGTGTTTTATTGTGCTTATAAAATGGGTTTTGTGTGAAGGAGAGCGAAAAAATAAAATGTTTAAAAATCAGTAGTTTTGTGTGAAACAGTCCTTATTTAGATAGGCTATCACTATAGGGTGACAGCCTGAGTTACACTATGTGAGCCACTATGGTGTATGGGCTTTACTGCCCCCCCAACCCCCTGTTTTGTTCCATTTTATTTTCTTTAAACTGGGAAAAAAAACTTCACATTGTTTTACTTTCTGGACTTAAATTGTTAATGAATGGCTTCATGTGTTTTAGTTCAGTGACTGAGTCGGTCAGCAAGGTAGTAGTGTGAAGCCAAGATTAGGGACTGTAGTATCAAGGAACTGCACAGTGATATTTTCAATAACTGAGCAACACTGGTAATGTCAATGGGTAGGAACAAGTTTCAATCACTTACGATGCAGGATTGTTAGTTCCCATTTTATAAGATTCAAATACAAAGACCCGCTGAGTACCCTCCTGTTTTTTACCCAGGTGCAGACTGTTGACCTGGAATATCCAATCTCCTCTGCAATCTTGCTCAAACTCTCTCCAGACTTCAGCTTCTCAGGCACAGCCAGCTTTGTATCAACAGCATACCCTCAGTATTTCATTTTGGCAGTAAGAGCTCTGCTGTCAGCGACCACATTTTATAGCGCCGGATCAGCTGTGGGCAATCAGCTGCGAGCCATGGGAGACGATCGCTACAGCTGAGAATTCGCTATAGCAAGGTTCATCATAGCAAGGCAGCACTGTATCTATACATACATCTGTATGTACACAAATACTGTATGTGTATATACGTATAAATTAAAAAAAACAAGGTGAATGCAGACATTAGTGTTGAAGCATGCAAAGCGCACAAAGTACAAAAAAGGAAAACATTAGGATTTTGGGGCTCCAGAACGGCAATGAGGTTTGCGCCATGTTGTAAAACCCAATCCCACACCCTCATGGCCTCCCTGCAAAGCGGGTAGGAATGGGTACATCCTTATTTGTTGAGGTAATACATCACTGCGGAATTGTCTGTTTGTAACAGAAGAGTACCCTGTGCAATCTCTGACTGGAAAGCCTGCAGGGCATACAGAACTGCTCTCATTTCCAGGATATTTATGTGGAGATGAGTCTCTTGGGCTGTCCACAGGCCCTGAGACTGGACACCGTCGAGGTGTGCTCCCCATCCGAGCCCTGAGGCGTCTGTGGAGAGCGTCACAATCGGAGACGGCACAGTGAAGGGGACCCCCACCAATAGGTTCTTCGAATCTAGCCACCATTGTCAATCCCGGATTATGGCCTTTGTGATCTGAATTGGGAACTGCAGATGGTCTTGCTTTTGATCCCATTGGACCCGTAACATCCACTGGGTCACCCACATGTGGAGACGGGCTAGCGGGACTGTTGCAATGGCCGCAGCCATGTGTCCGAGCAGGCAAAGGACCAGTCTGGCTGGGACGATCTTCTTTGCCAAGATGTCCCTGATGAGGGATCTGATGTGTTCCGCTCGATCCTGGGGTAGAAAAGCTTTCCCCTGGATGGTGTCCAGAACTGCGCCTATGAACTGCAGAATCTGTGACGGAACCAGGCGTGACTTCTCTTGACTGATAATGATGCCCAATGTCTCGAACAGAGACTGAGTACAATGAATGGTGGACATCAGGGCCTCCCGAGAGGGCGCCATGAAAGCCAGTGGTCCAGGTAGGGGAGCACGTAGTAGCCCTGTCTTCTCAGAGTCGCCGCTACGACCGTCATGCACTTCATGAATACCCGAGGTGTCGATGACAGTCCGAAGGGGAGGGCTCGGAACTGATAATGGTTACCCTGAAACTCGATGCGCAAAAATTTCCTGTGCGCTTGAGCGATGGGTATATGCAGGTAAGCATCCTGCATGTCCAAGGACGCTAGGAAGGCACCCTGCCTGAGCATGGGTATCAGACCTGGGAAGGTCATCATGTGGAAGCATTTGTATAGGACTGAAGCGTTGAGGTTGCTGACATCCAGTATCGGACAGAGGTCCCCCGTCTTCTTGGGAACCAGAAAGAAGTGAGAATAATAACCTGCACCTCTTTGGTTCCGCGGTACGTGCTCTACAGCTTCTTTTCCGAGAAGCGCGAGCACTTCCTGCTGTATGAGCAGGGCATGCTGACCCGAATAACGGGAAAGCAGGGGAGGTCTTGACGGTGGGTGGTCGAGGAATTCGATGAAGTGACCTTTCTTGACCATTTGGAGAACCAACCAGTCGGCGGTAATCAACTGCCACCCTGAAAAGTGGCGAGCGATGCGAACCCCGACCTTTTGTGCCCCTTGATCCAGAGGCGGGGTGGGGGCCGGGAAGGAGTCATGCTGTGGCAGCACTGGTTCCTGCAGGCTGGGTCAGTTTGGTGTAACGCTGGCCTCTGCCTGGAGAAGACTTAGCCTGGGCTTTTCGATGAAAGGTGCCCCTTTGTTGCTGGCCAGAACATGGCTGCTGCCATTGTTGCCGGCTGTGAAAATGGATCTGGTTCCTATGAAAGGAACCAGGCCTTGATCTGTACATGGCTTGTATGGATCTGACTGCCTTCACAGCGTCCTGGAGCTTGGTGATAACCTTCTCTGAGTGTTCACCAAATAAGACTTCGCCATTGTATGGGACGTCAAGAATGTTCTTCTGTATGTCCTGGGTAAAGCTGGAGACATGGAGCCAAGAGTGTCTCCGGAGACAGATGCCCGAAGCTGCAGCTCTGGCAGACGAGTCCGCAGAGTCGTATGCAGCTCGTAGCGCTTGGGTTCCCACATCAGACCCTGTGCGGAGGAGGTTTAGGAGATCCACCTTCTCATCGCCATCCGGTAATTTGTCGACAATGTCCTGGCCCTGCTCCCACAGGGCATTCTGAAACTGTACCATGTGAGATAGGTAGTTTAGGGACCTGATGGAGCATGTAGCAGCCACGTACATGCGCCTCCCCAGGGCATCCAGCTGTCTGGATTCCTGGTCCGGTGGCTGTGTGCTCATATGCTGTGGTCGTTGGGACCAGTCATGAGAGGCCGTAATGACCAAGAAGTCAGCCAGAGGTTGTTGAGCCAAGTACTGGTCCTTTTTCGGGGCCTTGTACAGGCAGTCAGCTTTCTTCAGCCGGGGGTGGAGTGCGGGCTTCACGCAGCCTTGGTGACGTCCTGCAGGGTGTGTCCACCAAGGGTGGCACTACCACAGGCTTTGGATCTTTCTGCCGAAGATAACGGGCAAGTCATTGTCTCTCGGGATCGAGGTCTTCAGCATCCCATCCCATGTTGTCCTGGATGTGCCTCAAGAGCTCAGAGAAGGAGGGATCATCTGGAGGTGACCAGGGTAGGTCTTGTGGGTCAGGTGATGGGATGCTGAGTGGAGAAGGAGATCTGGAGATGTCCGAGGTATCCGATCTGGAGTCTTCCCCTGACGGAGTATACTGACGACGTCTGGGTCACTTGGGGCTGGGAGACCCTGAGGGAGATCTTGAGGGAGGCCTTCTCCGATCCTTAGATCTACCCCTAGGAGGTGGAGTATGCTCCTTAGGGGTTGGTGGTCATCCTGCTGGCCCCTGTGGTGGAGGAGGGGGCGTAGGAGGTGAAGGAGTAGGAGGAGAAGGAGGAGATTTTACAGGGATCACATCTTTCCGGATAGTATCCCACCAGAAAGTAAAGAGATCCTTGACCTCTTGAATGTTCATGCCCGACAACGGGCCCGGTGCCGGTGGTCTGTCGCCGGGGTCGGGCGTCGGGTCTGCAGGTGTCTCAGGGTGGGCGAAGGTTCGCTCAGAAGCCTGGCGTCCTCTGTGTCGCCCACCTGGTCTTCAGGCAATGTCGTGTCCTCCTCCGTGGAGTCCCTGCGACCGGTGTCCAACGGTGACTGGGGGGACGGTCTTCGGCTCCGGCGAGTGTGAGGTCGACGTCAGTCGCTTGGCCGACGACTTCGGGTCTGGCGAACGCCTGGCCGATGTCTGGTGTTTGGCCGATGTCCTCGGCTCCGGTGAATGCCTGGCTGACTTCAGGTGCTTGGCCAACGTCGGGTGCTTGGCCGATGTTGGGTCCGTCGTCCACTTTAGGGACGTCAGGTCTTTTGTCTGCCTTGGTGATGGATCTAGACCCCTGGGAGGCTGGGAGACTGATCTGGAGTCAGGGTCCCAACGTCGGACAGAAGAGGAAGACTTGTGCCATTCAGAAGACTTGGAAGAGGCCTGGGAGGGAGTGGAGGAAGCCAGGGGCCTGGAAGTCTTAATGGGCTGAAGCGAAGCCGAAGAACTGCCTGTGGCCTTGACCTTAACCGGAGGGGGCTGAGAACGAGCCCTGGAAGGAGAGCGGTCAGATTGGGTGGAGCCTGAGCTCCGCCAGTCCGAGGCCCAGTTCGGGGATCTGGACCTTGCCTTCTCCCGGTGTTTGTCCAAGTGTTTAAGGGCCTTCGAGGAAGATTCACCTCTGGAGGAAGGTTCTTTATCCATCCTGCTAAGTTTTTCTTCTAAAAGGTATGCCTGAAGTGCCTTCTGACGGCGGATCCTGGTGCGGTTGTTGAACCCTTGACAGAAGGAGCAGGCCTTGATGTCATGGTCCGGGCCTAAGCACCGCAGGCAGGATGAGTGAGGATCCTTGAAGGGGATCTGTTTTCCGCAGGCACACTTGGAAGGGTGTCCCTCAGAAGAAGGAGTTGGAGAGGACATTAGTTTTGCAAAACTACTCGGAAAAGTTCTTAGTCGTCATGCGCTAGATTAAGACTGAGAGGCCGATGCTGGCGAGTCGACAGCGGGAAAAGAACGGGGATTCTGGGGGACTGCCTCCTTATGTACTATGCCTGACGTCGGGGGTGGGACTGACGTCGGAGGTGGTCCCCACTGAATACTGCTAGCTAGAAAATTTCCGTGGGGTCCTGGCGCCTGCCGGCTTCAGTCCTAATGGTGTAACCTGCTGCAAGAGCCTTTTCTCGAAGTAAGATCTGGTTCTACTGTCCTTTGCAGCAGAAGGGTTGAAATGTCCTCTTTCAGCAGGGCTGTTTCTGATGGGGAAGATGGTTTGAAGGCTCTTGACCTCAGCTTTGGCATTACCTTGAAGCTGAGAACAAGCTCCTGGCCCACTACCTCCAGGACCCACTTGTCTGTGGTGATATTTTCCCACTCCTGGAAATAGTAGGCCAGCCTGCCTCCTACTGGAATTGGGGAGGCGACCCAAACATTCCCCTCAGGGTGTAGTGAAAAGAATACCAAATAAAATAATGTACTGACAAATAACCAAGAAAAAACAAGTTTCTTCAAATGATGAAGGAGAGCTCTCCTGAGACGTCTTACTGAGGCAAGTGGAGTAAAGAATCTGAAGGTTAAGAACTGTTTACCAGGGACAGTGGTTTGAAAACCGAGTTCGAGCCTAACATTTCATCATTTGCATAGGTTCTATTAAACATTTTGGCTCCAGGGCAGTCCTATGGTGAGACCATACTGCACAAGTCAGAATATAGTAAGATTTCCTGGCGTTTGAAAAACAGTTTTATAGATATAGCAGTGAAAAAGGGGGGGGGGGGCAGCGCACTGCTGGCTGAGGGGAGTAGGGTGATAGAAGAGGATGAGCAAAATGCCACCGTCCTGAATGACTACTTTTGCTCAGTATTCACGAAGGAGGACTGCAGGTCCATGCCAGAAAGTGGCATCAAAACAGCAGCTAAGGGAGCCCCCGAAATGAGGCAGCCAATACTTACTAATGAGAGGGTCCTGAAAGGGCTGGAAGTCCTTAAATTAGAGAAGGCCCCAGGACCAGATAGGTTGCATCCAAGGATACTTAGGGAATTAGCAGCAGAACTGGCTGAACCACTGGCTGGACTGTTCAACAGCTCACTTAGGTCCGGGGAAGTTCCAAGGGATTGGAGAATGGCACATGTTGTACCACTTCATAAAGGGGGGAAGGGGTTAGGGAGTAACCAAGAAACTACAGGCCTGTCAGTCTGACCTCCATCATGGGGAAGCTGATGGAATCACTTATCTAAGAGGACCTTGTGGACTACCTAGAGAGCAACGGGCTCCAGAATAGTAAACAACACAGTTTTGAAGGTCTTGTCAGACTCACCTGATGTTTTCTCTTTGACTGGGTGACCAAAAAAGTAGACAAGGGCCACACTGTGGGTCTACTGTACTTTGACTTCACAAGGCTTCTGATTTGGTAGCACACAAAAGGTTGCTCAAAAAGATGAAAGACCTGGCTGTGGCTAAAACCGTAGTGAACTGGGTGGGCAGTTGACTAGAAGGGAGGCAGCAGAGGGTTGTGATTAATGGGGTTAAATCAGAGGAAAGGGAGGTTACGAGCAGGGTTCCACAGGAATCTGTCCTGGGTCCGGTCCTCTTCAACACGTTCATTATTGACACTGGTGAGGGAATCCAGGGAAGGCTGTCTCTCCTTGCAGATGACAAAACTATGTGGAAGGGTAGATAGTGATGAGGGAATAAGGAATATGCAGCGGGACCTACAAAAACTAGAGGGGGTGGTCAAAGGTCTGGCAGTAAAAATTCAATGCCAAAAAGTGTAAGGTAATGCACCTAGGGAAAAGGAACCCCAAGACGGAGTACTGGTGCTGGGATGTATCGGGAGGTGTATTGATGGCAGAAGAAAAGAGGCAATACTTCCCCGATACAGATCCCTGGTGAGGCCTCACCTGGAGTACTGTTTCCAGTTCTGGAATTCTCACCTCAGGAAGGACAGGGATAGACTGAAAACTGCAGCACACAGTAACAAAACTGATTCAGGGTCAGCAGGGTAGATCCTTTGAGGAATGCCTCAAAGCACTAAATATGTACTCACTGGAAACAAGAAGGGAGAGGGAAGATATGATAGAGACCTTAAAGTTCCTTAAAGGAATTAATAAGTTAAATTGTGGGGAATTATTTGCCCTGAATACCAACTCAAGGTCACGCGGACATACGTGGAAATTAACAGGAGGGAGGTTCAGGAGAGATGTGAGGGAATACTTCTTTATGGAAAGGGTGGGATGGTGGAACCTTGGAACAGCCTGTCGGCCAAGATGGTGGGTGCAATCACAGTCAGAGGATTCAAGCAGGCATGGGACAGAATGAAGAGAATAGTGGTCACCCGGAGTGACAAGACCGGGGAGGAGAATGGGGATAGGACAGGGAGGGTTAGTACCCTGGAGGAACAGTAGGCTCCAGGGATTATAGGGAATATGGGCAGACTGGATGGACCTCTGGACTTTTTCTGCCGTCATGGTCTATATTTCTAAGCAAGCAGCTGTTGTTTTTACTTTTAGAAACAGTATCACATCGTCCTGTTGGCCCAGCAGCTGCCGTGCGGGCAACCCAGCTTCAGTAACAAAATGGAGCTGCTGCACTGACAGGCAGGCCTGGCTGGGACAGCTGCTTTGTGGTGGTGTGCCTTGGTCAGGGAGGGTCGATGGCGAGCTTCAGCACCAAAGTGACCCCAGCAGCTGGGTCTGGGAGCTTGCTCCTGCTGCAGGGAGGTGCTGTGTGTAAGTGAAAGGCCACCAAGAAGGCTGCACTCACACTGGAGCAGGTGGGAGTGACCTAATGGGCAGAAAAACCATGTCCATCTATATGACAGTCTGGACCCCTGGATATCCCTGGGTCTTAGCGCCTACTCACACTGGATCCTAGGCCACACTGTGGACTGCCAAGGTAGGGGGGATGGCTCTCCCCCGCTGGAGCCGCTGCCACAGGTGGGAAGCTGGGGGGGGGGTAAACCTGTGGGTTACGGCAGCCTGAGGAGACAGGGGATGCAGTCCTGAATGAGGTATATCCCTAGGAACAGGGTATATCCTGGAACATTGAGCGTGGCTGGAAGAAAAAAATTCTATAGAAAAAAAAAATCACACACACTTTAAAAAAAAAAAAAAAGCTTAAAAACTGGTAGAGCTAGAAAAGCATACCAGCGTACTAGTAAATGGAACTGGAAGATGTCACAAGTTTTGTACGGCAAATGAAAAACTAATGCCAGATTTTCCCTCCAGCAAACTTGCTTCAAACACAGGTGATAAAAAAATCAGGACTATGTAACATATTTTGGAACAAAAAAGCTGAACAATACAACACAATGCACTGAATACAGGAGCATACAATAAGACACGACAGGGTGTTGGTAACAGTGGCACAGCTGCATGCCTCACGGGCACAGTAAGGCACAAGACTGTGGTAGAGTGCCTTCTGTCTCTGGCAGTACAGTTGTGGCACATCTACTAACACCATAGAGTTTTATTGCACTTATAAAATGGGAAGTAGTCAAATACAACCCCCCCCCTCCAAAAAGGGGTGAAATAAAAAACGGGCACTCGAGTATAAATTAGTGTAAAATGGCCCACCTGTCAAAGGACAGCTCCAAAGGGAACTATCTGATTTCTCTGTCTCACTTGAGTGCATGTGTTTGTTTCACACACACACCCTTCTGAGCAGCAGTTTCTCTCTTTTTTTTTTAAATCTGTTTATACGCCCTTCCAGTCTCTGCCTCCGACTTTCTCTCCAGATCCCATGACCTTATGGTGCCTCCCAGCCAATCCCTACATGGTCTGGTCATCATCCTCCACCCTGCCTTGGTTTGCCCCGGCGGGAAGGGGTGGAGGGGATTTATCCCTTAGCATTTTTTAGTTTCTCAGGAGAACTCGGAGCAGCAGGGTTGATCAGGGCATACACGGGTCCTTTGCCTACCGATGGTAGGGCCATTTTTGCGGTTCCTTCACACCCTCTAAACGCAGGCAAGCAAGGGAGACCAATATGCGCATACACACCAAGCGTGGTGCTGCGTCAGTCCCTGGCCTGCATCTGGCCCACGCATGGCGCCACTGATTGTACTGCCACCTGTGGTCACCCAGATGGCAGTACTGCAGTAAGGATGGTGACCCTCCCTCCTCAGAGGAGAGGGTCCTCTAGGATGCTTGGATCTCATACTTCCCCTGGTCAGCCCCCGACGATCCGGACTTGCTTCCGAACCCCAGCAGCCAGCATTGCAAATGGTAACGGGATCGCTGCACTGTCAGGCCAACCCAGCAGTTTTTCTTTCACTTTTTTTGTTTAAATTCAAAATACATTCATTTTTTTGATGGTGGGTTTGAGGAGGATTGAGTTTCAGGACATGGTCAGCATTAAAGACAGTGGGTCTGATTCACGAAAAGCTCTTAGGTCACCTCAAGTTGTGGTGACAGGGACCCTGCACCCAATTCTCGATCAGGTAGGGTCTGGTGGCAAAGTCTTGCGGCTTGTGGCAACCATAGCAGTGCGCCAAACAGAGGGCCCATCTGGACAGGCTGCCGGAAGCCATGGGCGGCCGTGTGGCAGTGTCCCCAGACATTCCCTAATAGACTAGCAGACCCCCTTCCCGATGTCCCTATAAATTAATTATTTATTATAAGCCCCTGGCGGTCTTGTGAGCCCCCCCTCCCCGATCCCCAATGTCCCCAAGATGTAACTATGTATTCAAATTCTCTGATGATCTAGCAGTCCCCCCAAGCCCTGATCTGCCGTTATGTCATATTATGCCATCACTGGTGGTACAGTAGCCCCCCCACCCCAGCAGGCAGTGTCCCAAACCCGATCCCCCCCATCCCCAAACACACAGCCCACCGTTCACCACCACCGCCAGCTACCAACCGAGCTCTGAGTGAGGCGTGTACTGTATACGGTATGTGCTCGGTGACAGCTGTCAATCACTGAGTGTGTACTGTATTCAGTATGTGCTCATTCAGGACTCAGTTGGTGGCTGGCCATGGTGGGGAGCGGTGGGCTGTGCTAGTCACCGGCTCGGTTTGGGAATGGGGGGAGTGGGATCATGAGACACTGCCTGCCGGGATGGGGTCCACTATACCACCAATGATGTCATAATAGGGTATGACGGGGATTGGGGCTTTGGGTGGAGGTGCTAGATCACCAGGGAATTTGAACACACAATTACATCTTGGGGACACTGGAGATTGGGGAGGGGGTCCACTAGACCACCAGGGAGTTATAATAATTAATTCAAGGGGACATCGGGGAGGGGGGTCCACTAGTCCACCAGGGAGGGGGCTTATTTTACTATTTATTCACAAGGGGGTAATCGGGGATCGGGGCCCACTCTTCCACCAGGGCAGTATACTACCTATGTCTTGGGGACATCGGGGAAGAAGCCCACAGCACATTGACGGAATCAGGTCAACTCTCCCAGTGGAGAAATTTCTAAGTACCCTTAGACCAGCCCTGGCTGGTCTATGGTATTTAGAAATTTGCCCTCTAGGAGAGTTCTGTGAATCCTGATTCAGGCGATTTGACAGCCTGCATGTGCCTCAAGCCCCTGGCGCCTTGTCGCAATCCATTTTGTGGTGCAAGGGCAGAGCAAGCCCTATTTCATGCAGGCTGCCTGCGGTTAACGCAGGCTGCCTTTGTGAACTGCTCCCGGCGCATCATTTGGCGAAAGGGGCACTTCGCAAGATTCACTGTGGTGCAAGCCCCTTGTGCTATGCCCAGGGCTTTAAGAAGTGGACTCAGTGTGTCTGACTAAGCACATGCATACGAGAACACTTAACTGAGTGAGCACTGAAGATGGAGGTTCTGTAACAGTATAATTTTTTTTTTCTTTATCTGTTTTACCTCCTCCTCCAGCGTCCCCCACTCCTTGGGACCCCACACTGCTCCTCCGACTTACCGGCCATCCTCTTTCCTGGGTCCCTTCCTCGCTCCCTCACATCACAGCCAACTCCCGAGGGGTATCCCGGTGTATCCCTTTCACCGGGTGGGTCCCTCTCCTCCAAGGGGAAAGGCGCCAGCGGGGGAGGGGGGGAGAATGCCAGTGCACTGACTATTAGGTCTCCCGGGAGTGCTGCTGAGGTAAGGAGGGCCCCTTCGGAGGTTCCGGTGGTGTCGTGGAGCGGAGGAGTTGTCATCTGGCAGACACCGGGCATTTTTCCGGTTTCCTGATCCCCATGTTATTGCACCACTTGTGCTGTGCCCCCGGTCTCCACCGGGAGCAGCTGCTGAGCGAGGCAGCCCAGTCCCCCCAACCCCGAAGAGAAGAGCAGTCACCCGGACGCTCAATCCTGTTCGTCCCTGCCGATCCCCAGCGTCCCGAGTCTGTTCCCTAACCCGGGTTGCCGTTGTGGGTCGAGGTAAGGCACCAGCACTTCAACCCTCTACGCCACTGGGCCGGCGAGTTTTTTTTTAAAGTGTTACCTCGAGGCCAGCCTGTCAGCGCAGTGGTAGCGCTACTGCTCACGACACCAGCAACCAGGCCAAGGTTGTCGAAGACTTACCAGGGTGGGGAACAAAGTGTTCCAGAGAATGCTCTCCTCCTATGGTAAGGGAGGGAGCCATTTTGTGCAGTGCTACTGCCATCTGCAGATGTACAGATGGCAGAGTGACTTGGGAGACAGGGAGAGAGGACTTTTGGGCTGCATACAGATGGAGATGCTGGGCTGTATATGGATGCTCTCGACGGGACTTTGGTCCCACATGCCAGCGTCCCTAAGGGAACATGAGACGCAGCAGAAAGAGGGAAAAACTTAAGAGGTAAATCCCCTATGTCAGCAGCTCCATGATGGCTGGTATATCTGGCCCAAAGGCAGTATACCCACCACGTCGAGGCAGAAACACAAAAAGTATGAGTTAAAAAAAAAGAAATGTTACCTTGCTTATTGCTGTACACTGGATTAGGAAAAAACACAACTGCTGGGAGCATGTAAGGTATTAGTATTGTGGTGATGGGCAGGTAGGTGGAAGTGGGAGACAGTGAGTCAGAAGATACACTTCTAAGTGGTGGAGACTGAGCAAGTGTGAGTCCCTCTCTCCCTCTCTCTCTCTCTCTCTTTTTTTTCAAATAACTTGTCTAGAATCGTCCTTGCTGTCCTGATAGGAATTAGTATACAGAGCGGCTCTAGAGGAGCATGACCTTTTGTTGAAAAATGTTTTTTCAACACCAGGGTTACTGTTTATGAAAGAGTGAGTGGTTTAGTTGGCGGGCATTCAGGGAAGTCAGCAGGGATGTGGGTGGGAGCTTGTAAATGGCGGTTGTCTAAATAAAATAGATGTTATGAAAAAAGGTACTGGAACATACAGAATGCTTTATTTTCTGAAAACTAGTTGATGAAGGTATTGGAAATCAAGTTTGTTATTTTTCAGGAGGGGGAGCTGAGGTTTTTACAGGCGGGTGACTGCTGTTTAAATTTAAAAATTCTACAACCTGGCACATTGATTTCTTTATTGTACTGCGTCTTAATTGGCAGTACTCTACTGCAGGTGTAGGTTATGGTCTCACCATGCATGGCTGCTGACCTATCAGGATGCAGTACTTTTCCTACCCATTTTATACGATTGTACATTTAATGCTCACACCGATACACACACAAACACAATGGGAAAATATCCAAACTCCTTGCCTCTTTCAGATTTCATGGCACTGGGAGGTTTCCTCGGCTCTTTCTTGACAGCTAAAAATATACGAAAATCATGATAATATTCTCAGTTATAACAACTCACAGATACCTGATTGGTACATTTAAACTGCTGACAGTTCAGAAGTTCACTGCTCTAAAGACGCTGCCCATAATAAAATTCTATAGAGCCCTTTTTTCTTTGCATTACTCTACTCTCTTTCTTGAGAAGGACATTTGCATGAAAACAGGATCTTTGTCTTTTTGGTCGCATCCTCTCCTGCTACCTGTCTACAAGCGAAATCCATACTCCTCTTCTTGTGACATTACTGTCATTCCAAACAACAGAGTATGATGATATATTAAGAGGGGGTTATGACGTTACATGAGGGCAAGTGACAACATGTCCAAGGGCCATAGATCCTGTTTTCAAAAATGTCAGAGCCTCAATGAAAATGAGTTGCCTGTATAGGAGCCTTGATACTTGGTCTAAAATGATCATTATCAATTTAAGGAA
The DNA here is from genome assembly GCA_016271365.2 of Neoceratodus forsteri. Classification (NCBI taxonomy): domain Eukaryota; kingdom Metazoa; phylum Chordata; order Ceratodontiformes; family Ceratodontidae; genus Neoceratodus; species Neoceratodus forsteri. Next base: position 58,877,811 of record JADMNL010000032.1, read on the forward strand.
GATCAACTGAAATGTATTTTTAGTGAAACTGCTGTGATCATGCACTATCACAGCTGTCCAGGAGAGGGCACTCTCTTACGCTGCTACATAAGCATTGCTCTGCTTTGGACAGAAATAGTCTAGACTCCTGTGGGTAAAGACTCAGCTGCTGAAGAGTGAAACTTATTACAGGGAAGCCCGACAGTTGTCATTGCTTTGATTTACAAAATAAATAAATAAATAATACACAGGAATACTTCAAGGATGAACTGTGCAGAGGGGGGAATTACCCACTCATACATTATTTGCTGGGGCTCCTAACTCCAACCCCCACATAATTTCTTAAACATTAAGGTATGGCTAGGGGTAAAGGTCAGATAAACAACATGGCTGTTTACATGACCGTTTTTGCACCGGGACAATCCAAGCACTTGGGTTGCTCTGCTGCAAAAGCAGTCGTGTGGACACTTACCCAATCATGGTAAGTTGGTTGTTGAACCTCTCCTGGAGCCGCTTCAATCCTGAGAATGTGCTGCGGAATAAGCAGTGAAAGCAGCCATGTGGACAGGCTGTACCACTCACTCTGATGTGGAAGGGGCACTCCCAGCATCCTCCAGTGCCTGCAGGCGAGAGCCCCCAGACTCGCGACCCCTCTCCAGTGTGTCTTGCATCAAGACTGACAGGAGCCGTGCAAACTCACATGGTAATCGCATCAGGAGGTCGGAACAGCGCTAGCATGGACTGCAGCGGGAACAAAAGCGGCCACATAATCAGGGCTAAAAATAACCAAACTCCTGGGGTGCCTTTATCCAATTATCAAACTAATTTTTTATTTTTTTTTAATAACTGTTTTTATAATTTAAATTCTACCTGTTTTATTGTACTCAAGGGTTTTCAGCCATTGACATTACCCTTTAAATTTGAGTCAGCCATTCAGAAAGCTCCATTGCCAGCCATTGTTTTATAATAAATATAATTATAGTTCACCATGTTTAAGGTAGTTCAGTGAACAATTAAAGCCTGGAAAGAGAGTATCTGGGAACTGAGTTTTATTGCACACATAAAATGGCCAATTAAAACGTGAGATACCTTTTTAAGGGGACAACTTTCAGCACTGGTAAATAAAAATTAAAATAACTGAGTAACAGAACATTAATTATTCTACACTCCGTTACCCTGAGAAAAGCTTCTTACTTTGTACATACAGACTAACATATGAACAAAGGTCTTAACCATGTGAGTCAGAAACCCACAGATGTATAAAGGCAGGGGATAACCCTAATGGCAGATGACACATTTGGGTTGGACCTGAAGAGGGACCTTTGGTCCAGTGTCCCAACCCAGTAAACAAAAAATAAATGCAGCACCAAAAAACAGAAGACAGAAAATATAATTAATTTTTAAAAGTAGCCAATTGCTACTTTTTATTTCTAAAATATTTTTCTTCTTCCTGTCTCTAATAAGAAGGTTTTCTACCCAATAGTATTCAGTGTGATACATAAGCAGCACTTCCAATGGAGCCTGACAGCCCGAAACATCTCGTTCTAGTCCCCTTCTTCATTTATTTATTTAGGTATGTATTTATTTATTTTTAAAGTTTCATCATCAAATATATACTGAGCTCATAACAGCTCATTTCCAGATGCATTCTGGGTGCAAGGGGTAAGAGAAAGCACCACAAGACAGTAGTCATATACAGCAATACAGTGTATCACAGAAGCATAATCGCAAGCACTGCAAGGCAATGCAATGCAATAGATGCATGCAGTAGATCAAGTGAGCTTTGATACGAGGGGGGGATTACTAATACAAGTACTTCATAGCTCCTGCTCATCAGCACTGCGACTTCGCTCACTGTGACATCACTAGTGCCCTATCTGACAGAAGGTGAGTGGCTTTTCTTGGTCAGCTGTGATGTCACAGGTCACAATGCTGGTAAGGTATGAAGGGGAACAGAATCAGCTGCAGAAGCCTCCAGGTACAGTACTGCTCCACATATCACAACCTAGTACTGTTGAGCAGAAAATCTTCTCAGTAGATAAAAGGTAAATGAAAAAGTACCTAAGATACAAAAAGTAATACTTCACTACTTTTAAAGAGCACCTTTCCTCTCTGTTTTGCCTCTTGAATTTTAAGTAACAGGAGGCTCCCCTACCTGAATGGGAGTTCCTAAATATCAGTTTCAACACGTTAGGATTTGCCCCTAAGGAAGGGAAAGTTGTATTTGCCCCCAAGGGCCAGCTGTGATTCCTTCCACTTCTCTGATGCTGTCCCCATGCTTCCTTGTTTTGTTATGTCACCATAGGATCAGCGCAGGGACGTGTGTCATACAAGTCTTTTGAGCATCATTTTAAAGGCTATTTTCTTTCTTTTAATCAGTCCTTTGGTACAAATCACAGCCAATATTCAAGTAACAAAACTCTTGTTACTTGAATACTGCCTGCAATTTGTACTAAAAGTCTGATTAAAATAGAGTAAATAGCTTTCAAAATGATGCTTCGTAGACTTGTATAGCGCATGTCCCGCGCTAATCCTACAGTGACATCACAAAACAAGGAAGCACGGGAGGTGTTGCAGATCAAGAAGTGGAAGGGATTGAGCAGCTTGCCCCCCTCAGGGGCAAAATATGATCCCTTCCTTAGGAGGCAAGTCCCAACATGTTGAAACTGGTAAGGAGGAACTCCCATTCAGGTAAGGGAGCCTCCTGTTTCTCTTGAAATGCAGGGAGAAAGGTGTTCTTTAAAAGTTAATATTAATGTCATGCAGTGTACTAGCTCTTTAACCTATAGAATGAGTTATAATTTATCATATGGGGGGGTGGGCCAAAAAGAAAACTGTAGAGGAAAACGACCAGAAAACTAATAACTGATACTTTACAAGGTACCCCCCCCCCCCACCACCACCACCGAAGAGATACTCCAGACTCTTAAGACAATGGAGGAACTCGGGAGTCTAAGCATTATGAGCACCAACAAAGGTGAGTTTGGCAGGCAGTGGGGCAATATTCCAATACTATCTGCCATTTTGAAATGTTGCACAAATAAAATAACAGACAGGCAGCTGAGTATCAAATGGCTGTGATTCAATCAATGAATTGGGAAGATGTCCTAGGTAGGGAAGCAGAGCACTGGTGAGCTTGAGTGAGTGATACATCAGGGCCCTTGCAAAGTCAAGCCCTAACCCTCCAGGTTGCAAATGCATTCTAAGCAATCATTCTTCTACCATTCCCTCGCCACCATTCCCTTGCCTCCTTTCTTTACCCTTGCAGTACTACCAACGTATCTATCTATATTAACAAAATGTAACAGTTATTCATGTAAAGACCACCATGCAATGCCTTCAACTAATGCAATTATATATACATACTGTGTAATATCATGTTTGTATTTGGTGCATCTTGGGACTCTCATGGAAACAAGCTATCACATCTCACGGGGCTATTCCATAATCCTACCGGAAACACGTTAAATAAATACATGACATTGCTGAACTATGTGCCATCGTGAGCCACCTCTCTAAGGCTGTTCTCGGGAAACCAAGCATTTATAATACAACATGGAGGTCACTGATCATGTATTTGAGTGGCTTGCAAAGTGGAGTTGTTACTACGCCAGACTAGTTCTCTGCAGTGGACCCTTACCTGCTGCAGGGGACCCTCTATGGACTGCAGTACTGGGTGGCGTTTTGGCAGGGATTTTCGTCGCTGGCGCCCTTGGAGTTGAGGTTGCAGACCTAGCAGCTCCACTTTTCACCTCCACAGCCTAAGCACACAGACAAGATAAACACAGAAATATTTTGACACATCATAATTTTTTTCTCAAATGAACGGTATGCAACTTCTTTCCAAATGAAAAATGATTTTGTAACAATTAACTTATTTCCAAATGAAAAATTATTTTATAACAAAAACTAAAATCTCAAAACAGAAGCAAAAAGAAAAAAATACTCACCATAGTAATGTTGTTTCTTCTAATGGAGTCTTGCTATATTCTGACTTAATGCAGTTAGCCCCAGCACTTGAACTGCTCCAGAGAGAAAAGGGTTAACTCTATGCCAAGGCATAAAACGTTGAGCTTGAGCCCGGTTTTTAAACCTTTGTCCCAGGTACTCCTTAGTGTAACCATCAGATTCTTACGGGCACTATGCTAACTAACTAAAACAGAAATTATTTTCTAAAATCCTGTGCCAAAAGGCAAGAAACTGATCTTTTAGGGTCCAAAAGACTCAAGTTGAGAACCTCAAAAAGAAGTCAAGTAAGTAGTGAAACTTAATACTATATTAAAAGTAATAACAACAAAAACCTCATCCTAATAAGAGGAAACCCAGGTACACCCCTGAGGTGCAGCACTGCAGCTGCCCACCCACATCCCAAAACAACTAGGTTCCAGGAGGGGAGGCAGGGAGGGAAGTCAGAATACAGCAAAACTCCATTAGAAGAAACAACATTACTATGGTGAGCAATTTTTTCTTCAAACAACATGAAGTCTTGCTGTATTCTGACTATATGTAGACTACCAAGCAGTACCCCGTTGGATGAGAGAGTTACAGAACCTATTTTGGGAACAGGATCTGCAGTACTGCTATGCCAAACCTAGCATCACTTCTGGACTGGATGCTGAGAGAATAATGCTTGGTAAATGTATGAACAGTTTTCCAGGTGGCTGCTTTACAGATTTCCACTAAGGGTATGTCTCTGGCTGCTGCGAACGAA